>OU343225.1:282223866-282721414 GCA_910596185.1 Chrysanthemum makinoi | reverse complement strand
AAGGAAACCAAAAAAGATGGAGGATTTAAGATCTGTGAAGATTAAGGATTAAAAAAGAATATTTAGTTTCCTAATTGTGATATGATTCCTCTTTAGAACCCTCTAGATGTCTCTCTAGTATATAAAGAGACATAGGGTCATTAGTTTTATTGTATCGTGACAAGATGTAAACCAAAGATGCAGCGTGGGAACTCAGGCGTAGGGATTTGAAAAATCCTAGGGTTTAGTGGTTTAGTTAGTTAGTGTTAGATCAAGTCTTTGATCTTTATTATAGTTAGTTAGTTAGTTTATGATAATGAAACCTTGTTCATAATAATATTGATTCTATGTTTAAATATTCCGATTTATTATTATGTGTTCTAGATATAATATTAGACCTAGTCTAAAAGCTACAACCATCTTTATCTACTTTGTAATTTGATAGTTTATTTTTTAAAATGCTCCCCTCAATATGCTTCAAGATTCGAAAAGCTTAGCACATACGAGTAGGAGCCCCACAATTGAATCAAAACGATCACCTTTTATTAAATTTCATTATTAAATCACAAATTCTCCACCGATCAAAAATATCAAACCCTTTGAGATTTTGGATCCCAAGTGATTTAATAAGGTTTAGAAAACATAGGAGAAAATGCGACCATGTTTAAATACTCATCTTGTTTTTGATAAATGCTCCCTCAACACATGCATTATGTATTAGAAATCGTTTGGCACATGGAGGCAGGAGTTCCTTTAAAGGACTAAAACTAATTCCATTTAAACAAATTTGAGATTTAAATCACTTATCTCTACCCTAATCAAAAATTTCAAACCTTTTGAGATTTGTTATCCCAATTGATTTAAATCATTTAAAAGATTTTGGGGAAAGACGTGGCTTGATTTAATTTTGAAAATGATTGATAATGGATCAATTTTAGATATTAAAGATTGTTAGTGTCAGGTATGATAGTTTTTAAGAGATCTTTAATTAAAATAAAACAATTTCACAATCAAACAAGAACAGAAAAATTTCATTTTGTAAGATCTTTGAGTTTTAAAGAAAATCATACCATGACATAACATTAAATCTTTAGATCACCACTTATTGTTGTACAAACCGAAACTTTTGTGAAGAAATATCGTTTGAAAATATTTTATTTTAAATGACTCTCAATCAATTTGATCGAGTCGATAATTGAGGACATAGTTTTGATAAGAAGAAATCCGGTGATTTTCAAAATTTAGTCCAATTTATTTTCAAAACAATATTTTTCATTTTCAAAACAATTTTAATCAAAGTTTTAGAAAAATGGTGTCCTGCACAAAGATACGCTTGGTGGTTGGAAGCCACGTTGTTGATGCCGTAGAGTTTGAAGAAAACCATCTCATGATGTAGGAGACTTTTCGTTGCATTTTAATGCCAACTCGAGGTCAAATTAAGCTCCATTTTTCTGTCGATGAAGAAAACCATCTCGATGCGTGAGACTCTTACGCTGCATTTATGCCAACTCTCCATTGAAGTCCGTTAAGCTTCTTCATTTGTCGACCCAAGAAATCGCGTACCTTTTCTTTTCGCATGCAATCATCTTAAACTGTGGGATCTGGATCGGGAACATTCTTATATACCAAACTACTTGCATACATTAGTGAACACACATACAAATATATGGTGGTCGACAACACCCAAACAGTAATCGACTAATAAAAGTCAATCCAACATATCAATCGATCATGTAAGGTATTGGGAAAAATTTGTTCCTCAAACTCTAATCATCTAATCCTAACAATCTTATCCTAGGCACCTAGTCCTTCAACGTGAGGTTAACAACATTTTTAATCAAGCATATTAGGATAATTTAAGAAAGCCCGTTAGATGATATAGATTTGAAAAACATTCCCCCATCAATGACTCATTTTTCTAAAAGGTTTAACATCTGAAGTTTTTTCATTTTACTAAAACTCAATCAAGGATTTTAAGCAACTCATTTACCACCATTTTAAAAACAACAAATATTTTTTCAAAAATTTTAGACGGGAAAAATTTGTGTAGGAACAAATTCTTCGACATACTTTCCTCAAATAGTTTTAGGATAAGTGCGCGAAATATTTGAAAATTGGTTTAAGCGTAGCACTTTCCTTTCTTGAAGAACGGGTTGCTATCTGAAATAACAAATAACCATAGATTTAATCACGGCACCAAGTAATCGCAGCCATTATTTGAAGCCCGTTACAAATCAAATAACTGAAGCCATAGTTTGAGACATGTTTTGGAAAAAATATTTACACCTTCTGCTCGAACTTCATCTATGGTCCCGTGACATTGTTGAATGACATTTCTAAGACCGCAGATGTTATCAATACCAGAAGACATGTCATATTAAAACATATTTTTGGTATATTTGAAATTTTCTGATTTTTATGGGTTTTTGAAGGTTTTATATTTTTCTATTTTCTTTTTGTTGGTTTTATATCTTTGTATTTTGTTTTTCTAAAAAATATATACACAGATAGAGTAGATGATATAGTTTAAGAAGGATGATGATACGAGTACCGAGATAGGGATATCGAGCAGAGACGTCAGTAGAAGATAGAAGTCATCAACTCTTAAACATTCACCAACAAAGCTTCCAGGGCTCTAGAATAGAAGATAGAACATGAGCCTTTGAGAAAAAGAGACTTTGGCAGCTCCCCCCAAACCGAAACTCTAGTATTCAAAGCATTCTTTCATTTATTAAAGAAGTATCATCGATCTTGTCTTCTTTTAAGAATAATCACCGTGGATTCGAGGTTATATCATCCAATAGAAGAACATCATCACATATAAAACAATTTCAAATTTCAATCATTCGATGATCCATTCCAAAAGGTGTCAAGAGAACAATTACCACAAGTAGTTGAATTGATGCACTTTGTCTAATGCTCAAGAACTCCAATAACATCATGGTGAAGAACACCAATGTTCACATCTTTCGCCCTCGATGATAGTGTATGGAGCTCAAGAACCCAAGTACACCAATATCCAAGAGCTCTACCGGTACACATCATGAGGGGAATGAAAACACCTCTCCATCGCTCACATTTTTCTTCCCTCGATGATCATGTATTGAAGCTCAAGTATCCAAGTATACCAATACACAAGGAATGAATAACTGATAACATTGAAGCAGTGCCAAGTCAATGATTATCTCATGGGTGACAATCTCTGGATGTCAACTCCGAATAAGTGATTATATCTCGAATCCCTCGATTAAGCACTCAAGTGAAACAAATGAGCATCTCCAATGTACACAATCTCTCCCCGATCAAGCGATACATCGAATCACCACACACTTGTGTACCTCTTTATCTTCGTGAACTTCTCTAACCTCTCTTCCCCTACATAGTTGGAATAAACACTAAACACCATGAGTCAAACCTTGAGTTTCTCTCAATGCATCGCATTTGTCTTCCGTGATATCTTCAATCACTTAGAAGTATTAAGTTCATCAAGTTTACTCGCCATGAGTTTAACCTTGAGTTTCTCTGCGGTAATAACATTTGTCTTCCCGGGATATCTTCAATCACTTAGAAGAATTAAGTTCATCAAGTTTACTACGCTTAGATGCTTGTCTCCTTTCCCATTTCTCGGTTTTGATACCGTAATCAGCAACAAATAATAAGCATGTATACTAGAAATTTGTTAAGAACACACTTGAACTTTTGTGAGAATCCACTTGTCGCGAAGAATGTGAGCAAGTCTAATTGGATAAAATCGACTTTTCACTCTCCCTCAATTAGTGCTCTCCCCTAAACCGACAATGTAAAACCTGAAAATCTAAAACATGAATAAAGACTAAAATACCCTTAAAATCGAAATTTATAAAATACGTAAAAGACATTTATATTCATTCAACGAAATTAAAACCTAACTTACGAATAACTAAAACTTAACAAATATGTGTATGTGATCGACCTTGTATGACGGAAGTTAAAAGTCTCGCAGTAATAGTTGGGCCATTCGTTGGGCCTTGTCTTCGCTTAATGGTGAACCAAGATGTGGCGTGTTTGTTTGTGTTCGCCGACCAAGCCGGCCCACACCCCTCAAGCCTAACCAAATTTGTACCACTATAAATACAACACATTAACACAATTTGGAAACCCTAGTTTTCTTTCTTTTCTTTTCTTTTTTCATTCGGGTCAAGCCCTAACTCCCTTGGTGTCGAGACTTTGTTACCAACGAGCTAAGGTATAACATGTTTTCTCGTTTTCCTTTGATAACACCTAACGTATAATATATTGTATCATGTTTTGTTTTAGTCGAGCTTGTGTTTTTTTTACGAACCATATGAAACCGAGAACAACAAATATGAATTGAACCTTATAAAGAGCATGCATGTATAATGCGTATTGTATGAATCGGATCTTAAATTAGTCGAGCCACATAGAACCGAACATACATAAATAAATCGGACCTTATGTGAATCATGCAAAACGTGAATATGTAATGAGAAGAATTAGGTTTGCGTAAAACATATTAGCGAAACCTATGTATTAACCGAAACATGTAAGAGTTTGTGGAAGTGTATTAAATGAGTAAAGGTCATGCAAAACCTACACCCTAAGTGATGTGTCAACCGAACCCTAAATGGTTGGTGAACCGTACCATGCGCGCGGTGTTGTGAGTCAGTGAGTTTGTCGATGTGTAAACGTGTACGTGCTCATATCTAGTGGGTTATTGTGTGTGTGTAGATGTATATCTAATCCGGATAGTAAGTAACTTGTGTAGTCACATGAAATCATAGACGTGCATGGGTATAAAAGTTGACGTATAATATGTGTATAAGTAACGTATGGTTAAGACATGAATGTGTTGAGTAAATAAACAAGAGTATTGAGTCATTAAATGACGTAGCATGTAAAGTAAATGCACATTGATATGATATTAAAATATTGAGAAACCCTAGGAACATGAAATGAGCCATGATGACCTAAACTTTAATAAATGATAATGAACTGAATAATAGATATATAAAACACTTAAGTCTCATTTAATCATAAATCTCTAAATTATTAAGATCATCAATACATTAAGTATGAGCACCAAACATTAAAAGATCATTTCGACGATTATGGAATCATAAATAACATGTACGACCGTTAATGTGTATAGGTTCGAAGAAGGAGTAACCTTTGCTTTTCCGTATTTTGCTTTTGGTCATTTGCTTTGGAATAAGGTACATATTCCGACCTTTCAAAGAGGTTCCTTATAACGCTTTTAGCTTTTATATTAAGGTTTCCTAAGCCTTTGCTATGAACCCCATTCTCGCTTTGTTTGAGTCAAGGTTTTATTTGAAACTTCGATTTGAATTATGAAACATCCGATTTTGAACTATATTGATATGAAAACTCCGATTTTGAAAATATGATTAATCTTCTGATAAAGTATGATCTGTGTCGGGCTTTGACATTCTCGATTTGACCTAAGATAATTTGACACCCGAGCCAAATATTTAACTAGTCATGGGGGTTCCATGTCCGTGTCGCTGATGCACCTCGACATGACTCTAGGGGCAGAGTGATGCCACGCCCCTTATCTCATATCTATTATGAGCTCAAGTTATGTTATATGACCAATATCCGCTCAAGCATGTATGGATGCATCCTAGATCTTTATCTGTATCCGTTATATGTTATCTGTATTCGATGATTGATGCCGGCATGCACGCCCTTCATAACTCGTAGGTCTCCCTACAAATGTTGCCTTATGTGAATATGATTATGATCTGATGTTTTCTCTCGCTCGTGGCGCTTAACTATAAACTTTATTCGCTAATTCCATTTATACTCAAAATGATTATGATTTGCTATCTTTCGCTCACTATATTTCAGATTCATATTGTTTCGTCAGATTCGCTTTGCTTTTATATCTGCTCATCGAGCTTTTGAAGCTCACCGCATTTATTTTCTTCCACGCGTAGCATCTAAGCATTGAAGCCGGTTTTGTTGGGATGAGTGCATGAGTGGACTTACCTTAGAGATTTTTAGCTTTGATCTTATGATGCTATTTAAGACTTCATTATTTCAGATATTTTGTTGGAGTTTATTTTCCTACGGGACCTATGTATTGAAGTCATGTTGACTTGAATTATTCCGCATTTATGTTAAGACTTTTTTTGGATATTTATGTTTGCTTTGATATGACACCATTATTTGTGATTCCTTTACCCTTGCTCTGCCTGGGCGCTATGCATAATCTGTTTGATAAATGCCCTGATTACAGAAGAAGTCTTTAGATAATCAAATGCAACTCGCCTTTAGTCTTCTAACATATAGCGTAGAATGTAGAACCGATACTTTAGACTCGACCTTCTTTAAGATTGTCCGAATGGGGAATAGAGTGTTAACATCTTCAACTCACACCAAAAGCATCCCAATTAACTTACATCTTGCAAATCCCCTTAACTAAAATCCATCCCAATCAAACAAGAACAAAAAGATGTTCATCAAGAAAATCAGCAATCAAAGTCCTAAATCTAACACACAAGATGGTAAATAAAACTACCAATCACATCAAACAAGAACAAAGAGATTTGTTCGGAATCATCATGTTGATGTATACGAAGCATTAATCGAAGCACTTTGTCGATAAACTCATCAATTCGAAAGTGAAGATGTCAACCAACCTTCTAAGAAACTCCTGCTCTTAAATGAGTTAGGACCAGATGACCATATATTCTCAAATATCAATCAACCATGCAAAAATTCACACTTTTTCTCCCCTCAAGAATTGCATACCTGATATGCCATTCTTGATTTAAACAAGTGATTATCATCCAAATGTATTCTATTCACACTTCTCCCCAGCAAAATTAGCACATGATGTCGCCATCTTCATTATATTGAGCAAGTGGAATAAGAGTAATTTTCAAAAGAGTCCTGTTCACTTGATGACCGGTTACATGGAAAAAGCATGAAGCATGTTGATGAGAATGGTCATTAATGAGAAGATTTCTTTCTTCCTAAGATAAAGCGCACCGACACGCACACTAATTTTTCTTTTCTTTGAGGAACGAGGCTTGAACTAAAGTATTCAAACGTCATAAGAAGATTTCTTCAAAAGATAAAGCGCACCAAACGCTACACTTTTCTTTTCTTTAGGAACAAGGCTTGAACTGTTGTGTTCAAACGTCATAAGAAGATTTCTCTTCTTCAAGATAAAGCGCCGAGACGCATAATTACTTCTTTCTTTGAGAACGAGGCTTGAACTGTTGTGTTCAAACGCAAAAGAAGATTTCTCTTCTTCGAAGATAAAGCGCATCAAACGTACACTTTTCTTTTTTCTTAGAGTACGAGGCATGAACTGTTGTGTTCATACGCCATAATCTCTTTCAATCTCTTTGGCAAACTTGTAATCAATCCCATTATCATTCAAGAGGCTCTTTGTAGTGACAACCGATGATGGAGAAAACCAATATGATGAATTTGAGCTCTAAGTAAACTAACCTAACTCCAGAACTTAAACTTGCACATATGTAACAAAGAGCGGTGCCTATTTCCATTAGCATCTCTAAGTACTCTCTATGTACTCTATACTCTTCATCCAACCAACCATCAAGTAATAGACGTACATTACCTCTTGAAAATCCACAATTGAATATGACACTGAGCACTACAACGTAACTCCTTAAAGTAATATTTATTTTGTGGTGGTAAGAGCCCAATTCCCCCAAGTGGTAAAAGAAAAAGTAAAAGACACCCAACAATAACTAGATTTCCAAGTCTTCGTTTTTTGATAATAAGTTCGAACAAGGATCTCGAAGAATCATCATCCAACCATCCTCGATACCTTCAGATACTAAGTGCACTCGCCCGTGATATTTCACTTCAACCTCAAATAAATAATAGTGAATGAACCCCGTTGTCACATCTTCTGGTTAAAAGCTCAACTCTAGCCTCCTTTGACGTTTTAAGTGAACTATGATAATGGTTTTTCATCCCGACCATGGTTAAAAGCACATAACCCCGTAAAACTATGTAATAACCAAACTGCCATGAAGAATATCCAAACAATCTCCCAATTCATGAAGTACACCCTTTTATCCCTTCTTTGAAGTAGAAACCATAGCACCAGCATCAGATAAGATTCAGAATTACACTTTCCCTTTCTCCGTGATGGTTCCATCATAACGGGATTTTACAATTCTATAGTTTAAACCGAGAAATAGTTTCTTTCACGGGATTTTACAAAACCAAGAGTAAACCGTAAGATAGATCCGAAATGCACTTTACAAATAATGATGATTCCATTGTCAGGATTTTACAAGTCTATGATTTAAACCGAAATAGATTCTTTCAAGGGATTTTACAAAAATCAAGACAAAACCGTAAACAATGTAGCTTGAATGTGATATGATAACTTTGGTTTCTGTGAATATCGTTTTAGGGAACATGCATGCGGTTCTTCAATCGGTTCATTATCCAACATCATCAACAACATCAACAATTCTTTACCCATATGTAGACAACTTCACAAACCATACTAAGGCGAGTAGTATACTACTTCCCCGAGGTTAACCGTGAAATCATCAAAGTACACGCTTTCTCCCCCATGATGGTTTCAACTTTCTAGCATCATTAACGCAGCACCATTTGCACGAAAAAGTTCTTGTCATAAGAACATCTTGAAGAATAATGGTCAAAAATTCTGAGAAAATTTGCTTAGACCGCGAGGTGTCTTAAACATTCAGAATATCTCATAGAATTGCCGATTACATCTTATCCAACCAACCCTTTGGAAAACACATCATTCACTTAATCTCACGACAATAACAATGACCACTTGGTGAAGTAAACCCGATATACCAAACTTGATTATGAAGTAGAATTCCCCATTTTTGTTACTTAAACTTGTACTAATCCTCGAAAAGAAACGTGTACCCAATGTACAAACCTCTTGACGATCCTCAACTCGCGTGAGACACCAAAGTATAGCCAAGTCTTTATCACACTCTATGAATGCCCAAACAAGTCATCTTCAAGGAAGGGTAGAAAGAAAGAAGACGAAATAAGTGAACGCGCCCGAAAAACCTTACTTCAAATCCAAATAAGAAATACCAAGTACAAACAACCCGCGGTCTACTTTCTTCAAATAACAATTCAATCCGTGGAATAATGTTCTTTGTAAAAATGCATAAACCAAAGTGCCAACTCGCGCAACACAATAAATCATAACATCAACTCTTATCATCATACCAAATCTCACGATCATCAAATTTCTTCATCACGTCTCATAATAACCAAACCTCATAAGATCCAAATCTTGAGAAGCCCTTCCGACCCATGATATGCGCCCAAACTTGGTTACGTGTAATAATCGAGGCCCGGTCCATGAGAATCAATCCATTCATCCAAGTTACATATTTCCCGGTTCAAAATAAATTACGAAATTCATATCCGTGGTTCATACATTTCTTGGGCTATTAACGTCCATTTGAAGAAATCACTAACTCTTTCCAAATTCATCATTATCTTCGTCTTTGTCAAATAATCAATTCTTTCAAACCCGATACAAACACTCGATCCAAGCCCACCAATACTTTTATGTTACAGGATCATACTTAGTAAAACGTGTACAGGGTCCAAGTATCAAATTGAAGAACGTAAAACGATTTGCATAGCCAAAGTATCAAACTTAACAAAACGCGGTAACAACAAAGTATCAAACGTTTTGATGTATATAGTAAAGGTCCAAGTACCACAAAGTGTGTACACGATCGCTGCATACCCATCAATATCCACGTTCAAGCCTTACTCCAAATCTATTTAAACAAGCCCATTCATCCTTAGGACCATCCAACGGAGTAACACCCGATCCGACATCAAACGATACCGCATCCAATACATCATATACAACCCTAATATTTAGGTATTTAACACCTATCACAAACCCTAAAGTTACTCATAATATCTCTACAATACAGTAAACTTCATCAAATCACTTCAATCCCTAATAACACCTCACAATCACACTACCACATACCCAAACTTCTCACAATAAATGTCCGGCCATTCACAATCAAAAGCAAATACCGACAATATAATGAATCAAAGAAAATATGCTTACATCAAATAAACCATCCAAATCAGGGAAGGCTCAAGGTGAGTCAAGGATACAAACGCCTATGCTCGCCATATGGATGGCTTGAGTCCATTATTAATGCCACGTAGATGGTAACGCTTTGTACCACAGATGGATGGTAACCAGATCAACCAACGGCTTCAAGGTAGGTTTACAACTTCTTTAATTTCGATTAGATTTCTTATTACCGAATGGAAGATTGGATGAAACCTTATGGTTTTGAACAATCTTTAAAGATTCGAAAATTAAAAAGGAAGTGCAAGCTTCTCACATAGATTAATGATGATCCCATTCACGTATAGAACGGCCTTAGAGTCTTCTAGTTTCTTAGAAAAGAGTATGGTGAATGAATCTGAGATCTGAGATCTTAGTTGTTGAATTTTTGTTTTCTTTTTCTCAGTATTGAGTTTTAGTGTAGATGGAGGTATAGAGGATTGATGGTTGTTGATGTAGTCTGATGACTTTGACTGCTTTGTTAACTTGTACATCTCGCTTGGTTACATGATGCCATGGACTGATGATGGATTTTAATCCGGAAGTCATTGATAAATGGTCTATGATATAATGTATGATGTTTATGTTTAATGGACTGATGATAATGTATGAAACCCGGTTGTGGCTATGGTATATGGTTGTTAACACAACTCGCACATCCATGTTTTTATGGTCAACAAACCGCAAAGGGTTGGTCAAAACACAACCACCTTTAAACAACTTGCACTCAATAATGCGAAGTAGGCACTCGCTTTTTATTTAGGTAAGCACAACCGCCTTCATGAACTAGTTAGACAACTCGCTTTTGCACTGACTCAAAAGTCACGCAACTCTCGCATACATGAGAATTAACAACTCGCCAGCTTTGATAGCATAGGCAACTCGCATTCAAAAATGGATCACAACTCGCATACTCCAGTTAACCCAACTCGCATACACATAATACATTGAATCCGACATTGATTTGGACAACTCTCAAAATAGAAAACGATTATGACAACTCGCATCTATGAAAGTAACCCAACTCGTGATTCAAAAGTATTGTAACAAAACCAAATATTCAACTAAAAACACGCTTTATCCTCGACGTAAATGCGCAGACAACTCAAGATTTAAGAACATTGTAAACTGCACCAAATAGCCACTCAAAAGAAACATTTTTATCAAGACTTAAACCGTATTCAACACATAAAAGCAAATTTATCAATTCATAAGACCAGATTAATCCAGACTATAACAAAATATAAAAAACCACAAACCATTCAGATCAAACCACATCAACATAAACACTAATCCGCATAGCAAAAAACATGTAAAACCATACGAATCAATCAAAACAATGAACCTCGCTCGATACCAATTGTAGGATCGCTAATATTATGTTGTTAGATGATTCGTGGTCTAGGACAAGTATTAAACAAGAAAGCCATTTTAGATAGATGAAGAGAGTAGAGAGGAGGTTCCTTGAAAGAGAGTTTCTTTATAAAAATGAAATGTTAGATTCAAAGAAGCCACACCTCTTCCATGGATGGAAGGGGTATTTATAGTTACAAAGAATACGCCTCCTATCTGGATCATGGGATCGTGCATACTGCCGGTAAAGACCGCCCCTTCCTCCACAGCTGATGCACTAAACTAAACTACGCTGTAATAACTAACTAAATAACTACTAAATAATGTGAATAAATTCGATCTAACACGCCAACGAAGCCAACATATGCTAGACCAAACGGGGAAATGACCAAACTTTAACATAGAATTTTCTAATTCCTAACAGATGTAAACCTTCTTCCCGATAACGTGTCAATCTTATTATTGAAAGTTTCCAAAGATACACACCTTACACACACTAAAAATGCTAACTAGTTCACCGCCTATTATATATGTTTCTGTTGGAATCACTCCTAAACCTTATTCAAGTGTTAGTTACTCATATGTAATAGTTAGCTTATTATGGCCTTTATGTTTGTTATTAGCCTTAAGCTTATGTAGAAGGCCCATAAGCTTAGGCCAGCCCAATAAGGAAAATGAAGGGAACTAGGAGTGTTGCCCTAGCTTCCCTCCTATAAATACCTTGTAAACCTTCATTTGAAGGTTGGTTGTTCAAGTTATTCTCATTCACTCACCTCTACGCATAACCGTTTCATACTATCGTGTGTGTGTGTTTGGAATCTTGTTCAATCGCCTTCTATCTCTTTATATAAGCTTGTGTTATAAAACTAGTGACCTAACAGTGGTATCAATCGCCAAATAGTTGGGTGTACTCGTTTGTTTTTGAAGTTTTTGGTTTTGGGTCTTACGCGTAAAGATAACGCATTCTTTAGCTCTTTAAAACTTATTTTTACACTTTTCAATCCAAGATTCTTGTACTTTCAACGTTTTAAGGTGTTAAAATACTTGTTTTGGCAAAAAGTTTCAAACTTTATGCGTGGATCATTGTTTTGAACTAGTTTTTATTCGTGGGTGTCATTCTACGCATAACCGTTTTTGAGTGCTTGGATCATCAAGTCTCATACTTTTGTGTTATTTTGGTGTTATTGAAGCTATTTCATCACACAAAAACTGGTTTAGAAACATCTTTGGGCAAAATCAAAATTACGAGTAATCCTACGTGTATTGAAACCCTAAAATTACGCGTAAGATTATCCTTGGTTTGATCTTCATTTTCGTGGTTTATTCCGTTTTCTTACTTGGATAAGTCTGAAAATACGACGACTTTGGATATCTTTTGCATCGTGATAGTGTAAAAGATCATTTGGGATAAAACCTAAAATTACGCATAAGCATAACTTACGCCGTAGAAATCCTACGCCTAAGATTTTCTTACGCCTAAGCCTTGTCTTACGCGATAAGCTAAATCCTACCTAACTTTCTACGCCTAACTTTGTTGTCTACGATAACTTTAGCCTTTTTCTCCTCTTACGCGTAGCTAAAACCTACAGCGTAACTCCTTATTGTTACGTAATTTTGGTGTTTTACGCATAAGTGCTACTTGGTTCTTGTTTTTCTACGCCTAAGGATACTTCATCAACAAAGGTTCATTCGACTACAAAGATCCATTTTACCAACACAAGTTTATCAACATGTCACAACCACCATACTCTAACTATTTCCCTTACACTTATCCTCATCCTCAACAACAACTAACTCCACAACATCAACAATGGAATCAACAACAAGCAATTTATCAACAACAATTTAATCAACAACATACTCCACAACTTATCGCAAATCCACAACCTCAAATGGTTCAACCACCACCAAGTCTTCAAGCTCAACCATACACAAATGACTTTAATCAACATCCATCAAGGATCACTAAAGGAACCCACTTGGCTTGCAAAGATGTTTGAAACTTTAAGCAGCCAACAATCAATTCATGAGGTCGGATCACTTGATAGACCTCCAATGCTCACTCCAGGAAACTACGATCAATGGGTGATAAGGTTCTTTAGGTTTTGTGATCTAAAGAAGCCACATGGAAAGTTCTTAAAGAAGGTTATCTTGGAAGGTCCATTTGAGATGCCTACTGTCATTGTACCCGAGATCCAAATGCCATTCCACCAAGAGATGAACAAACGAACATTGCTATCAAGTGCAGACTTGAATCCACAAGAACTTCTACACTATGAAGCAGATGAGCTTGCAATGGAATATATCCTCCTAGGATTACCAAACCTAATTCTTCGTAGTGTTGATGCTCAAAAGACCGCAAAGAAAATGTGGGATCATATTCGTCTTCTTATGGAAGGATCTGTACTCAATCAGAGAAGATTTGGAATCCAAAATTTACTTGGCTTATGAACACTTCATGATTGAACTCGAGAGACACTAGAGTATTATCATCACCGATTTTCAGACATCATCAATGATTTGGATAAACACAACATCACCATGCCAAGAATTGCAGTGAATACTAAGTTCCTAAGTAGTCTTGGTCCTGAATGGGAGAAGTATGTCATTTTTCTCCGTCAAGCTAAAAACATGCATCATTCTACCTACGGATTGTTGTACGATTACTTGAAGCCTCATGAAAAGGAAGTTGATAGGAAAGGATTCTCCGTGCTCAAATTGCTCCACCGACACATCCGAAAAATCAACAACTTGCCTTATATGCTCAAAAAAGTTATTCTCCTCAACCAAAGAACTCAACCAACTGCTTCAAACCCACCAAAAGATCAATCACAACAATCTCAACAAAATCAATTGGTCCCATACAACAACAATGCTCAAGCACTTCATAATGAGGAATCCGATCCGTTCCAAGCATTGCAACAAGGATTTGCTATGATTGCTAATGCCTTTAGCCGTTATACCAACAAATCCAACAACCGTATTCGCTCCTCATCTAATACAAGGAATCAAGCTGTTGTAAACAATGGACGAGTTGAAGTTCGAATCGGTTATGGTCGCCGATGGGCGGTGGTCATGGGTTTAATGCTGTGGGTAGGAATAACAACAGAGCTCAAGTGGTGGAACAGGAAAATGCTCAAAATGGGTTGAATGGTCTTCGATGCTACAACTGCAATGAGAAGGGACACTGGCTAATGCATGCCCAAAGCCAAGGACTGGGCGGCTTATTTCAAAGAGGCTCTTCTTTTGGCTCTTAAGGATGAAGCTGGTGGAACTCTCACGCACAAAGAACGAGCTTTATGGCAAATGCCGACTCAGATGATGATATGGAGGACTTGCAGTGCCAATGCAAGTATGTTGATGGCTAATATGCATGAGTTACACATGAGTGACACAGCCCGTGTATGACACCGATGGCTTGTCTCGTAATTCGAACAAACCATATTTATCTCGATCTCATATCTCCGCCAACATCCAGATCCGGCAGCTCGAATGTTCAAAATGAGTCGTCCACATCTCATTCCAACGATTTTCAACTAGACCCAGTAGTTATATTTGACGATCAAGATGACCAACCGGTTTCCCTTGATAATCAAATTGACTCGGTGGTTATACTTGAGGATCTCAGTAATGATCATGTTGAGACTCACGTTGAACACGCCAAACTTTTGCCTCATCCAGATTTTGCTCGTTTAATACAAGACCAACAAACCATAGTGGAAGAATGTCATGCCATTAATCAGGACTTGAAATGCAAAAATGCACTGTTAACCAAGGATTTTGAATGTTTACAAAAGCAACTCAACTTTTTCAAAACTCAAGAAAAACGTGAAAACGGTTTTGAAGCGGCCTTTGCCAAATCTTATCAAAATGAAAAATATTTAGAAAGACAGATGCGTGATCTAGCCGCGTCAAGAATGCTTTGTTGTCTGAAATAGAACAACTGAAACATGAACATAAAAAGCAAATTAACGCCTCACCTTGGAAAATCAAAAAGCTAAGGCTGAGCTGTTAACTTGTCAAAAACAGTTCTCTACATACAAAAAGCATTCAACGAAACGAATAGATGATCATCTTGAAGAAATCATCGGCTTGCAAAACAAACTTAAAGAGTTTAAAACTGTTGTTTACAAACATGGCGAGTCGGTCACGACCATTGAAAAGTTTACTTTAAAACCCAATCCAAATGGATATGGACCGAATCTTGCCGATTACAAACCTAAGCTTTCAACAAAAGCATTCAAACCAAATCTCAAGTTTCCAAAGTAATATAAAGTTGATAATTCAGTTATGAATGTTGTTGAATATCATCGTCAAGAGGAATTAGATGCAGAAGACGAGAGTCGATCAAAATTAGAAAAGTTGTTTACAACAAACCTTTTAACTATTCAAAAGCGGTCACTTTCGCCACACCAACGGATTCTTCTAACACACCAAGGGTTATCATTAAAATACCTGAGTCTTCTAATGTTAATCCCAACTGGATTATGCACAAATTTATGGTCCTTTACCTTCCATCGAAGTAAATTCAAAACCCTCGAAAATCAAAAATTCTTAGATAATTTGACATCTTCATGGCTGACCTCAAAATTTTACAACATGAGATAGAATATCGCTCTGAAATCAAAATTGATCATTTTCAATCGCCTCTGGAGCGAGAACAAAGAGACATTTTTCAGAAAAATCTTTTACCTAATGTTAAAAACTTGAAAAATTGTGCATTAGCCTGGGAAAAGGATTTTCATAAGGAACTTGGAGTGATGAAGGTCGTTGAGAAAACAAAACATCTATTTCTAAACTAAACGTAAAAAGAAACTGTTGAGAAAAGATGTTGATCGACTCTTGGAAGATGTCATCTCGTGCCGATGTCCATAATGTTGTGTTATTGAATTCTTTGTCATATGCATTTGATCATACCTCTCACGACATCGTTGATTCTGCGGGTATAAATGTTGAGAACACAAATAATGTGCTTCAGATCGAGTCCTTAAAAGTTGAAAACAAACGATTGTCAAACGAACTTTCAAATGCAATTCGTCGTCTTAATTGGTGTCAAAAAGATATTCACGATCAACAAATTGCTTTTCAACACAAAATCGCCAGCCATAATGCGCAAAATCTTCCGATCCTAAAATTGAGCAACTAGATGATCAAAACGTGTCTTTTAAGTGTCAAATCTCAAAATATGAACAAGAACTTTTAAAAGTCAAAAAGGAATATGGTGTCATATTTGATTTACTCAAAAGACTCGTGATGAAGCATCAAATGAACTTGATCATTATCTTGCACACACTAAAGAAGTTATGCATTTTGCGGAAATGTTCGGTCCTCGAAAATCAAGATCGATTCACACTATCCTCAAGTTAAGAGAAATGTTAGGAAAGTATGAACAACTTCCGCCAACCATCATTAAGAGATTAGCCCCAGAAACACTTAGTACTCATGAACCTAGAATTCTACTCCCAAATCACAAGTAGCTAACGTGCTTCCCTTCTATCAAACAGAATAGTTGAGCCTTTTCCAAACGCCCGCACTTCACAGCCTAAGAGCACTCAATCGATGAATAGGAAGTTGCGACCTAAGAAAAGATCAATCAAGAATGCTAAAGTAGAAGAACACCCTAGGACTATGAATAAGACTCACGCTGCCTCCACTATAGATATTAAGGCCCGCAAATGTAATAGAAATAGTGATGTAACGAATGCTAAACCGTTAAGTACTTTTGATATTCAGTCCGATGCACCTTGTGATATTTGTCGTAAAAGTATGAATTCTGATTGTCATGATAAATGTGTTGCTAAAGCTATCATCTCTCGCTTAAGGAATCCTAAGAACCGGAATACCTCTAGGCCCACTAATCTTTCTAAGTTCGTGCTTGGTAGACCGCCATCTTTAGATTCTAAGAAACGCATTGCTGTCCTCAGTAGCTCCATTTTCATCTCCTAAGAATGTAGTACCACCTAGTGCATTCACTAAGACTAAAGCAAAGAGTAGTTATAGATGGCAGAAATGGATATATAACACACTAGGATTTAAGTGGATACCTAAAGCTATTAATGTGTGTATATCTACTTTAACTGCTACGGAACCCTCTAACATTTCGGGTTCCACATCTACTTCTATTCCATCTCGTGTCGCCTCATGTGTAATGCGTGATACGCATCATTCTCTGGATTGTTGATAGTGATGTTCCCACACATGACAGCAATCTTAAATCGTTATCAAACTTTATTGCAAAGTTCATTGGCACCGCCGTTCGAATGATCACTTCGCAGCTATCATGGGCTACGGAGACTATGTCAATGGAAACATCGAAATTAGCATGGTTTACTATGTGGAAGGCCTCGGTCATAATCTGCTTCGTGAGGTCAATTTGTGATGGAGATTTATAGGTTGCTTTCCGGGAGAAAACTTGTTTCATTCGTGATCTACAAGGAAATGACCTTATGTCCGACTCGCGTAATTCTAGTCTCTACACTATCTCTATGAAAGACATGGTTGCTTCATCTCCCATATGTTTACTTTCAAAGGCAACATCAACAAAATCTCGCTATGGCACCGCCTCTCACATCTAAACATTCAAACCATCACCAACCTTGCTCGACACAAACTAGTTGAAGGACTTCCACGGTTTCGTTATTCTAAAGATCATCTTTGCTCAGCTTGTGAACAAGGCAAAAGCACTCGTGCTCATTTTCCTTCAAAGGTGGAACACGCCTCTCACCGATGTGCTTCATCTTCTTTATATGGATTTGTGTGGCCCGATGCGCGTGCAAACGATCAATGGCAAACGCTACATCTTAGTAATTGTTGATGACTATTCACGCTGAACTTGGGTCTACTTTCTTCAAAGCAAAGATCAAGCTCCACAAATGATCATCACCTTTCTCACGAAAATACAAGTTCAGCCTAAAACACCGCCGACTAATCGTAATGTATAAAGGCACCGAATTTGTTAATCAAACTCTTCGTGAATTCTATGAGAAAGTGGGAATTCAAAGATCGACATCTATTGCACGCATACCGAACAAAACGGAGTTGTCGAAAGATCTAAACCGAACGCTAGTGGAAGCTGCGAGAACAATGTTAATCAATGCTAAACTTCCAGATTACTTATGGGCGTAAGTCGATCCACGTGATGCTATACTCAAAACCTTTCTATGATTACAAAACGCCACAACAAAACACCTTTCGAGCTCGTCCATAACGGAAAACCGAATCTAAAACACTTTCATGTATTTGGATCTCTTTGCTATCCGAATAATGATCGTGATGACTTTGGAAAGCTCAAAGCCAAAGTCGACATGGAGTCTTTATCGGATACCGTGATAATTCCAAAGGTTTCCGAACCGAATCGCCGCACAAAAGTGATGGAAACGATTCATGCTCATTTCGATGAACTTACGGAAATGGCTTCAGTATAATGCTTAGAACCCGGTCACAACCGCTTAAACTTCCCCAAACCCCATCATCACCAACAAAGCCCCCGCTACTTACTCAACAAATGGAAAGGTTATTTGCTCACCGTGCTCGACGATATATTGATGAACGTGCTCCGTGTGTATCCGCCAAGCTCACGCTTCAACCCGATAATACTCTTTACCCGATACACTGCTACAACAACTATCTGCTGAGATGCACCTACACCCGCTGACTCCACACAACAGTTGAACAAACCGCTTCCAACAATGATGAAGATGTGATGATATTCTCAATGAAGTACCCCCACCGCAGATTTTGATCCAAATGCTTCTTCAACCCGCTTGCTAATGAGATCGCCGCACTGATGTCGGAATCTTCAACAAACCATTTGAATCCTCGACCGCACAATGTATACCAACATCAACCTCCACACATAGATGGACGAAGACCATCCTCCGAAAACATTATTGGCAACCCGAATCAACCGCCGTTACGAGACAACGCTTCACACAGACGGTGAACATTGCATTTATGCACTCACCGTCTCCGCCAATCAACCTAAAACATCAAAGACGCAATGACAAAAGACAACCGGATTGAATCCATGCAAGAAGAACTCAACCAATTCAAACGCCTTGAAGTATGGGAACTGGTTGAAAGACCAACAGGGTCTACGCCATTGGTCTCAAAATGGATTTGGAAAACAAATTGATGCCGGGAAATGTTATCCGAATAAGTCACGCCCGTGGCTAAGGGTTATCGCCGTGAAGAGGGTATTGACTTTGAAGAATCTTTTGCCCGCTGCTCGCCTTGAGGTCGTTCGATATTTCTAGCGCTCATGCTCATATGAATATGACGGTCTATCGATGGATGTCAAAACCGCTTCTCAATGGACAACTTAAAGAAACGGTTTATGTCACCAACCGATGGATTCGTTGATCCCGAAGTTCAATCACGTCTACAAACCTAACAAAGCTCAGATGGTCTCAAACAAGCTCCTCAAGCATGGTACGATAAGCTATCATCCTTCCTCATTGCTAATAATTTCACCAAAGGTTCGGTTGACCCAACTCTTTATATACAATATCACGGGGAACATATCTTAATTGTTCAAATTTACGTGGATGACATCATTTTGGGTCTACACATAAAAAGTTTTCAATCGCTTTTGCAAAACTAATGAAGAAAAATTTTGAAATGTCCATGATGGGTGAACTTACATTCTTTCTGGACGCAAGTTCATCAATCACCCCGTGGTATTTTTCTTGAGTCACCCAAATATGCCCTTGAATTGTTAAACAAATTTGGAATGAAAACCTGGGACACCTATGCCACACCAATGGCTCATACCAAGAAGCTAGACGCTGATTTACATGGGAAATTGGTGGACCCTACAAAATACCGTAGTATTATTGGGTCTCTCATGTATCTAACACCTAGCGCACTGATATTGTCTTTGCCATATCTTTGCTCTCGTATCGCCGCGACCAACTGAAACCCACATCTCTGAGGCTAAAAGAATCCTCCGATACATAAAGGGAACCATTAACTTGGGGATCCGTATCCGGGATTCCGTTTTGAACTAATCGCCAGACACCACCACGCAGATGCTTAGACTCACGAAAAGCACTTCGTGAGCTTTACAATTTCTTGGTGATAAACTGGTATCTTGGCAATAGAAGAAGCAGGATTGTACATCGCCGCTCAACCGGCGTAATATGTAGCCATGTCACCATGTTGTGCTCAAGTCATATGGATGAGAACACAACTCAAAGACTATGGTTACGATTTGATGTAATCCCGATATCAGCGACAATCGGAGTGCCATTGCAATCTCGGCAACTCGGCCAAAGACTCGAAATCAAAGCACATCGATCTTCGATATCATTTCATCAAGGATCACGGGGAACAGTGGTAATCGTTGAATTATATTTTGTGGTACGTAATACCAACCATGCATCTTCTCACCAAAGCTGTGCCTCCCGCTAGGTTTAATGAGTTGGTCCACCGGATTGGTATGAGGTGTTT
Organism: Chrysanthemum makinoi; assembly: GCA_910596185.1. Taxonomy (NCBI): domain Eukaryota; kingdom Viridiplantae; phylum Streptophyta; class Magnoliopsida; order Asterales; family Asteraceae; genus Chrysanthemum; species Chrysanthemum makinoi. The sequence goes on along the minus strand of OU343225.1, from coordinate 282,700,521 downwards.
GACTCAAGAGGAATTGATGACCTCCTAAAACAAATTTTAAAACCCGTCAAACACCAAATCTCTTTGTAAATAATTTTTCAAAAACAAAATACAAAATTATAAAACCTGATAAAAACAAAAAAATATTCTTCTAATCTAATTTTCTTTCAACATGGCAAGTACATTTTTCCACAACACTTTATTCTTTAAAAATTCAATATTTTTCCGATCAAGTGTTGAGGGGGAGAAAATAAACTTTCAACCGCTTCAAAACATCCGTGTACTTGCATGTTATCCTATCTCGGTTGTTTCTTTTAACAAATGGTGGTAAATTTTCTGGTACAATGACACTCCTCAGACTAAATTTATAACCTTTCATTATTTCTTAAATCGAGGGGGAGTGTCGTCAAAGTTTCTTTCCTAAAATCTTTGTTTGGTAACCAAAATGGAAGTTAAATGGCTTTGTTTGAAAATGGAAAAGGTGGAGGGACCAAAACTGCCAAAAGTTTAAAGTTATTTTTAATAAAATACCCTCCAACCTCATTTACTTCTATCACATTTAATACTTCACCTAATATCATCTCACTAACCAAAATCGCTTCAACAAACCGAAGTTTGATCATCAATTTGTAAGTGATTTCGTGTTTACAACAAGTTTTAAGCAATGGTTTTGAATCTTCAAAATCCAACGCTTAATCTCATGATATAGTCACGTTTGTGTCTCACATACGCGTAAGTTTAGAACACATCAATCATTAATGGGTGTTTGTGGTTATAAGATTTATGTCAAAATGTTTTAATAACATCAATGATATGCTTTCTATCCTCAAAACAAACCCGTAAACCTAATTGAGTGATTTTGAAAATTAGGGATTATGAGTCGAATTGGGTTTTTCCAAATGTGAAGTGTTTTGGTCAAAAAGATTGTTGGTTTATGGTCATATGTTGATGAATTGATCATTTCCATGGTTGTTAACCACCCGGAAACACTAATTGATCAACAATTTGAAGTTAGGGTTTAATGTTCATAACTTTGGGTAATTTTGATTCACTAATTAGATGTTAATACTTGGCCTAAAGACTCTAACAACACCTCTAGACCTACCGTAATTAATATGGTGCAAATCCTATGGTTGAAAAATCATACTGCAATTCTCAACCCTTAGGGTTTTGACCTACGCGTATGACTTTTACGCGTAATCTTCCTATGAATGTTCATGCCATAAAATGTTGTTAAAATGAAGTTTGTGTTAATGTTGATATTGATGAACTTATTTCGTGCTTGCTACGCTTAATATTCAGAATCAAGGTCATTTGCAACCCTACGCATATGGATTACCCTACGCGTAGTCTTGTTACGCGTAAGAATAATCTACGCATAAGCTTACGCCGTAAGGTTCTACAATGGACTACGCGATCCCTGAAGGATATGCAAACAAGGACCTCTACGCGATAAGGTCTACTCTTACGAGTAAGCCTTACGCAAGGTATATATATACGCCACGCTGCGAAGCTCCACGCATAAGGTGCCCTTTTCCCCACGCCAGTTTACGCGTAGTTAGATCCTACGCGTAAGCTTCGCTCACGCATATATAACTACCGCTTACTTAACTTTGCCAATACTATGCTTAACCCTGGATTGACCTTCATGATGAATTGTTACGTGTACAAACTTGTAAATAAACTAATCATAACGTCACTAATCCAATAATGTCACTAATAAACTTAATCGTTTGATATGTTGTGAACAATAAGTGATAAAATAAACTTTAAAACTTAAAGTTAACTAACTCACGAAACATTTCACGACATCATTGAACTATTGAACATACAAGTGACTTAGGACTCGAACAATCATTGATACTGTACATTCAATAACTAGACAATAAGACCTTCTGTTGACTAACATTATGTCTTTCGATATGTTGGTTCTTTTGGCTAATGTTATTTCGATCAAGACATGGTCAACAAATGAATATGGATGCATCCAAGTTCTCTCCATTGCTTCTATATCTATCCTTATGTCTATCCAATGAAGATAGGAAAGAATAATCTCCGTGTTGACTTTGACACCTCACTTGCTCGTGAGAATCTTGTTTAATTGCTATTGATATTCTCGAGGACTCATCCGTACGTAACATGCTCACTCACTCGCAATCGCTCTGAGATCTACATCCAACAGCCTGAACACTATGGAAAGGGTCAAAGGACATCACGTGACGTGTGACTCAATCACAAACAAGTCACCATTACACCGCACTTAAGGGTCGTTTCTCCTAATTCCTCAAGTCGAACCAACCAAACTTTATGCCACACCGCCAAGAGCTCACTCTCCAATTCTTAATCAATATCGGTTATGACGAGGCTACGTGAGTAATCACCAAGCATTCTCACGTAGAGCTTAAGAGTATTCCTCAACCATGGAGAACTCTCTACATGATCATCACCAAGTCTCTGCTCGGTCGTGATAAAGGCTATGAGCATCCTAAGCTCATGGAACCGCAAATATTTTGGGCATTGGTCAACATGAAACACATCGCTATCGAAGCTCTGATTTGGGATGACATGATGTCATTTCTCAACAAACTTGGCTCAAAGATTCCCTACATCGATATACTAAACCGTTGATCCGAGAGCACTTGACTTCATCCCGATATTCCCAAGAGGCTAAATGACCCGACAATCACGATATGTTGACGAACCTATTCTATCGTCGGTCGAATCAAGGAATCGCCAACAAAGAAACAAGGTGCCGTGGTTGCCGATTTCCTTCTAACTCAAGATGTCGAAAGCTCAAACGCATAAAAGGTATCCGGAAGCGCTTAGACAAGGCAAAGTTGGTCATCTCGACGAAAAATCTTCGAACATCCGTAGGAGAACCGTAAGAGAAGTGCCGAAGTGTTACAAGTACGATATCTTTATAGGAAGCTTCCCAAAAGGAATCCTCCTCGAAAAGGATTGTTCTCGAAAGGAAGTTTAACCTATTCCCACATTCCCGAACCGCAAAGAAAGCTTGTGGACGAAAGCTCAAGGTACCGACACGTATGAAGAGATTACCTACTCGACCAAGAACCGAACACTCCTCCGCAGCCTAAACCTCCAAGTCCACTCCGACAAAGGAAAAGGAAAGACTCCCGTGATTTGTACCGTATGATGAAAGCTCGATCAAGAAGAAGAGCAACCGGATATATCATACAGAAGAAGTTTCATATCGTTAGACACCTTCAAAAGCTCAAGAATTTGCTAAAGACCAAATGGGTGGTCCCGAGGATCAAGTGGTGTCGCCACTCTTGAACCTTCTCCCGATGCGTTAATCAACCCGATAAGGAGCCGGTGCCACCACTCTTGTGCAACAACAAAAGCTTGTGGAGGATACTATCGAATATGAGTTTGAGGAACCGAAACCGAGAAGTCCAAAAAGATCAAGATGCTGATTATGATACGTTTCTTCTAGATAGTCCTGCGCGATCAAAGGAAGAAACCTCAACCTCCAAGGATCCAAAGTCTCCTCATATCTCTTCATCATCAGATTCTTCTTCTCACTCCTCACCACCACCATCAAAGAAGTCAACCAAATCATCATCCAAATCCGTGAAGAAACCATCTAAATCTTGGATTTCTCAAGCTCATGAACGGATTACCAAAGCCGTCAAACAAGTCGAAAGAAAAACGGCTCAACAAAAGCTAAATTTCTTTGCCGATCACATACAAAGATATGTATGACGAGCATGAAAAGATCAAAGGAGAAAGGAAGTTTGTTCAGAAATTCATGAAAAATCACCGTCAAGAGGAACTGAACGAAATGATCGAAGGCTACACGAAAAAGTACCTTCTGGAATACGCTCCTAAAGTCACAAAGGAGTTGTTCACCAAACAACTTTATCCAAATCTCATGCAGATCGCCAAGCAAACTATTCGATCAACGCCTTTAACCGTCACAATCAATCCAACCGATCCGTGTTTTTTCGATAATGAATTGGTGGCCAAGCTTGTCACACAAATGTCCGCACGATCTGGGACATTTACTTCTGATGAAGGAAAGCTGTTTCAAGCATTGTCGACTACCAACTTCAAGAAGCTTGTAGATTTGAAGTCGAAAAGTCTAAACGCCCTAGAGACGATGAAGACAAGGATAAGGATAAAGACTCGCACCTAAACGCCGAACCCCGTGAATCTTCTTTGATGCAACCTCCTCCACAACGGGCTCTGCTCAACAAAAATCTCCTCCTCGCTTCTTCTACCAAAACCTCGTGACATTCCGAAGTTACCACCCCGACTTAGAAAACCGATGATCACTTTGAGTATACGGGTGGTGACGATGAAGAGGTCCTTGAGCCCCTACAACAACCCACCTCTCCCAAACAAGTTCAGAAACCGGAATCATCATCTAGGCCTTCAAAAGAAAAAGACGCTCAAACCGACGTCGATCATGGCTAGATGACGATAAAACTAAGGAATTTGAATGGTTTTCTAATCTTGTTAACAACACTCCCTACCCTGAAGAAGGTCAGAATTTGGTAGATGGTTCTACATTGGAGCATGCAAAAATTCTGCAAGAAAAGTTCCATGTGAAGAAAATGACGAATCTGAAATGAAGTTTAATCAAAAGAATGAAGCATTTCAACTTCTAAAAGACAAACGAAAGTGCCCTCGAGGTCAAATATCACCTTGAAAACATTGCTCGAGCTATGTCTAACAACATGGATTGGCTCAACCCTAAGCAACATTGACTTCACACAAAGGGACAACCCTCCATACTACACCGATTGGACCAAACCTCTACCAACACTTGGCAAACAAATGAACCAAGGATTCCTTTCGATATTCTTCAACAAAGACCTGGATTTTCTTCTACACGGTGACGATGATTCAAGAAAATATGCTACGCCGTTGACACTTCCATTCCCGCGCACTGCCTACTCAAACCGCATAGCCATTGAGGAACGTGCCAATCACTTGTTCTCCAACACAGTGGAGCATACCGAGATGCATTGTATGGGATTCATCATCGGCGTAACGCCGAATCTACTATAGAAGCCGCCGTTCTAAGTCTCAACATGCCGCGTATAGTTCTAAAGATATCGCTGCCATCATACACGTTGACCTTTCGTCTAAGTGGGACTACACATTCCTAAAGAAGATCGTAGTCAAACGACAAGATGAACGGACTATGCTTTCTCGAGGTCGACTTTGAGAATTTGTCTCTCAATGACATCGAAGACATGTACCTTGCCAAGGTACGGGGTCGCATGAGACAATTCTCAACCGCAGTACAACGTGAATTTATCAAGTCACTTCTCATCTTCATAAGACGGATTGTCATCAAGGAACGTAGAAGATCTCCACCGGCCGTTGAATCTTATCGACGCTGTCAACTTCACTCCTCCAAAGCTTGATCTTCCCGATATCAACCAGATATCTCAATATACACTCATCAAGAAACCTTTTCGGCGTTGTTTACCGTAGTGAACTTCAAAGAAACTGCTTAATGTGTGTAGCGAACTCCACAAGTTCGGGGATCATACTTTGAAGCTGATTCGGGATGGATTGGCATACAGGTTGAAGGATATACGCCAGAAAATTGGGTCTCCTAAGCTGAATTCTCGTGAAAGGAGGGATGTGAGACGGATCATCACAATGATTGATGAACGGTTGTTTCGGGATCGCCTGACGATTGAGAGTTATGTTGCGGTCGACCGTGATTAACATAACCGATTTCAACGCCTGCACACTCGGGAACATCATCGCACTTCCCGGTACCCCTTGAATTGTTTTCTTCATATCATTTTGGATGTTTGATTAATTATGTCAATGGCTTGTGCACACATTACAAAGGTACAACCCGCATTTGTAAATAAAGGACCCCGTGGTACGCCAGCTGCCACAATCCTTATAAAGGAGTTAAAGCTTTTACTTTTGAGTAAAACCTATCAAACCTTTCACTTTTCAAGGTTTTGCTCAAAAGAACAAGTACTTTCCCTTATGATTTTCAAAACCTCAACCGCTTATATCACTCGTTGAGGGGGAGTACTTGAATCAAAACTTTGTTCAAAATTGTTCTCGGGTCATTCTTCCCCAACACTCGAAATGGTCATATTTATTCTCGAACGCTTCAAAAATAACACTTTAATATGCCATTTTTGAGGGGGAGAAAATATGTGATAAGAAATATGTTGTATAAATGCAAATGAATCTTTGTGCTATAGACTTAACCCATGAATTGACGAGATCTTAACTGTTAGTAACTCGAAAAGACTTGTCCGACGGGTAATAATTTCAAGCTAGTTCGCTAGTGATGTAAACGTGTCTCGCAAAGGACTTGTCCGAGTAGAATGTACCATTCGAGAAACTCTTGATAGACATGAACTCTGACGGGTTTGACAACCTTCCAAGGATTGTCTACACCTTCAAGGTAGTTATTAGAGCCGTTGTCACCTAAAACCGACAATGCAACTCTTTAACTATACCACGTAACCGTGTCTCACGGGGGAATGTCTATCTTGAGTGAATCAATTCAAAATGTGCGCGCTTTTCCTCACAGGCATTTTAACCGTTAAAACTCTTAAGCACATGTGGAGTGGGAGTATTTATGCAAAATCTTATCTCAACAATGGTACTAAAATGTTTTTCATTCACAAACACTTTGAGAGATTTTTCACAATAGTGGTTTTATGGCAACATAGGTTAGTCATGGAGTTATAAGGTGACTAAGGTTAGAATAACCGTCCTATGATCCGCCAGAGTCGGATGGATCTACCCAAGGACACCACAAATAGTTAGTATTTAGAAGTCCTTAGGTATGATTGTAAAAAGGAGAAAATGAGAATCGGAGAAAGAAGGAGTTGAAGAATTAAAAAGAAATGCAAAGAAAAGGGTGAAAAGAAATAGCCCTCCGATTATTCAACTTAGGCGCATAATCGGTTCAATTCATATGCTACCGGGTTGTCACTTAGTGACGCCGGTATTGAAGATTAAAAGTCGCCATGGACCCAGTGACGCATGCACTAAACCTTCTTATCCACTCAAGTTTCTCTCAACAGTAGCTTGTTTCATTCTCACAGGGAACCCTACGTAAACTATCGGCTTTCTCTTAGAGATTGTCGGTATTGAAGAAGGAGACCCTCTCCCTAGTCTCCGCTCCAGAAAACCAAAACGCACTATTGAGTCTAGAGCCACGAGATTCATCAAAAGATCTCTTAGGTACACTTGACATTTAATCACTTGATGATCTAATAATAAGGTTATCAATGGTTCATATCGAGTCCTTCACAGATCTTAGCAATCTGTCGAGAACATTTATGAGAGGTTCACATATGTGATCCTCGGTGATTGAATGGAAACTCCCGCCGTGGTCAACATCAAACAAACCTGTACCGACAGCAGGTCGCTTCGCAACTCCCCGTGGATTGGCGCTTAGTGGTCTCAAACGGTCTACAGCCGTGAGGTGATGCTTCGTGTACCTCAATACTCATCTCAATCGTAGATGTACTGGTACATCGTGTTATCTCACTTGTGGGACTCGACCAGAACGCCTTTGTAAGAATTAGAGTAGTGTTTTCACACTATGCCGTTAACACTCTCGAAGTTCAAACTTGTAAGTGCCGGAATCCGCTTATTACTAACCGCTTAAATGTTTTCTTCTTATGGAAGCTCCGGAGCGGAATGATCGTGCAGATTCTTCTCATACTCACGCCAACATCATCACTAATGGAAGTTCTATCCAAAAGCAACACAACAAATGTAATGATTCTTCGTCAATACGTAGAATCTACAAAGTTAAAGACTTAAAGAACTCCATCAAGATGAATTCCAACGCCAAAGAGCGTGTGAGCATGTTGAAGAATGACGTGAGACACGTGAGCAAATGGCAGCGCACTGAGCGCACTTGATGCGCACAACAACATACTATCACTTTCATCACAAAGAACAATGATCAAAGAACAAAATTAAAGATGACGCCAAAGCATAACCGCTCAAAGTAAACTATCTCTACACCGGGAGATTGTTCAAATCAAGGCAATTCTTCTCACAAGAAAGAAGAATGTCGAAGACGCCAAAGCTACTATTACATCAACGCCTTCACCGCTTTTCATCACCAACACTTGAGTGTTTGTTACTCATATGTAATAACACTTGAGGGGAGATTGTTGGAATCACTCCTAAACCTTATTCAAGTGTTAGTTACTCATATGTAATAGTTAGCTTATTATGGCCTTTATGTTTGTTATTAGCCTTAGGCTTATGTAGAAGGCCCATAAGCCTAGGCCTAGCCCAATAAGGAAAGGAAGGGAACTAGGAGTGTTGCCCTAGCTTCCTTCCTATAAATACCCTTTGTAAACCTTCATTTGAAGGTTGGTTGTTCAAGTTATTCTCTTCACTCACCCTCTACGCATAACCGTTTTCATACTATCGTGTGTGTGTGTTTGGAATCTTGTTCAATCTCTCTATCTCTTTATATAAGCTTGTGTGGTAAAACTAGTGACCTAACAGCCAAGTTAGTGATATGAAACGATTTACTGCATATTAAATCGAATTCAACCAAGATTAATAGCTAGACTGAAATAGTGATTATGTCAGTCTTGTTAACGAGTTGTTCATTGTATGTCTCATGAGATCTATGTGTAACAAAATCTATGTTCGATATATATATATATATATATATATATATATATATATATATATATATATATATAGAATCCGGATCCATTGAGAAGGATTTTAGATTGTGAAGAATGAGAAATGATCTTAGCCATTAATCTCATTAATTTAAAATAAGGGTATGATGAGTATTTACGAAAATATTTATGGTCAAAGTTGAAAGAGAAAGACCAAAAAAGTCAAACGGGGACTATAATTTTGGGACGGAGGTAGTATGTAACTACTCTGCTCATTTATTGATTCTTTTTTCTTCACGTCAACATAAGTTTGTATGCATTTCAACTAATAGCTTCATTCTTAATCATCAATTTTTTAAATTATTTAAGGATTCATGCAATAGACATCACTTTTTTGTATAACAATTCATTAGTAAATCGTTACCAACCATTAAAGATTCAAATTTCTTATAAGAATTCGATTTCTATGGATACGAAGAGACAAACGATTATTGTCAACATCGAATCATAGAATCATTTTATTAATATCCATCGCATGATTGATATAGCGTTTCAGTAACATAAATATGAATCGTTATATTAAATATTGAATCATAATGTACTAGTGAATCATTATTGTCGGAGATATTAAGGGATTTATAGAAAGAAAAAAAGGGATTGACTTACTAAAGCATTTTATTTTGATATGTAATAACTCAAGAACAACTTCATCAAGTAAATCATTGATTCACTAATACAAATATGATTCAAAATAAAAACTAACAAGTTTCTTACTTATGATTCACTTATTCGATTACGATTCACTTACTCAATTTTATTCTCAATTCAAAATAGAATACATGATTCAAAATAAAACATACAGAAAAAAAACCAACTTATTAGACAAAGTCATCTTAACAATTTTTTTTTAGTGAACCATCATGTTTAATGATTCAAAGCAAAAAAAATAAAAATAAAAATGAATCATATAGTTGCCAAACAATGTTACTTAGATTCGCTATTACAATGATTTGAATGATTAAAAAAAGGAACACTAGGTACGTGGAACAAGAAATTAATAAACCATTTTTTTTGAACGAATTAATAAACCATTTGCTGTTATGGTTTGAGAAGTTTGAATTTTGGACCATAATTGTAGGAGTCATTATTAGTGAATTAAATTTTGAATAATTCATTTACTTTTATACCCTTTTGATCCTAATAAATACGGAGTAATATTTATGAAATATTAAAATTAAAAAATATCAATGACTTTGATTTATTCTCAATCTAAAAGTCTTCTCAATGGAACCAAAGCCTATATATATATATATATATATATATATATATATATATATATATATATAATTTATATATATATATATAATCTAGATCAAATAAGATCAAACTTAAAGTTGTTAAAATGAGATCGAACTAAAAATTTGATAAGTGACACTCTCCTTATAAAAAAAATAAAAATTTTATTAACTACAACTAAAATTGTTAAAGTTTCGATACACTTTGTTTAGAAGTGTAATGTGTATCAGGTTTTCGTATGTGTATCAGATTTTGGAATGTTTATTAGTGTAATGTGTATCACTAATCCAAACTCATGTATCATTTGATTATTAGTTGCTAAAATGTTAATTTGTATTAAAATATTATTTTTATGTGTATTATTGCTAAAATTGTTATTTATAAATGTTTTAGTAGTTTTTTAGCCTTGATCTTATTTTTACAACTTTAAGTTGATTCAATGCTAATCCTCCCATATATATATATATATATATATATATATATATATATATATATATATATATATATATATATATATATATATATATATATAGAGAGAGAGAGAGATAGATAGATGAGCAAAGAGATATCCAAGAAGAAGATAAACTAAAATAAATAAGAAATTTTATCCACACATTTCAAATAAGGAGATTTTATGAAGATGATCTATTTTAATAGATGATCCGAAATATATTGGTTTCTTCTTATCTTTCTTATTTTAATTTTTCTTCTTATTTGATCCTAACTCTATATATATATATATATATATATATATATATATTGTGAAACAAGAAAAAAATAGGTAAAAAATTTATATTTTCAAGAATTTCTTGATCATTTTCTTGAGTCTTGACATCTGTGATTTTTAACAAATATATTTTTTCCGTCTCATAATTATATCCTACTATTGACTTTTGAAGTTTTCGTTTTGCAACTTTGACTTTATATATTTTTATTTGTGTTATAACACTTGATAAAAATTATACCAATGAAAAATGCATTTAAAACTCAATCTATTCATATATTTTGCATCAAGTAATATATATAACACAAATAAAAATATTTAAAGTCAAAGTTGTAAACTAAAAAAATTCAAAAGTCAACAGTGAACTATATTTATAAAACGAAAGGAGTAGTATTTATCAATCATATCTGTTTATACTAATCACTAACAAAAAAACGGATTGATACCATGTTTTAACTTATTGATTAGCATTGAGTCATAGTTCAAACATCATGTGTATGAGGATATCTTTTAATAAACATTACCTTAAAGTGAAATAAAATAATATTTCTAGTGTCTGTGACATTGAAAATTACTTTAATATCATTTTTCTTTTCTTTTATGAAAAGCAAGAAAAAAATCTATAACAAAACTATTAGCAAGGAGCTAAAAAGAATTACAATAGTTTTTAACCAGTCAGGCCAATTTGACAATTTAATACTTTCACATTTAACCAAGAAAAAGAAAAAGAAGGGATACTATCTAGAATGTCACATTTTCTCATTGCTTGAGGATTAAATATGACACAATTGCGATACTTTCAAAGAATCCATCACGTTGTGGCAAAAATAACATATAAATGATCATTCTTGTCCTTGGAACATTGCATGGAACCAATCCAATTAAGCCAAGCAGAACTTGAAAGAAACGGAAGAGGAGATAAGCTACACCAAAGCGGGATAGATCTCTATATGGCAGAAGCATGTTCATATGAGAAGGAATGATCTGACGTCTCAACACCCACATTACAAAGTGGGCATAACATGAAATCAATCTCTATACCACGTCTTGACAGATTTATACGATTAGGGAGATGGTGGCCTCATCCCCACATGAAAACATCGACTTTGCGAGGTAAGGATTTATTTGATAAATACAATACTGATCAACTTGTCTACTAAATTAGAGTAGATGCTACTCATAAAATATATTTTTTTAGGATTCGTTGTAATAAACACATGTACTAATTCTCTTAATATAAAGACACAAACACGGTTAAAAACTAATAAGATATGTTATGATTCAAATGAGGATGTCTACCTGCGCGTTGCGACGGGTGCGAAACATGTATATTTTGAAGACATAAACTTGTATTCAAGTGTGTTAGATTATATTTATTTGTTTTGCTAATAAAAAAAGTGTTAGCTCATATTCTTTACGTTAACTGTTTACATGTACACGTTACTTATTTGAATAAAAATCTCACTTCGCAACATGGTATGAGTTCGCGCATTTGAAGTTAAAGTTATACCATTTTTACTGGTAAAATTGATTTAGGTTTAATAAGAGCATTTTTCTCCAATTTTATCAAAAACACGAATCTAAAACCCACTAACATATAAAACTAAGGGTGTGCTTGGTTCAAAATGAGGAATGAGAAAAGGAAAGGCAAATGTATTGGGAATTACGTGGATTCTATCGAGAAACAATGGATTACTGGCGAAGAAGAGATGTAAAATAAACATGCTCTAGTAGGAACTATGTGAGTTATTCTTGAAGTAGTGAAACAAATGAAATCTTTGGCGTGGAATCTCGAAGTAGTGATTGGAGAAGTAGTGAACAGGTTATACTTGAAGACCGTGGAATTATTTTCATGGTAGTAGCTGATTATGCTAATAGTGAATCCGTAGGATAGGAATGCTTGATATTATTTAATGCTATTAACGTAAGTATGGGTTTATTATTATTTTGTTGCATTTATTTTTAGTTGCATCTTGTTTCAAGAAAGGGAATTTGTTCATCTATAAAAAGGGTGAAACTTTTTATAAAACATTCAAGAAAAACCTCTTTAGAGGTGTAAAGATCATAGGGATCATTGTTTTGATAAGAAAAACCTGTTGGTACGATTGTGTTCTTTATTATTCATTTGTGCATGTTCAATCATAGTTCAATCATTGTTACTATACACTCTGATACCAATTGTTAAATCCTAGATCCGGACTCAACTAGAGTGTATAGTAACAATGATTGAACATGCACAGCGGAATAATAAGAACACAATCAAAGTTACCAACAAGGTTTTTCTTATAAAACAATGATCCTCTATGGATCTTTACACCCTCTAAAGAGGTTTTCTTGAATGTTTTATCAAAAGTTTTCTAATACAATAGACTAAGTTCTTTTTAAGATAAGAACACTTTCTTTGGGAAAAAGAACAAGCATGTCAACAAATAATAAATGTAAAGCCATCTGCCCATGCTATCGCCAAAAAAGCTAACATCTGAAGATAATAAAGATGGGCTAGCGGCGCGCATAATCACGAAACCTTTCGTATATCATGAGAAATGGGCTTTCACCGCAGCTCACCAAGACTTCCTCAACCCGCACTCTTTCGATAGGCCACGATAACTCTTTCTTCGAATCCATTGTTTCTCATGTTACAGACCACTCCTTTGGGTGGAATGGAATGGTGATTATCATTATCTTTGATAGTGCTTGGTTTAAGAAAAATACATTAACCTCCAAAGTGGTGGTGGTAGCTGCTGGTGGTGGTGGCTGCTAGTAGTGGTGGCGGTGGTTGCTGCTACTGGTGGTGGTGGTGGTGGTGGCTGCTGCTGGTAGTTGTGGTGGTGGTGGTGGTGGTGGCTGGTGGTGGCTGGTGGTGGTGGGTGGTGGTGGTGGTTGTGGCTGCGGGTGGTGGTGGTGGTGGTTGTTGCTGCTGGTGGTGGTGGTGGTTGTGGCTGCTAGTGGAGTGGAGGCGGAAAATAGGGAGGTGGGGTAATGGATTCTCATTCCTCCCAATTTTGTGGGTAATGGACTATTACCTAGAACTAAGGAATAGGGGATTGCATTGCATCAAACCAAACATCATGTATTATTACCTTTACCATTCCTTAGGTCTCATAAACCCCCAACCAAGGACCCCCTAAGACTAACATCCAACTTTTTTTTAGTGCAACATTGAAAATATTTTATCTCAAAAACAAGATACATGATAAGCATCTGAATCATTGCTAGTGACATGCCACAACAATAGAAATTGGAGCTAAAACCAAACATAAAACATGTTACTCAAAGACCAACATACAAGCAGTAAATACAAACAAGCAGCAGTGACGAATTCATTTCTACATTCATTTTTTGAAAATTCCAGTAATTATATAAATGTCCACATTCCTAAAATAGGGCACTCAGTGTTCCTGATACGCATACAACGCGCGTTCGGGGTCAAAGGAAACTTCCTTTTCTTCGAGCAAGTTTTTTAACCACCTAGGCAGTGAACCTAATCGTTGTAGTGTAGTATTAGTGTAAGCCTCGGGATTGATATCGTTCTCTAGGGGAATAGGAATGCTAGTGAGAAATTACTACGCTAAGGTTGGGGTTGAGGAAGATTATTTTTTTATCTTTTTCATATATTTTAGAAAATTGAAGGTAAGATCTCGGGGTATTGGATTTGGGGGGTGGTACTTCTACCGATTACTCTACTTATCTAATTATCTAATCTAAGGGGTAGTCTGTGTCTATTGAAGTGTGCCCGTATGATGATTAAAGATTTGTCTACCTAGATACTATTACTCCCTAGTTATCTTTTATTGATGGTTGAATTGTCACGTCCTTATTCTTAACGCGTTGTGTTTTCTAAGGTCGTATGGTGTGCTTTTATCCCTAACTCTTTGAAGCTACCTAAGGTTAATGACTACGAAATCTCTAGGATTCATAAACTTAACACTAAGGTTATCTTTGGATATTTAGCCTACAATTCCACTAGTAACTATAAGCTAAGGTTCAACAAAGATTAATCAAGCCTTAAAAACACAACGATGACTTTAAGCACTCTTAAGCCAATTACAATTAAGATAAGAGACAATCAATCAATATTTAATAACTAGGTTTCATAGATCTAAGCAAACACGCAAATAAATTAGCCGGACATGTTAAACATGCAAGCATACACACATTCAATCGAATACATAATGAAATCAAGGAAATAAATAACTTATCTCGATGTAAAATAGGGTATTAGAACCCTAAAATACTGTCCTAGACAGACTACAATCGTTTTAGGTTTTTACTCCACAAGTCTACCTCCCTAAAAGTCTGAAAATTTGAATTCTATATATAAAGTTACAATTGCGACGGCGTCACCTTGTAATTGTGACGCCATCAGATCGCCGCCATTAGGGTTTCTTCTTGGCCAAGTCAACTTTGGGACGGCGTCACGTTGTGGTTTAACATAATTTGTAACAAGTATAAGCCCTGCAAAAGTCATAACAAGCACGGAAATTATATACTAGGACCGCACAAGTGGTGTTTGGATACTCTCATCTCTCGGGTGTATATGAAATATATCAAATGGAAATGGAAGATAAACACTCATTAACCGGTCCTAGTACATATATTACCATAGGCTTGAGACTAGATCAAACCTCCACCGCTTTGGCGTAAGCACCTAAGAAAAACTATCTAAGAGGTCTTTTAAAGGGTTGTAATGTTAGGTTTACGGTAGGGAAACAAAATGTTTGGTTGGATAGGCGATTTAGTGGTGGCAAGTCAAAAATTTTTACGTTACAAGCATGAGAAAAATGGCGTTGCTAAGCCAAGACTCGACTCTCTAAACTCTAGATAACTTTGAAACAAACAAACATAAATATAAAGATAGATGTAGGATGGTAGCCCGTATGTTTTTTTTCATTTTTTCATTTTTTTTCAACACTCTTTTTTTGATTTTTTTTACCCGAATTGAAAAGAACAAAACACTTGGAGTACATTATTACGTAGATAAAGGGAATTTGAATTTAACGTTCTTTCCCGTCACTCCATAAAATTTAACTTTACCCATGAGTCTCAATCGTCCCAAAATTGTATACAAAGGATATGACTCGACTTAGCAACTTATGCAAGTAATTAGATAATTGAACTAAGGGTTTAGTATGATAACAATAATGCACTAAAAGTGAGTGCATACAAGGTAGGCTAAGGCGATTTGGGTGTACATTTGGGGGTGGATTGTAAACAATGCTCTTCATTGATATTCTAGAAAACCGAAACATCACGAGAACCGCGAAAAGGATAGGCTCTGAGGGGTTAACTAGGGGTATCGTGTACTAAAGATGAGTACAACGCAAGGTGTGGGGAATTACTCAACCGGTGTGGAAGAAGTAATTATAATACAGGTATCAAACAAGGGTTATCTTAATGCCTCTTATCATTTAGTTATTCCTAACTACACAAGTGTAGTCTCACTAGCGATCTCGGAATGCATCACAAAACAAGTTCTAGAATCTATTATACTACCGGTACACTCTCGAAGCATTAAAGGCGAATTTAATTCCTACAAATCTAGGGGCGAACCTCACATTTTTGGGGTGGAATTTGAGTGGTAAAGGGTTTTGTGCTAGTCATATAACTTCCTATCCATGAGACGCTTTATTAAGACTAAAGACCCACTCCTACATGTCATGAAAAATTTTAAATTTGGTGCTAAAATTACCCTAAACGATATTTCTCATGATTTATTACGCAAATGAAATAGGACAAGACAAATAGTCAAAGATATGCATAGTTTCAAAGTTCCCGTTTTATTCTCCCACCCTACACTTAAACTGAACATTGTCCCCAATGTTCCCCGAAAGTATCAAAGTTATAATAACGGAAGGTAATTAAAAGAGAAAGAAACTAATACTCCCCTGATTAGCTCGGTAGGATCCGTGTGAAGTAGTGGTTAATTCTTCTCCAAGAAGAATGTATACGTGAAAAGCTCCATCCAATCTTATGTTTCTTCTTCTTGATAAATAAAACCTGCACATTTTAAGAAAATAGACGAAACATTTGCATAAAATCGGCGGTAAAACTATATATGACTCTACTAAACTAGGATATAATGCTTGTGGAATGGATGTTTGCAGGTTTTCTGGAAAATTAAGACCTGGAAACTCCAAAAATTTATAAGTAGCACAGAAAACGAGAGAAATTTAGATAAGTGATTTATGCTCCTCCCGGCGTCGCCAAGTTGCAATCTGTGTCAGTCAGGTTATCTTGACGTAAACCGTGCTGGCACGCGATTTTCTGGAAAAATTACACCTTTAGAATCTGAAAAATTCCTGCAAAACATCCATTATTACTCGATACAAGCACTTGACTCTAACAAACACACACATATATATCTTTTTCAATAATTGTAATTCTCATGTTCAGGTTCTTTTGAAAACGTGTGTAATTCTCCCTACACTTATCCTTTTTGTAAAATACCATTATATGTAATTAAGACGAGGTTAAAGACAAAATAAAGCATTTTCAAAAATTCAAACATGAGAATAAACAATCAATAAAAAGATATATGACACACAAACAAGCAAACAATTAAGCATGGGTTGCCTCCCACGAAGCGCTTTTCTTTATTTATGAGTCTTGTAGCTAGACTCGAAGTAGTGCCCCTACGTGGTCTCGTGCACACTTATGTGCCCATACCTAAGCCATTCCAATGTTCTCTCACTTTTCTTGTACTCATCTCCTAACTCTAGGCATTTTTTATAGTACCGCTCATTTTTTTCATAAGTATGCCTAAGTCCCCGTTGTTTATCTCTTTCACTAAGTATCGGAATGGGAGCCATCCGATTACCTGCCTCTATATCTTTGTGCTTAAACCTAGGATGCGTACAAGGCATTTGATAGACAAAATCTTCAACTCCATCGGAGAATGTGATTAGACCATCAATCATCCGTTCATTCAACCTAGTCATTCTCTTAAAGTTTGTTCCAAATATCACTTGAGTGAGGCTCCCATCAATGAATTCTCCTAAATCTTTTAGGACCATGAATTCAACCACATAGGCAAAACTTCCAACAAACACATCCAAGTAAGTGACCGCATCAACAACATTATCCCCTTGATAGGCTAATTCATTTACCTTAATTTTGTTATATAGATTTCTTGAGATTAAGTTTAAAGGCAATAATGAGTGCAAGTTAGCATCAAAACTTTCAAATCCTATCTTACAAGGGAATTTCATGTTAAAGGGGCCATTAACCTCAATTCTACACCAAGGGTCAAAACATTGGGAGAAGTCTTCTTCCATTTCAAAATTAACTTCATCGATGACCTCCCCGTTATCAAGTGCCTCACCATAGTTAAACTCCTCATCGGAATCCGAGTCATAGAAAGGACTATGTTGTTGCCAATTTATTTCATTATGCTTTAGGTGATTTCCAAATTGGTGAACGGGGGAAAGGTTTTGTGGGATTGCGTTTTCTATTTCGGGATTGGGAGGAGGATTGGGGGCGGGATTTGGAGCGGGTAGTGCAAAGTTTCTACGGCGAAAGATGCGAATCATGGTGAGTGATGGGATTACGAACAAAGTCATGAAGAAGAGGGATCGACTACGAGGAAGCTAAAATTAAGAAAAAAAAATCTTACTTGATAGGAATCAAGCAAGGAAACCTGAACGAGATAGAGATCTAACTAGCTATTCTATTCTCCGGCAGCGGCGCCAAAAACTTGATACGCGTACAACGCGCGTTCGGGGTCAAAGGAAACTTCCTTTTCTTCGAGCAAGTTTTTCAACCACCTAGGCAGTGAACCTAATCGTTGTATTGTAGTATTAGGGTAAGCCTTGGGATTGATATCGTTCTCTAGGGGAATAGGAATGCTGGTGAGAAATTACTACGCTAAGGTTGGGGTTGAGGAAGATTATTTTTTTATCTATTTTATATTTTTTAGAAAATTATAGGTACGATCTCGGGGTATTGGATTTGGAGGGTGGTACTTCTACCGATTACTCTATTTATCTAATTATCTAATCTAAGGGGTAGTCTATGTCTATTGAAGTGTGCTCGTATGATGATTAAAGATGTGTCTACCTAGATACTATTACTCCCTAGTTATCTTTTATTGATGGTTGAATTGTCACGTCCTTATTCTTAACGCGTTGTGTTTTCTAAGGTCGTAGGGTGTGTTTTATCCCTAAATCTTTGAAGCTACCTAAGGCTAATGACTACGAAATCTCTAGGATTCATAAACTTAACACTAAGGTTATCTTTGGATATTTAGCCTACAATTCCACTAGTAACTATAAACTAAGGTTCAACAAAGATTAATCAAGCATTAAAAACACAACGATGACTTTAAGCACTCTTAAGCCAATTACAATTAAGATAAGAGACAACCAATCAGTATTTAATAACTAGGTTTCATAGATCTAAGCAAACACACAAGTAAATTAGCCGGACATGTTAAACATACAAGCATACACACATTCAATCGGAGACATAATGGAATCAAGGGAATAAATAACTTATCTCGATGTAAAATAGTGTATTAGAACCCTACAATATTGTCTTAGACGGACTACAATCGTTTTACGTTTTTACTCCACAAGTTTACCTCCCTAAAAGTCTGAAAATTCGAATTCTATATATAGAGTTACAACTTCGGGGGCGTCACCTTGTAATTTTGACGCCGTCAGATCGCCGCCATTTGGGTTTCGTCTTGGCCAAGTCAACTTTGGGACGACGTCACGTTGTGGTTGTGACGGTCAGCTTCAGCTTCTGACGTCGTCTGGATTTGGATCTAGGTCGTCTGGGATGAAAAGTCTTCGTGACGCCCTACTCTTCAAAGCCTGACGCCGTCAGGTGCAAAATAGCAAAGTCACTCCTGAGCCGTCACAAATATAGGGACGGCGTCGCTCTTTGTTTGTGACGCCTTCGAGTGCACTTCCAGCAGCTTGAGTGTCTTGATCTTGACTTTAGCCATTTTCTTCATATATTCACGCCTTTTCGTCCAAATAAGCATCATTCCAGCATTTTGCCTTCAAGAGACCTAAAAAATAAAAAGAAACGAAATGAATCAGTAACGGATATAAAAGTGGGCGATTAAGGGCTTAAATGAACCCTTAAAAGTGTACGTTTTAAATCCTTATCAGTTCCATTTATCTTCCCGTTGTTCTTTGTAGTGCTTAAACATTTTGAGTAGCCATATCTTTGTTTCCTCAATGGTAGGTATCCTTTATTGTTAACAAGCTTATCAACAATATCTTCCTCCTTCTGCTAAAGTAGGATTATATCAGGCATTCTCTCATATTCTTCTAACAAAACAGCTTATTGGTTTTTAGTTGTGAAGTTAGCAATATCTGAGTAATCATTAAACACTTCTTCCACAATTTCATTCTGAAAATTATCATTTCCTGCTTCCTTAGTACCATTCACTTTAGTCCATTGCTCCTTAAAGTATATCTTCATGTCATCACTCCAATTCTCCATCTCTTTATCACTTAGGTGCTTCTTCTTATTCATGAAGTTATACACAACCTTCTGGTTTTGTGAAGATATCAAATTGGGGAAGTCATTCTCATATTCATTTTGCAGCACTACATACCTATTTGAATTGTTTCTCAGAGATTCCATATTTTCTCTACTAGTGCTCCTTAATTTATTCTTCCCATTTAACTTGTTTTGTATCTCAGTGGATCCAATATCTGGAGTTTTGTTCTGTCCTCAGAAGATCCACCATATTTGTTATGTCTGTCAAAATATCCAACATCTGCAATTTTGTTCTCCTCTTTATCAGCCCCATTACTTGTCTGATTTCCACCATTTTGTACCTCATATTGCTCTCCTATATTCATTTTACTTATATTCTTGGTTGATACTTCATTTCAACTGGTTTCTTATACCCTTTAACTACAACAAATGTCTTCTTTTTGGCCTTTACAGTGACAAATCCTTCATTATCACCATCAATGTTATTCTTTTTCTTTTTCAGTTCCATTTCAACTTCAGTTATGGTTCTCTTGTTGCAATTAATTAAACTATGACCAAACACCTTACAATGATTACAAGTTATTGGTTTCCAAGGATACTCAACCTGCAAAGTCTAAGTCATTGTCTTTTTTTATCTTCATCAGAGTATTGCATTTCAATATAATCCTGGTAGCCTTGTGTTGCACATATTTCAATTAAAACCCTAGCATACCCAAACCTATCCACACCTTGATAACACATTTTTGTCTACCTAGCTTCCATAGGTCTACCCAGGCTACTTGCAATAGTGCTTATGCCTTTTTGAGTCCAAGCTTCCATAGGTATGTTCAAAATTTTGACCCAAACAGGAAAGACATTATGCTCTCTTTTCTCTATGTTCACCTCAAGTTCCCATTGTTTAAAAATCATAGGCTTATTGTTAAGTATCCAGGGTCTATTTTTCACTATAAACTGCATACCCTCTTCACTTTTGAATTTGAAAAAATAGAATCTATGGCTATTCATGAACACTTTTTCCAAACCATGTTTTCCCTACATCCTCCTAACATTATACTTAACCTCAGCTAAGGCCATTTGAGTTCCAACAAAATATCCACATATAATATTCTCCTAATTTTTGCACCCTTCTCTGATCAATTCCTCTTCAAATATTACAACAGAATCACCCTTTCCATTATGGTGAGGAGGCACAAAGTCCAACTTATTGCTAAACACATCACCATTGCTACTAACAATTTTAGCAAAGCTATTATGAGTATCATTCTTAAATGCATAATGACTCTTAACTTCCCCATTAGCATTACTTAAGCTCTTGAATGCATTATTAGTAATATTCAAATTATGCTCAGTATTGAAACATCCAACTTTAACGTTGTTAAACTACTTAAATTAAACTCAAAACAATTACAATAACATCAAAAAATAATAAATTTTATATGTAAAAACATTAATATGACTAACAATGACAATAAATATAAAGTTGATTGGTAACTTGTAGAAATTTAAGAGGCTCATTTTGTATGTTCATAAAAGCTAGCAGAAAAAAATAAAAGTAAGGATGTATAAGAAGTATCTCGAACTCGGGACCTTTGACATGTCCTTACACTTCTTAATGTTGGACTACACTAACATTTTGTTTTAGAGTTTTTATTAGAGGAAAGTGAAAACAAATGAAGTAAAGTATTTTTTAAAGTGTTTTTAATTTTTTTTTATGAATGAAAAATGATAAAAAGGAAGAAAGTATATATATATATATATATATATATATATATATATATATATATATATATATATATGGTTTTATAAAGCTCGCAAAGGCGTGAGGCTTGGTCATACCGCCACGCCGTCTTATGCCACATTTTTTTGTAAGCTTGATATACATGAAATATGATATAAATATATAAATATTTTTATATTTTGTGCCGCTTTATGTCACGCCTTATAAACGCAAAAACTTCGCCTTGGCCGCAAAGGCGCGAGGGTTAATCATATCGCCGCGCCACGCCTCGCGCTATATGTATATATGTGTGTATATATATATATATATATATATATATATATATATATATATATATATATATATAGAGAGAGAGAGAGAGAGTAAATTGCATAGATCGTCCCTAAAGTTTGACGAATTTTCATGTTTTGTTCCAAACATTTCGAAACTGCAAAGACTGTCCCTGTTGCAAACCTTTGGGGCATATATCGTCCCTAGTTTATGCAAATTCGTCAAACTTTAGGGACGAAACATGAAAATTTTCCAAACATTAGGGACGAAACATATGCAAATTCGCCAAACATTAGGGGCAAACATGCAAATTTCACCAAACTTTAAGGACGGTCTCTACAATTTCGAAATGTTTGAAACGAAACATGCAAATTCACCAAATTTTAGGGACGATTTATGCAATTTGATAGATATATATATATATATATATATATATATATATATAGTCCGGTTCTAGAGAAAAGTATAATTAGATAGAAAAGTGAGAAAAAAAGTTACAGGATAGAATTTAAAAACACCTGAAAGTTTAGGGTAAAAATTAAAAAAAAATAAACAAAAGAGATATGTCATTCAATTCAGATCAACATTTTCAGTTCATTCACATGAAGATGAGCTACTCCATCTACACCGTCACCACCACGACCACCATTTGCACCGTCGCCACCACCACCATCGCGACCGTCACCACCACCATCGTCTCCATCATTATTCCTAAATTTGGAGATGCGCTACTCCATCTGCACAATAACCACCACCACCGTCGCCACCGTCTTCCGTCGTGCAACCACCGCATTAATCTTTACTCCACCACTGTCACCGTTGCCGTCAATCTTCTTCAGGTTAATTTATAACATTTTTACCTATTTAATTTATAAAAAATGTTTATTTATTTATTTTAATGTTTAGGTAGAGGTAATGATGCTGTTGTTTTATATTGAATGAGATGAAATCTTAAGGCAATATTTGCGGCATGAGATTACACGTTAGGTTATCATATTGTATTAGTGCATTTGTGTTTGTGGTAGATGTTTTCCATTACATGTTTGTATGTTTAGTGAATCATTAAACATTTTAGGGCATCAATGTGTAAATAAATCATAATTAATATTATTGTTGAATCATACGAAATATTAAGGCATCCGTGAGTATAATTAGTGAATTGTTAGACATGTTAACGCACAAGAATATATGTTTAGTGCATCTGTTTGTATTTTAGTACATCGTTGGACATACCTTGGGCATATTTTCATATGTTTAGTGCGTCGTTGAACACAATAGGGCATCAATGAGTATGACTAGTGTAGTGCATCGTTAGACATATTAAGGCATCAGTGTGTATGTTTAGTGCCTCGTTGGTCATATTACGGCATCCATTTGGTGTATTTAATGCATCGTTGTAAATAATTATCATACTAGGTAATTTGATACCAAAGTAATCCTCACTTGTTATATAAGTTATTATGACTCATAAGTTTTTTTGAATGTGTCCTAATAAGCTTGCTTTGACCTGGTACCCACAGAGTGTCCATACCTTGAGTTCCAAGCAAGAGATACAATCACATAAAGTTTCGTTCAATCACAACTTGATACAAGTCAAAAGTAAGAACAAAATATGTGAATCGCTACAACTCCATAGATATAAACTTATCAAGCTGTAAAACATCAAGTTTATTATATCATTTAAATCTTATAACAAAAGTCTGATATCCAATCATACTTTAAACTTGGTACATGGTGTCATCCTGTCATACAATTACTTCAATACGCCACAGCTAAGTATCCAAACATCCAACTAAGTTGTTATGAATCTGTTAATTGTTCTAAGAGGAAACTAAGCATTATGCAGTCCTGCACAGGATATATTTTTTCACGATTATTAGCCGAGTGATTGTTGGAATCAGCAGCAAGGATATGTAAAGTTAAAAACGTGAATAAAGTATTATGACGCTGCTCGTATTTTGCATCTTTCTGAAAAATTAATAAATCTCGTGCAATCTGATATACCGGGAAAAGTCAGCAGCATCATCACATGGTGAAGGCTACTTGCGCTCTCGAGAATAATCTCGGTCTTCAGTAAGGAGATCTACATTCCATCAACGTGACTCAAGACCCCGGCACATCAATGCTGACCCATTTTATCAAAACGAAAATCCCAAAACAAACAATAAAAATGCAGAAGAACAACCTAGTGATGTCTTATGAGTCGGTTTTCCACAATCCTTAAGGGTAGATGAAGACAGTTTATGGAACGCCTTTGCCCTATTTGGCGAGATTGAAAAGATTTCAGCATTTCCAGGTCGAACTTATGCTTTTATCAGCTTCAGGAAATGGCGACAAGTAAGCACAAGTCCTTGGTTTTTTGACCAATTTATCAATATTCTTTCATAAAATGGTTGACTCGGGTTATGTTTTTATCGCAAATGGGTAAACCTTCAAAAATTATTCATTTAAAAATTTTGATCATTATTGAATAATATAAGCTTTCAATCGTACTTGCTAGATAATCTTTAGTAAATTTTACAAAGATTTTGGACAAAAAGTGTTTGAGTTAACCCAATCCGGCCCGTATGAAAGTTATCTGTTTTGAGCAGTTAACGAACATGCTGAGTTGCCATTTTGCCATCTGGACTTATCGAGGTAGTGCCTACTAACACTTACTTCGAATTTTTTTTTCCAGCTTTATAAAATTTCCAAGATGAGAGGCAATAAGTATCTGTTCTTTTCTGTGGTCTTATATACTTAACAATTTTTTTAATCTTCCATTTCTCTAAGATAATAGCCTTTTCAATGATGCTCGGTTAGGAAAATCTCAGGGAAGTCCAGATTCAAAAAACCTCGAAAAGAAGAAATTCAGACTTTGAAGAAGGGACATACAGAATTGATGTAGGAACCGACGCCGTGGAATATTTTTGGAACGGACTTATTAATTGCATACGTTTACTTTAGTGCATCCGTTTGAGGACCTTTAGTGCATCCATTTGAGGTACTTTAGTGCATCCGTTTGACACGTACCAAATGTTACTCATTTTGACCCATTACAAAAGACTCCCATTTTACCACTCTTTAAATATATAATGAATCATAATCTCTTTGCATTTTTGTAATGTCTTCTGTTAGTTGACTCATTCTCAGGCAGTTCCAGTATTGGTATCTCTTCTTCGTTCAGGTTACTTGGAGTAAAGATGCAAGCTACTACTGGTTTTTGTAATGTCTTCTGTTAGTTGACTCATTCTCAGACCCTGGACATCTAATTGTTGTTGGATTCGCTTACGTAGCTAATATGTTGACCAAATATCTCGCTAAGATCAGAGAGGATACACCACTTACAACTGCCACTTGCCTTGACAATCCTTTCAATTTAACTGTCCCTTCTACCGATCAAGACGGTCTAACGCAAGGCTTCATTGAGATTCTGCAATCCAACAAGGTTTTTTCTTCACATTATATCTTTGTATAACAAATCATACATATTGATCTTCTCTTTCAACTTCCTAAGCTGTTAGATGCCCAATAAATTCCAATATCACAAGGTTATAATTAACAATGACAAAGCCTTAGGATATTAAATAGGCATCCTGCCTTTTACACTAGTTAGTTTTGGTCCAAGTCCAATGTACTTTTAAGCCACACCAAATTTCCAAATTGGATTCTTTGGAGTTAAATTCCCATAAGTGAGTGTAGTTATCTGAGAATGGAGTTTGTGAGAAGGACATGTGTGTCCATTTTCTAGGGGAAGAGGCATTTATGAAATCTCAAATAAAAGTCGATTCTATTGGCAGTAGGGGACAAATAAGTGTTTTCTCATTGATGGTATTGAGTAACCTGGGCTCACTCGCTAAGGCTTGAGCTTAAGTATGTGTTTACTTAAGTGCATCTATGAATATGATTAGTGCATCCAAGAGTATGATTTAAAGTTTGATGCTACTAAAGAAAAGCTTTAAAGTTAAATGAATACACATTTGTGGTTGTTTCAGCAGGGTATGAGCGTTCCTTGCGTACCTAGTTAAAATAGTTTATCAAAATCTAGTTAAATTAGTTGATATGATATTTCATATGTAGTTATGTGGTCGTTAAAATGTTAGTAAATTAGTTAAAGTAGTTAAAATACATGTGAAGTTTGTTTAATTAGTTATGATTGTATATATAAGATCTGAATCAACTATATAGATTGATTGTGTTATTCTTAGGCGTTTGTTGAAATATTATTTAAATTAGTTTATATGAATATATATCGTTATTTTGGTCGTTTTGTGATTCTGATCTAATCTAGCAGTTTTGTTTCGTTTTTTGCCGTGTTAGTTAAAATTATAGTTAAATTTGTTGTTATGATGACATTATTTTTTTCATTTTTGATGTTGATGTTTGATGTTTTCGCTATTTAGGTGCACTTGGATCTGGAAAAAGTAGATAAGAGATTATTGATCTAGGTGAATGGGTCGAACATGCTCTCTCTGTATATCATTCTTGGTATCTAGCAAAACATAGTAAATCTTGTTTCCTAACCTATGGTTTTTTTGCAGAGAGCGCACGGTGGCTTTCCTGGTATCACAAGGTGTTGCAGCTGGATAATTGACGGATTCTAGTCCAACATACCCATCAGGTAGAACACCTACAGACTTAGCTTCCAAGAATGGAGACAAAGTAATTGCATGTTATTGTGCGGAATTTGCTTTAATTGCCCATCTTGAAATTAAAGGATGCTGCCAAGGAGGGTAGTGATGCTTCTGGGGCAAAAGCTCTACAAACAGTGTCAGAATGGAGTCTATCAAGGCCAAGAGCACATTTGGAAAGAATACGTTAAATCGTCTATTATTAGTTTAATTCATAAGATTTTTATTGTTTTTCGTTCAGTTGGTATATTGTAGAGATTTATGTATTTCATAACGATTTCTTTTAGCTCAGCTGAATTAATATACGCTTGTAGTATTAATGATAATCGAACACTTCTTTAGGTCGTTAAATAGCTAAAAATTAAAAGAAAAATAAAGAAACAGGTCCAAAAAGAAGGGGATGGGAGATGAATTTACAAATATTACCCTAAAAAAAAGTAACAAATAGACCCCTTGAGTTGGGAGGAAAAAAAGGAAGGAGAATGAGAGGTGATCTAATGGTTGAGATCGTTTCTCTCACTTTTCTCTTGAGATGGACTTTTCAAATGATTCAATCTCTCTCTCTCTCTCTATATATATATATATATATATATATATATATATATATATATATATATATATATATATAGAGAGAGAGATAGAGAAGAAGAATCTAGATCAAATATTATCAAACTTAAAGTTGTTAAAATGAGATTTAACTAAAATTTGACAAGTGACACTCTCCTTATAACAAAAATAATTTTTTATTAGCTACAACTAAAAATGTTAAAGTTTTGATAGATTTCTTTTTAAAATTTACGAAATCTAGGTGATACACTTTGATTAGAAGTGTAATGTGTATCAGTTTTGTATGTGTATCAGATTTTGAAATATTTATTAGTGTAATGTGTATCAGGTGTATCACTAATTCAAACGCATGTATCATTTGGTTATTAGTTTCTAAAATGTTAATCTGTATTAAAATATTATATTTTTGTGTATTATTGCTAAAATTGTTATTTATAAACCGTTTTAGTGGTTTTTATACTTGATCTTATTTTTACAACTTTAAGCTTGATCTCACATTAACCCTCCCATATATATATATATATATATATATATATATATATATATATATATATATATATATATATATATATATATATATATAGAGAGAGAGAGAGAGAGAGAGTTAGGATCAAATAAGAAGATTACTTAAAATAAGAAGGAATAAGAATAACTATAACCGCAAATCCGAGATGCACCTACCTAAATTAGATGCATCCCTATAATCTTAGATGCATTATAACGCACCATAGTGTATTTTCTAGCTTTTAATCAGATGCATATACGTATATTAGATGCATTTCATGATTTCTCTTATTTTTTGTTCCTCTGCACGTGCTAAAATCATGAAAATCATTTTGCACCATCTATACATCAAATTAACTTTCGAAACTCAAGATGTTACATCTATATGAATAGAAATGCATCTAATGCAAGTCGTTGCATCTCAAATGCATGGTTTTTGTCACTTCTTAGTTTAATTTACTTCTCACTGGATCCCTACTATATATATATATATATATATATTATCCCAATATTAGGATAAAAGTAAAAAGAGATGTCATGTCAAATATGCAAATAACAATTTTGCTTTTATTTAGTCCTCATTTTTTAGCTTTTTCTTGAAAGGGTATATTTGTAAATTTGTATGTAACTTATTGATAACTTTTTTGCCTTACCTTTCATTCTTTACTATCAGGGTACCCGCGCGATGCGGTGGCGGGTACCTTATGATTATATTTTGCGGCGAGGAAATGTTGTGTGGTTACATGTTTTTTTTCCAAACAATAACAGTACAATTAAATTATAATTTAAATTAAAATAACTTTAACCAATTAAATGAACTGTCATTTCGTAGCATTTTCTAAGAATAGTCCCAAATTCTTTATATGCTAGTAGAGATAAATAAATAATTTATTTAGGTAATTCGAGTTATTTGGTTTTGTTTTCGGTTTTACCCAGAATTTCTTTTTAACCAAACGAACCAAACCGAATAAAACGAAAAAACCGGTAACTGTACTGATTAACACCCCTCCTAAATATAACCATATACGTTTCAATTTTTAGCCCAATGTATCATTAACCAAAGACAACATTTGAATAACACAAATTCAGGTCCGTGATTTTGAACAAAATTATGCTCAATAAGAAATAACCAAGACTAACCCACAAAGCATTTAAAATTTTGCTCTTTTGAATGTTAAGTTTATCATGCCACAAATATTGACAGTTTGACACCAACTCAAAAGGGTTAAAAAAACACACAACCTTAATTTTTCTCTAACCCTAAATCATTTCACTTTTTGCAGCCACCCTTTTCTCAAATGTAGCTACAACCTTTAAAATTCGTCCCTTCCATTCAACCAAAAGCGAATCAAACATAATCTTATCTTCATATTCGAGGATCAAATACAAACACCCCTTTTTCTTCTCTTAACCGGTTTTCAGATCTTATTGTTTTGTTATAGATCTATGATGAGCTTGATTTTCAAATATATATTATCTTGTGACTAAATTATAAAACCAATGATCTCAGTTTTCGCAATGACCTCAGTTTTTGTCGTTTTTGAGGATAGTTTTTGTTTTGAGGATATGGGTTTAGGATAGTTTTTGTTTGATGTTGTTTGTTTTGGTTAATACTATATTGCACTTCATCTTCTCGAACTTCTTTCTTTTTCTTTTCTTGGACCGATGACGACACATGTCTGGTGTTTAAATATGAATTGGGGTTATGCAAACCATGTGGTTACTCGTAGTACTGGTTTGGTCAAATGAGATAAAATGAGACCTTGTTTTATTTTTTTTCTTTTTGTGGTTCGAACATGGTGATGGGTTTAGGATAAATTGTGGTCTCGGGTAAGTTGTTTAGATCACACAACAGCCAGGGTGATTGGTTCGGACATGGTGATGGGTTTTTATTTTTGTTTCGTTAGTGTTCTTGTTTGAACTAGATAGGTGAGGGCGGTTGATTTGGAGTTGGATTGAATATTCTGTGTATTTGTTTCTCAGATTTATTTTTTAGTGTTGGCTTGGCTTGTAGCTTGATTAGATTGTACATTGTGATTAAATGGTTATATATTTTTGTGAATGGGTAAATTAAATTGTGTAGTAATTATATGTGTTGAATATTGGTTTTTTAGTTGTATTTGTGCTTCAAATAGTTATAAATTTTGCTTTATTACTTGAATTTGCTTAAAATCTATATTAGAAAATCTTAAAAAATTAATAAGAGAGAAGTGATTATATGCATTATAAATAGTATAAATAACTGAAAAACATAAAATAAAATACCAACTTTATTTCCTGTTGATACCTCCTCTTTACTTCACTTTTTTTTTTCTTTTCTTTCCATTTTAAATTTAATTCGCGAACAAAGTGTAAGACTTTTGTCATGTTATGCCTCGTCTAATAGTGAAATTACATTAACTGTTCATCCACCTTAATTAACAATTTGTAAATTGTAGTATATATTAAATAAGTATAACGAATCTAAATCATGTGTTTTAATACATTAAAGCGAAAAATGCTAACACAATGAAATATGGTGTCGCATGTTTATTGTGTGAACCAAATAATGTGATGCTTTTGAACAAACTACGGTATATGTTGATCGTTTTGAGTGCAAATTGACACACTTTACGACTTTTTTTCTTTCTTTTCCATCACAACACTTGATCACATTAATCTTATGATTCTTATCTATCTTTTTCGAAATGACATAATTATTGACAACAGTTGAATTTGGTTCACATTATAGTATTCTTATACGTCTATTTTCCAAAGAAGTGTAGATTTTTCAAATATCCAACTCACTTGTACCAACCAGTCACTACATTTTCCGGAAAATTGATTTGTATATATTAAAATTTTGATTCACACAACACAATAAGCATTATGTAACACATGTACAACAATTTCCGACAAAAGTTTGTGTACACAATTCAAAAGTCTGTGTGTGCAAATCATTGGTTGATTTCTTAGTTAGACGGAAGGGATTTTGAGCTCGTCATTCCTATGTGTCAAAAGAAATAGCGGCGCCATTTACATGTTATCACACTAAACCCATCTTGTGCCATTTGCAAAGTGAGTAAACTTACCATGCGCCACTCTTATTTTTTTTTATTAGGTTGTGTTGTTGAGTTAATTGAGTATGATGAGTCCCAAAAACTAGCAAATGACATGCAAACAGCTTGAGTCACAACAAAAAAAATATTTTTAGTGTGTAAAATGTAAAATGCTAAAGTAACGCTAATTTGACACAAACGTAAATGAAAACAAAGTAACAATAACATTGACTATCAACTTATCGATTTCAAATATTCTAACTATTTACATGGATAAGAACAGAAGACAAAAACAACTACGTATAAAAACCTCTTTTCTTAGGGCACACAGAAAACAAAGTTGAAAATTCAAAATCTCAATATCGGCACGTCAGCTAAGCAAAGTGGGCCCAACACTTACCCTACACTCCACGTAGCCCAGATTCCAACGAATGACGTCCCGCCACGTCATCATCCTCCGCCCCACCCCAATTCCCCACTCTCCTACCAGAAGCAAACCGCATCATATCCCCTAAACCCACCACCGGTTCACTCGGCGTCCCCGGTTCACTCCAAACCGGTTTAACACTGACACATATCCTCCTCGAACCGGACCTCGACCGCTCCACCGGTTCACCATCTTTGACAGCCGGTTCACCATTTCTCCTACACCGATGACCCCCGAACCGGAACAAATTCTTTATCCTCTTAACAAAACCGGGTTTGATTGTGTTACTAGGTCGTTGACTTTTTGACTTTGTAATACTACAACATCTTTTCGACCTAACGCGACCAATACACGACACCTTGGGCGACGACGGTTCCGTCACTGCAACCGACGCCGTGGAAGGATTTTTTTTGCTAGCAGGAAACAACCGAACATTAGCTGGTCTACGTTTACAATCAACGTAGCAGGCTTTTTGAGGTAACCCAATAACATGTTTGGATTTCAAAGTGATTTGATTACCATTATAACGCTGTGACGATGGATTTGAGTTAGTATTGTTGTGATGATTTGAGTTCATTGAATTTATTGATTCGTTACGGCTTAAGAAAGCGTTGCGGTCGAACCAGTCGAATTCGGAGTCTTTTGAGAGCCAGAATGATTCTGGCGGGAAATCTGGTGGAAGATCGATGATGGTGCTTGTTGGGATGTCGGGATCACTGTCATTGTTGTTGTGTTGCATTTTTGTTTGTTGGTTTAATGTTTGGATGTTCACGAAATATAAGTGTTGTGTTGTGTGTTTGAATGTGAATGAATAATATGTGGAAAATAAAAGGAGGGGGTTATATATATAAGGAGGAATTTTTGATTTGATAAAGGAATGATAATATTTTGAAGGGTGACTTTTAACAGATTCGGGTCCACACTCGTTTTTTTGGTATCTAGAAGTATAGATACTAGTGTCTACACCGTGTCACAACAATCCTATTCGAACTTTACATTTGGCCCTAAACATTAAACAACTGATTAAATATATATTTTAATGTTAGCTTAAAGTTTTAAACATAGGTTAGTGAGATTACGTGAACCATTATTTTAGGATGGCTTTGTTTATTGCTACTCTCAAATTTACAAGAAATACCCACCCACCCATGTTGTTGTTTTTAGTACGGAACATAAAATATGAAATTTGACAAGTCAAAAAAGCAGTAAAAGAATAAAAATATACGTAACAAAAAATGATAAAAAAATTGTTTTGTCCTGTTAAAAAGTTGTCTTGCTCTTTAATTAGGTGCCAGAAGAAAAACCAATCTATACTACTTTATAATGTATTTAAGCCTTTTAAAATTAGAAGGCTTAAAAATTCAGACTTTTTTACTTGCTTATTATGGAAAGAATTCCAAGCCTAACTCCTAACCAAAAATTAAAATAAGGAGCTCCAATCATGAGATGACACGTGTCACTTACAACAAACTCCAGCTAACTTCAACAAACCGAGCCTAACTCCTAACCACTAAAAATTAAGATAAAGAGCTCCAATTATAAAATGACATGTGTCACTTCTCAACTAAAAATTCATCTTTATTTTCAAATTAAAATCTTTTTATCTACTTATTTTTTTTATAATCTAATTTCACCCTATTTTCTAAAATTTTATGCTCTTTAATTCAACATCCATTTTGATATATTTTTATTAGTTTTAGTTTTTTATATTTTTAGTGGGTTTATTTTATTTTAATTCAGATTTTTACAACTTTAACCTTTATTTCATTTATTTCAATCAATATAATCTTGATTCGTCAAAATCATATACTTTTGGGGTTTGTGGCGTATTAAGGATTGCGAGGGTATTTCTATATGCGGGAATAATGATGTCGCGGGAAAGCTACGGGAAAGTTACGGTAACCCAAACAAACACTTACAACTAACACATATACATTCGAAGTGTTGTGAAACGAATTCACTAAACGGGTAAGCAAATACATATAACTATACTTATCGCCGCCGCTGTGCGCGGGTATCCAACTAGTGTATAATGTTGATACAAAAGTTGGGCGTTCCTTATTCGGGGCTCCGGTTCTCGTACCAATTCCTGATTGTTGCTTGAGACCTGCGCACTAAGAGACAGAAAACACCGTTAGGCTTATCGTGGGATTGTCTCCCACGATTATCCTCCGGCGTGAGAGTAAGTAATCGGTTTAGGGTTAAAGGAGAGTTAGGGTTTTGTAGATCGTACCTTTAACGAGGGATGTGATTCCTTTTATATACACACGGAATCCTTGTTGGTTCCGTGTTCCTCAACCTTCCGGCGTATCCGCCTAAGTCGGTTGGGGAATGATTATCTCCTTGACTAAGAGATATCCGATATCTATTCCGTAAATAGATTTGGAGTTGGGCCTTCGTGGGCCTAAGCGCTTATCGTAGCCGGTTAAATCTTTGGCTTATCGGTGATATTAGGCTTTGGTCGGTTAAGTAACCGGATATAGACTATACGTCATCATGTCCCCCCAGGCTAGTATGCGCAGTGAATAACTGCGGATGCTAGACTAATAACCGTAGTCGATGAAAAAAACGGTGAAGCGTATCCAAGAAGTCATAAAGATATACCCTCCGGTACATTGTATCTAGACATGGGATTAAAAAATGGGCGCCTCGTAAGTCGGGGAAAGTAGCTGCGATGCGTCCCATCAAGCAATCTGACCACACAGTTAGTATTAGTGGGGTCCACGTGTCACTCATCGTGTGGATGAGAAAAAACATATAACCCATCGCTTCATTTCCACTATGTTTCTCACAGTAAAAAGAAAAATCAATCCGCCATTGTCAAGAATCCTTGCATTTGCAATCCAGAAAACCACTTATTTCAAAGGTAGTCGCGCCGTTTTTAAAGAACAATACCATGGTTAAAGCAGTTGTGCGATTTCACCTATTACCAGGAAGCGTCTTCTAGAATTCACCTCGGATTATTTTATACCCGCTGGCGTGCATCCGGTTGTTCCGGTGCGCGAGCATCTATTAGGATTTCCCAGGGAAATAGGGGTATACACACGTTTCTTTGAATTCGCAAATCAACGTGTGCCCATATCTCGATTTTTGTGCGATGCTTTAAATTATTATTTGCACCTATCCGGTACCTGCATCGGTCGTGAAAATTACAATTTTGAGGTGAGCTAGTTTCTTGGCGATTAACCCAACCATCCACCTATTCCGTGCCTTTTATCACCGCGACATGGTCACATGGGTGGTATCCTTTGCTAAGCGGCGGGTAGATATCATGTTATCTTGAGAAACTAGATGCGCTTAGAAATTAGAGGGAGTCATTTTTCTGGGTAGACGACACATGCTTTCCGTGGCACTATGACTTTTATACGGGAGGCGTTAGAGGATGAGTGCCCGTGCCTGATCATATGTCACGAGGATGCGAACAGATAAATGCGAACCGCATCCCCATTAGTTCCTATCCTGAGGAATTTTTGGTGCATATGGGCATCAGTCGTAATTATTTTGGTATCTTTGGATGAGATGCTAATCTTAGGAGCCAATGGCGAGGTGGGTACTCATTCCTCGCACCTTTTATAATTAATGTAAGAGCTTTCGTCCTTTTAGCGTATTATATAACCTGTGGTATTTGTTGTCTTCTATTGCGAGATGGATCTTTTTACCTTGTGCACCTAGCGAAACTTTGTTGAGGTGAATGTAGAGACCGCGTCCACTGAAAGAAGGAGAGGAAGCTATACTAGCGACCACTGCAGTCATACCACGGAGATGAACATGGGAACAGTACTAGCTCCTGCAGTCGCGATGGAGCGGCGCCGCGCAAAGCGTGCCAAGCCCGGTGCCCTCTCCGTGCGACCACCACAGCAAGCGGGTAGTATGGCTTATGGAAGAAGAAGAAGGCCGAATCTGGGTTAAAGCGCCAAAAGATCCCACGGAGAGGATGGCGCGAGCTCCTCAAGGAAAAAGCGCCATGATCCTCCTGTGGAATCATCCACCCGATGTTGCGTCATCTCACCCATCTGGCGATGTCGTAGGCCCACGATGAAGTAATATCGTGAATTTCTTTTTTTTTTTTCGCACCAACCGTTTATATGGGAAGCTGATGATGCTCGTCGTGTATGCAGTTTGAGGCAGTTGAGTCTCCCCAAGGATAGTCCTGCGGATCGAGCCACACAACCAAAAAGGTGAATACTTGTATGTTGGGGATGCACCAGTGGGTCAATTGGTTGAAGAGTTGGTACAGATGTCTGCGCACCAAGCTGCAATAGTTGAGAAGCTAAGGGTTCGTATTGCTGGTGAAAGCAGCCAAAGTGCTAAAAAAGATGAGAAAATTGCTTTCTTGGAAGCGGTTGGCTAGTGCTAGGGGCTGAGGTAGAGAGTTTGGCGCGTATGGGCAGCGGTGAGGAGAAAATGGCGTCGATGGGCCAAATAAGCCAAGAGCCTGCAGAGTCATCGGGTACAAGGCTTCGTGCCTCCGGGCACTAAAATATCTGGAAGAGTAAGGACACATTACAGCGCGGTTGGAAGATTTTGGTGCCACTGTGGCGATGTGGAGACACAAGAGATGGCTGCGTAAGCTTTGAGTTTGGAGTATGATGAGGAATTATATCCGCATCTAATGTCTTCATCTCACGGCCAGGTGGCTTATCGGCCATGGTGCAAATCTTCTTTGCTCTGAGTACTCTCGAGTCCAAGGAGGTAGTGGACAAATTTGGTGGGGTAGTCCAATGTGCTTTGGCGAGAGGAAAATCAGAGGCTATAGAGGCGTTGCCTGAAGCTAACTTGCTGAAGATACTGCGAAAAGGTTCTGGGTATGATCTGCAGTCCTATGATAACACAGTTGCTTTGCTATGAATAGGATGAAGACCTTAGAGCTTCCCATGATTCTTTGAAATGGAGCGCGACCGGGATTATCCTATAACCGTTATTATGGAAGGATTGACCTTAGCGGCGCCATCGCGATGATGAGAAGCTCAACCGGACTATTTTTTGAAGCCGATGTCTCACCTTTGCGGTGTCGGTTTTTGCTCGCCCTAGGGACATTCTGAATCCCTTTGCTTTAGAGAAAGAAATGTCCTTGAAGGAAGTATTGGAAGCGCATGCTACCATACTTGCTAAAAAGGAAGGTATTAAGGGTAAAGCAATTTTGTGCGGGCTTGGTGCAGCTCATCTTCCAAGGTCTGATGGGGTGCTAGTGAGTGTTGCCACCGTGTCTCACCAAGACTCGGACTTGTTGAAGAGGCTTAGCGAGAGTGTAGATGCTACAAGCCGCGTAGGGACCTCATCATTGGAGCGATCTAAGAGTATATAGGATCTTATGTTTATGAACATCCTTTGTAATAACATAGTCCTTAATAAAAATCTCCTTTTGCTAAATGTGTGTTAATATTTATTGCAGCTTGTGACGTGCCTTAATTATCTGTCTATCTTTGCGTAAAAGATATATTTGTCTGAGTATCCAAGCTGTACATGATTGTGCAAAAGATTGCACTACCAGGCTTCGATGAGGATCAAAGTAATGAGGGGTGTGTGTTCCAGCCAAGGCTTGCCTGTAACCTGAGAATAAGAAATACTAAGACACTACGTTAAGTGATTGCGAGGGTAGGACTCTGCGAACCACCTCCGGCGTGAGAGTAAGTATGAGTTATGGTTGTATAAGTGTGTGAAAGTAAAGAGATGAGTGTGAAATGAGCATACCATAAATCATCGTCCGTCTAACCCATTTATAGTGGAAGAAATACGGTTAGAGGCACTCTTGCATGAATATCGGAGATCATGGGGGCGTCCCATGATTGCGGGTAACCGCTAGGGGTTAGTGACCCACGTTCTCGACTTGCGGGAAGCCAGAGAGATGGGTGGGTTTGACTAAGTCGGGAGAGGTTCCTTATCCATTGTTCCTTCGTCGGCCATACGAAGGGCCAAGGCTTCGAGTGGCGAATTCCCCTTAGGTAACCTTCGTACCAGCGAATGGTTTGGCGCTATGGATATTCGAATCCTAACTTGGCCGCCTTGTATGGAAGGGCTTCGACCGTCTCGGAGGAGTGTCCCGAGCTACTCGGAGGGTACATCATCAAGCCCCGGTCGAAAGTGATGCATATGAGGCGAGGAGGCATTGCTTTCGACTTCATGCTTCGAAAAACACCATTCTGTGCTAAATATGCTAGTTGGGAGAGAAACTACGCTAACTAACAAAGCGTATTCAATGCTAATTAAATCATCCATACCGCTTCTGATGATCACTTATCCCCATGTAACCCGGAGACCAAACGTCTTTATTTAAAATTTAAAAAGTGGTTTGGCTTGGATAAGAGTAATCTAGATGGACACATGTGTGAATTAGGAGACGGTAAAAAGGGGTATTTAAGGGGAATATGATGAAACCCTAAAATACTTTTACTCTCTCCGTCTTCGTTTACTGCAATAAACTTTCAAAGCGCCCCATCTTGAAAACCAAGGTAAACACTTTCTCCTCTTGTAGATTGTTTCAAAAAATAGGAACATGGATTCTAAGTTTATTATAAAACAACAAAAGTGCACTTTATCGCTAAAGATTTGCGTGATCATTTAGCCGATTATCCTATTCCAATAGAACATAAAGTGATGTTACCCAAACCCACTCGGGGTATCTTTGATGCCCCTCCAAGTTTCGTAGGGTTGTATACCCATGCATTTAGTCACTCAAACCTTAGGATTCCATTTGCACCCATTGATTTTGGCATTTATGCGATTACTATAAAGTTCATATCTCTAGATTCAATCCTTTTGGGTTTGCCAAATTGACTACATTCATAGTGATGTGCAAAGCCTACGGATATGAACCAACCTTGACAGTTTTAAGAGGATTCTTGAACTTGTACCCCGGGGGCAATTGGTTGACACTAGCAAAAAGACACGGAGTCGAGATGTACCCAATCATTTGAGAAAGTATACCCAAACATATCGGGTTGGAAGGGTAGCTTTTTCTACGTGCAAGACACTATTGTTCCCCTACATATTGAGAGTCTGAGTACAAAGAGAATAGGTATAATGCTAAGCGGTATAATGACCCCTACCTACGAGGTTGGTGATCCTTGTTACTGCGTTTGGCAAAGTACCACGTGGATGTGCAAGTATTCCCTGAAGCCATCTTATACATGGTGGGATTGCTTAGAGTTGGGAGGGTCTCCCGAAGCCTATGATCATATACCAAGGAAAAAGTATGTTTATCCACTTTTATTTAAATAGGACCAATGTAGCACTGATATTTATTTCTTTTTGCTTCTATTTTGCGAGAGATGTCGTTCGAAACTTCATGTTCCAAGAATTTGATGAAGATTTAAGTTTCATGCACAGGAGAAAGCTGAGGATTCTTATGGCGTTGGCTCCCCTTCAACATCTGTGAATAACAATGAGGTAAGCATTAGAAGCGAGCCTATTTCATCAGCACCCCACAATCTACTATGGAGGACACATCGGTGGAGAACATTGCTGACTCGGACGATCCTGCGGATGAGGATGTCCCCGTCGTTGGTTCAACAGGGAATAGTGATAGGCTAAAGAGTAGGAAAGGGACGGCCAGGCGTGAAATCCACCAACAAAGGAAGAATCCCCGCCTACCTCACGGGAGTAGAGTTGTGAAGCATAAAAGTACCAGAGGCGAGAAAGCTTATCAAGTCGCCTTGAATTGCCCGATGAATCCATTGAGGTTCATGGTAAGTATTTTTGTCTTATGAGACATTGTGAAGGTAAAAATATAGCTGTTATGCTAACCGTGTATATTTTGTTGCTCGTAGGTCTTCGAGAGACGAAGGAGCTTCAAATGCCTTAGCTTTGTCATCGGATTGTTGACCATGTGACCCTCCACGGTGGAAGAGTATGCTAGAGAAAATGTCCATTGAGAAGTTCTGTAACATGCATGATAATGGGGTTGCGGTAGGCGTGATGGATAATCACTTGAATGCCAAGACCAGGGAGTTGCTCGAGGCCGTGGCCAAGCTGAAAGCAAAGTGTGAGATTGAGGAACGTTGAGAAGAACCCGTCGTCCAAGACCTTCGAGAAAAGATAGCTCGGTTGACCGTGGAGCGTGGCAATCTCAAACTGGAAGAAGCCAAGGTTATTACTCTCATGGTCAGAATCTTTGCTCTCGAGGCAAAGTACGTTGGGTTGGAAAGTGAGAAGGTTAGGCTTGGAGAGGTAGAGGTAAAGTTGAGGAGGAGATCGATGGCACGCAAATGAGGTATAAGATCGCGTAGAAAGATCGTGCGAGTTGTTTCAAAGGTGGTGCCTTACATAGCCATGGAACTCTACCACGATGGCGAGTTGGGATCTCGGATGTGGAAGGTCATCAAGTCACCTATTTCATGGGCGGTGTTTGGCTCTGGAGGAGGCCGCCAAAGCGGGTAAGCCTGGACCTCTCCAAGATTGAATGCTACCGTCCCCCGAAGAAATGAATATGATGAGGTAGGAAATGCATTTGCAACTGCAGAGTACTCCTTCCTTGTTGAGGCAACCAAAGATCCAATGGCACCCCTTGAAGATCTCTGTCTAAGAAACCTCGAAACTTAAGCCTACCACTCCAACCAAGAAGACCATGTCTACTAAGCCAGTCTCAGTGCAACCCTCCTCCACTCCTTCTCCGAAGGAACAAGAATGAAGGCTTCTCTGTTAGCGATAATTTGGTTCCAAAGGGTGGCATGTACCCTTAAGACAATTTATTTTATGTGACAATGTGTGTCTTGTTTTCCAAACAATTTAAATGCTTGTGATGTATGGCCATGGGCCAAGAACAATTTGACGGGAGTCTAGGCTCCTCATGTAGGTATAAGGGCGGTAGCCCATATTTTGAATGCAATAGTGTAGAGGACATACCTCTACATACTTAGCTTAAGTTTGTTATGTAAACTTCTCTTACGCCCTTTTTGCGACGCTTAAATTTTACAACCTAAGGTTCAACAACCTCATTGTGTGTAAATTACAACACCAAGAATATAATGGCCAACTTGACCATTGGAGGGGTGACCCACTCTATCTCAAATCCTTTACATAGCATGGCTTTGTTAAAAAAAAAATTTTACAAGCGCCAAAATCTACTAGGAGAGTTAATGTGAATGTTTAAGTTGGCTTTGGATAAGGCATATGTTACACCTCAAGCCATTCGACATTGAAACTCATTAACGACTTGGTTGAACAAATCTTTTTGTTTAAGAAACGAAGCAAGAGATTTGTGGGAAATGTCTTATTTATCATTGAATTGGTAGGGAGGATTACATCATTCTTGAAATGAAAACTAAGACAACTACCAATAATGTGTGCTTTCCCCTGAGAAGCTTTTGATTGCAAGAAAAAAGTTAAAGTACTTCTTAAACATAGAACTTTCGAAGGTTCGTACCATTCCATGTCATGTCGATGGGTTCTCAGAAGAGTGGCGGTTTGTATGCTCCATTGTCGTAGGCCTCAGCTACCATGTAAGGTCCTTCCCAAGTTGGTCCCAGTTTTCCCGATACTCGCTTTGCTTGCACCTTTGTTGGTAGCGATACATATTCTCCGGGCTTGAAAGTGGAAGGTCTTACCCTTTTGTTATAGTAGCCTTCGATCTTATGTTTGTGTATTGCTTCTCGGATGGAGGCTATTTCTCTTCTTTCTTCTAGGAGATCAAGGTTTTCCACGATCCTATCATCATTTTGGGAGGCATCATGCGTTGCCACACGCTCCGTGTGTACAATTAGTTCGAAGGATGACCGCTTCCATTCGGTATGTTAGGCTGAAGGGGGTTTCTCCGTTGCTTGACTTAGGATGTGTCCGGTGAGCCCATAAGACTTGAGGGAGTTCGTCCACCCATCCATGATGAGTTCGACCTAGCCTTTTCTCGATCCCTTTGACGATTTCTCTGTTTGTAACCTCCACTTGTCCATTACCTTGCGGGTGATAGACGGATGTCTGGGATTGCTTTATGTTGAGCCCTTGGCGTAAGTCATAGAAGACTCCTTCGGTAAATTGTTTCCGTTGTCGGATATGATGATGTGGGGCACTCCGAATCTGCACACAATGTGTTCCCACACAAACTTCTCGATCTGTCTTCCTCCCGAGGCTAGGGTTTTGCTTCCACCCACTTGGTGAAGTAGTCGATCGCTACTAGCAAGAACTTGACTCCTCCGGGAGCTATAGGCATAGGCCCTACAATATCGATGCCCCACTGGGAGAAGGGCCACGCGGATGTCACACTTGTCATATCTTGCTTCGGCATTTTGGAGCGTTTGAGTGTATCGACAAGCTTTACACTTGAGGATGATTTCGGTGCGTCCCGTGCATCGAGGGCCAATAGTAGCCCAACTTCATTATCTTGAGACAACTGGCGAGGTCTGCATGGAGACCGCAAGATCCGGCATGGACTTCGGCAATGATGCTCGAAGCTTGCTTGGGGCCTACGCATCGTAACCAAGGAGACAAAAACGACCTCCTATATAGGGTTTCCCCTATTAGCGGCATCTGCGGGGACTTAACCCGAATCTTTCTTGCAAGCTTGGGATCTTTAGGGAGAAGACCACTTATCAAATATTCCCTTATGGGAGTCATCCATGTCTCTCCTTCTTCGTGAATCACATCGGCAACCTCTTTGAGAACGATGGATCTTTCAGGAAGGACTTCCACGAGAACCTCCTTAGTGAGATGAGCGAAAGCCATGGAAGCTAGCTTGCTTAGTGCATCGCCTTTTGTTTCGGTTCCTACGAACATGTTGGATGGTGTAGGAGTTGAAGTTTTCGAGCATCTCTTTGTCTTTTCAAGTCTTGTTTGATGACAGGTTGCCTTGCCGTTCAGAGGAACTGTCACTTGGTTTGCCACCAATTGGGAATCTGAAGGCGACGCAAGAGTTTTGACCTCCATATCTTTGGCTAGTCAGTCACGCTAGTAGCGCCAGTATTCCGCCGTTGTTTGTGGCCGAACTCAAACCGAAGAGCATATGTATGCTCCTTCCCCGGGTGACTAACATTAGACACGCTCTGAGCCATCGGAACTGGATGCTCCGTGCGTGTAAAGCTTCCATTCAACCTGCACTTGAGAAAGATTAGCTTTGGGCTTTTATTTTTCTTCATCGGGTCCGGAAGGTGTTTACGCGAAGTCTGCAAGAATTTGCCCTTTGATAGAACTACGTCCTTTAAACTCGATTTCATGTTCTCCGAGTTCAATAGCCCATTTAGCCACCCTCCCGGACTTTTGAGGTTTAGACAAGATCTGCGCCCGGTGGCCTATCGGTTAAGACTGTAATTGGGTGGGCTCGGAAATAGCGTCGGAACCTCCTTGCTGCGTAAATTAAGGCGAGCATTAACTTCTCCAAGGTTGGGTAGTTGACCTCCGCTCCTTGTAGGACCCTGCTAACAAAGTAAATTGGGATCTGTCGCTTTTCTCTCTCGCCATAAGCGCTAATACTTTCTGCGAGGATGCCAAGTACATAAACAACACTTAAGCCTTTGATTGGGGTGTAAGTGTTGGAAGTATTCA
Organism: Chrysanthemum makinoi; assembly: GCA_910596185.1. Taxonomy (NCBI): domain Eukaryota; kingdom Viridiplantae; phylum Streptophyta; class Magnoliopsida; order Asterales; family Asteraceae; genus Chrysanthemum; species Chrysanthemum makinoi. The sequence continues at coordinate 282,657,831 of OU343225.1, read as the reverse complement.
ATGAACTCCTTCATCTTCGAAGGCTACTTGCTTCGGCTCTATTGGAAAGTTTTCTTGTCCGCATCCTTTGAGTGTCTTGAAGAAGGGTAGGGACACAGTCGACTCCTTTCGACAAAAATGGACTTAAGGCGCCAACTTCCCATTCGAGGCTCTGCACATCTTTTAGACACTTAGGGGCTTGGAGATCGGAGATGGCTTTGACCTTAGAGGATTAGCTCGTATCCCGCTTAGTGATCAAATGTCCTAAAATTGTCCTTCCTCGACACGAAGGAGCATTTCTTAGGGTTCACTTCATGTTGATTGCGGTTGATCGAATGTTTCTGTACATCAAGGAGTAGGTCCTCCTCAGTCTTTCTCTTGATAACCATGTCATCAACGTAGGCTTGAGATTCTGCCTATCTGTTTGTTGAAGGCTTTATCTACGAGACGTTGGTAAGTAGCCCCTGCGTTCTTCAAACCGAAGGGCATCTTTACAGTAACGATAGACACCTTTACTTGTGTAGAAGGCTGTCTTTTCCTCGTCCTCCTTGGCCATCCGGATCGATGGTACCCTTTGTAGGCATCTAAGAATCATTTTAACCGGAAACCTGCCAAGGATTCTACCTTCCGGTCGATTTGGTAGGGGTAGCAATCCTTAGGGCATGCTTTGTTGATGTCGGTGAAATCCGCGCACATCGCCACCTCCGTCACTCTTTTTACCGACCGGGTTGGCCACCCAAGTTTGGTATTTAACCTCCTCGGGATGCAGCTTGTGTAAGTTCATCAACTTCTTTGCAAGTGCATCATTTCTCTCGGGGCAAGGCTTCTCCTTTTCGCGCTTTATGGGCTCAATGTGCTTGTACTCATTGAGTTTATGCTCCGTTCAGAAGAATTTGTCCATCTATCGGCAATGTTCTTGGAACACTGTCATGTCGGAATATTTCCAAGCGAAAACATCAAGGTTATGCGTAGCAGTTCTATGAGCTTAGCCTTGAAATTCGCCGGGAGTTGCTTCCCTACTACCCTTTATGCTTTCGGGATAGCTAGGGTTTACAACAACTTCGCTCGCATCTGTACAACTAAGAATTGCCATCGGAGGCTCCTCCGATTCCTCTATGATCTTTTTGACACCATATACACCCTTATCCGCTCCATAACTAGAATGAACAGTTCCTACTCCAAAGGGGGTTTGGAACTTAATAGCGACATGTATAGTAGAAACAACAATTCCCATTTTTGCATAGGCTTTCTCCTATTAATAAATTATAAGAAGAATCTGACCTTACGATGACGAAAATGAGTGTCTCCGTGCGGGATAAGGGGCCTTCGCCTATGGTGACTTCCAGCGGTACCTCTCCAGAGGCCATGAGTGTTCACCGAGAACCCTACTAGCGGTGCCTTAAGTCGACCCTCATGGCGTATAGATGACTTGAGCTTAAGGAAACAATGCTCGTAGATGATTTGCAGAGCTTCCGCAATCCATATCGCTCGGTTCACTTCTGTTGGATATGTGTACCTTGATGATCACGGATTGGTCGGTGTACGCCCTAATATGTGGGGAAAGGTTATTTCCCTAAACTTCCTAGCTCTTCTTACGCTTCCTTCCTTTTCAAAGTAGTATCGCGTTTGTGTACCATTTGTATCGAGCTTACGTGGGTGTAGTTTCCTTCTTGTTCCCCTTCCATTCTCGGTGAGTGTCAAAGAATTTGTCCTTTCCTTTCTTTATGCCTTTGACCAGGTGTGCTAACTGTCCGGATCATACCGCCTCTTCGATCTGCTTCTTTAATTCCCTGCAGTTGTTCGTGTCATGTCCATGATCCTCATGGAAATGGCGATACTTGACATGTCTCTGGCCTTGCCTCGTGTTATCATCCGAGGTGGGGGATTGAAGGATTTTGCGGCCTTCTCTGTTGCTAGGATTTCTCGGGGAGATTTAACCAAGTTTGCCAGAAATCCATGGTTCGAGCCTTTGTTGTAGGGGTGAAGCGATCTCTGTTCTTCTTCTTATTTTTGGATCCTTCCGGAGGACCCTCAGAGAATTTGTCAAATGCTTCCCTTGGCTCTATCGAGCCCCGTTTCTTACTACCTCCTTAGACTCAATACAGGTGTAAGCCTTCTCAATCAAGGCCTTGTAGGTGTTGGGAAGATCGGTGGACATGAATTCCACCAAGCTTCGAGTTCGGAGGCCATGTATGGCAAACCGGAGATCCTCGATCTTCGTGTAGACCCAGAATCGCAAAGTTTCATCGGTGTATCCGTAACGAAGGCCCTCGTGCTTTCGTTGTCCCTTTGTTTGATGGTGTGTACGGTTAAGTGAGTTTTGGTGTGCTTCTTCACGGCTAAAGTGTAACCGAACTTAGCCTTAAGATCATCTAGACTCACAATGATTCCCGCTTACGTTTCCACCATATTCTTGCAGAGTCTCTGAGCGTGTAAGTGAACATATGGCATGCTACCGGCATGACCCACTTTTGCATTTTGATAGCGCCTTCAAATAAGTGGAGAAAGTTATCGGGATCACCTTTTCCATCGTAGGTGCCTATATGAGTAGGCATCTTCACGCCGTCAGGTAAAGGGTAGTCCTCGATCCATTTCACGAAGGGTGTGCAAGCTCCAGGAGGCTTCGACACCGTAAGGGTTGTGCGGAGGTGGATAAACAGTGTAGGGTTATACGGGTTAGGAAATGGCCGTGAATAGGTAGGGTATGCAAATTGGAAGTTTGGTACGAAGGGTATATTCCCATCGATTGTGTAGGAATCTGTCCGTAGGGCATCTGGCGTAATTATGGTTTGGGATTGGACCATTTGGAGGGTAAGTGTTGTAGGTTTGAGTAGGTAAGTAGGGATTCATTCCTGGAGGGGGTAATTGGTTCATGTTGGAGTAGGGAGATGGATCTCCGATACTCGAAACATAAGAGGGTGGTCTGGAGCCCCGCCCTTCTCTTCCCAAATGTCTGCTAGAAGAGGAGGCGAGTTTACCCTCCACTTCCTATCTTGGGTTGCTTCCTCCGTTGGAGTTCTCGCTCCTTCTTTCACCATGCATTCGTCCCTTCTACCCGATTTCCTCCGAGTCCTTCTTCAAAACCCACCGTCCTTCCATTTGACCTTCTAACGAAGGGAACCATTTCGTAGGGCCGGCGTCCCGCCCATAGGTTGAGGCATGTCCTCTACTTCAATCTCCTCGTCATACTCCTTGCTGGAGTATTCCAACTCCCTCCGCATTTACGTGTTCTGAACTTGTCTCTTGTGAGCCCTTAGCAAAGAATCTAAGGCCTCAAAGTTTGCCTCTACAAAGGCGGGGCTGATGTCTGGAATAGGGTTAGCGGATGTTGAGGCGTGATGCACGGGAGTAGTTTCCAAACGAGATCGTGTGGTAAAGGTTGAGGTTGTTATGGGGGCGAGGTTATCGGTGTTAGTTGTGGTGAGTGGGACGAGTAGAGAAACACGGTGGAGGTGAATCTTCTCTTCTTGGATCCATGCCGGAAAAGTAGCGTAGTTGGTTAAGGTATTAGGACTGGGTGATTACGAGACTAATAGTTGTGGTCCCACGGATGGCGCCACTGATTGTGCAAAAGATTGCACTACCGGGCTCGATGAGGATCAAAGTAATGAGGGGTGTGTGTTCCACCAAGGCTTGCACCGTAACACGAGAATAAGAAATACTAAGACACTACGTTAAGTGATCGCGGGGTAGGACTCTGCGAACCACCTCCGGCGTGAGAGTAAGTATGAGTTATGGTTGTATAAGTGTGTGAAAGTAAAGAGATGAGTGTGAAATGAGCATACCATAAATCATCGTCCGTCTAACCCATTTATAGTGGAAGAAATACGGTTAGAGGCATTCTTGCATGAATATCGGAGATCATGGGGGCGTCCCATGATTGTGGGTAACCGCTAGGGGTTAGTGACCCACGTTCTCAGACTTGACGGGGAAGCCAAGAGAGAGAGGAGATCGTGGGTTTGACTAAGTCGAGGTTCCTTATCCATTGTTCCTTCGTCGACCCATACCCAGCTAAGGCTTCGGTGGCGAATTCCCCTTAGGTAACCTTCGTACCAACGAATGGTTTGACGCCTATGGATATTTCATAATCCTAACTTGGGCCTTCGTATGGAAGGGCTTCGACACGTCTCGGAGGAGTGTCCTTCGAGCTACTCGGAGGGTACATCATCAGTACACGAGCGCAAATATTATGAGAAATTCATAGTCATGTATGAAGATCATAGTATACTTAAACATAGTTTCTAAGTAATAGTGTCATAATCGTGTATGATGTGATATGCAACGTACTGTAAATATCATCTTAAAGAACCAAGCGTGTTGATTCCTTATGTTGTTAAACGCGCACCATATGCATAGGTGCGCATCCGTCGTGGGAGGCGCACAAACTTATTCCAACGTCTTGAGAACAAGGTGTTTAACAAGGATACGTGATCCAATGTTGATGGGTTTGCAACCCTCTTACTCAACAAGTTGTTTAGTAGGTTAACTTATCCTTTTACCATCGTGGGTTTATTTAGTGCATGCACGCCATGTAGGCCAGGAATAAAAAATTGTGAAGACATACAGTATATGAAAATAACAAATATGTCGCGGAGTTAGCTAGAAACCGCGACGTTTTATTGATTTTATAAGAAATAAATGAGACATTATACTAAGGAAACAAAAGTAAATACATAGATAGTTATTGGCGCACTTCAATAAAGTGTCGGGCGCTTGTCTTGGGGCCGTGCCGTTCCTATAGGTAGCACCTCTTAAGGTTACAGATGTTCCATGTGCGTGGCAATTCACGACCATCCAAGCCTCGTAGCTTATGTACTGCTTTCCCAATGCTTGATAACCTCATAGGGTCCTTCCCACTTTGGTCCAAGCTTACACGTGTCTTCTGCGTGGCCCGCATCATTGGCGCTGATAGCGAAGTCACATGGTGCGAATGAAACACTTCGTACCTTAGCGTCGTAGTATCCCTTCATCCTTGACTTTGATTTTGCTTCACGTATAGGCTGCGTTCGCCTTTAGCGAGGTCTAAGTCGACACGCCGCGTCGTCATTGGTTGCCACATTGATTTCAAAGATCGCGGATAGTAGGCATTCCAATTTCTGGTATGGCGGCTACGTCAGTAGACTAGAGAAAGGGAGTGTCTCCGTCTTTGGTTTTGATTGAGGTGCAATGTGCCCACAAAACATGTGATAGTTCTTCCACCCACCTTCCTTTGTGCTTGTCAGGCGTGCCTTAATTCCCTCGCCTAGGCTTCGATTTGCGCGTTCTACTAAGTCGTTGGTTTGTAGGTGTTTAACGGACGCGAAGTCTTTGTGTGATTTTCAACTTCTCGCACCGTCTTTGAAAGGGTTGTCGCAGAAGCTGTTTCCGTTGTCGAGATAATTTCCCGTGTACTGCCAAGCGGCATACAATATTTTCCCGACAAAGCGTTTTACCCGGTTGCCGCTTATTGTTACCACTTGCTTGCTTCTATCCATTTGGTGAAGTAGTCTATGGCGACTATGAGGAACTTTAATCCTCTAACGGGAAAGGGCTGCGATATCGATACCCCACTTATAGAATGGCCATGGTGCAGAATTGGTGTTAGCTCGTCTTTGTGGTTGGCGCTGGGGACGGGTCTATGGACTTGGCAATCATTGCATTTGTGTATTAGGTCCCGCGCATCGCGGTGCATGGTTGGCCGAGTATCGACCTCAAGGCGTGCCACCACGGATCGTGGTCCCGAGTGCATGCTTGCAGGGAACCTTCGTGGATTTCTCGCAGACGTAATTTGCTTGTAGGGGACCAACGCAGGAGCCATGGTTTTAGGAAGGAGCGTCGGTGCAGATGTTGTCTCGAAGTTCGAACCTGCAATGCGGTCGCGTATCCTGCGAGCTTCGCCAGCTCTTGGGGTAACGCTCCTTTGCTTAGGAAGTCCGTTATCGGTGTCATCTATGTAGGACATTCCTCCTCTATTATCGTGGAGACTTCCATCTCTGAGATGGATTTGCTTTTCGGTGTTTCCACCGGCACTTGTTTTGACAGTGTGCAAAGCTTGTCGATGCGATCTTGCTTTCGGTGCATCCGCCTTCGATTTTCCCTCTAGGAACTTGCTTGATGGTGAACCTGCCAAAGCCTTTGATTAATGACTTGGTCTTGTCGAGATACTGAATCATATGTTCCTCTTTAGCCACGTACTCGCCCAACACGTGGTTGGCTACTAGCTGGGAATCCACATTTGCTTCAGTTACGTCACACCCATGCGGGCCGCAATGCGTAGTCCAGCGATTAGAGCTTCATATTACGCTTCATTGTTTGTCATTTAGAATTCAAAGCGCGTAGTGCGTAAGTGAATTCCATCCCTTCGGATTTGTGAGAATGAGGCACGCTCTGACCCATCAACGTAGGAGGATCCATCTGTAAACAAGATCCATGGATCTTGTAGTTCCTTCGTGGTTGGTGCGGGTATATCATCGATGTCCGGCTTTTCGCCGATGAAGTCGCCATAATCTGTCCTTTGATTGCGATGCGTGGTGCGTAAGAGATGTTGTGCTCACCTAGCAATACGCTCCATTTTTGCGATGCGTCACGCGTCGGGCTTGAGATGATTTGCTTAATCGGTCGATCTGTGATCACTGCTATCGGGTGCGCTTGGAAGTATCTGCGCAGCCGTTTGGCGGCGAATACTAATGCTAGGACCAACTTTTCCATTGCGCTATAGTTCATCTCATGTTTCTTGAGCGCTTTACTTACAAAGTACACTAGGGTTTGTCTTGAGTTCCTATCCGTGAGTAACATAGACCGCTCCATGAGTTGAGATAAGTACATGATCAACTCTTCCCACGGTCGGGTGCTACAAGTGTAGGGAGTGTTGCGGGTGTTGTTTAAGGCGTGCTGAAGGCTTCTTACGCCTCCAGTAGTCCAACGAAAATCTCCCTTTTTCATACACTTCTTGAGTGTTTTGAATAGAGGTAGAGATTTGTCTCGACTTAGATAGGAACGTATTAAGACCGGCTAGCTTTCCATTGAGAGATTGGACCTCCTTCAATGTACGCGGTGAAGGAAGTTCGATGACGACCTTGGTCTTTTACGGACATGGTTTTATGCCATCGGGTTCTATTAGGTATCAGAAACATGCCTTCATGCGCCGAAGGTACATTTTTGGGATTCACTTCATGTTGATCTCGTAGAGTTTTGAACGCGTTTCTTCAATAACGCGCACTAACTCATCTTCATATGGCTCTTTATGACGAGTCATCAACATAGACCTCTAGGTTGCGGCCCACTTGTTTTTCGAAAGCATTATCTTACTAACCGTGATAGGTGGCGCCAGCATTCTTCAAGCCAAAGGGCATTTTGTGTAACTTAGATGAAGCGCATTGGCTTGTGTGAAATTCCGTTTTTTCCTCGTCCTCCTTAGCCATCTGGATTTGATGATATCCTTTGTATGCATCGAGGAAACACTTTAATGGATATCCGCACAAAGACTCTATTTTCCATCTATCTCGGTAATGGGTAGCGATCTTGTGGACATGCTTTGTTGAGGTCTGTGAAGTCCACGCGCATTCGCCACTACGTCGCTCTTTTGACCATTCGGGTTAGAAAGCCGGTCATGGTAGTAGACTTCACGCATAATCCCGCATCCACAAGCTTGTGTACTTACGCGGAATAAACTGCGCTTCGGGAGCGGCTTCGGCGTATTGGTGAGTATCCTTGTCGGATTCTCGGCTTATGTTAATGATTGAGCGTGGTACCCGGTAATGTGTTTTGGCTCCCGGCAAAGATGTCTAAGTTCCTTTGTAAGAGTGCACACACGGCTACTTTGCCGTTGTCGGCGGTGACCCTCCGATGGATATTTCTGTTCGGGTATTCAGGGTGAATTGCAACCTTCGATTTGGAACTTTGGTTGCTTGCGGTATCGGTCTTTGTTTGCATGTAATCGTGTTACATTCTCTATGCGTTCTGATGGCATTGTAAAGAGTAAGAATACCACCTTCCACTGGGAATTTAAGCATCCCGTCGGCAGACTGCTGCGGCGCATAGCGGATATCCCTGGTCTTTCGATAATGCCGTTGTATGGTGAGGGAGATTTGATCACCATGAATTCCATCCATGCCGTCGCGGAGTGTTCTTCATTTCCAATGCTAACTAGTAGTCGTATTTGCCCCATAGGCCATATTTTTCACCCATAAAACCGGTTAGCGCCGTTACGACCGGGCTTAGCGGATCTGCGTATTCAGTAGCCTTGAAGCGGCGCTCTCATACATGATGTCCGCTGATGCTCCACCATCAACGTACATGCGGTGGATGTCGTGACCCCCCGCACTGATCTCAATGGTTGCTATATCACTGCGTTGTCCGCAGTTAAGGTGGGAAAAGAGATTTTACTTCCTCGGGAAAACTCTTGGCTGACCTTCTGTCTAGTGACCCGCTTCCATGATTGTATCATGTAGATAGTGTCGGCCTTGTCCTTGGGTATCTCCTTCTTGTTTCCACTCTTCTGTTTATCCTTTCCCTCCTTGATATTTTTGACCAAATGGTCCAATCTGCCCTCTTTAACCATTTTGTCAATGAGTATGATTGGACACATTCATTAGTAGTATGGCCCTTACGTTAGTGGTAGTCACACCGATCCATTCGGTGCACCGATCCTCCGGAGTGCGCATTTGCGCGGTCTTGGAAAGTTCGCACCTTCATGCAGTATTTCCTTAGGAGTCTTGGTCGGTGGGGTGTATCTGCGTTATCTCTTCCGCTCCCCGATTGCGATAGCTCCTATTGCGGTTGCTACCGGTCGGTGGATTGTCTCCCGGGTTGTTCTGTGGCCAGATAGTTCGAGTAGTTTCTTTTGCTATCCGCCGCGGCGCTTCTCCTGGACGAAGGACCGAGAGCGTTTCATGAGTTCATCAAAGGTTTCGGGAATTTTGTCGTTCAACCTCTTGATGAGTTCTGGGTTATTTATCCCATTCATGAAACCAGAGATCTTTAGCACCGGGGCATGCTTTAACTTGCATGCATTCATCTTTGAAGCGTTCCATGAATGTGCTTGTAGATTCTCCCGGCGCTTTGCTTTACCCTGGCGAGTTCGACAGGATTTTTAGCGCACTTCTTCCGCTGAGTAAAGTTTAGGCGAAACGCCTTTCTTAATTCCTCAAAGCCATTGATGCTTCGCGTGGAAGCTTCTTGAACCAGCCTTCAGCGTTTCCCACCGGCGTGGAGTTGAACATGTGGTACCATACGGTACGTGGCGGTTTTCAATTGTAGCGGTGATTCAAAATTTTGAGGTGATCATCGGGATCACCCGTTCGTCATAGGTTTTATGTTGGCGGCATGCGCCTCCTTTTGTTATCCGAGAAGTCGCGCGTCGGTGAACGCATCCACCTTTTGGCGGCGCCACGGGAGAGATATATCTTCATCCTCACGGTCATTATATCTATTTCGGACTTCCGATGTCGGTTCGCTATCCTCGTTGTCCGAGGAATTTCCGGAGGACAATTTTCCCTCTTTGCTGCTATCCTCGAGTTTGTACTGGCGAAGGGCTTTCACTTGGGGAATATCGTTAGCCTAAGTCATGTATTCTGCGGCTACCAAGTCTGGTGTGGACAGGTGCGCCGTTCATCCTCCTCACTTCCTTCCGGATGATGTGACTTGGGCGTCTCATCATCCTCAACTCTCTCCCAATTCATTAAACACGAGGGGTGGTACGTCTCTACCGCTTCTCCTTCTAACGGCCGCGGTGGTGAGGTTTCAGTATTCCGAGTCAAAGCGAGTCGAGTTTGTAGGCTTCGACTCGACCTCTTTCTAGCTTCCTCTTGCATGAGAGCGGTCAAGGTTTCGTAATTTTGGGATATGAAATCCCTTGGTGTTAATTCTGGTGCGACCCCTTCTAGAGCGAGGGTATTCGCTTCTACCGCCGTGTCCTTGTTTCCATCCGGCATCTGGTGCTTTTGTCAAGTCGTCCTCTAGCAGATTGAAGGGGAGTGGTAAGAACGGTGCAGATGGATCTACTGTGGTGGTTGTAGTGGCTCTGGTTGTCCCGGCGGTTCCACGGAGGGAAGACCAAGTTCGCCTAATCCGTTGTTTTTGGCGATCTTGGTTGTCAGAGTCTGCTTGGAAGCTGAGCCGATGTGCGGCTTCTTTCCGGTAAGATCCGTTTGCGATTGCTGATTTCCATGCTTTGTCATTCTAGTCTTAGTTCTTAGTGAATGGTCCCACGGATGGCGCCACTTGTTGATACAAAAGTTGGGCGTTCCTTATTCGGGGCTCCGGTTCTCGTACCAATTGCTGATTGTTGCTTGAGACATGCGCTAAGAGACGAAAACACCGTTAGGCTTATCGTGGGATTGTCTCCCACGATTATCCTCCGCGTGAAAGTAAGTGTCGGTTTAGGGTTAAAGGAGAGTTAGGGTTTTGTAGATCGTACCTTTAACGAGGATGTGATTCCCTTTATATACACATGGAATCCTTGTTGGTTCCATGTTCCTCAACCTTCGGCGTATCCCGCCCAAGTCGGTTGGGGAATGATTATCTCCTTGACTAAGAGATATCCGATATCTATTCCGTAAATAGATTTGGAGTTGGGCCTTCGTGGGCCTAAACGCTTATCGGCGTAGCCCAGTTCGCTTATCAGTATTGGGCTTTGGTCGGGTTCGTAACCCGGATATAGACTATACGTCATCATATAACTATTGTGTTAAGAGCTCAAGTGATTTCCGGGCGTGATAGAGAATTCGTGCTACCAAAAAACTACTTTTTATACAGAGACGTGTAATTAAACATTAATTTTCGTTCCACTAGTTCATCATAATGAGACATAAGCACTCACAAAACTTTATGTTCGACAGAATGCTGGATGTAACATGTCTTAGTTTTGTTGATCGTGGTAGATTGACCAAACACACCACATTAAAATTACGGTTTGATAAAGTTAACTTGTATGTCCGAACAACTAACATTTTCTGCTAATCGTGATTGTTAATTATATTATCAATGAAATGATCATATCCGTTTAAAGATATTTTGTTTGATATTTGATATGAGACCGGTCCACTAATGATATAAAGAGCAATCTTAATGATAAAAGAAAAATCAATGCTAATATATGTATATCTTGTATCAAACTGCTTGTTGTCTAATAGGCGATATCAACATTCTTGTTGTTAATAACGAGTGTGGAAACCCGCGCGATGCAGCGGGATTGGCTTCAAAAGACTTACTTTGTAACGACACTTAAACCTTAGGGACTAATTTTGCAAAGTTGCTATAGATAGCAATTAATTCTAAAGGACTTGCTTTGCAACGCCACTTAAACCTTAGGGACTATTTTTGCCAAATTGCTATAGATAGCGATTAATGCTAAAGACTTACTTTCTAGATAATGACTTTAAACGCCAAAAGACTATTTTCGCTTAGAGCCGTGAAAACTTAGAATTAATGCGCACTTTACAAACAGCCTTTCAGCTATATAGTATATATAGATAATGTTTTCAATCAAACCAGCAACTTATACGGATTATTTGCCACTTTAATTAGATAAAGTAAAAAATAATGCAATTAATAATTGCTATAAAGTGATAATTGTCCTCTACATAGTTTTTTCCCGAGTAAGTCAATAACTACTTAGTTGGTACTTGGTAGGATGTTTCGAATAAGTTATGACCCGTAACCTTCTTGTCTCCGAGGTTTTTAGGTAATACACTATGTCATCTTATCTGGACATATTCCTTTTCCCAATCTAAGCTAAGTAGTCATCAAGATATGAATCCTGGTTTACTCGTTTTCTTTTGATATCTTACATATTAAAATGGAATCATAACTCTTTTATTATAAAAAAAAAAGATTAGTGGATAAAGTTGTTGATTTGTTGGATAACTTTTCAAAATTATTGCTTCATTTCACATTAGACATGTTTATCCAAAATTACATGTTTCGTTCATGTGATTTACCCAAAATTACATGTTTCATCTATATTTGATTTTAATTTTTAATTACATGGATAATCATTATCTATACTACATATAAAAAGTGTATGGTCAAATCTTGAAAAGTGAAATTTTGAAAGTCAAAGGTGAAAAAATGCATAGTGTAATTAATACTCTTATTAAAACATCTCATTAATTAAAAGTACAATCATTTATTCACATTATACATCAATTAAAAGCATATCTACTAAATTAAAAACAACCAATTAAAACATCCTTTATAAAAAAATAAAATAAAATTTTCACAATGTACAATTTAAACAAGCTACAATATAATCCAAAATATAAAATAATTAAACACACTAATTAATGTTATTTTTAAAACACCATAAAATGAAAAGTACATGTTATTATACACATTAGACAAATTAATAAAACACACAAAACTTTATACAAGCTAACAAGTTGATGGTATATATAGTTTTGAAAACCGGACTGGACCAAAGGGTTCAACCAGGAACCGTTGTCGCCACCGGTTTGGCTAACAAATAAAAGCCATCCGAAAACGAACCAGAGACGACCTGTTGAAACCGATACAAACTAGTGGAATTAGGTCTTATCGAGATCTATTTATCCGGTTAATCGTCACAGGGTACCCGCCGTCGAAACGTGCTCGTACTCTGCTATACTATATTTAAAGGAAAAACCAAAAAGTAAGAAGTGAAAAGTTGAAACTAAAAAAGAAATGTTGAAAACATATATTTCAAAAGGAAACTATTAATACACATCGAAAACCGGGTTGACTCGGGACTCTTCAAACCAGGCGGGTTAATACGGTTTAATTTGACCTGTTTTTGACCCAACCCATCGGGTTGACTCGGTTTAAATCGACCCGTTTTTTCAACCAGAACGGTTTAACTGGTTGAACCACCCGGGTCGAACCCGGGTTTCAAAACATTATGTTTAATCCCAAAATCTTCAAACTTTTCGTTTATAACCCATAAACTTTTTTTTTATCACTAAACGATTTGTCGCTATAAAATCTCGTTGCTATATACGGGTACTCGTCTAGTCTTTCAAAAGAGTTAATTAAATAAATCGTCCTTGTAAAATTAAATTTAGAAAAAAAATTATTATAATAAAATTATTTTTTTAATTTAATTATAAAATTGTTTTTTTTAATAAATAAAATTTAAAAAAAAAGGTTTTTTATTTATAAAAAAATTTATTATAATATAATTAAAAAATTCCTATAATAAAATTTAAAAAAAAAGTTTTTTTTTTAAATAGTAAATTACATAAATCGTCCTTGTGGTTTGTATTTGGAGAGGGAAAAGTCAAATGAAAATGTTAACCATCACGTTAGTCCATCAATGTCAAATTGGGTCTTTTTTAACGATCGTTTGGACTTGGGTCGAAAATTAGACAGGATCCGTAAAAATAAAAAACCATAGGGACATGACCCGCTTAAAAAAAACACATGGACAAAATCCCGTATAAATCAGCAAATCACAAGGACGATTTATATAATTAACTCTTTTCAAAATTACATGTTTCGTCCCTGTGGTTTACCCAAAATTACATGTTTCGTCCATATTCGATTTTAATTATATGGATAATCCCTATTTTTCAAACTAGTTGCATCAATGGTCCCTACTTTAAAAAATAAGGATCATCTGTGTAATTATTTACAACTTTTTTTATTACACGGATGGTACCTATTTCCCAAAATAGGGACTAAATGGGTGAAAGGTTTCAAAAATAGGTATGTGTGGTATAATTAAAACGATTTAAGGACTAAACCTGTTATTTGAAGTATATCACACCGTTATGGTTGGCAAACTTCGTACGTGAAGGGCAACATTCATACGTGAAGACTATGGCGGAGGACACGGTTGGCGCGCGAATGAAGGAAATAAAAGGTTGGTTAGGTGGTGCAAACCACATAACTGAAACACACCTTTTTATTGTTTATTTATTTTGTTTGTGTGTGTGAAAGTATATTATGCAGTATATTTGTATAAAGTGGTATATTTTTATGTGTTTGGTTAAACGGTGACCACTAAGCCCTTAATTATGGGATTAAGGTGGTGTGTTGAAAAACTGATGTGCAGATAAGGCAGACGTGATGATCAGGTGACCATTACACCCAACCTCATAAGAATTAGCAAGCGTCATCGCAAAGTTTAAACTCAGTAGTAGCACTATATTTTTTTGTAAATAGCATCATGTGACGTAGAACGCGAAAGAAATTTGTAATTCTAATTCAAGAGTAACACTAATTCAAAAGAACGAGGATGAAACCTTAAGAAGGAACTAAAACCCTAATAAAAACGGCTTTTAATTTAAAAAAATATTAAAAGATTACAAACCTTAGCCCTATATATATAGGAAAAAAATAGGTTTGAGAGAAAATTATATTTATTCCCAAGACTTATAAAAAAAAGAAGAAAAAAAACTACTTTAAAACACCCGTTAACAATAATTATACCTAAAAACGAATTAAAAAGGGGAAAAACTCGGATTTAGGCATCTGAACCGATTTGAAATGGGTTTCAACCGTTTCACTTAACATTGTACCTTTGAAATAATTTTGGTGAACTGCTTGAACGAGTTTTCAATCGGTTCACTTAAAATTTTGTCCTCACCATTATGTCTCGTATACACCTCGGTAATCTCCCCGATCTCTAATCCTTGTTCTGATCCTTAATATTGACCTCAATATTCCCCCTAATTTGAAAGAATTCAACCACGATTTTTCATGTGCAAATTTGCTTGTGGGGTAGACATTTCTTAATTAACACCTTTGATCTTAACCTGATTACCACACTCCCACGAATGAACACACGAACTTAATCTTTTAGTTATTAGTCTTGCATTACCATTTTTCTTCAAAATAAAACTCAAACTCCTAAGATAAATAGCTTTGGTAGATGAGTAATCGGAAAATTTGATGTTCTTTTGATCTTTTAACTGTATTCGTCTTCTTTTCATCACCCGCTAGTAACACTTCCATTTACTTCTCTAATTCAACTTTCATATTTAACCCATAATTATCATTGCAACCCTTTATATCTTCAATATCTTTGAACTTTGTATCTTCGTCTTTAAAATCCAAAGCTTTATTTTCACAATTCTTCAAAATGCCAACTTCTTTTGTTGTTTCTAGAACTAAAGTTGAGATTTGTGGATTTCGGGAGCGGGTCGAGAAAACTCAATCATTTCCAGGACTTCCAAACTCGATTTGTGTTCGATTGCATTAGACTATATCAAAATTGAGTATACATGGATAACATAGTCGAGTACAATACAAGAACGCAGTGGCGAAACTTGACCATTTATTTTGGGGGGCCGAATTTATTTTGAGGGACCGAATCGGAGATTTGTTTATAACCTCAACTAAATTACCTTTAAAACCTATAATATTTACACTATGTGACATAAAATTTGGGGGGCCGAGACCCTCCCGTGCAAGGACGGAGCCAGGATTTGAGGTTAGGGGGGTCGGCTCGTTACTTTGTCTTAAAACAGTAACCATACTATTACATGTGTAGTGTACTATGAAATTACAAATAAAGTCTTGAATTTTTTATATCTTGCGTCTATGGTTGTAAATGTGAGCGCTAGTTATTGATAACAATGTTATTTGGTTCAAAGAAAAGAATCGACCATTTTTCTCTTGTCATGAAACAATGATCTCTATAAATAAAGAACTCACACATACCTGTAATCAATTATAATTTGGAGCCAAATCTTATATTTGCGGCATCTGAATATTTAGAATTTTAGAATCCTAGAAAATTTCATTGTTCTATTGATTTGAAAGTATTATGTGGACTTACAAATTTTATATAATATACTGTTTAAAAAAAGAAACAACATAAACATGTATATTTTAATTGCTATGAAGGTAATACGGAGTACAAAATAATCTAAGTAGTAAAAGTGAAACAAGTATGTTAAAAAAAAAAGTGAAACAAGTACCGCTAGGCACCAATCCACCAGCGTTAGTGTGTATTTATTAGTTTAATTGTTTATTTTAATATCATATAGCGGAATATCTTAATTAAAACATAAGGCTAAACACAATGGTTCGGTTGGCGGAGAGGTCAACCGACCAAAACCATCGGTTGTTCCATTGTGGAACGTGGGTCGTCGTCGGTTGGTTGTGAAGATTTTGCCAACCTAGTTCGTTTGTCCAACCGAGTGAAATTCACACTATTTTTGACCGTTTGATAAAAAAAAAAAAAAAAAAAAAAAAAACCTTACCACTTTTACATCCTATAAATACTAACTCAAACACACTTTTAAACACACAATTCAACCTAAAACTACTTCTCAACACAAGATTTGTTATGGCTTGCCGTCTCCCGCATTCAGTTGAAGATATGCAAGTGTACATTCAAAATTAATGCAATAACGACGATGAGGCTCGAAAAAACGCTATTATAAGCGTCATCGAATTGTTTGAGCAGGCGAGGGTGGAGAAGCAACATATGAGAGAAAACTACAAGAGTTGCAACGACATTACACTTGAACGAAAAGTTGTGATCGACAAATTTCTGAAGGAGGAAGCCCACAAAGACGACGAGATTGTTGACAAGTTGTGGCGGTGTGTTCAAATGGTAACGAACAACATCAACACCGAAATCAATTGGAGCTATCGGGTGAACAAAAACGATGGTGCAGGTGCATCAACTTAGACTGCCAACTTTGGTGAGGAATTTCCGCTAGACCAGGAAGTTTTGGCTCGCATCGAGAAATTTGCCGGTTATATATCTCCCTCGTATGATTCTGCGAACGGGGAGTATTCAGATTATGATTTAGGATTTAGGATTTATGTATTTCGTATCGTTATTATTTTTAATATATTGTAATGTTTTTATTTATTTTTAATAAATTTTAAATTTGTTGTTAAAAATATTTGAATTAAAATAATAATAATAATAATAATAAATAAAAATAAAAAATCTCAGTGTCAGTTGTAAATAAGTCGTCGTCATCGAGGAGAAAAGCGTGTGGCATTGCATTTGACCAGGTCATCATTGTGTTCAGCCTAATGTCGCAGTAGTAAAAAAGAAGTAAAAGTGAAACAAATCGACACGACCACACATTTAACTTCTCTCTCTCTCTCTCTCTCTCATTTTTTTTTACTCATTATGTAACCTTACACATTTAACAAATCGACACGACCACACTTATCCCTAAACTTTACAATTATAATGAAAAGATAAACAAAATTCAGCTCAATCAAGAAACAAGTTGGGCTAGTTGAGGCAATTAGGGGGGGCCGAGCACCCGCCAGCCCCCCTCCTGACTCCGTCTCTGCTCCCGTGCCCTCAAAGAGGTCCGCCCGTGCAAGAACGTAACTTAACATGTAAAAATATGTGTGACTATTTGCCAAATTAAAGCCATAGTGATGACTCGTATCTGGATTCATGTCCCAACATAAAACTAGTATTTTAGTATCTACGCACATTCAGGTTTCCAATTGTACGTTTTATGTATCATGTTCATAATTTTCAATTTTTGTCGGTTGAGTTTAGGGTATTAATTGTGGGTCTCAACTCTCAAAGTCTCACGAGAGACATAGGTACAAATTTCAATGGGTAAAAATGTTGAGATAGCCAGAAATAAACCCGAAATTAATCCCGAGAATAAGGGTTAAACAACGTACATAAAAAACTTTTTCGAATAACCTAAACAATAATAAAAAGAATATATGTATCTCATTGACTGTCTATTGTAGGGGTGAGCATGGGGCGGGTTGGTGCGGGTATTGGTAAAAACCGAACCACATCCGCAATTGCGGTTTTTAAAAAATGAGAATCCACGACCGCGCGGTTTTGCGATTTTTGCGGTTTGGTTTTGGGGGTTATGCGTTTTTTTAATTTTTGGTATACATTTATTATAGAATAAATATATCATAAGGTTACATAATGAGTAAAAACATATATATACAAAATGTTGGGTACTAGTATGCAATTTTAAATCTTTACAATAATAAAAGTCAAATGAGATGAGAAATTTTTAAAATTTTGACGATAAATTGATAGAAAGTATATAATAATTAACCAATAAAATACGTTTAAAATAGTTAATTATGAAAATATAAACAAAAGTATTTAATCATACAAAAATTATGAAATTTAGTTGGTTTATTTAAAAATAAAAATAAAATATATTTGAATATGACTTTGCGGTTCGGTGCGGTTATTGCGGTGCGGTTTTTCGATGGAAACCGAAACCGCACCGCAAAATGCGGTTTTTTTATTTCCATGAACCGCACCGCCGTTTTTGTTGCGGTTTCGGTTTTTGTGGTGTGGGTTTTGCGGTTTTATGCGAGTTTACGGTTTGCGGTGCGATTTCTGCTCACCCCTAGTCTATCGCGTGATCTGTAAACATATAGTTCTTATTGAAATTTTCTACCTTTCAATTTTTCCTCTTATTTTCTCTTAATTTAGAACCTTAGTGAGCACTTTGACATAACATCACTAGGATCTATCTTTTCATTTTTCCTCTTACTTTTACAAGAAAATTCTAGAACAATGTTTTCTTCTATTATTGTCGCAAGAAAATTCAAGAAAGAAACCACAAGCAAACTCTGAATTAAATATTTGTTAGTTTTGGACTCGAGGGTTGGTTATATGGTGGAACTTTGACTTAAAATTTGGCAATCTATGGTTGATTTTGAACCCTAAGTTATACAGTAAGTTCTTAGGTGCACAAAATTCAAATAAAGTGTGTGCAACCTACTCCTCCAAAGTCTAAACCATTCATTGTTGCGTTTAAAAGTCTTTAAAAATAATAAAGCTAATTTCTTAATAGTTTCTTGACTTTCTTCATAAGGTAGGACGGAGTGGAGCTCGGTTTGAGCATCAAGCTCAAGTACCCGATCGGCTACACCGTTCCCACCTAATCGGGTACTTGAACTTTTGTACTATTTCGAGTTCGGAACCCGCTCTCCCTCCAGCTTTGTTCTCTTCTTTTATTTTTGTCTTTTTATGATATTTAGTGTTAGGGTAGTATCGGGTACCACTCCGTCCACTTAGGGTAGTATTAGGGTAGTATTGGGGTAGTTTTGAGTTGGAAGGTTTTTATTGGATAGAGATGAGGTGGCACCCCCAGGGTATTAGGGTAATCGGGTACCACTCTTCCCTCCCTAACAAAAACTACTTGATGCACAAATGATACAACATTGACGAAATGTATGATGAAACAATACACGACATGCTGTTGTGTGCTAACAGAGGCGGTGACTACCATTTGCAAGTCGAGCAATCGCATAAGTTCACTATTTATGAGAGGTTTCTAATTTAGTATATATGTCCATTGGTGTTTATAGTTTTATACATGTTTAAGTGTATTTTGTTTTGAATTTTTACTGCCATTTTTAAATACTATCAAACTTGATCTAATAAAGGTCACACCATACATATTCAAAAGAATGAAAGAGGTATATTTACGAGGCCTCATTTTTACTTTTTATAATAGTTAAGCTAACTCCCTCTCCGGCGATCAAACCCTAACTCCCTCTCCGGCGATCATGCCCCTTTTTCAATTTTCACCGGCGATCTGATCATGCCCCTTTTTCAATTTCCACCGGCGATCATGCCCCTTTTTCAATCTCAATTCTTTTAACCCTCTTTTTCAATATCATTTTTTATCCAATTTCCACTTTATCAATCAATTAATCAAGAGGCATGACCAAACCCTAACTCCCTCTCCGGCGATCATGCCCCTTTTTCAATTTTCACCGGCGATCATGCCCCTTTTTCAATCTCAATTCTTTTAACCCTCTTTTTCAATATCATTTTTTTTATCCAATTTCCACTTTATCAATCAATTAATCAATTTCCGTTTCAAGGCCTTAACCAATTCTTTTTCAAAATGACCGGAATTAATCGTACGAAGGATAGGCGTAATTTTTCATCAAATGAAGACCTTACACGGAAAACTTCTCATTCCGTCTTTGTGACTAATTTTACGGACTCTGTCAATTCTCGGGATTTATGGAATAAGTGTAGCGTTTATGGAACGGTGGTGGATGTGTTTATCCCATCCAAGAAATGTAAAGCAGGGAAGCTATTCGCATTTGTCCGTTTTATTAAGGTTTTTGATCTTGATAGGTTGGTGGCGAATTTATGTACGTTGTGGATTGGGAGTTATCATTTGTATGCGAACCAAGTACGGTATGGTAGACCTCAAAAGAAATTGAATTCCCAGCCTAATGCTCCTGTTTCGAGAGGATTGAAGACAGCTTCTGCTCAAGGTATGGGTTTTATGGGTTCTAAACAGCAATTAGGCCGTGAAATCTCCTATGTTTCTGCTGTAAATGGGTACGTACAAACGACTCAACCTGGTGCTTTATTGTCTACCGCCCCTGTCTTGGTGTTAGACGATGAATGTGTAGTGGAAAGAGACTTCTCTAAGGATGCCATGGGGAAAGTAAAGGTATTTGATTCAATTCCTAAAGTGCAAAACATACTTGCTGATGAAGGTTTCGTGAATGTAAAAATATCATACCTTGGTGGACTTTGGATTATGTTTGAATTCGATAAGGTTGATACGAAGATAAATATGATGAAACATACAGGGGTTAGCTCTTGGTTTCAAGTGATACAAGAACACTACAACAATCGGATGGACGGGCGAGGAGGCTTTCGCCGGGGACACAAAGTCCCCGGAGAAAGTCGCTAAACGACAAAATAAAATCTGACGTGGCACATAAACTCGCTGACTTGTGATTGAAAATTCAACGGGAAGTTTGGTGAAGGGACTTGTCCCCGGCTAAAGTAGATGAGCTTTTAATCAAAGTTTGACCGGATAGTCAAAATTCTGAAACTTTCTCGGGGACAATTCCCTTGAAAGCATGTTTTGCGTTCAACAACTTTGACCAAAGTCCAAAGCATGCTTATTATGCGTAGCGAAATTTCCCGCCAAGTCTTTCCCCGGGGACTTGTCCCCGGAAAAAGTAATATTTAAAAAAATGATACGTATACCATAGCACCTATACTCGGTCGTACACCATAGCACCTATAGTCGGTCGTTAGACATGATACGTATACCATAGCACCTATACTCGGTCATTAGACATGATACGTATACCATAGTACCTATAGTCGGTCGTTAAACATGATACGTATACCATAGCACCTATACTCGGTCGTTAAACATGATATGTATACCATAGCACCTATAGTCGTTCGTTATACATGATACGTATACCATAGCACCTATAGTCGGTCGTTAAACATGATATGTATACCATAGCACCTATAGTCGGTCGTTAAACATGATACGTATACCATAGCACCTATAGTCGGTCGTTAGACATGATACGTATACCATAGCACCTATAGTCGGTCGTTAGACATGATACGTATACCATAGCACCTATACTCGGTCGTTAAACATGATACGTATACCATAGCACCTATGGTCGGTCGTTAAACATGATACGTATACCATAGCACCTATACTCGGTCGTTAAACATGATACGTATACCATAGCACCTATAGTCGGTCGTTAGACATGATACGTATACCATAGCACCTATAGTCGGTCGTTAGACATGATACGTATACCATCGCACCTATACTCGGTCGTTAAACATGATACGTATACCATAGCACCTATACTTGGTTGTTAGACATGATACGTATACCATAGCACCTATACTCGGTCGTTAAACATGATACGTATACCATAGCACCTATAGTCGGTCGTTAAACATGATACGTATACCATAGCACCTATAGTCGGACGTTAAACATGATACGTATACCATAGCACCTATAGTCGGTCGTTAAACATGATAAGTATACCATAGCACCTATAGTCTGTCGTTAAACATGATCGTATACCATAGCACCTATTGTGGTCGTTAAACATGATAATGTATACCATAGCACCTATAGTCGGTCGTTAAACATGATCATTATACCATAGCACCTACAGTCGGTCGTTAAACATGATACGTATACCATAGCACCTATAGTCGGTCGTTAGACATGATACGTATACCATAGCACCATTTGATCGTATAACAGAGGGCATTCAAGGCGTCCAAGGTAACAACAATGGTAGTTCACCAAGAAGCTAAAAAGAATGAACAATGGTAGTTCACAATTGATGTGTTATTAATTTTAGTTATTGACAATTAAAATAAAGATATTTTTAATAAATATATTGATTAAAACTTCTTTTGCCGGAATTTCCGGAAAAACCTTTCACTAATTTTTTATTTTCCTCCCATTTTTACTTTATCCCGCATAACCTTCCCGGGGAGTTGTCCCGGCAAAAGTCTGCTAGAAGACAAACAACTATTTTCCCGGGGACTCGTCCCGGAAAACTAATTGGGAAAATCACCTCAATTATTAACACGATCTTCTTTTCACAAGTGGGATAAAAATAAACCCACCAAAAACGCAATGCTTTCTGCTCCACTTCATCTTCATCACCAAACCGCATTACCATAGCTGCTCCACTTGATTTCTATCTTGCACTTTCAAGTTAAGTTCTTTATCTTCTTGATCTTCTTGATTTCTATCTTGTATTCATAGTTTTTGGTTGTGTTTTTGATTCATAAGACTAAGGTTAGACATAATGTTTTCTTTCTTTGGACCATTTTTGAGAAATTTGTTTAGGTTTTATTGTTGCACATAGGTTTACCTGTACTCGGTCGTGACTTTTTTTTGGTATTGTACCGGGCACATTGGTTAAGGTTCCTAGGACTAATAAGGTTGATGTTAGTGTTGAGGATGAGGTTGTTTTTCTTGAAAAAAAGTAAGCGAATTTAAAATTCCCCCAGCTTGATTATATGCAGCTGCATATATTTCTTATTATGTGTTTTGATTTTATACTTGTAGGAATATAGGGAGTCACGGGTGCCAAGCCGCGACCAAAGCCGAGACCATGAGAGCCAAGACCACAATCGGTATGTTTTTTTGTCTAACTTTGTTAATACTCGTGAACTGACGTAAATGATTTTAGGACTTTAGTGATTAATTTCGGAAAGTCCCCGTCCGAAGTTAATCATCCTATAGAAACCGTCAAATTAATTTATTATAAATTAATTTCGGAAAGTCCTTTGCTGCTTTTGAATGTTTTGTGTCATTTAGGATATGAATGCGTATAATTGATTTACTATTTGTGAAAATTTCGACATTGTTTCCCTTTTACTCCTACGAATATGTCTTTAATGCACATATTTGGGGAGTTGAGGAAATGCCGAAATTTTCTCAAATAGTAAATTCAATTATACGCATTCATATATGAAACGAAACATTCAAAGAGTGGGTTAGGATTGCCTTCCATAGTTGGATTAGGTGAACATTTTAAGTCTATATAATTATTTGTTGCTTCATTAAAACGCAGTTATGCCAATTGATAAAAGTTGGGTCTCACTAGCACGTACCAGTAGAGAATTCTTACTTGGTCTTAGAGCTTTCTGCAAGCATTGCAAGTCCTTGGTGAATATTGATGGGAATATAAAATGTCCTTGTGCTCTTTGTTTAAACGTAAATTGGATAAAGCCGAATTTTGTTTGACCACATACACACAAATGGTGGGACCGTAGTTATACGAAAATGGTATAATCATGGTGGCCGGATGGCGAACAACCGTACACAACATAAGACACCCCGGATGAGTGACATGGCTGAGTTCCTTCATGATATTGGTCCGAATAACGAGCGGATGATCCAACTCAAGGAAATATTGGCGAGACAAGTAAGGACGCAATTCCTCAACGTAATGAGTATGAGGAGTTACTTGCCACTGCCAACGAAAACTATACCCAGCCTGTGAGTGGATGTCTTCATTAGACTTTATGGCAAAGATTACGCACATCAAGGTCAAAGGTAAAGTGAGTGACACCACATTTAATGAGTTCTTAACTTTATTCAAGGAAGTTTTCCCCCCGTTCTAGGATACAAGATGCCATCGTCATACTATGAAATAAAGAAGACATTTAAAACTATCGGGTTAGGATATGAATCGATACATGCTTGTGTAAATGATTGCTTTTTATATGGGGGGGTAACGAAGATTTGCTTGACTTGTCCGTCTGCGACGCTAGTAGATGGAAAGAAAAGAACACACTGGGAAGAAAGTTCCTAACAAGGTGTTGCGTTACTTTCCTATCATTCCTAGACTACAACGTTTGTACAAGTCTAAACACACTGCAAAACATATGACTTGGCATGCGTCAGGCGTCTACGGAGAACGGTAAGATGCAACACCCGGTTGATGGTCAAGCATGGAAGAAATTTGACATCAAGTATTCGAAGGAATTTGCTAAAGAAAAAGAAACGTCCGGTTAGGGTTGGTGGCGATGGTTTCAATCCGACGGCAACCTTAGTCGATCATACGACATGTGGCCGGTCATATTAACCACATACAATCGCCTCCCGGATATGTAGAGAGACTTCTCTTATGTTGACATTGTTAATTCCGGGCCCCAAATCACCGGGGAAGGATATTGATATTTACGTGAGGCCTTTGATTGATGACCTAAAGACTTTATGGAAAGATGGAGTCATGACTAAGGATGCTATTACAGGGCACCAATTGCATGAAAGCGGCTTTTATGGACTACCAATGACTTTCCCGCCAAGTAGTTTGTCCGGGTGGAGTGGGCAAGGTTGCATGGCATGTCCGACATGTAATGTAGACACTCCACTATGCGGCGTGTTAAACAAAACCGCTTATGTTGGTCACAGAAGATTATTAAGCATGACCAATAAATGGCGGAAGAACAGAAGGGCATTCTATACAGAGGTAGATAATACAGACCCTCTAGAAAATTTACCGGTGATGAAATCTTAGATCAACTAAGAAGATTGCCTAAACGTGTCCCGGGGAAACATCCAAGATATGGGGTGCGAAAAAGCGTGATCAAGATCGCGAATTGAATTGGACAAAAAAATATGTTTTCTACGAGCTAGAGTATTGGTCTTTTCTTACACTAAAACACAATTTAGATGTCATGCATATCGAAAAAATGTGTGTGAGAGTGTGTTGGGTACTTTGTTAATGAATGACAAATCAAAAGACACCAACAAGGCAAGACAAGACTTACAAAATTTGAATATTCGTACTGACTTGTGGCTCGTCAACAAAGGAAACGGGAAGTGCTCTAAGCCTCATCCTACGTACTCTTTCACAACCGAAGAAAGAAAACTTTTTTGTCAATTCATTAAAGGTACAGCGTTTATTTGAAAATTTTTTTGTTCGAATTAATTCAAGTATTCATTTCGACAACTTATTCTAATATCCTGATTTTTTTTCTTAATTCATCAAAGATGTTAAACTACCTGATGGGTTTGGATCTAACTTCAAGCATAAAGTGACCGACAACGATAGCAACATAACAGGCTTGAAGGCTCATGATTGTCACATAATGATGCAACGGTTGCTTCTGCTGGACTTCAAAATTACTTGAAGGACCAAACCACCGCAACACCAATAATCGAGCTTTATTCATTCTTCAAACAAATATGCGCTCGAACTTTGATGGTGGATGACATGTTGAAAGCTAGAGATCAACTGATCAATATTTTGTGCGCGAGCAAATATATCCTCCACTTTTTGACATTATGATTTACTTGGTTATTCATCTACCGGAAGAGGCTATTGAAGGCGGTCCTGTTTACATGAGGTGGATGTATCCATTTGAAAGATACATGAAAAAGCTCAAAAATTATGTCGAAATAAAGCCAAGCACGAAGGTTCAATAGCGGAGGGTTATATTGTTGATGAAGCATTAACTTTTCGTTCGCATTATTTTTGGGGTGTTGAGACGAGATTTAATCGTCCCGACCGAATGAGGGGCGGTCCAAGGCCAACAAGTCGATTTGAGGTGTTTCGATCAGTCTGCAAAAGAATGGTAAACAATCATTAGTTCGGTTTAAAGCGGAACAATGAAGCAAGTAGTATGGTACGTACTACACAACAGTCATGAAATCGACCAGTACATGAACGCGTACAAGAGGTGCAGCGTTTTATTTCAAAATTTATTTCACGTAAGTTGTTATTCGACGACTTATTCTAATATCATGAACATTTACAGGGAATTTCTGGCGAGACTTGGAAGAAGGGTTTCCTCGCTGGTTTGAGATGAAGGTAGACTTATTGTATGTATTACCATGTATAAATAACGACTATTACTCATATCTATCTATTCTTAACTTTTCATAGATTCGAATTAAAAGTACTGAAGGACCGAATTTGTACGCCGAAGTTATTAAGCTTTGGCTTGTGGACCATCATGTACTGATCTCGATAAACTCTTGCGTAGTCAACGGTGTGAAGTTTATTTGTACACCTAATCGTGATTTACGTCGTTCAACTCAAAACATGAATTTCAACTCCTAATCCTGATGGAGGAATGCATTATGGCCAGCTTGAAGAGATTCTTGAGTTTTCATATATTTCATTCAATGTTGTGTTGTTCAAAGTCAAATGGTTAGACACTAATAACACTAATCGCCTAAAACGCTGCACCTATAGAAACAACATTACGCAAATTATGACCGATCGTGTATCGTTTCAAAACGAACCATTCATTCTTGCAACGCAAGCTACACAAGTCTTTTACCTTGATTTCCGGGTGCGTGGTAATGGAAGGTCCAAGATTCTTATCATCGAAAGATTTGGACCCGGATATCATTGTGGTAGAAGACAACCAGGATGTTGTACATGACAACAACTCATCACATATCACACTCTCTGCGAGTTGGATCGGTTGGATTATAACATTATAAATATAGATGTTCAACCAGTGGAAGTTGAGGCACCACCACCAATTATCACTATTGTGGAAGACGAAGATGATATTGATTTTGATGATCACGTTCCTTATGATTTAGGATCTGATGATGATGATGGCCACGAGAATGAAGATGATGAAGATGACATTACTAATAATGTTGCATTTTATGTTGATGATGTGGGAGATTAATCTCGAATTGTAATTTGTAGAACAACACTTAATTATTTGAATGAAATTGTTATCGACCGGTTAAATGTGTTTATTTGTTTGTTTATTTATTTATTTATTTATTTATTATAATTATCTTGTTGATATATCTTTATACTTTTGGACCATTTGCGGATAAGTAGTTTTGGATAGTTTTGTAGATGATCATGCGTTAACGGTTTTAAACCGTTTTGGCGATTTTGAAAAAGGATAACTATGTTGTATATATGATATTATGTTTAGCGAATTTGTGTTATGATTGGCATATTAAAACAGGTTGTGACATTGGTAAAACAGGTTGTGGATTGGTGTTATGATAACAGGTTGTAGATTTTTCGAAAATTTCGGAAAAATTGGAAATTACCCATTTTGCGACCATATTCGCATAATGGGTCACTATTTTTCCGGGGACATGTCCCCGGGGAAAGTTTAAAAAGGTATTTTCATTTCCGACTTTAACCTTTGACATGTCCCCGGCGAATTAGTTTACCTCAACAGTGGTTAACACTTACCCCGGGGACATGTCCCCGGCAAAACGGATGCCAAGTCGGACTAATAACGTAATTAGCGTTCTTAAAGTGACGTTCAAAAATCATTGTTGGAATCACTCCTACTCCTTATTCAAGTGTTAGTTACTCATATGTAATAGTTAGCTTATTATGGCCTTTATGTTTGTTATTAGCCTTAAGCTTATGTAGAAGGCCCATGAGCTTAGGCCCAAGCCCATAGGTGAAAGGGAAGGAGTAGGAGTGTTGCCCTAGCTCCTTGCCTATAAATACCTTATGTAAACCTTCATTTGAAGGTTGGTTGTTCAAGTTATTCTCTCTTTCACATACCCAGCTAACCGCTATAGTATATCGTGGTGTGTGTGGTTTTACTTGTTCAATCGCCTTATCTCTTTCTTATAAGCTTGTGTGGTAAACCTTGTGACCTCTCAGTGGTATCAATCGCCAAATAGTTGGGTGAACAAGTTTGTTTTTTGAAGGTTTTTTCTTGGTCTTATGCGTAAAAGTGGGTGACACTTTGGTTCGCTTAAAAAACGTATTTTTACACTTTTGAATCCAAGATTCTTGTACTTTCAACGTTTTAAGGTGTTAAAATACTTGTTTTTGGCAAAAGTTTCAAACTTTATGCGTGGATCATTGTTTTTGAACTAGTTTTTATTCGTGGGTATTGTTCTCGTGCGTAACTGTTTAAGAGTTTTGGTTTATCAAGTTTCACACTTTTGTGTCTTTTGGTGTTATTGAAGCTATTTCATCACACAAAAACTAGTTTAGAAACATCTTTGAGCAATATCCAATTTACGAGTAGGTCTACGCGTAGTAAAACGCTAAAACTACGCGTAAGCATCTCCTTGGTTTGATCTTCATTTTCGTGGTTTATTCCGTGTTTTCTTACTTGGATAAGTCCGAAAATACGTCGACTTTGGATATCTTTTGCACTGTGAAGTGTAAAAGATCACTTGGATAAAACCTAAAATTACGCATAAGCATAAGCTTCGCGTGAAATCCTACGCATAAGATTTTTCTTACGACTAAGCCTAGTCTTACGCCTAAGATAATCCTACGCCTAACTTTCTACGCCTAACTTTTGTCTACGCATAACTTTAGCATCTTTTTCCTTACTTAGCGTAAGCTAAATTCTCACGCGTAACCTCTTATTGTTACGCGTAACTTTGGTGTTTTTGCGCATAAGTGCTACTTGTCTATTGTGATTTCTACGCCTAAGGATACTTCATCAACAAAGGTTCATTCGACTACAAAGATCCATTTCTACCAACACAAGTTTATCAACATGTCACAACCACCATACTCTAACTATTTCCTTTACACTTATCCTCATCCTCAACGTCAACAACAACTAACTCCACAACATCAACAATGAAATCAACAACAAGCAATTTATCAACAACAATTTAACCAACAACATACTCCACAACTTGCTGCAAATCCACAACCTCAAATGGTTCAACCACCATCAAGTCTTCAAGTTCAACCGTACATAAATGACTTCAATCAACATCCATCAAGGACCATTATGAAGGAAACTACTTGGTTTGCAAAGATGTTTGAAGCTTTAAGCAGCCAACAATCAATTCATGAGGGTGGATCACTTGATAGACCTCCAATGCTCACTCCAGGAAACTATGATCAATGGGTGATAAGGTTCTTTAGGTTTTGTGATCTAAAGAAGCCACATGCAAAGTTCTTAAAGCAGGTTATCTTGGAAGGTCCATTTGAGATGCCTACTTTGTCATTGTACCGGAGATCCAAATGCCATTCCACCAAGAGATGAACAAGCGAACATTGCTTTTTATTGGCAGACTTGAATCCTTAATAACTTCTACACTATGAAGCAGATGAGCTTGCAATGGAATATATCCTCTTAGGATTACCAAACCTAATTCTTCGTAGTGTTGATGCTCAAAAGACTGCAAAGAAAATGTGGGATCATATTAGATCTTCTTATGGAAGGCTCAGTACTCAATCAGGAAGATTTGGAATCCAAAATTTACTTGGCTTATGAACACTTAATGATTGAACCTGGAGAAACACTAGAGTCCTATCATCACCGTTTTTCATACATCATCAATGATTTGGATAAACACAACATCATCATGCCAAGAATTGCTGTGAATACTAAGTTCCTGAGTAGTCTTGGTCCTGAATGGGAGAAGTATGTCATTTTTCTCCGTCAAGCTAAAAACATGCATCAGTCTACCTACGGATTGTTGTACGATTACTTGAAGCCTCATGAAAAGGAAGTTGATAGGGAAAGGATTCTCCGTGCTCAAATTGCTCCACCCACACATCCGGAAAATCAACAACTTGCCTTATATGCTCAAAACAGTTATTCTCCTCAACCGGCAACTCAACCAACTGCTACAATCACACCACATGATCCTTCAAAACCTCCATCTCAAACTCAATTGGTTCCATACAACAACCACAATGCTCAAGCCGGGCGAATGAGGAATTTGATCCGTTAAGCGCAGCAAGGATTTGCTATGAATGCTAATGCCTTTAGCCGTTATACCAACAAATCCAACAACCGTATTCGTTCCTCATCTAATACAAGGAATCAAGCTGTTGTGAACAATGGACGAGTTGAAGTTGAGTCGGGGTTATGGTGCCGGATGGGCGGTGGTCGGGGGTTTAATCTTTGTGGGTAGGAATAACAATCGAGCTCGATGGTGGAACATGGATATGCTTTCGGAATGGGTTGAATGGTCTTCGATGCTACAAGCGCAATGAAGGGACACTGGATAATGCATGCCCAAAGCAAAGGACTAAGGGCGGTGCTTATTTCAAAGAGGCTCTTCTTTTGGCTCTTAAGGATGAAGCTGGTGGAACTCTCACGGACAAAGAACAGAGCTTTATGGCAAATCCGACTTCGGATGATGATATGGAGGACTTGCAGGGCCAATACAACATTTGTTATGTTGATGGCTAATATGCATGAGTTACACATGCGTGACACATGCCGATTAGTATGACACTTGGCGATGGCTTGTCTCAGTGCACCAACAAACCATATTTATCTCTCGATCTCATATCTACGCCAACATCCGAATCAGGCAGGCAATGTTCAAAATCGCCATCCACATCTCATTCGAAGATTTTCAACTAGACCCGTAGTTATATTTGGCGATCAAGATGACCAACGGTTTCCTTGATAATCAAATTGACTCTCGTGGTTATACTTGAGATCTCAAGAATGATCATGTTGAGACTTTGCGTTGAACACCGAACTTTTGCCTCATCCATATTTTGCTCGGTTAATACAAGACCAGCGGAACCATAGTGGAAAAAAGTCATGCCATTAATCAGGACTTGAAATGCAAAAATGCACTGTTAACCAAGGATTTTGAATGTCTACAAAAGCAACTCAACTGTAGAAAACTAGAAGGGGGGTTGAATAGTTTACCGATTAAAATCTTTGTTTTGAAACTTATTGAAAGATCAATTGATATTGATCTTAAGTATGTTAATGAAATATGCAAGCAATATGTAATAAGTAAATAAGGAAAGAAATGATCAAACCACAACAAGTTGTTTATAGTGGTTCGGCCTACAAGGACTCTTTTTCCTTGCCCTACTCCACTCCCCAGGTCTCACACTCGAGAGTTTAACTTCACTAGTCAACAAGCTCCTTTCACCGGCGAGAAAACCTTTACACTTCGCTACACTATTTGACACTAAGCTAGATGACGAGTTCTTTCCAAGGGTACAACTACTCCCACACACAATGTATTTTGAGGACTAAAATACTAACCACTCACACTCACAAGATTATGATGGTTTGATACAACAATGAAGTATGGATCAACACTAGATCATACAACACTAAACAAACAAGACTTCCAACTTCGCGTTGAAGCTTGAATATGACTTGATCTTCTTTGCTACAAAAGAGATCACTAATATGATATGAAACCGAGTTAGAAAGGTTAGAGAAAAGATATGTATGAGAGTATGTTAGAAAGGGATGAGAAACTACTTGGCTTGGCATTGCTATTTATAGCCAAATTGGACGAGGAGTGCCACGGACGGACCCTTAAAGGGTTCCGCCCGTGCGGTACCAAAATGGTACCGCCCGGTCGGCAGTCAAGATATCAAATCTTGCCTAAAGTCAACTCTATCTAAGTAAGATTGTGCAAGATATGAAGAGTACAAATCTTCACAAAATATCTAATGGAATCTTCAATGATTTCCATGATGTAATACATGATGTCAAATGTTGTATTACTATTAATAGAAATATGCAAATGCTTAAGTAGTGTTTGGTTTTAAGAACCTAACACATTCTACAACCTACTATCATACATAATGATTAGAGTCATATCAAGATGTTACTAATCATAAATGTAAATGCTTGAATGATGAATATATTGTTTGAAAAGCTTGTTTTAATATCTAATAAACTTGACAAGCTTTAAGCTTTTATAAATTAAATTTACTTTTGTCGTTAACAAAACTTAGGCAAAGATCAAAAATATAAATAACGTTTAATGACGATATTTGTATTAACAATCTCCCCCTTTTTGTTGAGGACAAAATATAAATTTTATTTTTATAAAAGAGACAAAGTTTGTACAAGAGTTATAAAAATATTAGTTTTAGAACTTTGAAAAGAAAATGATAATGCAAGTGTATGAAATTTGACTTTTTATGAAAGTCAAAGAATTCACTAGTTGATGCATGATGTTGACTTTTTCAGAAAGTCAAAGTATGCAGTTTGACCTTTTTCAGAAAAGTCATATAAGAATAATTTCCAAGTTCTATATTTTCTCCCCCTTTTGTCTCAACAAAAGAAGAGGCTATCTTGAATGTAATGAGCCCGAGATATTATCTCCCCCTTGTTCAAAGCTCCCCCTAAATTGGGTGCTTTTATGGGAAGATACATGGATTGTGAAAATAAAGCTAAAAAAAATTGTTAGTAATAATGATCATTCACAAGCATTTCCAAGCACTATGTAATGACACCAACAATATGATAAACAACATTCATTAGTTAAAATTTTTCATGAATCAAGATCATGAAAAGAGAACACAATGATGTGTTTTTAGTACAAGAAAATGAAAATTATCCTAAAAAAATAAAAATAAAAGACTATTCTAAAAACCATCCTAAAGTGATGGTGGATGGGAAAAAGCGTTGAGACGCTCAAGAATGTGGTTGAGGATGAACCTCATTTCTTCGTGGAAGTCATGGACCATAATCGGGTCCGTTCACGGTTTGACCCGTTTTCTCACAAGTTGAGCAACCATGCCTTGGAGGGTAGAAAGTTTGGGGAGGTTGTGGTGGTGGAATGGTGGATGTGTTGGTGGTGTTGGGGATGTTTGGAGTGGTCATGATGGATGCAAGCAAAGCACTTTGCATTTGCATTGTCTCACTTAAGTGAGAATCCACCATGCCTTTGAATTGGTGGAGGTTGTGGAGTTCGGCTTGAATCTCCTCTCTAGTGGGATTGTCATCCCACATGCTCTCCGGAATGTCCTCAATATGAGGGAACATTGATGATGGAAGTGGATGATCCCCGTATAAAGGACCATGAATGTCCTTGTGAATGGGGTGGAAAAGGAGAGGTCTTGGCCCTAATGGGGCGTTTGGGTCAATGGATGACCGAGGAGATTCATGAGCGATTCGCTCAATGGTGCCAAAGGATGGCAATGGTGGTGGATGACTTGGCCTAGGAGGCAAGTCTTCCAAGTCCTCTAGGAAAGGATTTGGTGATGTTGGTGGAGTTGAAAATAACTCCATGGGGTGAGATGGAGACCTTGGTGAAGGTGGTGAGGGTGTTTTGGATGTTTGGATGGGTGCCGGGGGAGGTGAAGTAGGTGTTTTTGTTGGTGGTGGAGTGGTGATCACAATGTGTGATGAAGTGGGTGTAGCTAAGGTAAGATGTGTATCATCTCTAATGGGAGATGAGATGGTAAGTGGTGAAGATTCGGATGATGAGCTAAGATGAACAAAACAACAAGGCCTTACGCTCATTCTAGCGGTTTTCTTGCAAGGTTTTGGTGATGATTTAGTCATTTTAACTTGGGTTTTGATTTGCTAGATAGTAGTGAGAATGAAGAAGGTGTGAGGATGATCATGGTAAAACCTTTCAATTTATAGAGATAAGAAATTGTTGAGAAATGGTTTGATTTGATGTTGAACCATTGAAGAGATGAGGTTCCTAATGATTTGGAAGTGGGTTGAATGCTAGTCATATGACCCAAGTCAATCCATACAAAGAAGATGGAGTGAAGAGGAAAAGATATGCAATAAATGTGTTCTAGTGAGTGGAATTTTCTAATATTCAGATTACCCACGGATTTGAAGGTACCAAAATTTTGGTTCCTTCCTTTATGCCAAAGGGCTCCTTGGGTGGATTTTTCAAATTTTTGAATTTTGGTGGGAAATGGATTTCTTATACACCTTAGTAAATAATACTAGTTCTAATACCAGTATAAACTAGTTAAGATTGATTTATAAGTGATGGAAGATAATTTGGAATCACGAAAGAGTCGAAATTGAAAATTACGGAGGATCCACGGCACCAAAAACATACGGGCGGTACCCTAAAAAGGTGCCCGTCCGCCTATCTGGTATGGCGGTACCAAACTATATAAAGGACGATACCAAAATTATGGTGCCGTCGGATCCGTGGAGTTGAAATTGGACGAGTTCATTTTAGGTGTCGGGCAAATTTCCGAAACACGAAATTTTCTCAAAAGCTGTTATACTAAACATTTCTAGTTAGGAAAAGTAAATAACACATATGTAAACATAGTGGAGCATAGATTTTGAGCAAGGCTTATTGATTTTCACAATATAGTGAAAATGGGTAAAATTTGATAGCATACTTGTGCTATCCCCTGCATGAGATTGTTAGCATACACCATTGTTTTAAGTTATATTATCATCCTACATAATAAAACAACTAAATAGTATCAAACATTAACGATAATGCATTGTTCCAAACACTCCTTAAAGTACCCTTATTTGTCTAATTTCTTGTAAATCTTGTTCATCATCCTACCAAGGCACTTGAACATTCCCTTAGTTTGCTTGAATTCTGTTGATTCATTCTCAATCTCGGGAAGAGATGCGTAATACTCATGAGGTGGAAGATGAGAGCTTGGAAGACCATCCTGGGAGCTATTTGATGATGATGATGAAGGAGTTGGAGGTTTAGCTCTCTTGCCTTTAGTCTTAGCAACTCGAGCATCACTCAAAGGTACAAAGATGTGAGGGATGAGTTCATAGTGAAGGTGCATCCCTTTTGGGGTTGGTGGAATTGGGCGAAGTTTCTATAGAGACGGGTGAGAAGCATCCCGTATGGAAGAGCAACGGATCCTTGAGTTGGAATATCAATCATTCTCCTAGCTATGTAGTAGGCTAAGTTGAATGGTTGTCGGGTGGACAAGTTGTAGAGCATGTGACAAAGACAAGCGTTTATGTGATCCCTATTCCCTATGGTGCTAATGACGTTGGCTCTAAGTAGTTCCTCCCATTTCTTAAATTCGGGCTTAAGTTCATTTAGCTCCATTCCATATGGATCTCGGTTTACCTCTTTCCCTTTCGGGTAACTCGGTTGTATCATTTTTGGGTTAAAAGGTGTTCACGGATGACATCCTTATCGGCTAAGCGGGTTATGTAGGGAAGAGAGCGGTCATTGATTGCATCAAGGGCGGTGAGTGACCACTTATCCGTGTAGACACAAGTTCCTCGGTTGGGAATTCCTAACACTTGAGCAAAGTTGCTTAAGGTGATGGTGTAGTCATTTTGGTTGATTCTAAACCTAAGACATAATTCATCATCGTCTTCATCACTAAAGCCGGTCACACTAGCATAGAATTCTAACACAAACCTAGGACAAATTGGTTCATCGATGTCAAGAAGACAATCGAATTGAATGGCTGCTAGTTCTTCACGAAGATTGGTATTTTCAAGGAAGGATGAGTGAATGGTTCTACCCTCATGGAAATACCTTGATTCTAGACCCTTAAATATTTCTACTTGTTCCTTGGTAAGTCCTTTGGTTTTGTGGTGTTTGGGAATGTAGTTAAGGGTGTCTTTGTGATCATAGAATCTTGCGGCTACCATGGTTATTCCTAGGGACAAGAAGTAATATGTTAAAAATATTGAAAATAAATTTTAACGTTTTTGATTCTAGTGTGTGCCTATATGAAAACAATTTGGAGTTGCGGTTATCTCGACTCATTTTATGCACAAAATGGTTTTAGTGGGGTGTTTGGCAAATACCATGAGATAACCCAAATGCTCCTAATTCAATGTGGCTACATTTGAATATACCAGGGAGTGCATATTAGTTATGCAATACCTTTAGTATTCAAGAGCATGCAAGTGATGAAAATTCTAACGT
The DNA here is from genome assembly GCA_910596185.1 of Chrysanthemum makinoi. Taxonomy (NCBI): domain Eukaryota; kingdom Viridiplantae; phylum Streptophyta; class Magnoliopsida; order Asterales; family Asteraceae; genus Chrysanthemum; species Chrysanthemum makinoi. The sequence goes on along the minus strand of OU343225.1, from coordinate 282,622,096 downwards.
TTCTATTTGTATTAGCAATGAAAAATGTTTTCCTACAAGTGAGAAGCTTTTCAAAACTTTTGACATGGGGTGTTTGGTTGTTTGAATAAGGCCTTATATTTATTATCTATCAATTAGTGGGAAACATGATTTGTTTATGCAATATGATAATGTAGTACCTAATTTGAATGACTAGTTATGCAATTTGCCAATTGAATTCATAATTGGTATAAAAGCATACATAAAACCCCATGTAATGATTTGTGATAGTTTTGTGCATAAATAAGAATCCTAGACTTAGAATTAAGAGATGAAATGTAGTTAGGATACTTACAATGATGTTATCTTGATGATAAGTGAGTGGGAAGATGACAATAATGAGCTTGGTTTAAGTTTTACACGTTTTGGTAAAGTGGGTTGTGAGGAAGAGGATGTTATGTATATAGCGTTTTGCTTGTAGACATCACGGACAGACGGCACCAAATAATTGGTTCCGTCCGTGTTGTCGTTTGGTCTCAGCCGTTGGCTCAAAGATACTGATACAAGGCAAAATGTTTTGGTTTGACTATTCTAATTTTTAGGCTATGTTTATCCTACATGTTTGGTTCCATTAACCCTAAACCAAGTCTAAGAAGATTAAAAGGTTCTCGTTTAAGAGGTTTAGTTAAGATGTCGGCAATGTTGTCTTGAGGAGGATACTTTCTCGATTTAAATGTTTCCTTTTTGAACATTGTCGCGAAGAAAGTGATGGCGGATTTCAATGTGCTTATACGAGCATGTTGAGCGGGATTTTTCTTGAGATCGATGGCTCCTTGGTTGTCGCAAAGTATCACAATGTCGTTGAGATGAATTCCGTAGTCTTTAGAGCTTGCTTCATCCAAAGAGCTTGTTGACATGCTTTTCGAGGCGTTATTCGGCTTCAGTAGTTAAGATAGCTAAAGCCGTTTGCTTCTTTGCAAACCATGAGGTGAGACAATGTCCAACAAAAGTGCAAATACCACTTGTACTTTTTCTATCGACATAATCACCGGCATGATCCGTGTCGGCATACACTATGGTTTCTATACCCGTTCCTTTGGGATACCATAATCCTAAACACGTTGTTCCCTTAATATATCTAAAAATCCTTTTTAATGCTTCTAAGTGTGATGCCTTTGGGTTTTCTTGAAAGCGAGCACATAGACAAACACTAAACATAATGTCGGGTCTACTAGCCGTAAGATAGAGTAGGCTACCAATCATTCCTCTATATTTAGTGTTATCTACGGATTCACCTTCTTCGACCTTGGTGAGTTTAGTGTCCGAGGACATGGGTGTTTTAGTTGGTTTGGAATCTTCAAGACCAAATTTCTTAAGCATGTCTTTTATATATTTAGATTGGTTAAAGAAAATACCATCTTCTAGTTGTTTAATTTGAAGTCCTAGAAAGAAGTTTAACTCACCCATCATACTCATTTCAAACTCGTCATGCATGATTTTAGAAAAATCATTACATAGTTCTTGACAAGTTGATCCGAATATAATGTCATCAACGTATATTTGAACAATAATAATTTGTGATTCCTTTTCCTTAGTAAAAAGAGTATTATTTACTAATCCCATAGTATATTTGTTATCAACAAGAAAAGTCTTAAGACGGTCGTACCAAGCTTTAGGTGCTTGTTTAAGGCCATATAATGCTTTCTTGAGTTTGAAGACATGATGTGGTTTCTCAAAGTCGGTAAAACCGGGAGGTTGAGCAACATACACTTCTTCGTTAATAAACCCATTAAGGAAAGCACTTTTAACATCCATTTGAAATAATTTAAAGTCATGAGCACATGCATAAGCAAGTAATATTCTAATAGATTCAAGTCTAGCTACCGGTGCATAAGTTTCATCATAGTCAATTCCTTCTTGTTGATTATAACCTTGTGCAACAAGCCTAGCTTTGTTTCTAGATACTACACCATTTTCGCCCATTTTGTTTCGAAAGACCCATTTTGTTCCAATTATAGTTTGATCTTTGGGTTTTGGAACTAGTTTCCAAACATCATTTCTAACTAATTGGTTTAATTCTTCTTGCATGGCAATTACCCATGATTCATCTTTTATTGCTTCATTTATGGTTTTGGGTTCAATGGTGGATACAAAACAAAAATGATTACTTTGATTTTGAGCTTGTGACCTTAAGGTTCTTTGATTAAGTTGTCCTATGACCTTTTCTAATGGATGACTTTTAGATTCTTTGATGTTGACAATTTCCTTATTTAATGGTTCATCTTCCTTGTTATTATTAATTTGACTTTCTATTATTTGACTTTCAACTAAGTCATCATCTACCAAAGGTGATGTCTTAGAGGGAGGTGGACTTTCGTCAAATGTTATGTTCAACGATTCCTCGACTATCATTGTTTCTTTATTAAGGACAATGTAAGCTTTACTAGTTTGAGAGTAACCAAGAAATACACCTTCATAAGACTTTGGGTCAAACTTGGTGAGATAATCCTTAGTATTAAGAATAAAACATTTACAACCAAAGACTTTAAAATATCCTAATGTTGGCTTTTTACCTTTATAAAGTTCATATGGTGTTTTGTTTAGAAAGGACGATTAGGACTCTATTTATAATATATGTAGAAGTGTCAACGGCGTTACACCAAAACTTTTGAGGAATGTTTTGTTCATTAAGCATTGTTCTACTCATTTCTTGAATTGTTCTATTTTTACGTTCTACTACTCCATTTGATTGAGGTGTTCGTGGAGCCGAAAAGTTATGTGTTATACCATTTGTATCACAAAAGTTTCCAAATTGAGTTTCGTTGTCAAATTCACGACCATGATCCGCTCGGATCGACACAATTTTGACACCTAGAAGATTTTGAATTTTCTTGCTAAGTATTTCAAATTTATCAAAAGCTTCATTTTTGGTTTTCAAAAATAACGTCCAAGTAAACCTTGAGTAATCATCTACTATGACCAAAGTGTATAAGTTGCCTCCATAGCTTCTTATAGCGGATGGTCCAAACAAGTCCATATGTAATAATTCTAGACACTTAGATGTGGACACCATATTTTTAGATTTGTGACTACTATGTGTTTGTTTACCAATTTTGCAAGCGTCCGCAAAAAGTGTTGGTCATATTTTAGTTTTGGTAAATTTCTAACCAACTCTTTTGAAGATAGGTTTTGTATAAGTCTCATATTAGCGTGACCTAAGCCGCCTATGCCAAAGAGATGAGCTATCGCCTAATGTTGTTAGGCAAAGTTTGTCATTATATGTTTTATCTATTTTCATGACATATATGTTATTTTTCCTAACTCCTTTAGCTATGGTGATACCATCTTTTAGTATTTTACTACCATTTTCATCAAATAGTACTTTATACTTTTTATCACATAGTTGGCTAATACTAAGTAGATTAAATCCTAACCTATCCACATGAGCAACATTTTCAATAGTTAGAGAGTTATGAGCAATCGTACCTTTGCCAATGATTTTGCTTTTGAGATTGCTACCAAAGGTGACATTACCTCCGCCATACTCTTGGTATGATGAGAAGAGACTTTTGTTGCCCGTCATGTGTCGTGAGCATCCACTATCTTTTATCCATTCATCGGGTTCCAATCCAACTTTCAAGCATACCTAAGAAGCAAATAACTCAAACATTTGGTCCCCAATATCTCATGGGTCCGTTTGGGTTAAACATACCATTTATTTGATTCATGTATGGAAATGATGGGTAAGGGTTCCATGGCATGTAATCTGGAGTTTGATATGGTCTAGAAAAGTTTTGATTCCAACCGTTGTGTTGGTAGTTAGGTTGAACGTTGTGGTTGCTCTTAGAAAGGGCGCTTTGGCAAAAGAAGTTTTATATCGTTGTTGAGTAGTTTTTGATCTAAATTCAATTTTAACAAGTCCTACTCCTGATATAATGGCTGGTTTTAGTTTAACATTATCATTGGTTTTCTTTGTTACTTTTAACAAATTGACGGTCCGTATTGCGAACATTCTCGTTACTGGTACCCACGGTACCATTTTGACAACGAGACGGAACCCTTATTTTGGTTCCGTCGTCCGTGCTTTATCTGCATACAGCAGCAATTTTGACAGAATGTTCGTCCTTTTCGGCCGCTTTGTTTTGACTCTTTGGAATTAATACTTCATTAAAACCTAGCCCATTCATGTCTCACCCGGTGTTTTATGAATTTTAACTATTTCATCGGCAAGAAGCTGATGTTTTTGTTAAATCTTTTAAACTTAGAATTATTTTCTATTAAAACTTCTTGTGTGAGCTTTAGTTTTTCTATTTCAAGATTAAGCTCTTGACATGATTTACAATCATCGTCATTTGCTTTTCCTTTTCAAGTCGTTTTGCTTTTGCTTTTTTTTTAACTCATATACTTCATTTTCCAAAATTCCTTTTTGGTTTTTAAAAATTTATTTTTAGTTATGATTTTTAGACTTAGCTCACACAATTGATTATATTGTTTTTGCAAAGTGTCATCATCTATAGAAGAATAAGAAGAGTCGGAAAGTACCTCATTTGACTCATGTGCCATTAGAGCGCTCTCTTCCTTGCTTGATTCTTCATCGTCTTCACTATCACTCCAAGCACCACTTACAAAAGCTCGTTGAGTTTTGCTTTTAGGTGGCTTGGGACATTCTCCTATGAGATGACTTGCATCACCACATCTAAAACACTTTCTTTCACCTTTACTCTTCTTATCATCCCGATCTTTTCGAAATGGCTTCTTTTCTTCTCGAGGTTGTCTTACAAACTTTCCTCTTCTTCTAAAGAACTTCTTGAAATCTCTAACGGCCATGGCATACTCCTCATCTTCACTATCGAAACAAGATTCACCATCATCGCTTGATTCCGCCTTTGCCTTAAGAGCAACGGATTTGATCTTCTCCTTTCTTCCTTTGATGATCTCCGAATCTTTCTCCATTACCATTTCGTGAACTTTGAGGTTGCCAATTAGCTCGTCTAGTGACATTATTGAGATATCTTTTGATTCTTCAATAGCGGTCACTTTAGCTCTCCATTTGGGATGGAGTGCTCTAAGAAATTTCCTGACAAAGTTCTTACTACGAAAAAGATTCATCAAGTGCTTTAAGTGATGTAATAATAGTGTTAAAGCGAGCAAAGCCACAATCAATGGTTTCATCTTAGGGATAACAAATTGTTCATATTGTTGAACAAGAAGATCAATTTTGTTATCCTTGACTTGTGAATTACCTTGATGTGTAACAATTAAAGATTCCCAAATATCTTTGGCGGTTTCACACATAAAAATTCTTTCATATTCTTTTCTAGGTAAAGCATTATAAAGCATCATTTTAGCTTCATTATTTTTAGCAACTAATTTCTTTTGTTCATCAACGAAAATATCCTTTGTTGTAGAACTAAAATCTCCTTTAACAATAATAAACCAAAGATCTATATCTTTTGATTTTACATATGTTTCAAAACGGTTTTTCCAATAGATAAATCCATTGGTTTCAAAGAGTGGTGGTCTTTGCATAGATTGCCCTTCTTTAAAGTTTTCTGAATCCATGGATCGTTTCAAGTTTATAAAATACAAGTTATTTTAGAAATTCTTGAGCAACGAGGCTCGGGTACCAATTGTAGAAAACTAGAAGGGGGTTGAATAGTTTACCAATTAAAATCTTTGTTTTGAAACTTATTGAAAGATCAATTGATATTGATCTTAAGTATGTTAATGAAATATGCAAGCAATATGTAATAAGTAAATAAGGAAAGAAATGATCAAACCACAACAAGTTGTTTATAGTGGTTCCGTCTACAAGGACTCTTTTTCCTTGCCCTACTCCACTCCCCGAGTCTCACACTCGAGAGTTTAACTTCACTAGTCAACAAGCTCCTTTCACGTGAGGAGAAAACCTTTACACTTCGCTTACACTATTTCCGACAATAAGCTAGATGTCGAGTTCTTTCCAAGGGTACAACTACTCCCACACACAATGTATTTTGAGGACTAAAATACTAACCACTCACACTCACAAGATTATGATGGTTTGATACAACAATGAAGTATGAATCAACACTAGATCATACAACACTAAACAAACAAGACTTCCAACTTCTCGTTGAAGCTTGAATATGACTTGATCTTCTTTGCTACAAAAGAGATCACTAATATGATATGGCCGAGTTAGAAAGGTTATAGAGAAGATATGTATGAGAGTATGTTAGAAAGGGATGAGAAACTACTTGGCTTGGCATTGCTATTTATAGCCAAATTGGATGAGAGCGTCCACGGACCGCGACCCCTTAAAAGGGTTCCGCCTGTACCAAAATGGTACCGCTCTGGCCGATCAAGATATCAAATCGTGCCTAAAGTCAACTCTATCTAAGTGAGATTGTGCAAGATATGAAGAGTACAAATCTTCACAAAATATCTAATGGAATCTTCCAATGATTTCCATGATGTAATACATGATGTCAAATGTTGTATTACTATTTATAGAAATATGCAAATGCTTAAGTAGTGTTTGGTTTTAAGAACCTAACACATTCTACAAACTACTATCATACATAATGATTAGAGTCATATCAAGATGTTACTAATCATAAATGTAAATGCTTGAATGATGAATATATTGTTTGAGAAAGCTTGTTTTAATATCTAATAAACTTGACAAGCTTTAAGCTTTTATAAATTAAATTTACTTTTGTCGTTAACAAAACTTAGGCAAAGATCAAAATATAAATAACGTTTAATGACGATATTTGTATTAACATCAACTTTTTCAAAACTCAAGAAAAACGGAAAAAGTTTTGAAGCGTACTTTTGCCAAATCTTATCAAAACAAAAATATTTAGAAAGACGTGATGTGATCTAGCCGCTTAGAAGAATGCTTTGTTGTCTGAAATAGAACAACTGAAACATGAACATAAAAAGCAAATTAACGCTCTCACCTTGGAAAATCAAAAAGCTAAGGCTGAGTTGTTAACTTGTCAAAAACAGTTCTCTGCATACAAAAAGCATTCAACGAAACGAATATATGATCATCTTGAAGAAATCATCGGCTTGCAAAACAAACTTAAAGAGTTTAAAATTGTTGTTTACAAACATGGCTGAGCCGGTCACAGCCATTGAAAAGTTTACTTTTAAAACCCAATAAAATGGATATGGACCGAATCTCGCAGATTACAAACCTAAGCTTTCAACCAAAGCATTCAAACCAAACTCAAGTTTCCGGTAAGAGTATAAAGTTGATAATTACTTTATGAGTGTTGTTGAATATCATCACAAGAGGAATTAGATGCGTAATCTAGAGTCGATCAAAATTAGAAAAAGTTGTTTACAACAAACCTTTTAACTATTCAAAAGGCCACTTTCGCCACACCCAACGTTCTTCTAACACACCAAGGGGTATCCTAAAACATCTCGAGTCTTCTAATGTTAATCCCCAACCAGCATTATGCACAAACTTATGGTCCTTACCTTCCATCAGAAGTAAACTCAAAACCGAAAATCGCAAAATTCTTCAATATTTTGACCTTTTCATGTATGACCTCAAAACTTTACAACATGAGATAGAATATCATTCCGAAATCAAAGTTCAACACTTTCAATCGCCTCTAGCGCGAGAACAAAGAGACATTTTTCGTAAAAAATCTTTACCAAATGTTAAAATTTGAAAAGTTGTGCATTGTCTTCGGGAAAGGGACTTCATAAGGAACTTGGGTTAATGAAGGTCGTTTTCGAGAAAACTGAAACATCTATTTCTAACACTAAACGTAAAAAGAAAATGTTGAGAAAAGATGTTGATCGACTCTTGGAAGATGTCATCCGTACGGGATATCCATATGTTGTGCTAGAGAATTCTTTGTCATATGCATTTGATTATATCTCTGCTAATACTCATTGATTCTCATGGTAAATGTTGAGAACACCTATACGCTTCATGACGAGTCCTTAAAGTTGAAAAAACGATTGTCAACGAACTTTCAAATGCAATTACCGTCTTAATTGGTGTCAAAAAGATATTCACGATCAATAACTTGCTTTTAAACACAAAATCGCCCAGCTATGCAAAAATCTTCGATCCTAAAATTGAGCAACTGTATGATCAAAACGTGTCTTTAAGTGTCAAATCTCAAAATATGAACAAGAACTTGTAAAAGTTAAAAAGGAATATGGTCTCATATTTGATTTACTCAAAAAGACTCGTGATGAAGCATCAAATGAACTTGATCATTATCTTGCACAATAATTAAAGAAGTTATGCATTTTGCTGGAAATGTTCGGTCCGAAAATCAAGATCTGATTCACACTATCCTCAAGTTAAGAGAAATGTTAGGAAAGTATGAACAACTCTCGTTGAAACCATTGATGAGTGTGTAAATACTCATCATTTTTGTTAACTGAATCCAAAACACTTAAAACACTCCTAAATGCATCAAAATAACCGAAAATACCCCAAATTGTGTTTTTATATGTTTTAAAATGCAAAATGAGTAAAATGTACTTAAAAAACTAACAAAGTTTGCATAATTGGCAGTTTCGGTCCCCCAACTTTCAAAAAAATGGCAAAGCAAGTCCCCGGGATTTTCAAATATGGAAAATATTATTTATGGTCCTTGGTTAATAAAGTTTGTCATCTATGGTCCTTGGTTAATAAATTTTTTTTTTGGAGTAAGTGTTTTGCACTTACTCAATTGGTTATCAGTCCGCCATGTCTAATAAACAAAAGGATTGGCTAATCCAGAGCAAACGGCTCTTGGTAAAGATATCTCAAACCGCTGACGGCTTGCAATTTGTCTAAAAATTGTATGGTGTTCATTGTCACCATATCTTTAATTAGTGAAGAGTTGGCTAGCCCGCAAGTTTATGGCTTGTGTTAAAGGCAGTGGAAAAACCATAATTGGTAATCAGCTCACCAAAGATAATATTGATAATTTATCTAAGAGTTGGCTAGTCCGAGCAAACGGCTAAAGACACATCAAACTGTTGGAAGCCGGTGGTTTGCTCAAAATCACATGGTTATCGGTGTACCATGGTTCTTACTTGAACTGAAACATTTGGCTACTCCAAGTAATGGATTTTGGTAAAGAGATTCAAATCCATTAAGTTTTTTCAAAAGATTGCTAGGGACTAGCAATAGTTTAGTGTGGGGATTGATGAGTGTGTAAATACTCATCATTTTTGGTTAAATCTTAACCAAAACACTTAAAACACTTTAAATGTATCAAAATAACCTAAAATACCCCAAAATTGTTTTTTATATGTTTTAAATGCAAAATGAGTAAAAACAGCTAAAAAATGAACAAAGTTTGCATAATTGGCGTTTCGTCCCCCAACTTTCAAAAAATGGCAAAAGCAAGTCCAGGTTGATTTTCAAAAATGGAAAATATTATTTATGGTCCTTGGTTAATAAAGTTTGTCATCTATGGTCCTTATACTAATTTGTGGAAAAATTACAATTTCGGTCCCTCAAGTTTGGTAGAATTGCAAAATTAGTCCTTGTGTTAATACCAAACACCAAACCAGCCAAGCCAAAGCCCAAAGCCCAAACATAAAATAAACCCACTTGCCTTTCCCACTCTCCCACGCTTTCCTCCTTTACCGCAGAAACACGAGCCTCCATCTCCCAACACCATCATGACCAGCCCCTCCCTACTCCATGTCCCTCCACCTCCATCCCAAGACAAGAAGCATTTAATGCTTACCTTCCCCGTCCCAAATCACCGCACTGTGCAAATAGTTTTGCGCCAATTTCATGAATCAAGGGTGGAGATCAAAAGGACCAAATCAATGGCTGAGAAAGGGAGAAAGAAGACAGAGGGGGACCAAAGAAAGAGAGAAGACCATGGAGTTGTAGTATAAAAATCTGATTGTAGCCCTTGAGGAGTAGTGAGTTTTGTAGTTAGTTTTTTTTAGTTTTAATCTAGCTTTTAGTTTTAGTGTAGGAGAGTTCTAGTCAGCTTTTATTTCCATGTAATATTTAATTTCAAGTTAATGCAATTCAATTTTTAGTTTATTTCCAGTTCCAGTTTAGGTGATTTTTACTTCTACTCATGTTCTTAAAATCAGGTATCTGAGTTTTATAAGTGTTGGTTCAAGTGTTTTAAACATTATTTTGAGTTTGTGCAACTGATTTTTTAAGGTTTCTATACTTTAATTTTGAAAACAGTCTCTAGTTTTCTCGCTAGTGAAGGCAGTGTTTGGATTTGTATAAAACCTGGGTCAAAAGCTATTTTGATCCACGTTGGGTCTCAAAACCAGTTTACGTAGATGTTATTCGTGAGTAAGCTTGCATTCTCACTAGCCTTTAGTTGCAAGAGAAGTTTTAGATTAGTTGTTGTAAATTAGATTCTCTATTCTTTTTTAGTGCACATCCAGGTTCAACTTGTGCTTATTCAAGTCTTTTAGGTACCGAGTAGTTTAGTTAGTTTAAGTTTAGTGTAATTGATAACATTGTAGTGTTTATTGTTCCCTTTACTGCTCATTTTCCACTTTTTAGTTTAGGATTCCCTTAGCTAAACATGTCCCTTTTCTGCTCTGTCCCAAACAGCAGTCCCCATACTCCTCCTTACAGCTTATTTATAAGCTGTTAGAGGGGTCCACATTGGCTCACATTGGCCTTTCTAGGTTCCCCTTATGTCATAGTTTATTAGTCCACTTAGTTTTAGGAATGTAGAAGCCCATAGGAGCTTACAATTAAGCTCTAAAAGCCCTCTGTTGGGTTGCTTCAGCAGCAACAAGTCTGCTGTCCCACAAGCCTTTTTGCGCAGCCCCTCACAAGCTAATATCAGTTTGTAAGTTGCTTAAATTTGGTTTTTAGTGTTCTTGGGTACATGTAGATCATTTGCTTTAGCTTATTTCAGCATTTTGAGTTTAGTAGTTAGCTTATTTTTTAAGGTTATAGTGCCCCATATGGCCTGTTTTAGCCTGCACATCACAGCAAGCCTAGGACCTCTTCCATTAGCTTCTTTGGCTTATTCATGGCTTATTTAGGGTCCTTTTAATGTTCTTTAGATAGTTTATGTTTAATTCACTAATCTTTAGCTTATTAGTGTTTGTTAATGTTTTTTTTAGATTAGCTTATATTTTCGCTTGTAGCTTAAGGTTCCCTAGTTTAGTTCATGATGCCACTGCTTATTCCCTTGTAGTGTAGTTTATCTCATTTGTAATTTGCTTATTTCAGTTGTTATAGCTTATTTATCCGTGTGCTATCCATCCAATGTTTGATTCATAGAGTTAGTTGTGCCTATCAGCTCATAAGTGGATGTTTGGTTGTGTCCAAACAAAGCTGTGCTGGTACACCTGTTTCATTTCATTCTCCAGCTATTCGATGTTTAATTATTGCTTATTAGAGTCCCTTTATAATTTGTTAGGTAAATTAGATTAGGATGTTATTAGTAGTTAGCTTTTTTAAAACATTGTAGTTTTAGCATTCTTTTCTCATTCAAAACCAAACACACCTTTAGTTTGAATCTGGTGCCTCATTAAGCTGTTATACAGCTTATTATCAGCTTCCCAAGTGTTATTCTTTTATTAAAAAGCTTATCTTAGTTCTTATTTTAGTTTCCAAAAGAGAAAAATAAAAAAAAAAAAAAAAAAAAAAGTGAAAAAGTGATTTTTGCCAAACTTTGTGGAATTTTCCCGGATTCATTATAAGTCCATTTGAGCTCTAACTTGGGATACAAGCACTTGGGTTGGTGATCTACAGCTAGGTATTTTTATTTTATTTTTGTGATTTTTCTAGATAGCTTAATAAAGTGCTTAAAGTAAATTTTATGGTATCGCCGGCTTAAGAAGCCGTTTGCATGAGACTTGAACTCGTCTCGAGTTTTTCCGGTAGCTTGTGCTTTTTACTTTCCAATCAGTTGCATTAGCTCAATTTAGGTTAGATTTAGGCTGTAGTAGCCTTTGGTAATTTTTAGAGCTTTTAGCTTATTTTTAGCTTATTAGCAACCGCTTATTTGCCCAATTCAGCTTATTAGTGGGCTTATTTAATTTTTTATATTTTTCCCAGGCTTAGAATAATATTTTAGATTTTCCTGTAAAGTCTCATAATTTTACTGTTCATTTGTTATTTTTCTTAATTTTAATTAGTTTAAATTAGTTTTAAATTAATAATAATTACATAAAAGTCTAAAAATATATATTTTCAGTTTTAAAATAACTTTTATAATATTTTAGATTTTTCTAAGTCATAATCTCACTTTTCTAGCTTTATTTCATATTTTCTTATATTTTAGGGTATTATTAAATAGTTAAAAATAGTTTTTAATTAATAATAATTAGATAAATAGTTGTAAAAATAATTTTCCTTTTCTCAAAATTTTCTCTTATCATTAGGTTTGTAAAAATGTCATTTTCATATTTTAGGATTAATATTGTTTCAGTTCATTTTTTGTAACACGTGCTACGTAGTTTTTAATTTAAGTTTTATAAAAGAAAAATCAAAAACATCAGATTTTAAATATAGTGATAGCGTTTATTTAATATAGTTTATCTTTTTTTTAATTTTTTATTTGCATTTAAGCCCCCCTAGTTTATAAACTTTTCTTTAGGTTTAATCAATCATATCTCTTTTCAGTTCAAATCCTCTCGATCACTATTCGTTTGATTATTCTCGCACAGCTCGTTGGGACATAACGACCTGGGGAAACACTATACTCTCCTGATCTTCATTGCATTCGTTTCTGAACCGTTTTAAGTTTCTTAAAATCCGGCCATTCACAAGTGGCAAGCTCATAAGAGTTAGAAAAACTTGAACAACCATCATAAGAGATTAGCCCCAACAACACTTAGTACTCATGAACCTAGAATCCCTACTGCCAAATCACAAGTTGCTAACGTGCCTCCTTCTACTGAAACAGAATAGTTGCATCTTTTCCAAATGTCCGCACTTCACAGCCTAGGAGCACTAAATCAAGAATAGGAAGTCTGCGACCTAAGAAAAATTCAATCAGGAATGCTAAAGTAGAAGAACACCCTAGGACTATGAATAAGACTCACGTTGCTCCCACTATAGATATTGCGTCTGGCAAATGTAATAGAAATAGTGATGTAACGAATGCTAAACCGTTAAGTACTTTTGATATTCACCGATGCACCTTGTGTTATTTGGCGTAAAAGTATGAATTCCGATTGTCATGATAAATGTGTTGCTAAAGCTATCATCTCTCGCTTAAGGAATCCTAAGAACCGGAATACCTCTAGGCCCACTAATCTTTCTAAGTCTCTGCTTGGTAGACCGCCTTCTGTAGATTCTAAGAAACGCATTGTCCCCTCAGAGCTCCGCCACCTCCTAGGAATGTAGTACCACCTAGTGCATTGACTAAGACTAAAGCAAACACTAGTTGGAGATGGCAGAAATGGATATATAACACACTAGGATTTAAGTGGATACCTAAAGCTATTGATGTGTGTATATCTACTATACCGGCTACGGAACCCTCTAACATTTCGGTTCCACATCTACTTCTATTCCATCCGTGCCCAGGTGTAATGAAGGTGATACAAATCATTCTCTGGATTGTTGATAGCGGATGTTCCCGACACATGACAGGCAATCTTAAATCGTTATCAAACTTTATTGCAAAGTTCATTGCATCTTTGTCGAGGTTCGGGAATGATCACTTTGCAACTATCATGGGCTACGGAGACTATGTCAATGGGAACATCGAAATCAGCAGGTTTTACTATGTGGAAGGCCTCGGTCATAATCTGTTTTCAGTAGGTCGGTTTTGTGATGGAGATTTGGAGGTTGCTTTCCGGGAGAAAACTTGTTTCATTAGTGATCTACAAGGAAATGACCTTATGTCTGGATCGCGTAATTCTAGTCTCTACACTATCTCTATGAAAGACATGGTTGCTTCATCTCCCATCTTGCTTACTTTCAAAGGCAACATCAACAAAATCCGGCTATAGCGCAGTCGTCTCTCACATTTTAACTTTCAAACCATCACCAACCTTGCTCGACACAAACTAGTTGAAGGACTCCCACGATTTCGGTATTCTAAAGATCACCTTTGCTCAGCTTGTGAACAAGGCAAAAGCACTCGTGCTCATTTTCCTTCAAAGGTGGAACACGACTCTCGATGTGCTTCATCTTCTTCACATGGATTTGTGTGGCCCGATGCGCGTGCAAGCGATCAATGGCAAACGCTACATCTTAGTAATTGTTGATGACTATTCACACTGGACTTGGGTCTACTTTCTTCGAAGCAAAGATCAAGCTCCACAAATGATCATCACCTTTCACACGAAAATACAAGTTCAATTTACGAAACACCGTTAGACTAATCGAACAGATAGAGGCATTGAATTTGTTAATCAAACTCTTCGTGAATTCTATGAGAAAGTGGGAATTCAGATCGGACATCTATTGCACGTACCGTAACAAAACGGAGTTGTTGATAGATGAAACCGAACGTTAGTGGAAGCTGCAAGAACAATGTTAATCAATGCTAAACTTCCAGATTACTTATGGGCGTATCTATTGCATGCTATACACAAAACCGTTCTATGATTACAAAACGCCACAACAAAACACCTTTTGAGCTTGTCCACAAAAGAAAACCGAATCTCAAACACTTTCATGTATTTGGATCTCTTTGCTATCCGAATAATGATCGTGATGACTTTGAAAGCTCAAAGCCAAAGCTGACATTGGAGTCTTTATCGGATACTGTGATAATTCAAAAGGTTTCCGAATCTGGAATCGTCGTACAAAGCAGGTGATGGAAACGATTCATGCTCATTTTGATGAACTTACGGAAATGGCTTACGAGTATACCGACTTGGAACCGGACACAACCGCTTAAACTTCCCCAAACCCCATCATCACTGAACAAAGCCCCGACTTACTCGTCAACAAATGGAAAGGTTATTTGCTCCATTTGTTCGGTGACGATATTGATGAACGTGCTCGGTGTATCCATTGCTTTCGCTGCTCAACGATAATACTCTTATACCGATACACTGCTACAACAACTACTATTGAAGAAGCACCTACACCAGTTGACTCCAACACAACAGTTGAACACACCGCTTCCAACAATGATGAATCGGTGATGATGTTCTCACGGATGAGTACCCCCACCGCAGATTTTGATCCAAATGCGTTCTTTAACCCGTTTGCTAATGAGAAGCTGCTTTGCACTGCATGTCGCAGAATCTTCAACAAACCATTTGAATCCTCAGAATCGCACAATGTATACCAACATCAACCCTCCACACATAGATGGACAAAGACCATCCTCTGGAAAACATTATTGGCAACCCGAATCAACCAGTCGTTACGAGACAACGTCTTCACACAGACGGTGAACATTGCATTTATGCACTCACCGTCTGCCAATCGGAACCTAAAAACATCAAAGACGCAATGACAAAAGACAGCTGGATTGAATCCATGCAAGAAGAACTCAACCAATTCAAACGTCTTGAAGTATGGGAACTGGTTGAAAGACCAACAGAGTCTACGTCATTGGTCTCAAATGGATTTGGAAAAACAAATTGGATCTTTGAAGGAAATGTTATCGAAATAAGTCACGCGTCCGGTGGCTAAGGGTTAACGTCAGGAAGAGGGTATTGACTTTGAAGAATCTTTTGCTCCGGTTGCTCGTCTTGAGAACGTCGTCTGGATATTTCTAGCGTTCGCGGCTCATATGAATATGACGGTCTATCGGATGGATGTCAAAACTGCGTTTCTCAATGGACAACTTAAAGAAACGGTTTATGTCGACCAACCGGATGGATTCGTTGATCCTGAGTTTCCGAATCACGTCTACAAACTGAACAAAGCTCAGTATGGTCTCAAACAAGCTCCTCGGGCATGGTACGATAAGCTATCATCTTTCCTCATTGCTAATAATTTCACCAAAGGTTCGGTTGACCCAACTCTTTTTATACAATATCACGGGGCACATATCTTAATTGTTCAAATTTACGTGGATGACATCATTTTGGGTCTACACATAAAAAGTTTTCAATCGCTTTTGCAAAACTAATGAAGAAAAATTTTGAAATGTCCATGATGGGTGAACTCACATTCTTTCTGGACGCAAGTTCATCAATCACCCCGTGGTATTTTCTTGAGTCAGTCCAATATGCCCTTGAATTGTTAAACAAATTTGGAATGAAAACCTGTGACACCTATGCCACACCAATGGCTCATACCAAGAAGCTAGACGCTGATTTACATGGGAAATTGGTGGACCCTACAAAATACCGTAGTATTATTGGGTCTCTCATGTATCTAACAGCTAGCAGACACTGATATTGTCTTTGATGTATATCTTTGCTCTCGTTATCAGTCGCGACCAACTGAAACCCACCTCTGAGGCTAAAAGAATCCTCCGATACATAAAGGGAACCATTAACTTGGGGATCGGTATCCGAAGGATTCCGGTTTTGAACTAATCGCTTTTGACGTACGACCACGGGATGCTTAGACTCACGGAAAAGTACTTCAGAGCTTTACAATTTCTTGGTGATAAACTGGTGTCATGGCAATCGAAGAAGCGAGATTGTACATCGCTGTCATCAACCGAAGCAGAATATGTAGCCATGTCGGCGTGTTGTGCTCAAGTCATCCGGATGAGAACACAACTCAAAGACTATGGTTACGTATTTGACAGAATCCCGATGTATCGCGACAATCGGAGTGCCATTGCAATCTCGTGCAACTCAGGTTCCAAGACTTTCGAAATCAAAGCACATCGATCTTCGATATCATTTCATCAAGGATCACGTGGAAGTGGTATCTTGTTGAATTATATTTTGTGGGCACTGAATACCAATTGGCAGATCTTCTCACCAAAGCCTTGCCTCCGCTAGGTTTAATGAGTTGGTCCACCGGATTGGTATGAGGTGTTTGACTCAAGAGGAATTGGATGACCTCTAAAACAGTTTAAAACCATCAAACACCAAAATATCTCTTTTGTAAATAATTTTTCAAAAACAAAATACAAAAATATAAAACATGATAAAACAACAAACATATTCTTCTAATCTATTTCTCTTTCTACATGGCAAGTACATTTCTTTCATCAACACTTTAATCTTTCAAAATTTAGTATTTTTACGATCAAGTGTTGAGGGGAGAAAATTAATACTTAACTGCTTTCAAATCATCCGTGTACTTGCATGTTATCATATCCCGGTTGTTTCTTTTATCAATGGTGGTAAATTTTTCTGGTTAAACTGACACTCCTCGGACTAAAATTTATAACCTTTCATCATTTATTAAGTTAAGGGGGAGTGTCGTCAAAGTTTCTTTCTTAAAATCTTTGTTTGGTAACCAAAATGGAAGTTAAATGGCGTTGTTTGAAAAAGGAAAAGGTGGAGGGACCAAAACTGTCAAAATGTTAAAGTTATTTTAATAAAAACATCCTCCACCTAACATTACCCTCACATTTATTACTTCTAACCTAAAAGATCCTACGCCTAATAATTATTCAAGAAATCTGTGTTTAGATCATCAATTTGTAAGTGTTTTCATGATCTTAACAGTAATACAAGCTAAGGTTTTGAATTTCTAGCAAATCCTACGGCTAAAACTTTTGTTACGCGTGATTATGTGTTCTACGCATAAGCGTATGAACACACAATCATGGTGTGTGTGTTTGTGGTTAAATGGATAGTGTCAAAACGTTCCTAATACATAAATGATAACATTTTAACCATCTAAATCCACCCGAAACAAATTGATGGTTTTTGATAATTAGGGTTTTGAGTCGAATTGGGTGTTTTCAAATGTGAATGGTTTTGGTTATAAAGATTGTTGTGTTATGTTCATATGTTGATGAATTGATGATTTCCAACCCTATAACACCCAAAACACTAATTTAATCAAATTAGGAATTAGGGTTTAATGTTCTTGAGTTTGGGTATTTTTGATTCATCACGAACTAGATGTTAATACTTGGTTTATAAACTCACACAACATCTTAGAACTACCAGAATAAGTTTGGTGCAAATCCTATGGTTAGAAACCTTACGCGTAATTCTTAACCCTTAGGGTTTTGACCTACGCGTATGACTTTCTACGCATAAATGTTTAACAAGCTTTCATGCCATGATGTGTGTTTAATATGACTATACATGTTAAGATTGATGATATGATGGTTTTATTTCAGGCTTGCTACCGTAAAATTCAGTAATCAAGGTCAATTGTTACTCTACGCATAAGGATCACCTTACGCGTAGGCAGTTATGCGTAAGAGTAATCCCTCACGCGTAACTATTACGCGTTAGGTTCTACAATGGGACTACGCGTATCCTGTGAAGGATATGCGTAAACGGTGACCTCTACGCATAAGGTCTACTCTTACGAGTAAGCCTTACGCGTAAGGTATTTATACGCCTACGCGTAAGCCCTACGCATAAGGTCCCCTTTTCCTACGCGTAAAATTTCTTACGCGTAAGTTAAGATCCCACGCGATAAGCTTTCGCTACGCTATGTCATTACTGTTTATGCGTAACTTTGCCATATCTACGCCTAAGCCTTGATAGACCTTCATTATGAATTGTTACGTGTACAAACTTGTTAATAAACTTATCATAACGTCACGAATCCAATAATGTCACTAATAAACTTAAACGTTTGATATGTTGTGAACAATAAGTGATAACATAAACTTTAAAACTTAAAGTTAACTAACTCACGAAACATTTCACGACGTCATTGGACTATTGAACAAACAAGTGACTTAGGACTCGTAACAATCATTGACACTGTACATTCAATAACTAGACAATAAGACCTTCTGTTGACTAACACTATGTCTTTCGATATGTTGGTTCTTTTGGCTAATGTTATTTCAGGATCACGACATGGTGAACAAATGAATGTGGATGCATCAGAAGTTCTTACAATTGTTGATATCTTTCCAAAGGGTTATCCGAGAAAGATTGGAAAGAACAACCTTAGGGTTGACTTTGACACCCTCACATGCTCGGAATCTTCTTGTCTCATTGCGTGGATATTCTCGGAATCATCCCTACTAAAACATGCTCTCACACTCTGCCACAGTTCCAGAGGTCTACATTCAACAATTCAGGGATTCTATGCAGAGGATCACGGTCAAAGTGCGTGAATGTGACACTTAATCACAAACAAGTCACTATCACTCCTGCGACTTACGGTCGTTCTCATCATTCCCGACATCACTCCAACCGACTTCTTTGCTACCCCTAAGAGACAGTCCGAAATTCTTGATAGATATTGGTTATGATGAAGCTTCAGGAATCATTACTAAGCACTCTCATGTGGAGTCAAGAATATTCCTCAACCATGGAGAACACTCTACATGATCATCACCAAATCGGTCTCGGTCGTGGCGGTGGGCTATGAGCATCCCAAACTCATGGAACTGCAAATTTTCTGGTCATTGATCAACAAGAAGGACATTGAAATCGAAGCAGCGATCGATGGGAGGACATGATGCTATTTCACAAGAAGCTTGGCTCCAAGATTCCCTATGTCGATACACCAAAGTTGATCCGGAGAGCTCTTGGACTTCATCCTGATATCCTCATGAGGCTCAATGACCCAGATAATCACGACATATTGACTGAACCCATATTATCTGTCAGAATCAAAGAATCGTCAACAAAGAAACAGGTACGGTATTACCTGATCACCTTCTAACAATCGAAATCAAAAAGCTTGAAACATATAAAAGGTATCGGTTAGCCGTAAAAGAAGGCAAAGTTGGTCATCTTGATGAAAAATCTTCGGTACACCTACCGGAGGACCGAAGAGGCAAGTCTTTGGAAGTGTCACAAGTACAGATATTTATAGGAAGCTTCCCAAAAGGAATCCTCCTCGTAAAGGATTGTTCCCGTAAAGGAAGCTGAACCTATTCCCACACCTGAACCGCTAAGATAGCTTGTGGACGAAAGCTCTGAAGGTACTGACACAGATGAAGAGATTACCTACTCTGAACTGCAAAGGATGACAATCCTTCAGCATACAAAACCTCCAAGTCCTCAAGCTGATAAAGAAAAAGGAAGACTCCTGTACTTGTACCTTATGATGAAAGCTCGGAGAGTGATAAAGAGCCACCGGAAAATGTTTACAAGAAGACGATCAAATTCCTTAGACACCAACACAAAGTCAAGAATTTGCTAAAGACCAAATAGGTGGTCCCGGAGGATCAAGTGGTGCTGCCCACTCTGAACCATCTCCCGATGCGGTTAATCAACCCGATAAGGGAGCTGGTGCCACCACTCTTGTGCAACAACAAAAGCTTGTGGAGGATACTATCGAATATGAGTTTGAGGAACCGGCTGAAGTCGAAAAAGATAAAGATGTTGATTATGATACGTTTCTTCTAGATAGTCCCGCACGATCAAAGGAAGAAACCTCTGAACCTCCGAAGGATCCAGAGTCTCCTCATATCTCTTCATCATCAGATTCGTCTTCTCACTCTTCACCACCACCATCAAAAGATCAACAAAATCATCATCCAAATCGCTGAAGAAGCCACCCGATCTTGGATTTCTCAAACTCATAAAAGAATTGTGAAAGCTGTCAAACAAGTCAGAAGAAAAGACGTGCTCAACAAAAGTTGAATTTCTTTGTTGATCACATACAAAGATCTGTATGACGAGAATGAAAAGATGCAAGGAGAAAGGAAGTTTGTTCAGAAATTCATGAAAAATCACCGTCAAGAGGAACTGAACGAAATGATCGAAGGATACACGAAAAAGTACCTTCTGGGGTACGTTCCTAAAGTCACAAAGGAGTTGTTCACCAAACAACTTTATCCAAATCTTATGCAGATCGCCAAGCAAACTATTCGATCAACGCCTTTAACCGTCACAATCAATCCAACCGATCCGGTAGTTTTCTCGGATAATGAATTGGTGGCCAAGCTTGTCACACAAATGTCTCCACGATCTGGGACATTTACTTCTGATGAAGGAAAGCTGTTTCAAGCATTGCTTGACTACCAACTTCAAGAAGCTTGTAGATTTGAAGCTGAAAAGTCTAAACGTCCTAGAGACGATGAAGACAAGGATAAGGATAAAGACTCTGCACCTAAACGTCGAGAAGCAGTAGTGAATCTTCTTTGATGCAACCTCCTCCACAACCTGTTCAACAAAAATCTCCTCCTCGTTCTTCTACCGAAAAACCTCGGACGATTCCGAAGTTACCACCCCCGACTCAAAAACCGATGATCACTTTGAGTATACGGGTGGTGACGATGAAGAGGTCCTTGAGCCCCTACAACAACCCACCTCTCCCAAACAAGTTCAGAAACCGGAATCATCATCTAGGCCTTCGAAAAAGAAGAAGAAGAAGACGCCGACTGACGTCAGTATCATGGCTAGATTACGATAAAACAGAGGAATTTGAATGGTTTGCTAATCTTGTTAACAACACTCCCTACCCTGAAGAAGGTCAGAACTTGGTAGACGGTTCTACATTGGAGCATGCTAAAATTCTGCAAGAAAAGTTCCATGTGAAGAAAATGACGAAATCTGAGCTGAAGCGAATCAAGAATGAAGCGTTTCAACTTCTAAAAGACAGCTCTGAAAGTGCCCTCGAGGTCGAATATCACCTTGAAAACATTGCTCGAGCTATGTCTAACAACATGGATTGGCTCAACCCGGAAGCAAACATTGACTTCACACAAAGGGACAACCCTCCATACTACACCGATTGGACCAAACCTCTACCAACACTTGGCCAACCAGCTGAACCAAGGATTCCTTTCAGATATTTCTTCAACAAAGACTTGGATTTTCTTCTACACGGTGGCGATGATTCAAGAAAATATGCCACATCATTGACACTTCCATTCCCAGCAAATTTGCTGTCTACTCAAACCGTGCATAGCCATTGAGGAACGTGCCAATCACTTGTTCTCCAACACGTGGAAGCATCGACCGAGATGCATTGTATGGGATTCATCATGGCCAGAACGCCGATGAATCTACTACAGAAGCCGGGGTTCGAAGTCTCAACATGCTATGTATAGTTCTAAGGATATCGTTGCCATCATACACGTTGACCTTTCGTCTAAGTGGGACTACACATTCCTAAAGAAGATCGTAGTCAAACGACAAGATGAACGAGACTATGCTTTCTCTGAAGCTGACTTTGAGAATTTGTCTCTCAATGACATCGAAGACATGTACCTTGCCAAAGTACAGGGTCGCATGAGACAATTCTCAACTCAGTACAACGCGAATTCATCAAGTCACTTCTCATCTTCATAAGACGCATTGTCATCAAGGAACGTGTAGAAGATCTCCAACTGGCTATTGAATCTTATCGACGCGTGCGGTCAACTTCACTCCTCCAAAGCTTGATCTTCCCGATATCAACCAGCTATCTCAATATACACTCATCAGCAAACCTTTCGGCGTTTTTTACCGTAGTGAACTTCAAAGAAACTGCTTAATGGCGTGTAGCGAACTCCACAAGTTCGGGATCATACTTTGAAGCTGGTTAGGGATGGATTGGCATACAGGTTGAAGGATATACGCCTGAAAATTGGGTCTCCTAAGCGCTGGAATTCTCAGGAAAGGAGGGATGTGAGACGGATCATCACAATGATTGATGAACGGTTGTTTCGAAGGATCAGTTCAGACAATTGGAGAGTTATGTCGGTGGTCGACCCAGGACATCGAGGGGGACATACTTCTCATTGAGAAGTTGCTTAATGATGATCCATCATCACTCCCTCCTGTCGAGCTTCATAACAAGGAAGTCAATTCAGTTGAGAAAACTGAAGAATTTCCTGAAGTCGAACTTAAGGACTTACCACCTCATCTCGAGTATGCATTTCTTGAGGGTGATGATAAATTACCCGTCATTATTGCTCGAGATTTGAGTAAAGATGAAAAAGCTGCTCTCATAAAGGTCTTGAAGTCACACAAGCAAACAATTGCTTGGAAACTCTCCGACATTAAGGGTATCAACCCCGAGTTTTGTACTCACAAAATCTTGATGGAGGATGACTTCAAACCAATCCAACATCGAGAGACGAGTAAATCCAAAAATCCATGATGTTATTAAACAAGAGGTTCTTAAACTTCTTGATGCATGATTAATTTACCCGATCTCAGATAGTCCTTGGGTTAGCCCAATTCATTGTGTTCCTAAAAAGGGTGGCATAACTGTTGTCACAAATGAAGAAAACGAGTTAATTCCAACTCGGCTGGTAACGGGATGGCGTGTTTGCATTGACTATCGTAAGTTGAATGACGCCACCCGAAAAGACCATTTTCCTCTACCCTTCATGGACTAAATGCTTGAGAGATTAGCAGGGAACGAGTACTATTGTTTCCTTGATGGTTTCTCAGGTTATTTTCAGATCCCCATTGATCCACAAGATCAAGAAAAGACCACATTCACTTGCCCATACGGAACTTTTGCCTACAGACGTATGCCTTTTGTCTTATGTAATGCTCCTGGCACATTCCAACGATGTATGATGGCCATTTTCCACGACATGATCGGGGAAACAATGGAGGTGTTTATGGATGATTTCTCGGTCATTGGGGACTCATTTCAAACATGTCTCTCCCATTTAGATAAAATGCTAAAACGGTGTGAAGACACCAATCTTTGTCTGAATTGGGAGAAGAGCCACTTTATGGTCAAAGAAGGCATAGTCCTTGGCCATAAGATTTCAAAAAACGGGATTGAGGTCGATAGAGCAAAAGTCGATGTTATTGCTAAATTACCTCATCCTACTACCGTCAAAGGTATTAGGAGTTTTTTAGGTCATGCCGGTTTTTATCGCAGATTCATACAAGATTTTTCTAAGATCGCCCGGCCTATGACTCATCTTCTTGAAAAAGATGCTCCTTTTATCTTCTCACCCGAGTGCATCAAAGCTTTTGAAACATTAAAGAAAAAGCTTACTGAAGCACCCATTCTCGTTGCTCTGACTGGATTTGCCTTTTGAACTCATGTGCGATGCAAGTGATTTTGCTATCGGTGCAGTCCTAGGGCAACGTAGATCCAAGCATTTTCAGCCTATCCACTACGCAAGTAAGACTATGACTGAAGCTCAAACCCATTACACCACTACAGAAAAAGAGCTATTAGCTGTGGTGTATGCGTTTGAGAAGTTTCGGCCATATCTAATCTTGACCAAATGCGTGGTGTATACGGATCACTCGGCTCTCAAATATCTCTTTGCAAAACAAGATGCAAAGCCGAGATTGCTTCGTTGGGTTCTCCTCCTGCAAGAATTTGATATCATTATACGTGATAAAAAAGGAGCTGAGAACCTAGCTGCTGATCATCTGTCCCGATTAGAAAACCCACACCAAGATGTTTTCGAGAAAAAGGAAATAAATGAAACATTTCCTCTCGAGACACTCACTGCGGTTTCTTTTCGCGGAGACTCTACTACCCCATGGTTTGCTGACTTCGCAAATTACCATGCGGGTAACTTCATAGTGAAAGGGATGTCGACCCAACAGAAGAACAAATTCTTCAAAGATGTTAAACATTACTTCTGGGACGACCCCTACTTATTCAAAATCTGTGCGGATCAAGTCATCCGACGGTGTGTTTATGGACAGGAAGCTATTGACATTCTCAAAGATTGCCATGCTGGACCCACCGGGGGCCATCATAGTCCAAACTACACCGCCAAAAAGGTGTTTGATTCCGGGTTTTATTGGCCCACTATTTACAAAGATGCCCACGAATTTGTCAAAGCATGTGACGCTTGTCAACGTCACGGAAATATCTTACAAAGAAATGAAATGCCGCAAAACGCCATTCAAGTGTGTGAGATTTTTGACATCTGGGGCATTAACTTTATGGGGCCATTTCCATCATCTCGAGGAAACAAATACATACTCGTGGCTGTTGACTATTTGTCAAAATGGGTTGAAGCGAAAGCTTTACCTACCAACGATGCCCGAGTTGTTGTAAAATTCTTAAAATCTCTTTTTGCTAGGTTTGGAACTCCGCGAGCTATAATCAGTGATCGTGGTACGCATTTCTGCAATGACCAATTTGATCGTGTCATGCAAAAGTATGGTGTAACCCACCGTCTCTCTACTGCATACCACCCCCAAACAAGTGGGCAAGTGGAAGTTTCCAACCGTGGTATAAAAAGAATTCTTGAAAGGACATAGAGGCGAAAACCGTGCATCCCGGTCGGATAAACTAGATGACGACTCGGGCCTTCCGTACAGCTTATAAAACACCAATCGGGTGTACTCCATACAAGCTAGTATACGGAAAGGCATGTCATCTGCCGATTGAGCTTGAGCACAAAGCATACTGGGCCTTGAAACATGCCAACTTCGATATTCAGACAGCTGGTGATCACCGGAAAGTTCAAATGAATGAATTAAATGAACTCCGTGATCAAGCATACGAGAACTCTTTGATCTACAAACAAAAGACAAAGAAGATTCATGACTCCAAAATCAAGAACCGCGTTTTCAACGTCGGTGATCGAGTCCTTCTTTTCAATTCAAGATTGAAGATTTTCTCGGGAAAGCTCAAGTCCCGTTGGTCTGGTCCATTTACTATTGCTAAGGTTTATCCTTATGGTACCATTGAGTTATCTCAGCCTGATGGTCCAAATTTTAAAGTGAATGGTCATCGATTGAAGCATTATTTTGGAGAGGACATTCCACCTGTGATTGTCCCGGATCTACAAACTTTCCCCATGAACCAATGAATGCGGGGATCGAGTCAAGCTAGCGACTCGGGAATCAAAAACAGTAGCACACCATATGGGTTTTCACCCATATTTCTGATTTCTTTCTATTTTCTACCACCCTAGTGTGGGGGAGTTGCCCCCCGCTATTGTATATAAGCTCTAAAAAAAAAAAAAAAAATGTGTATATATCAAAAATAAAATAATGGCCGTAGTATTTCCCTTTTACGTTCTATGTTTCGGCATAACCGCCGGTACTTTGAATATTGAGGGCAATATTCATTTCTAAGTGTGGGGGGGAATTCTCACGAATTTTATCATGTAATTATTCCACCCAATTCCCCCGTTTTTGGCAAAAAAAAATTTTTTTTTTGGAGTAAGTGTTTTTCACTTACTCAGCAAATGGTAATCAGTCCGCCATGTCTAACCCACATAAGGATTGGCTAATCCAGGAGCAAACGGCTCTTGGTAAAGATATCTCAAATCCGTTTATGGCTTGCAATTTGCCCAAAATTGTATGGTGTTCAGCTCACCATATCTTTAATTAGTGAAGAGTTGGCTAGCCCGCAAGTTTATGGCTTGTGGTAAAGGCAGTTGGAAAACCATAATTGGTAATCGACTCACCAAAGATAATATTGATAATTTATCTAAGAGTTGGCTAGTCCAGAAGCAAACGGTTTCTGGTAAAGACAAATCAAAACCGTTGAAAGCTTATGATTTGCTCAAAATCATTTGGTTATCATTGTACCAAGGTTCTTACTTGAACTAAAACAACTGGCTACTCCAGAAGTAATGGCTTTTGGTAAAGAGATGAAATCCATTAATTTTTCTCAAAACATTGCTAGGGACTAGCAATATCTTAGTGTGGGGGATTGATGAGTGTCTAAATACTCATCATTTTTATACTGTTTAGAATGCCAAAAACATCTGAAAACACTCAGAAATGCATCAAAATGATAAAAATATCACAAATAAGTGTTTTATGTGTTTTAAATGCAAAAATACCAAAATCAGATGAAAAACGTATCAAGTTTGCAAAATTGGCAGTTTTAGTCCCCCAAGTTTCAAAAGTTGTCAAAACAAACCCTTCAAAGTTTAAAAATTACAAAATGACAACTTTAGTCCCTAAAGTTTGAAAAATGTCAGAAATAGTCCTTGGTGAATTTAAAAAGTGAAAATAATCAACAATAAACCTTGTACTATTCATACTTGGCAATATAGGTCCTTGTGATAACTTTGGAAAATTGGCAGTTTCAGTCCTTGAAGTTTGCACAAATTACATGAATGGTCCTTGTGTTTAAACTATACCAAACGGACTCCTTGTATTATTAAAACCCAAATCCAATCCCTTATCCCAGCTGGCCCAACATCCAAGCCCAACCCCCTTCATATTAATACCGGGTCAAATAAAGTCAAACCCCGCCCAAACCAGATACACTGTTCACCTTCCTCTCCCAAACCTGTTAAACCAAAACCAGTGGTTTTCCCCACCTCTCCACCTCACCACCACCTGTCTACCACCTCTCCCAGCTATCTACCCACTCCCCTAACACCTCCACATCCTCCCAAAGTCCATTAAATGCAAAAACCTGCTCAAGACTATTTTGGCGCCAAAATGACAAATGGACGAATACGATGTATTAGAAAGATCCAATGGTTGGAATCAAGTGGGAAAGTCTCAGAGGTCGACAAAGATTCCAAAAAGATCTTTATATACAAGAAAGAAGCAATGTGGATGGATAACTAGAGTAATTTTTAATTTCTTAAGTCGTTTTTATTATTTCAAACTTTCCAGTGTAATTTTAAGCTTCCAAGTACTTTGTTTAAGTAATTTTAAGTGTATGTGAACCTTTTTCAGTTTCAATTTCAGTATTAAGGTTCATTCTCAGTTTATGCAATTTTCTTGTTCAAATTCTCAAAATACTCAACTGTTGTTATTAAGTTGTTATTAAGGATTTTAAAAGCTCACATAAGCTCTTATAAAGCTCTTATAAGCTTTTAGAAACTAAAAAAGTTAGTTTATAGTTAAAACTAAAAAATAAAAAAAAAATAGGATAAAATAGTTATAAAATCAAAAATCATTGAATATGGAGAAGGAAGCTGAAGCAGGGTAATCTTTGGATTGATTTTGGTTTAGAAGCTTTGTGGAAAGCTATTAGGAGTGTTCTTGGTTCCTAGTTCATGGTCTTTGGCTCGAAAACAGTTGTAAGCCCTTTATAAGTGTATTTGCATTTTACTGTGTAAGTAGCTTTTAGCTTAAAGCTCTGTGTTATCATATTTCTAAGTTGTAGTTAAGTAAATTTTCATATTAAAACAGGTTGCTTGCTATTTAGAATTGGTATTTATTTGGAAATCTCATTTTCACATCTATAATAGCATAATTGTTAATCTTGAGTCCTTTGTTGTTACCACTGTTGTTTAATGCTAATTTAGACTTATTAAGTGATAATATAAGCTTATGAATCAGTTTCATGGTATTAATCCTTGGAATCCTTTGAAAAGCTTCAAAACTGCCTCTTAAAGGGGTGTTTGGTTTACTGTGTAAACTGGTTAGAAGGTTGTTCATGTTATTGTTCTTAGTTATTTCATGTCATATTAGTCCAATTTAGCTCAGTCAAAGCATAAAACATAGTCCTTATTTGTTTAAAACTCAAAATCAACCAAAAATCTTTCTAGCTTAATAACTGTTAAGGTTTAGTTAAGAATTTAGCTTAAGATAAGCTTAGGGTTTGTTGCTTTAGTTTATTTTAGTCTTAATACATCTCAAATCAGTGAAATCAATCAAAATTTGCATTCAAATCTCACAAAAGTCAACTTAGCTCATTTTCTTAAAAAGTCAAAATATGCCCTGTGCACAGTTAAGCTACCCTCTTTCACAAGCTCACACAGAGCTCATTAGAGAAGTCTAGCTTGTGTACCTTAGCTTTTTGAGAAGCTCACCTAGCTGTCTCAAGGTTACAGTGCTTATTTTTCACTTTGTAGCTTATTTGATAAGCCTGCTAGTGGCTTCTAGTTTTGTCCATTTTATCTAGTACTAATCAGTCAGTGTTTACCAGCTCTTTCAAAAGCTCCTCACAAGCTCATTATTATAATCCACAGTGAGAGCTTTAGCTTTTTGAAAAGCTTAGCTGGTATACTTGTTAGTTCTAGCATTTATTTTCATTTCCTAGCATAATTAAGTGCTTAAAAATAAGCTTAAAAGTACCTAGATATCTAAAAAGTTCCCTGTGCAACAGATAAGTTTATGCTTATTTGGATTTTGATAAAGTGCTTATTTCTAGTCATTGTGCTTTTTCAGTTATAATATTAGCTTATAATCAGTTTCCTAGCTTATTTCCAGTTTACTTGTGCTTATTGATTAGCTTAATAGCCATTTGGCTAATACTTGTGCTTATTTCCATTTCTAGCTTAACTGTTAAGTGATTATAAGCTCAAACTGAGCTTATTAGTGGATTTTATAAAAAGTTGTAGTTTTGAAATTTGCTTATTTCAGTGTAATTGATTGATTTGTACAAGAAAAATCAAAAAAGAAAATATAAAAATCAAAAAGCAAGTTGCTGGGATTCGAACCCTGGCCACCCAGCTCACCACACACACACACTACCATCTGCCCTTGGGTCTTTGACTGGTATTTCTTTGCAACGTTTAATATATAACCCCTCTTTGTCTATTTAAGCTTATATGTATACATTAGCTTATTTCTAGCTTATTAAAATAAGTTGTCACAACTTTTGTATTTTTTTAGCTTTGTATTAGTATAAAGTATTTTATAAAAAAGTTTCAGAATTTTCTCAATAGTTTTAGTATTTTTAATCATTTAATTAGTTTAAAATAGTATTTAATTCATAATAAAAAATATAAAAGTAAAAAAAATATAAATCTTTTTTCTAAAATTTTCTTTTGTCATATAGTAAGTAAGAAAATTGTTTTTACACTCGTAGGACTTTTATTTTACAAATTTTACGTTTTTTCTTGCGCACTCGCGTAATTTTTATATATAACGCACGTTTTCATTCTAGGTCACGTTTTTAGATAATTTAGGTTTACGCTTTAATTAAAATAGTTTATTTAAGTTATTTTATTTTATAAATCAAGAAAAATCAACTTTAAAAATAGTGATAGCGTTTATTTAATATATTTTAGCTTTTTAATTTTCTTTAATTTGCATTTAAGCCCCTGTAATTTACAAACTTTCTCTTTAGGTGTAATTATCATTCACAATCCTTACTGATCACTATCCTTAGTGATTATTCGACATCTGAAAGTGTTAAACACCATTAATCCTCCGTGGGACTTAACGACCTGTGGAAACACTATACTCTCCAGATCTTAATTGCATTCGTTTTAGACAGTTTGAATTTTATTACGGTTGACCATTCACAAGTGGTTAGCTTGTGTGATAAACTTGACTGTTTGGAGCGGATCACTTAGTGACGCCGGTATTGAAGATTAAAAGTCGTCATGGACCTAGTGACGCATGCACTAAACCTTCTTATCCACTCAAGTTTCTCTTAACAGAAGCTTGTTTCATTCTCACTGGGAACCCTACGTAAACTATCGGCTTTCTCTTAGAGATTGCTGGTATTGAAGAAGGAGACCCTCTCCCTAGTCTCCGCTCAGGAAAACCAAAACGCACTATTGAGTCTAGAGCCACGAGATTCATCAAAAGATCTCTTAGGTACACTTGACATTTCATCACTTGATATTCAACAATAAGAATTTCAGTGGTACATTATCGAGTCCTTCACAGATCTTAGCAATCTGTCGAGAACATTTATGAGAGGTTCACATTTGTGATCCTCAGTGATTGAATGGAAACTCCTACCAGGGTCAACATCAAATAGCCCTGACAGCAGGTCGCTTCGGCAACTCCTCGTGGATTGCGCTTAGTGGTCTCAAACGGTCTACAGTGGTGAGGTGATGCTTCGGTGTACCTCAGCGACTCATCTGAATCGTAGGTGTACTTCGGTACATCGTGTTATCTCACTTGTGGGACTCCGATTCAGGAACGGCCTTTGTAAGAATTAGAGTTGTGTTTTCACACTATGCTATTAACACTCTCGAAGTTCAAACTTGTAAGTGCCGGAATCCGCTTATTACTAACCGTTTTAATGTTTTCTTCTTATGGAAGCTCTGGAGCGGAATGATCGTGCAGATTCTTCTCATGCTCACGCCAACAACATCACTAATGGAAGTTCTATCCAAAAGCAACACAACAGTCAGAATGATTCTTCGTCGATACAGAGAATCTACAAAGTTAAAGACTTAAAGAACTCCATCAGTACTGAATTCCAACGTCAAAAGAGCGTGTGAGCATGTTGAAGAATGACGTGGAGACACTGTAGCGGCGAAGCAGACCTGAGGCAGACTTGATGCTGACAACAACAACATACTATCACTTTCATCACAAAGAACAATGATCAAAGAACAAAGTTAAAGATGACGTCAAAGCATAACCGTTCAAAGTAAACTATCTCTCACCTGGGAGATTGTTCAAATAAAGGAAATTCTTCTCACAAGAAAGAAGAATGTCAGAAGACGTCAAAGCTACTATTACATCAACGCCTTCACCGTTTTTCATCACCAACACTTGAGTGTTTGTTACTCATATGTAATAACACTTGAGGGAGAGATTGTTGGAATCACTCCTACTCCTTATTCAAGTGTTAGTTACTCATATGTAATAGTTAGCTTATTATGCCTTTATGTTTGTTATTAGCCTTAAGCTTATGTAGAAGTCCCATGAGCTTAGGCCCAAGCCCATAGGTGAAAGGGAAGGAGTAGGAGTGTTGCCCTAGCTCCTTGCCTATAAATACCTTATGTAAACCTTCATTTGAAGGTTGGTTGTTCAAGTTATTCTCTCTTTCACATACCTACGCCTAACCATCTATAGTATATCGTGTGTGTGTGTGGGTTTTACTTGTTCAATCGCCTTATCTCTTTCTTATAAGCCTGTGTGGTAAACCTTGTGACCTAACAATCATTACTCCGGGGACTAGTCCCCGGGGAAAGAATATGCCACGTCAGATTGTTTGACCGGAGACAATCGGCTGTGGGACCCACGTGTCCCCGGTGAAAGTGGTAAAGAGTCCCCTGGGAAAGTATTGCTGAGAAGGTATTGCCGGGGCCCTTTTTCCAGGGACATGTCCCCGGTAAAACGATTCTTAGGGGACATGTCCCCGGCGAAAGCTCTGAAACGTCGCCTGCGAAAGCGACGAATAGTGGAAGTGAAAGAAGACTTCGTGAGTGATGAACGTGTGATATGGATTGATATCGAGGGAATCCCTCTATATGCGTGGTCTCGCAAAACGTTCTCTAAAATAGGTAATAAATGGGGGGACGTGATCGATATTGAAGATGCTTATGAATCTTCGTTTGGGCGCAAACGTTTGTGCATCCTAACCAAACATCCTGTGTCCATTCTCGAATCGTTTAAGATTATTGTTAGAGGCAAAGTATTCATGGTACGTGCTAAAGAACTTTTCACATGGAATCCGAATTTTGAAACACTAAAAGAAAAGACATACGTTTCGGATGATGAGTCTATTCAAGGGGAAGAACTTAAAGACAATCGGTTCAACTTGAATGAGGAAGAGGAGGGAGAGTTTAATGGTAGCGAAGAAGAGGAAGTTGCTGAAACAGAATTTCAAGACACCTTGTCACACCCCTAAATTACCTGCTTTGCAGCGGAATGGAATTCCTGAGGGATGACTGCCATAGCATCACAATTACAGTTATAATGAACGACCTAAAGTGTCGTTTTAAAAGCACATCGTTTGATATATTAAAACCTTCAGAGTTTACAAAGATAGGTCCCAAAAGTAGATAACGTTAGCGGAAATATGTTTATTACAAGCCAAACGATGTTTTAAAAGTGCCATAATTTACAAGTGAGACGCGTCGTCACCGCGACTCTATGAAAGGTCCTTATGCGTGCCATGATGTAATGCCTTAGTTACCTGAAAATACATTGCTAAAACGGTCAACAATAATGTTGGTGAGAAATCATAGGTTTATGAAAAATGTTTTATACGACTACACAAGTATAGGCCATGTATGACAAATATGTCACATAAAAATGTTACAATTGCTATAAGCACATGACACCGAAGCTAGACTGTTCATGATGTTCGCCCCAACAGAGTGTTTGCCAAACAACTCAAATTATGATATTAAATGAAATGCATCCGTTTGACCAGTTGGGACCACCAACCCGGATGGAGGAGTCACCCTCAATAGATCTATTCACTCACCCTCGCTTCTTCCGGTATTAACGGTTCATGATTATGAAATGGGGACATTCAATTGGCAATGAGGTAACTTAAGCAATGTAATGAATTTGATATACTTGGTATCGTAATAAAAATGAAGTGCAATGTATTCTCCCCGTAGGTTTGAAATAATGTATAAACTTGTACAACGGGGCTATGAAAACTCACCTTAACTAGTAAGACGGGAGTACAAGTATAAGAGCAATACAATGAGTATATACTAAGCAACCCTTGAACGTAGGCCTCTTAGACGCGACCTATGGGAAGTAAGAAATTTACATATTAAAAATTTAAATGATATGCTCGGATAAAAAGAACGACAACCAGTTAGGCCACCCATTTAGGTGCGTCAAAATATGTTACTTTATATGTTAACTACTAATTATTATAATCCAAAATAGTTTTATTCACTTATGAAATGAATGAACATTTTTTTTACGTACAGAATCCACACCATGCATGATAATCTATTAGTTCATGCATGAAACTCTATATTTCTTTTTGTTGATTTCACGTGCAGAACAAAGCGCAAAGGTATGTTATAAAATGTCTTCATTCATTTTTTTTTATTTTTTTATTTTTTTATAAACACTGTAAGTACATAAAACTTGTTATAACTAAAAATATTTCTTTTGTATAAAGCTAACTATAATTTAAAGATTGTAACTATATATAAAACATAGTCTCAATATTTTCAAAATCATATGTACAACTAAAAACATGGGTGCCACTTAATATTTACAAAACAAGTTAGACATAAAAGTATTCATGACTAGAACCACTAAAATTTATGAAAGAAAAATTATACCTTCTATGATTCGAACTAGCGCAAATACTTAAGACTTCCTAACACCAATTCCTTTATAATTTTCGGCTAAAATATGACAGCCCACTATAATTCAATTTGCTCAACAACTCACTTATTAGTATAGTTATATCTTCTCTGTATTTAACGTCCTCTTTTGTTCTTTTAGTTCACATCTATTTGAGGTAATAGTGACACTTAAATGCTTATCTATATTAAAAATTATAATATGTAGTCATGAAATTATAAATGTTACCTTGCCACTTTGATAGTAATATCATATGATACGTGTCATATAGTACGTTGAGTTTAGTGTCCATTGGTGACAAATAAAAATCTATCGTTTACTTACTCAGGAAGCTAAAATTATGTTATGCATAATTAAGTTGAATGCTAAAGTATATACGAAATATTTTAAGTCTAAAACGTAAACGCGTAGGTACAAATCTCAAAAGAGCATATACACATAAAATTGGACTAAGTTTTTAAATGTGGGTGACACTAACTATTTTAAAATATTTTGAGCATATCATTGATACTTAGTTAACGTTAATTAAAAATTAGGGTCGATGGTACGTTCATAACGTGAGGGTGCCTAAAGGAAGTGAACAAAATAAAATATATCAAAGTTATAAAAATTATAAAAATGCAATCCTCGCAAGTATTGGGTGAATAAATTATTATCGAATCGAACTCACGTAAACCGTCGTAAATATATGTATATAACAATATGTGTACTTATAAATTCAAAACATCGAATAAACTAATAATATAATTTTTATGGCATTAAAATGGGTATAAAAATATATTAGGACAAATTTTGAAAGTGTCGGATCAAATATTCATAATAAATGATTACGCGATAGCGTTTATTTAATAGGAAATTATACGTTTAACGAAATATGCAAAACAATGCATGAACTAATATGATGATGATGTTACTAATGATATGTAGACTAAATCTAGTCTATATGAAATGTCCTCAATGATATTTCATGAATTCGCAGCTAAACCTTTACGGTTACGCGAATTTGATACTCGTAAACCTAGTTACGATAAATGATGAATAATGATTTTCTCCGGGAATGAATAGTGTTTCGTGAATAGTAAAAATTTTAAATACGTTCTCAGAATATCAAATCGATTTCAAAACGATGAATAATAAAATGATGAATAGTAACTGATAAATAGTAAAATGATGAATAGTAACTTATGAATAGTAAATTTGAGAAATGACCTAAAAGTACGAGTTGTCACATTCGCCCACCCAAAAAGGAATTCAGTCCATGTTGGTTCCTACGGTGTTGTCGGTGAAAAGGTGAGGATATTTGAGTCGCATCTGGTCTTCCTGTTCCCAAGTAAACTCGGGACCTCTTCGAGAATTCCAGCGAACTTTCACGATAGGAATTCGACTTTACTTCAACTGTTTGATCTCTCGGTCCATGATTTCTTCTAATGGAATTACGAGTGATTCATCCGAAAGACATTTCTTGAGGTTTG
Source organism: Chrysanthemum makinoi (assembly GCA_910596185.1). Lineage (NCBI taxonomy): Eukaryota > Viridiplantae > Streptophyta > Magnoliopsida > Asterales > Asteraceae > Chrysanthemum > Chrysanthemum makinoi. The sequence continues at coordinate 282,586,919 of OU343225.1, read as the reverse complement.
AAACATGAAATGTGTTATGTACTTGGCTAAGTTCTGACGGAAGCTCAAGTCGATATGCTACAGGACCAATTCTGCTCAAGATTTTAAATGGCCCAATGTACCTCGGGTTCAACTTCCCGCGTTTTCCGAATCGTATCACGCCCTTCCAAGGCGATACTTTCAACATGACCTTGTCGCCAACTTGAAATTCTAATGGTTTGCGTCGTACATCAGCGTAACTTTTCTGTCGGCTTCTGGCAGTTCGGAGTCTATCTCGGATCTAAACTATCTTTTCTGTTGTTTCTCGAACCATTTCCGGACCAGTGAGTTGTGCATCACCAACTTCGGCCCAACAGACAGGTGATCGGCACTTTCGACCATAGAGTGCCTCGAATGGTGCTACTTTTATGCTGGTGTGATAACTATTAGAGCATATCTTCTAATGTTTGAATCGTTCTTTCGCTCTGACCATCGGTCTGAGGATGATAGGCAGTGCTCATCTCTAATGTGGTTCCAAATGCATCTTTTAATGATTTCCAGAAGTTTGAGGTGAATCAACTATCTCTGTCGGAAATGATGGAAATTGATGCACCGTGCCTTGAGACTATTTCCTTGACATAAAGTCTAGTAAGTTGTTCCATGGAATAAGTCTCTCTAATTGGTATAAAATGAGCTGATTTGGTAAGATGATCAACGATTACCCAAATTGCGTCGTAACCTCCCGTTGTCTTCGGAAGTTTAGTGACGAAATCCATTGTAATGCGTTCCCATTTCTATTGAGGAATTTCTGGTTGTTGAAGTAATCCTGAAGGTTTCTGGTATTCAGCCTTTACCTTAGAGCAAGTAAGGCATTTGCTAACATACGTGGCAATTTCTGCTTTCATATTCGGCCACCAATAAAGTTTCTTGAGATCCTGATACATCTTATCAGAACCTGGGTGAATAGAATACTTCGACTTGTGCGACTCATGCATAATCAACTCTCGTATCCCGCCATGAAGTGGTACCCAAATTCTATCCATGAAACATAATACTCCGTCTGATCTCTTTACAAAGCCATTTGCATTCTCAGGCATACCATAGAGTTTTTCACTTGGTCTATTTACCTCTTTGAGTGCCTCAATCTTAGCTGATAATGCTACACGCGTCGTTCGGGGTCAAAAGAACTTCCTTTTCTTCGAGCAATCCTAGTACTCAGACTTCCGAGCCTTCACAGCATTTCAATGATTACGAGGAGTGTAATCTTCCACAAAGTTCTGAAGAAATACGCATTCGAAAGCAACTACAAATGAAAAGAATGGTATGTAAGCTTCAGCAGATGAATATAAGAATCCGATATGATGACGATGATGATGAGGATACTATTCAAATGAGGGAATATTATGAGGACGACGAGGAGAGTGTTATTCCTTTGAAAGATATTATTTCTCAACTCCCTCAGTCTATTGCTATCACACCTATCTTAACTATTATTGCTTCCAAAGACACTCTCACCATGGGGGATAAGCATCTCAGCACTATTTCGGAAACGGAATCATCGAGTGTTGAGGACCTTGTCCCAATCCCAAGTGAGTCTGAGGATATATCCGATAGTGATTGTGATTTGCCTTTTTGAGATTCTCTTGACATTTCTGAGGTTACTTCCGGGATTTTCTCAAATCCTCTTTTTGAATTTAATAATGACTACACTTTTGGGAAAGTAAATCCTCTTTTCGATGAAATGTCTGATTCCGATACAGAGACCATCACGGAAGTGGTGGAAATTGCTAGCTCTCAGAGCACACCACTTGTCCCACCTCTGTATTCTAACTTATCTCTTCCATCATGTGATGACGATTCTATCCTCACTGATGAGATTCATGATCCAAAAATCATGAATTCCCCTTCTGATAATGAGGAGTTAGTCATGATTTTTATCATGATTTTCTTTCTTTTCTTCACATATGGTGTGACTTCTCATTCCCTTTTCTCCTTCGGGAATGAGGACACTGTTTTTGATCCCGGCATTTTCATTTAAGTGTTTTTTCACTTATTCATCATATGGTAATCAGTCCGCCATGTCTAAAAAACAAAAGGATTGGCTAATCCAGGAGCAAACGGCTCTTGGTAAAGATTTCTCAAATCCGTTTATGGCTTGCAATTTGCCCAAAATTGTATGGTATTCAACTCACCATATCCTAAAAAGTGAAGAGTTGGCTAGTCCAGAGCAAACGGCTTCTGGTAAAGACAAATCAAATCCGTTTACAGCTTATGATTTGCTCAAAATCATTTGGTTATCGTTGTACCAAGGTTCTTACTTGAATCGAAACAATTGGCTACTCCAGAAGTGATGGCTTTTGGTAAAGAGTTTTTAAAATCCATTAAAGATCTAAATCATTGCTAGGGACTAGCAATATCTTAGTGTGGGGATTGATGAGTGTCTAAATACTCATCATTTTTGTACAATCTAAACTGCAAAATCATCTGAAAACACTCAAAAATGCATCAAAATGATGAAAATATCACAAATCAGTGTTTTATGTGTTTTAAATGCAAAAATATCAAAATCAGATGAAAAATGATTCAAGTTTGCAAAATTGGCAGTTTTAGTCCCCCAAGTTTCAAAAAGTTGTCAAATCTAGTCCCTGGAATTCAAAAATGTGGAATTTTATCATTCAAGGTCCCTGAAATATTCTAAGTTGTTAAAATTGGTCCTTGAATGATTCTTTGGTCAAATGGCAGATAAGGTCCCTGAGCTTTGAAAAATTGCAAAAATAGTCCCTGGATATTTTAAAATGGAATTTTATGCAAAAAGGGTCCTTGTACTATCAAAGCTTGTCAAATTTGGTTCTTGAGTATACTTAACCAAACCGGACACCATTTTAAATATCAAAGCCCAAATCCAATCCATGTACCAGCTGGCCCAAATGCATTATCCAAGCCCAACCCAAGCATGACCCTTGACCCTTGAACCCCAGTTCACAACACCTCTTGACCCCTGTCATAACCATTTTTGACCCCCCCAATATACTAATACCGGTCAAAAAAGTCAATCACGCGCCAAAATACCAGCACTGTTCATCCTCCTCACATATCACTGTAAAACCAAAAACCAGAGCTGGTTTTCCTCTTTTTTCAAACACACCACTTGCCTAACCTCACCCTCTCCTTACCTTGTCCCCCCTCCACTTCCACTAACACCCAAAATCCATTAATGGTCAAAAACCTGCTATGAGACTTTTGGCGCCAAATCTACACTTGGACGGATATGATGAGTTAGAGAGATCCAATGGCTGGAAATTGGTGGGAAGCAATCAGAGATGTCATCAGAGTTCAAAAAATCTATAAAGGAGTGGGGAGATGCATTGTATGAAGACATCTAGAATAATTTAGTTCACTTAATGTCGTTTTAGCTTGTTTTTAAATTCCAATGTATCTTTAATCTTTCAAACTCTGTATTTCAAGTCTTTAATGTTTAATTGAGTTTTTGTTGACATCAATTTCAGTTTTAAGCTTCATTTTCAAGTTTGTGAAATTTCAAGTTAAAATCTCATATGATTAGAATGTTGTTTTTATTTGTTGTGTTGGACTGAAATAGATCATGTAAGCTCCTAAATAGCTTATAAAAGCTATTAGATATCATAAAATTCAGTTTAGCATCAAAAAGGAAAAATCACCAAAAAAAAAATACAAATTTAATAGTTGAAAAATAAAAAATCCCATGGAAATGAAGTTCACAGCTGGAGCAGGGTGAATTTTGGATGGCCTTGGGTTAGTAGCTTAGTGGTAAGCCTATAGGTTGTGTTATTAGCTCTTGGTTCTCAGTTTGTGATTCAATTCAATTTGTAAGCCTTTTGTGCAATTTTAGCATTTTACTATTAGAGTCATTGATTAGCTTGAATCTGTGTATGTTTATGTTTCTCAGATATAGTTAAGCATAATTAAGCTTTAAAACAGTAGCTTGTTCTTCTTAATTTATAGTCTCTAAAAATCTTGTTCTAAACAGTTAATATGGCATTAGTGTAAATTCTCAGTTTTATGTTATTAGTGTTGTTGTTTAATGTTTGTTTAGCCTTAGTATATGATAATATATGGTCTTGAATCCATAGCATAGTCTAAATCTGTGAAGGTCTTTGGAAATCACAAAAGCAGTCTAGATAAGGTGTGTTTGGTTTACTTTGTTTAACTGTGCTCAAGAGTGTTCAAGTCAGTGCTATTACTTGCTATGTGTCACACTTGGTCCAATTAATTCAAACAAACCATATAATACAGTCTTTGTACATCATAAGTCAAAATTGCATAAAATCTCATCTCTGTCACTCACTTTTGGATTTTTATGATTCAAGATCATGATTTTGTACTCATAAGTTGTTAACATTGCTCAAATAAGTCTTATTACACCTTAAAACAACATATTCAGTGAGTAGTAGTGATTTAAATTTCATTTTAGTCAACTTAACTAGTTTTTATAAAAGTCAAATTTCTCATTTTGGTCGTTTTTGATTAAAATAGATAATTTCAGTGTGAGTTTAATAGTGAGTTTTAGCTTAAAATCTTTTGGGGTATTAAAGTTCAGTTGCTAAACAAAATTATAAAAATATTAGCTTTCCTTTAAGCAGCTTTTTAATAGCTTATTTACTAGCTTCTTTTGAGTACTTGTCTGAATATAGTGCCATGTGCCAAGGGAATTTGTGTGGCCTGCTCATTTTAATAAGCTCACACAGAGCTTATTAGTGAGACTTAGATTTTGAATCTTGGCTTTTTGGAAAGGTCACCTAGCTGTCTTTCCACTCAAGTGCTTATTCTCAGCTTTCTGGCTTATTTACTAGGGTTGCTAGTGGTTTTTATTTTATCCCATTTAACTCAGTGTATACTGAGTTTTTGATCACAGTTTTACTAGCTCAAACATAAGCTCACACAGAGCTTATTAGTTGGTCAAAGCTTGTGATTATTGGTTCTTTGGATAGCTGACCTAGCCATCTAGAGATCCCAAGCTTCATATTCCATTTTTTAGCTTGTTTGGTAGGGCTGCAATAAGCCTCAACCTTGTCCCATTTCTGTCCATTTCTCAGTTTTATCCAAGTGCTTATTTGCTTATTTTTGGCTTTTCAGTATGCTTGTCTATGTCTTTTAGCTTCATTTCAGTTCACCTAGCTTATTTGCATCTATTTTAGCTTTTGTTTCAGCTTGTGAGCTTGTTTGAGCTTAATTCACCAAGAAAAGCTCATAAGCAAATCTGTTGGCTTATAAGCTTTTCAAACTGCTTATTTTGAGTTTGTAAAATTTTTGTGTTTGTTAAAGTTTCATATTTTTAGTATTTAAGTAGTTCTCAAAAAGAAAATCCAGAAAAACTTCATTTTTAAAACAGTGATAGTGTTTATTTAATAGGTTTTAGCTTTTTGATTTTTCTTTTCATCTTATTAATAAGCAAATCTAGTTTTTATATTTTTATTAGTTTTCAGTCACCTTAAGTTATTTTTAGAAAAATTTTCATATTTTTCTCTATCTTTTTAGTATTTATTAGAATTTTTAATAGTTAAAAGTCTTAAATAATTAGTAATAAATAGTTAAAAAGCATAAAAAATATCTTTTCAGTTTTAAAATTATTTTTATCATATTTTAGATTTGTCCAAGTTGAAATTTCATTTTTCCAAGTTTATTTGATATTTTCTAGTATTTAAGTGTATTTTAAATAATAATTAATTAGTAATAATTAGATAAAAAGTGTGAAAAATATATTTTTAATTTTAAAATTAGTTTTATAATATTTTAGATTTTTCTCAATCATAATCTTATTTTTCTAGCCTTATTTCATATTTTCCTTTATCTTAGGTTATTTTTAAATAGTTAAAATAGTTTTTAATTAATAATAATTAATTAAATAGTGGTAAAAATAATTTTATTTTTCTATAAATTTTCTTTTATCATTAGGATTCTAAAAATGTCATTTTCATATTTTTAGGTCTTTTATTTTTTAGATCTCACTTTTTATTTTGTACGTTTACGTAGTTTTTAAACGTAAGTTTTACGTTTGTCTTATCTGATTGTTGTGCTTTTCTATTCTGTTTCCAATTCCATTCCAATCAATCAGTAGTGTAATAATTCATCAAAACCTTTACTGATCACTATCCTTAGTGATCATTCTATCATCTGATCTAGTGTTTACACACCATTGAGTCTCCGTGGGACTTAATGACCCGGGAATTCATTATATTCTCCTGATCTTCATTGTATTTGTGTTTTAAGCAGTTTTAAGCTTCTTACGGTTAGCCATTCACAAGTGGCTAGCTTGTGTGAGGTAGCTTGACTGATTTAGCACAGATTAAATTTTGGCGCCGCTGCCGGGGAGGCTTTAGCGTGTGTTAAGCTTTTCAGACCCATTCTTGCACATATACCACCTTTTGTAAACAGTTTTCTTTTGTAAAGTTATCTATAATCCAAAAAGTTCATTAACACTTTTCCTAAAGTGTTAACAACACCAAAAATATTTTCATTCTTTGTTTTTATAGCATGTTTTTCAAAAATCCAAAAATATCCATCCTTTATCCTCTAATCTGTTTAATTCTCCATTCCTTATCCTCTATAACCGTTTAATTCTTCAACTCTTATCCCTCTTATCCGTTTAATTCTTTATGTCATGGTTTTCGACATGTTCCTGGTGTGGAGGTCCATTTAACGGTGGAAATTGTCGGCGATGTACCAATGTGAGTTTCGGAGACAAGTTTGTCGGTAATCCTGATCCCATTTCAAATAATGAAACACCCGATTTTTCCTACCTACCTCACAGCCAATACGAATCCTACTCATGCGAGTTTTGTGGGAATGATTCTCATTACGATTTTGATTGTCCACCACGGGTCCCGCTTGTCTATGAGCTAGAACCATGTTACAATCAGAACTTTGGTGAAAGTTATTTTCCCAATTATCTCTGTTGTGAGAATTGCGGGGGTCCTCATGCGACTTTTGAATGTCAACCGATGAATCAAAATTTTCACAATTCCAATTCTCCCGGTTTTGACAATTTCCAACCCCCACAGTATTCCATCATTCATCAATATCATCATGATAAAACTATTGGAGAATTACTAGCTGAAGAACGAACGGCTAATCCTAGTACTCAGACTTCCGAGCCTTCACAGCATTTCAATGATTACGAGGAGTGTAATCTTCCACAAAGTTCTGAAGAAATACGCATTCGAAAGCAACTACAAATGAAAAGAATGGTATGTAAGCTTCAGCAGATGAATATAAGAATCCGATATGATGACGATGATGATGAGGATACTATTCAAATGAGGGAATATTATGAGGACGACGAGGAGAGTGTTATTCCTTTGAAAGATATTATTTCTCAACTCCCTCAGTCTATTCCTATCACACCTATCTTAACTATTATTGCTTCCAAAGACTCTCTCACCATGGGGGATAAGCATCTCAGCACTATTTCGGAAACGGAATCATCGAGTGTTGAGGACCTTGTCCCAATCCCAAGTGAGTCTGAGGATATATCCGATAGTGATTGTGATTTGCCTTTTTGTGATTCTCTTGACATTTCTGAGGTTACTTCCGGGATTTTCTCAAATCCTCTTTTTGAATTTAATAATGACTACACTTTTGGGAAAGTAAATCCTCTTTTCGATGAAATGTCTGATTCCGATACAGAGACCATCACGGAAGTGGTGGAAATTGCTAGCTCTCAGAGCACACCACTTGTCCCACCTCTGTATTCTAACTTATCTCTTCCATCATGTGATGACGATTCTATCCTCACTGATGAGATTCATGATCCAAAAATCATGAATTCCCCTTCTGATAATGAGGAGTTAGTCATGATTTTTATCATGATTTTCTTTCTTTTCTTCACATATGGTGTGACTTCTCATTCCCTTTTCTCCTTCGGGAATGAGGACACTGTTTTTGATCCCGGCATTTTCATTTATCATTTTTGAGCCGGTTCTATCTATATCTCATCGGTGTGGAACTTTCGCGTGCTTCAAATGTTTGTCCAAACATCTTGAATGAAAGTCCGATGGAGATTGTTTCCTCCACTTACTTCCCCATGAACAAATTAATTCGGGGTCGAGTCCAGCTAGCGACTCGGAAATCAAAAACAGTAGCACACACCATATGGGTTTTCACCCATATTTCTGTCTTCTTTCTCTGTTCTACCACCCTAGTGTGGGGGAGTTGCCCCACATGTTGTATATATATATAAGTTTTCTAAAAAAAAAAAAAAAAAAAAAAAAAAATCAATCAATCTTTCTAAATAATGGCCGTAGTATTTCCTTTTTACGTTCTTTGTTTCGGCATAACCGCCGGTACTTTGAATATTGAGGGCAATATTCATTTCTAAGTGTGGGGGGGGAATTCTCACGAATTTTATCATGTATTATCCACCCAATTCCCCCGTTTTTGGCCAAAATTTTTTTTTGGAATAAGTGTTTTTCACTTATTCATCATATGGTAATCAGTCCGCCATGTCTAAAAAACAAAAGGATTGGCTAATCCAGGAGCAAACGGCTCTTGGTAAAGATTTCTCAAATCCGTTTATGGCTTGCAATTTGCCCAAAATTGTATGGTATTCAACTCACCATATCCTAAAAAGTGAAGAGTTGGCTAGTCCAGAGCAAACGGCTTCTGGTAAAGACAAATCAAATCCGTTTACAGCTTATGATTTGCTCAAAATCATTTGGTTATCGTTGTACCAAGGTTCTTACTTGAATCGAAACAATTGGCTACTCCAGAAGTGATGGCTTTTGGTAAAGAGTTTTTAAAATCCATTAAAGATCTAAATCATTGCTAGGGACTAGCAATATCTCAGTGTGGGGGATTGATGAGTGTCTAAATACTCATCATTTTTGTACAATCTAAACTGCAAAATCATCTGAAAACACTCAAAAATGCATCAAAATGATGAAAATATCACAAATCAGTGTTTTATGTGTTTTAAATGCAAAAATATCAAAATCAGATGAAAAATGATTCAAGTTTGCAAAATTGGCAGTTTTAGTCCCCCAAGTTTCAAAAAGTTGTCAAATCTAGTCCCTGGAATTCAAAAATGTGGAATTTTATCATTCAAGGTCCCTGAAATATTCTAAGTTGTTAAAATTGGTCCTTGAATGATTCTTTGGTCAAATGGCAGATAAGGTCCCTGAGCTTTGAAAAATTGCAAAAATAGTCCCTGGATATTTTAAAATGGAATTTTATGCAAAAAGGGTCCTTGTACTATCAGAGCTTGTCAAATTTGGTCCTTGAGTATACTTAACCAAACCGGACACCATTTTAAATATCAAAGCCCAAATCCAATCCATGTACCAGCTGGCCCAAATGCATTATCCAAGCCCAACCCAAGCATGACCCTTGACCCTTGAACCCCAGTTCACAACACCTCTTGACCCCTGTCATAACCATTTTGACCCCCAATATACTAATACCGGTCAAAAAAGTCAATCCCGCGCAAAAATACCAGCACTGTTCATCCTCCTCACATATCACTGTAAACCAAAAACGAGCTGGTTTTCCTCTTTTTTCAAACACGCCACTTGCCTAACCTCACCCTCTCCTTACCTTGTCCCCCCTCCACTTCCACTAACACCCAAAATCCATTAATGGTCAAAAACCTGCTATGAGACTTTTGGCGCCAAATCTACACTTGGACGGATATGATGAGTTAGAGAGATCCAATGGCTGGAAATTGGTGGGAAGCAATCAGAGATGTCATCAGAGTTCAAAAAGTCTATAAAAGAAGGGAGAGATGCATTGTATGAAGATATCTAGAATAATTTAGTTCACTTAATGTCGTTTTAGCTTGTTTTTAAATTCCAATGTATCTTTAATCTTTCAAACTCTGTATTTCAAGTCTTTAATGTTTAATTGAGTTTTTGTTGACATCAATTTCAGTTTTAAGCTTCATTTTCAAGTTTGTGAAATTTCAAGTTAAAATCTCATATGATTAGAATGTTGTTTTTATTTGTTGTGTTGGACTGAAATAGATCATGTAAGCTCCTAAATAGCTTATAAAAGCTATTAGATATCATAAAATTCAGTTTAGCATCAAAAAGGAAAAATCACCAAAAAAAAAAAAATATACAAATTTAATAGTTGAAAAATAAAAAAATCCCATGGAAATGAAGTTCACAGCTGGAGCAGGGTGAATTTTGGATGGCCTTGGGTTAGTAGCTTAGTGGTAAGCCTATAGGTTGTGTTATCAGCTCTTGGTTCTCAGTTTGTGATTCAATTCAATTTGTAAGCCTTTTGTGCAATTTTAGCATTTTACTATTAGAGTCATTGATTAGCTTGAATCTGTGTATGTTTATGTTTCTCAGATATAGTTAAGCATAATTAAGCTTTAAAACAGTAGCTTGTTCTTCTTAATTTATAGTCTCTAAAAATCTTGTTCTAAACAGTTAATATGGCATTAGTGTAATTTCTCAGTTTTATGTTATTAGTGTTGTTGTTTAATGTTTGTTTAGCCTTAGTATATGATAATATATGGTCTTGAATCCATAGCATAGTCTAAATCTGTGAAGGTCTTTGGAAATCACAAAAGCAGTCTAGATAAGGTGTGTTTGGTTTACTTTGTTTAACTGTGCTCAAGAGTGTTCAAGTCAGTGCTATTACTTGCTCTGTGTCACACTTGGTCCAATTAGTTCAAACAAACCATATAATACAGTCTTTGTACATCATAAGTCAAAATTGCATAAAATCTCATCTCTGTCACTCACTTTTGGATTTTTATGATTCAAGATCATGATTTTGTACTCATAAGTTGTTAACATTGCTCAAATAAGTCTTATTACACCTTAAAACAACATATTCAGTGAGTAGTAGTGATTTAAATTTCATTTTAGTCAACTTAACTAGTTTTTATAAAAGTCAAATTTCTCATTTTGGTCATTTTTGATTAAAATAGATAATTTCAGTGTGAGTTTAATAGTGAGTTTTAGCTTAAAATCTTTTGGGGTATTAAAGTTCAGTTGCTAAACAAAATTATAAAAATATTAGCTTTCCTTTAAGCAGCTTTTTAATAGCTTATTTACTAGCTTCTTTTGAGTACTTGTCTGAATATAGTGCCCTGTGCCAAGGGAATTTGTGTGACCTGCTCATTTTAATAAGCTCACACAGAGCTTATTAGTGAGACTTAGATTTTGAATCTTGGCTTTTTGGAAAGGTCACCTAGCTGTCTTTCCACTCAAGTGCTTATTCTCAGCTTTCTGGCTTATTTACTAGGGTTGCTAGTGGTTTTTATTTTATCCCATTTAACTCAGTGTATACTGAGTTTTTGATCACGGTTTTACAAGCTCAAACATAAGCTCACACAGAGCTTATTAGTTGGTCAAAGCTTGTGATTATTGGTTCTTTGGATAGCTGACCTAGCCATCTAGAGATCCCAAGCTTCATATTCCATTTTTTAGCTTGTTTGGTAGGGCTGCAATAAGCCTCAACCTTGTCCCATTTCTGTCCATTTCTCAGTTTTATCCAAGTGCTTATTTGCTTATTTTTGGATTTTCAGTATGCTTGTCTATGTCTTTTAGCTTCATTTCAGTTCACCTAGCTTATTTGCATCTATTTTAGCTTTTGTTTCAGCTTGTGAGCTTGTTTGAGCTTAATTCACTAAGAAAAGCTCATAAGCAAATCTGTTGGCTTATAAGCTTTTCAAACTGCTTATTTTGAGTTTGTAAAATTTTTTTGTTTGTTAAAGTTTCATATTTTTAGTATTTAAGTAGTTCTCAAAAAGAAAATCCAGAAAAACTTCATTTTTAAAACAGTGATAGTGTTTATTTAATAGGTTTTAGGTTTTTGATTTTTCTTTTCATCTTATTAATAAGAAAATCTAGTTTTTATATTTTTATTAGTTTTCTGTCACCTTAAGTTATTTTTAGAAAAAGTTTCATATTTTTCTCTATCTTTTTAGTATTTATTAGAATTTTTAATAGTTAAAAGTCTTAAATAATTAGTAATAAATAGTTAAAAAGCATAAAAAATATCTTTTCAGTTTTAAAATTATTTTTATCATATTTTAGATTTGTCCAAGTTTAAATTTCATTTTTCCAAGTTTATTTGATATTTTCTAGTATTTAAGTGTATTTTAAATAATAATTAATTAGTAATAATTAGATAAAAAGTGTGAAAAATATATTTTTAATTTTAAAATTAGTTTTATAATATTTTAGATTTTCTCAATCATAATCTTATTTTTCTAGCCTTATTTCATATTTTCCTTTATCTTAGGTTATTTTTAAATAGTTAAAATAGTTTTTAATTAATAATAATTAATTAAATAGTGGTAAAAATAATTTTCTTTTTCTATAAATTTTCTTTTATCATTAGGATTGTAAAAATGTCATTTTCATATTTTTAGGTCTTTTATTTTTTAGATCTCACTTTTATTTTATGCGTTTACGTAGTTTTTAAACGTAAGTTTTACGTTTGTCTTATCTGATTGTTGTGCTTTTCTATTCTGTTTCCAATTCCATTCCAATCAATCAGTAGTGTAATAATTCATCAAAACCTTTACTGATCACTATCCTTAGTGATCATTCTATCATCTGATCTAGTGTTTACACACCATTGAGTCTCCGTGGGACTTAACGACCCGGGAATTCATTATATTCTCCTTATCTTCATTGTATTTGTGTTTTAAGCAGTTTTAAGCTTCTTACGGTTAGCCATTCACAAGTGGCTAGCTTGTGTGAGGTAGCTTGACTGGTTTAGCACAGATCATTCACAAAGATTAATCAAGCATTAAGTACACAACGAATGACCTATCGCATTACTAGATCATTAACAACTAAGATAAGAGACAACCAATCAATATTCAATAATTAAGTTTCATATTCCCTAAGTAAACACACAAGTAAATTAGCCGGACATGGAGAACATGCAAGCATACACACAAATAATCAAATACATAATTGTATTAATGAAGTAAAGCACTTATCTTGGTGTAAGATAGGGTTTGGAACCCTAAATACTGTAAAGACGGCCTTGGTTCGGTTTAGGTTTCTCCAAAGACTACACACAATCTTGAAAATTGATTCTATAGATAAGATTACATATGCGGCCGCGTCACTTTATGTTTTGTGACGCCGTCGGATCGCCGTCATTAGGGTTTCGTCTTGGCCACGTTAGACTTGCGGCGAAGCCACCTTGTGCTGTGACGCCGTCCTCCTTAGCTTCTGGCGCCGTCGGATCAAATCTAGGCATTGGGTTGCGGCCTACTCTTGTATAACTTGACGTCGTCACTTGAAAATAAGAGTTTTGGCTTCTGTCCCGTCACAAAATCCTCCGACGGTGTCGCGTATAAGCTATGACGCCGTCACCTAGTCATTCAGCAGCTTTGAGTGTCTCGATTCTTGACTTTGGCCATTTTCTTAGTATATTCACGCCTTTTCGTCCAAATAAGTGCCATTACAGCAATTTGCCTTCAAGAGACCTAAAAAGTGAAAAGGAACGATATTAAGTAATAACGGATACAAAAGTGATCAAATAAGGGCTTAAATGACCCCTCAAAAAGGTACATTTTAAAACCTTATCATGAGCCTCGAGGATTTTTTATGGTAGAGGTGAACTAATCGTCATTCCTAATGATCTGACTCTCAAAGGCTTGTGTCTTTCTTTCCGACTAAGGGCATCTGCCACGACATTGGCTCATTTCTAATTTCATCGTAAGTAATTCCAACCAACGACGTTGCCTCATGTTAAGTTCTTTTTGATCAAGTATATATTGTAAACTCTTGTGGTTTGTAAACACTGTACACTTAGTACCGTAGAGGTAGTGCCTCCAAATCTTGAGTGCAAAAACTACGGCTCCCAACTCAAGATCATGAGTGGTGTAATTCTTCTCATGAACCTTAAGTTGTCGAGAAGCATAAGCTATCACCTTCTCGTTCTGCATACATAACAACGAGCTCAAGCTCTTTAAGGCCCTGTGTTTTCAAGAATCGCTAGTGATACAACGAAGTTTTCAATTCCTTCGGGTAGTGCCAAAATTGGCGCACTGCAAAGCTTTTGCTTCAATAACTGAAAGTCAACTTCTTGTTTCTTTCCCCATTCGTACTTCTGATTTTTCTGTGTCAGCTTGGTCAAAGCTTTAGCTATCTTTGAAAAACCTTCAATGAATCTTCTGTAATATTCGGCAAGTCCTAAAAATTGACGGATCTCTATAGGATTTGTTGGAGTAGCCCAATCTTTTACAGCCTCGATCTTTGCAGGGTCAACCTGTAATCCTTGACTATCGATGACATGACCAAGAAATTGTACTTTTCAGATCCAAAAATCACACTTCGAAAATTTGGCATACAATCTCTCCTTCTTGAGTAGTCCTAAGATCGTTCTGAGGTGCCCTTCGTGCTCTTCTTTGTTCTTCGAGTAAATCAATATGTCATCGATAAATACTATTACAAACTTATCCAGATACGGTTTGCACACCCTATTCATGAGATCTATGAATATCGCAGGTGCATTGGTTAATCCGAACGGCATTACTTGAAACTCATAATAACCATAGCGAGTTCTAAATGCTGTTTTCGGGACATCCTCCTCGCGAACTCTAAGTTGTTGGTAACCTGATCTCAGGTCGATCTTTGAGTAAAGACTAGAGCCTTGCAATTGATCGAACAAATCGTCGATCCTGGGAAGTGGGTAACGGTTCTTCACAGTTAACTTGTTCAGCTCTCGATAATCTATGCACATTCTGAAAGATCCATCTTTCTTCTTCACAAACAAGACCGGGGCTCCCCAAGGCGAGGAACTTGGTCTAATGAATCCTTTGTCTAAAAGTTCTTGTAACTGGTTAGACAACTCCTGCATCTTTGATGGTGCTAGTCGGTAAGGTGCTCGTGCAACTGGTGCAGCTCCTGGCACTAAGTCAATATGAAATTCTACTTGACGTGCCGATGGAAGTCCTGGTAAGTCTTCGGGAAAGACTTTAAGAAATTCTTGAACAATTGGTATATCTTCAAGTCGCCTCTCTTCCGACTTCTTTTCTGTTATATTTGCTAAGAAAGCATAACAACCTTTCTTTATGTACTTCTCAGTTTTGATGCATGATATAATACTGAGTCTAGTTCCACTTCGTTCTCCACGAATGATCAAGGTTTCGCCGTTGTAAGGAAGATGAACAACTTTTTCATCACAAATGATTCTTGCACGATGTTTGGATAACCAATCCATGCCGATAATGACGTCGAAACTACCAAGTTCGACGGGCATAAGGTCTATATTGAAGGGATGATTTAGAAAATTGAGAGTGCAACCACGGACAATGGTGTCGATGCCAACTAAGTTACCGTTAGCTAATTCAATGTAGTAAGAAGTGTCTAGTGTGGTTGGTTTGATATTGAGTAAGGGTGCAAATATAGTGGACACAAAACTTTTATCAGCTCCCAAATCAAATAAAACTGATGCATAACGATTATTGATAAGGAACGTACCCGTGACAACATTCGGGTCCTCCTTGGCTTCTTCTCCTCCCATGACATAGGCTCTTCCTTGTGCCATTCCACCTTGATTCCTATTTCCTTGATTCCTCCACTTTGGACAGTCTCCCTTGTAGTGTCCCCTCTCTCCACAACCAAAACATGTCACTTGTGGTTTCTGATTTTGCACCATAGCTGGAAGCTTGCATTCCCTGGTTTGATGACCCACTTTCTTACAATTCCCGAATGGGTTAGGGCAACGACCGGGATTATGATGACTTAAACACCTATCACACTTAGGCAAAATCCTCGTGCATCCTTTTCTTTCCTTTGGGCCTGCAGCATAGGCCCTTGCAACATCTTGTCTCTTTGGTGGTTGTTGAGTAACATTGCTACCTCTGTTGTTGTCCCACTTTCTTTTGTTATTGTTATAGTTGTAGTTGGTGTAGTTGTTTCGGTTGTTGTTGTAATTGGTGCGGTTGTTGGTATTGTTGTTGTTTCGGTTGGTGTTGGTGATGTTTCCTCTCTTCACTACTTGTGCCATGAGCTTTTGAGACACTCGAATAGATTCTTCAATCGTTTGCGGATCAAAAGAAATCACACCACCTTGAATAATCTGGGGAAGTCCCCCAATGAAAGCCTCCAATAGTTTTTCATTGTCCGAAACCATAGACGGACATAAAGCAGCCAATTCTTGAAACCTTCGAATGTAGGTATCAATGTCATACCCAACAGTTACTAGCTCATAAAATTCGGTTTCCAACTTCTTCACCTCAGTATACGGACAATACTTCTTCTTCAACAATCCTTTAAATTGCTCCCAGGTGAGCTTGTAGGCATTTTCCATTCCCATAGGCTGTGCATACGAGTTCCACCACGACATTGCCCCATCTAAAAGTGTACTTGTAGCGAACTTAACCTTGCAATCATCAGGGCAATTGCATAAAAGAAACACAGACTCCATTTTCTCAAACCATCGAACCATAGCAGTGGCCCCTTCGGTGCCCTTGAACTTTGTGGGATCACCGCTTTTAAAATCCTTGTATGAACAATTCCGAATCCCAGACCCTCCTGCAATCCCTGCAGCAGCAGCAAGTCTGGCAGCTTCAGCAGTTGCCGCAGCCTCGGCAGCAGCAGCAAGTCTAGCGGCTTCAGCAGTAGCTGCAGCCTCAGCAGCAGTAGCAAGTCTAGCGGCTTTGGCAGTAGCTGCAGCCTCAGCAGCATTAGCAAGTCTAGCAACTTCGGCAGCAGCCGCAGCCACTGTTGCTCTTTCATTTCTTATTGCCTCGGCTATTGATTCGATTGTGTGTGAGTGGTGAAAAACACAATATCAATATATATCAAATTAACCGTAAAATTCGACAAATTAACCTTTTAGGAAAAGGGTTAACGTGCCAAACCTTATGGGTGTGATAAAAGTGATACCGGAAAAGTTATTTCCCGGGTCGTGTCCCAACGAGGTGTGAATGGAAGGATTCGTTGAGTTTTGTGATTTATAACTTGAATTGGTTTTAATGATTTGTTGATTTGAATTATGTTATCTACGAATTAATTAACGGGAAGGTAATTAAGGCAATGGAAACCTAATAAACTACAAATTAACTATTAAAAAGCATATGAAACAATAAAACGAAGCTAAACTAATTCCTAGGGTGCTACAATGCAAAACGCAAAACCCGAATATTCCCGAGCTCCAAAAGTGAAAATAATGTAAATTAAGACCTACGGGTGCAAAACTAATTTTCTTACGTTCTAAACTACTAAAAATAATTTTAGGAAAAAGCCGGGTATTTTTTCGATTTTTATTTTATTTTCTACGAATTAAAAACTATTCAAAACTAATTAATTAATTAAAAATACTAAACTATTTAAGAAAATTCTGAAAAATTAATAGAAACTACTTTGACTTATGCTGGTCCTAGGAAAAATGAAAAACGAGGTGAGTGCTTTATGAAATAAGCTGTAAATAAGCTGTGTTTACTTAAAAGCCTAAACTGCAAAACACCCTTAAGGATTAAACTGTGCAAAACATGCTTGAGACAAGTCCCAAGGGCGCCTGGTAAGAGTGTTGGTTGTGAGTTGAGTGGCGTGGGTTCAAGTCCCACCCACGTCAGCTTTGCACTTTTTTTTTCTCTGATTTCTTTCTTTCTCAGCTTCTTTATTAGTTCAAATTAAAAACCTTTTGTGAAAACTTTTTGAAAGAAAACTTGAGAATAAGCAGTTGAGACTGCTTATTTGCAGCAGTCCACAACAAGTAACCAACCAAACACCCTTTTAACTATTTTAAGCACAACTTAAACAAGAAAAGCAGTGGACAAGCTAGGCCTACTAACAATTAAGCTATCACTTCCAATGTTAAGCTTAATCAAAACTGAAGCAAAAGGGAAAGCAGTTGGCTTAATGGTTGAGGGGGTCCTAAATAAAAATAAATAAAATAAGCTAAACTAAGGATAAATTAAGCAATCAAGGACACTTAGGCTAAGACCTAACTAATCTATCCTAAAGCAGTTAAGGGAGATCTAATAAGATAATCCTAAGTACCGAATATAAGCTAACAAAAACTCATAACTTCACTAAATAAGCTGGGTTTTTCTACTGATAAGCTAATAAGAAAGAGAGAACAGTGACCTGTGCTACTGGTTTGCAGGCTGCGACAGGTTGTTGAGGCCTGTTTACAGCTTATTTATAAGCTGTGAATTGAATACCAAAGCCAGGAAAAGCTACAAAAGCAAAGTTAGCACAGTGGGTTATCAAAATAAGCTAAGTGGTGGGCAAGAAAAGCACTGCAACAGCTTATAAATAAGCTGTTGACAACTTGTTTTGGGTCATTTCTAACTGAGACATAAAAAAAAAATGGGTAAGGGACAATCTTGAGGTGCAAATAAACCTAAACTAATGTGAACCTTAGAGCAAATAAATGAATGACAGATTGAAATTGATATGTAAAGACTTAAGAAAATCAATCTTGGAAAATTTTTGACTTGATTTAAGCTATTAAAAAGGGACTTGAACAGCAGCTCAGGCTGCTGTTCTTTGTAGCACTTGTTGAAACTGATCTCTTTTTTCCTTCAACTATTCTTCTACAAAACAAGTTTAAGACATTAAAAACTAACTAACTTAAAGCAAGTTTGACTGTAGGAGTCAAATGGGTAAAAACAACATTTTAACTGATTAAAATCAACAAACCACCCCTTTAATGGCACAAGTCATTCAAAACAGTTTTGAAAAGCTTATAACTTGGAGATTTTTTGGATGAAAATCAACAAACCACTCTACTAAAACTGTCTAGTACACTCAGTGAACATTAAATAAGAACAAAGTACTTGTGGGAAACATAAGCAGGAATAAAAATTTGGCTATTTCATTAACTTGAAAAAAATACAATGGAGTTAAAACAGAAGATAAATTTTTAAAAACTAAAAACAAGGGTGCCTCATATCAATGGCTACATGAGTTATTTATACTAAGTGATTGAGTCTTCACTCTTCAACTGCTTCAATGTTGTGCTTTCTCTGTGAGGGAAAAGTGAGTTGTAGGAGCATTTGTGCTTTCTTGAGTGAATCTCAGCCATCAAACAATCTTGGCGCCCAAATCCAAAGGATCACCACCATCAAATGGTCTTCTCTCTTGAGCTCCAATGGGAGATTGTGGGATTGCCAAAGTGGCTTGACCACATGTGAAGGATGCTTGGCTCGTTCTTGTTGCAGTTTCCAAGCCTTGAGAGTGATGGGGGGAAGTGGAGGCTGACTAGGAGCTGAGTGTGAATTGGCGGGATAGGTTTTGGGTGGGATTTTAACTTGTGGATTTTTCTGGTTTTGGGTAATGTGGGAGGAAGGGGGAGATGGGTTTTATTACTGGTTTGGAGTGATAAGGTTTTTAAGTTTAAAAGGTTTTATAAAAGGATTAAAATGTTTTAAGGATAAAGTTTTTTTTTTTTTTTTTTTTTTGAAATAAAAATTGGTTTTAAGAAAAATAGGATTTTTACAAATTGGGTTTTAAAAACGAGAATAGGATTTTGGCTTAAAAAGTGTTTTTGGAGATTATCGGTATCGGGGAAAAATGGTGAAATAGGTTTTTTTTTTGTGGGTTTGGGATAGATTTTAGGTTGTTTTCCCCCTGATCACTCTCAAAACGTGTCTCGGGCTTCCGAAATGTAGAAAACTGCTTCTCGGCTACGCCTTGACAGCACTTTTTCCAGTTTCAACTCGATTTATCCCGTTTTCGCTCTGTTTTCAATCCTTTTGTACCTGAAAGACATAAAACATACTCCGAGGATATTTTTAACATATTTTGATTGTATTTGGGTGTTTTTAGTCATTTTTGAGGTCTTAGGCGGGTAATAACGATGAGTGAATAAGCACTCATCAAATTCCCCCACACTAGGCAATTGCTAGTCCCTAGCAATCAATCATGTGAAGTAATGAAAGACTCAAGATTACCAAGACTACCCCGTTTCGACTTTTTATTTGATGCGAGAAACTTAAACTGAAACGTAAACAACATGCTTGATTATCAAAAAATAAGCGGTATCATGGAACGGGATTCACACAAAATGGGTGTCTCCAGGGAATTATAATCGTCATCCTCTTTTTTTATACTCCCAAACTAAGTCTAGACTTATTGTGCAAATGTTTTTGTAAAATGCTAACACTACTTATACAAGTAATCTATGTAAGTCGAGACTTAACTTTTTTACTCCCGCAATTTATACATTTTAAGTGTGTGTGTTGTCTTCAAAACTTTGATCATAAAAATCGACACTCATCACGGTTGTTATCTATTCAAATTTGATATTAATTCACCGGAAATCTAAAAACTTAAGGTTCGAAAAGGGCCTTTTCCATGTAGCGGCTTTCTTCTCGGCACATCCCAAACCAGTTGGCTTTAGGTGACCAAGCTTTTGACACCCCACAGAGAATAGTACCGGAATCAGCTAGATTTCGATTCCAAAGGTTTAGAAACTTCCACTAAGTTAATATTAAGACTTGAATGGACAACAACCACCGATTATTTAGAGATTGAAAACTCAAAGGCCAAATCACTCCATGTAACGGCTTTCTTCTCGGCACATCCCAAAACATAAGTTTTAAGTGACCAGGCTTTTGACACCCCACAGAGAATACTACCGAAGCTTTCTAGACCTTTGAAATTAATAATCTCTAAATTCCCGTTGCTTTTTAAGATAAAATTGACGAATCCGAGTTCAACTCCCGATTTAAATTTCAGAAAAAGCAAGTTTCGCACATTTATTCATAACTTTTTATTTCACCAACAACTTTCATTTTTCATTCACTTTTTTTTTTTTTTTGACTTGCAATTTTACTTTTGCATCATTCAAGCACTTTTACGATACTTTCATTTTGCAATTTTATTCAGATTTTAAGAAAGTATGCTTTCCCAAAAATTTAAACAAGAAGTTGAACTCTAACTCTTTATCAAAATCGCTTAAAATTTTTATTGCATAACAAAACGATTTTTATGTTCGAAGGTTTGAAAACGACACTATATTAGGTTCAATTAAGAGCTACTGGGAGAAAAAGCCATAGATTACTTATATAAGTTCTAAAGAGAACCAACTACTCCACGCTTAGCATTTTTATTTACACAACTCGTAAAAACTTAGCCTAATCGTTAAGGAAGCAGCTAGATCAACACTCTAGCAGAGTCAGGATTCCCTTTGTTCTAACCTAATCAAGACTAAACTTTCAATAATACCGAAGCATTAACACTTTATTTTTGTGCAAAGCACTTCTTTTTCATGCAAAATTTTTAAAATTTTGGTCAAAACGGGGGTACTAGGGACTAAAGGGTATAAATGTGACAAAATTCGACAGAATTCCCCCCCACACTTAGAATTGAATATTGCCCTCAATATTCAAAGTCCCGGCCGAAGCCGATACTATCGAACGGAAAAAGGTAATACCACTAGCCAAGTGTGTGGACGAAATCTGTTATTTAACACATAAAGGATTTTGGAAAACATATCCCCAGATAAACGTTAGCAAAATTGATCGGATATTGGGCGGCTGGATTGAAAACAGGCGCATCAATCATCACGATCAAAGGGATTCCTGAAAACATGAGCAAACACACAAGAAGCAAACACAATGGAGGTTTCCCCCCACACTTAGTTGTTAGAAAATAGAAAGAAGTCAGAAACATGGGTGAAAACCCATGGAATGCTACTGTTTTTGTTAACCGAGTCGCTAGCTTGACTCGACCCCAAATTCATTGGTTCGTGGGGAAGGTTTGGAGATCTGGAACAACCATGGATGGTATGTCCCCTCCAAAATAATGCTTCAACCTATGTCCATTCACCTTGAAGTTTAGCCCGTCAGTTTGAGATAACTCGACGGTGCCATATGGGAAAACTTTGGCAACGGTGAATGGACCAGTCCAACGGGTCTTAAGCTTCCCCGAGAAGATTTTCAATCTAGAATTGAAAAGAAGGACTCGGTCACCGACGTTGAAAACACGGTTCTTGATCTTTGAGTCATGGATCTTCTTTGTCTTTTCCTTGTAAATCAACGAGTTCTCGTAGGCTTGATCACGGAGTTCATTTAATTCATTGAGTTGAACTTTTCGGTGATCACCCGCGGACTCAAAATTAACATGCTTCAAGGCCCAATAGGCTTTGTGCTCGAGCTCGATCGGAAGATGACACGCCTTTCCGTACACAAGCTTGTAAGGAGTACACCCGATGGGTGTTTTGTAAGCGGTACGGAAGGCCCAAAGTGCATCTTCAAGTTTGTCCGACCAAGAGGTACGGTTTTCACCTACGGTCCTCTCCAAGATTCTTTTCAAACCCCGATTCGATACCTCCACCTGCCCACTAGTTTGTGGGTGATACGCTGTAGAGAGACGGTGAGTGACACCGTACTTAAGCATCACTTTTGCGAATTGATCGTTGCAAAAGTGCGTACCGCGATCACTAATGATGGCACGGGGAGTTCCGAAACGGGCAAAGAAAGACTTTAAGAATTTCACAACTACTCGGGCGTCGTTGGTGGGTAGCGCTTTCGCCTCTACCCACTTGGACAAATAATCTACCGACGGTATATACTTGTTCCCTCGAAAAGACGGGAACGGCCCCACAAAGTCGATGCCCCACACGTCAAAGATCTCGCACACTTGAATGGCATTTTGAGGCATTTCATCTCTTTTAGAGATGTTGCTATGACGTTGGCAAGCGTCGCAAGATTTGACGAGGTCATGGGCATCTTTGTAAATTGTGGGCCAATAGAAACCGGAGTCAAACACCTTCTTGGCGGTGTAGTTCGGGCCATGATGTCCCCCCGTGGGTCCATTATGACAAGCCTTGAGAATTTCAGCGGCTTCTTGGCCGTGAACACACCGTCGGATGACTTGATCCGCACAGATTTTGAACAAGTAGGGGTCGTCCCAGAAATAATGCTTGACATCTTTGAAAAACTTGTTCTTTTGTTGGGACGACATCCCTTTCACAACAAAGTTACCCGCATGATAGTTTGCAAAGTCGGCAAACCATGGGGTACTCGAATCTATACGATTAGATACCGCATTAAGTGTCTCGAGAGGAAATGTTTCGTTTATTTCTTTTTTCTCGAGCACACCTTGATGAGGATTTTCAAGACGAGAAAGATGATCAGCCGCTAGGTGCTCCTTTTTTATCACAGATGATGATATCAAATTCTTGTAGGAGGAGAATCCATCGGAGCAACCTCGGCTTTGCGTCTTGCTTAGCAAAAAGATATTTGATGGCCGAGTGATCAGTATACACTATGCTTTTTGACAAGATCAAGTATGGCCGAAACTTCTCGAAAGCATACACCACGGCTAGTAATTCTTTCTCCGTCGTAGTGTAATGTGCTTGAGCTTCGGTCAAAGTTTTGCTAGCATAATGTATAGGCTGGAAATATTTTGATTTTCGTTGCCCCAAGACAGCACCTATGGCGAAATCACTTGCGTCGCACATAAGTTCAAATGGTAATTCCCAATCGGGGGCAACTAGAATCGGTGCTTCCGTGAGCTTCTTTTTAAGAGTTTGAAAAGCTTCAATGCACTCACTAGAGAACATGAAAGGAGTATCTTTTTCAAGAAGTCGGGTCATAGGCCGGGATATTTTTGAAAAGTCTTGAATGAAACGACGATAAAATCCGGCATGACCAAGGAAACTTCTAACTCCTTTGACGGTTGTGGGAGGAGGTAATTTTGCAATGACATCAACTTTTGCGTTGTCAACCTCAATCCCGTTCTTAGAAATTTTATGGCCGAGGACAATTCCCTCTTTAACCATAAAGTGACATTTCTCCCAATTTAGACAAAGATTCGTGTTTTCACAACGTTCAAGCATCTTGTCCAAATGGGAGAGACATGTTGGGAAGGAATCCCCAAAGACCGAAAAATCATCCATAAAGACTTCCATAGTCTTTTCGATCATGTCATGAAAAATGGCCATCATACACCTTTGGAACGTACCGGGAGCATTACACAAGCCAAAAGGCATGCGTCGGTAAGCAAATGTTCCATAAGGACACGTGAATGTGGTCTTTTCTTGATCTTGTGGGTCAATGGGTATTTGGAAGTAACCCGAGAAACCATCGAGAAAACAATAGTATTCGTTTCCCGCTAATCTCTCAAGCATTTGGTCCATGAAGGGTAAGGGAAAGTGGTCTTTACGGGTGGCTTCATTTAACTTTCGATAGTCAATGCAAACACGCCATCCCGTAACCAATCGAGTAGGAATCAACTCGTTTTCATCATTTTCAACAACGGTTATGCCACCTTTTTTGGGCACACAATGAACGGGACTCACCCAAGGACTATCCGAGATAGGGTAAATCAATCCGGCATCGAGAAGTTTTATGACTTCTTGTTTGATAACCTCATGAATTTTAGGATTCACCCTTCTTTGTTGTTGGACCACCGGTTTGAAGTCATCCTCCATAAGAATCTTGTGTGTACAAAATTCCGGGTTAATACCCTTGATGTCGGAAAGTTTCCAAGCGATGGCTCGCTTGTGTGACTTCAAAACCTTTATGAGAGCTGCTTTTTCATCCTCACTCAAGTCTTTATAATAATGACGGGTGATTTATTGTCACCCTCCAAAAATGCGTACTCGAGATGAGGTGGTAAGTCCTTAAGCTCGACCTCGGGAGGATCATTAGATTTTTCAATTGTTTTAATTTCCTCTTTATGAAGTTCTTAAGGAGGGAGTGAGGAAGGATCTTCATTGAGCATTTTCTCGATGAGAAGAATGTCTCCCTCGATGTCGATGGGAGCGTGATCAATTTCCCATGAAACCGAATCACTAGACAAGTATGCTTCAATCTCTTCCAAGATAAAGTCACTTCCCTCAAACGGAGTGAGGGGAGGGGAAGATCGAGCAACGATGGGATCAACCGAAGTGGGATTCCCACTCGAGAATCCAAGAAGTTCTTGAGAATACTCCTCCGAAACAATGTCAATGACATCAATTTTGTTGACGGAAGTGTCTTCATAATTGGGGGAGTATCTCGTAACTTGATCTAGATTGAAAGTAACGGCTTCCTTGTTTACCCTCAAAGTGATTTCCCCTTCATCAACGTCGATCAATGCCCGACCCGTTTTTAAGAAGCACCTCCCAAGGATGAGGGGTACTCGGGGATCGGCATCAAATTCGACAACAACAAAGTCGGCGGGGAAATGGAACTCTCCTACTTTCACACATACATCCTCGGCTATACCTAACGGATGAGAATTTGTACGGTCGGCAAGCTCGAGGATCATACATGTAGGTGTGAGTGGGGGTAACGAAAGCTTCTTCCACATGGAGTGTGGCATCAAGTTAATGCTAGCGCCAAGATCGGCCAAAGCGGAGCATTGAACTATTCCTTGAAAATCACACGGGATTAGGAATTTTCCGGGGTCTCCTAGCTTTTCGGGAAGCTTTTTGAGGATAACCGCCGAACAATTCTCGTTCAATGAAGTTTTGGCCATTTCGGAAATCTTTTCTTTGTTATTCAACAAATTCTTGATTGTCGGACCGAACTTGGGCATAAGAAGAAGAGCGTCCGCGAAACTAATCTCGAAGTGCAAATCTTGAAAGATTTGGATAAGCTTCTCCATTTGTTGACTAGTCTTATCACGGAGCTTTTGGTCATTAAGCCTTGAAGGATAAGGAAGTGAAGGCTTAGGAGTGTTCATCGGAACAACGGGTTCCGGAATTGGAGGTAGGACAACCGGAGGTTGGACTTGTCTAAGGCGTGGGCTTGAGATATGCACCTTGTCCTTTGGCTCCTCGGTTTCTCGTTCCACATCCCTCACCGGAGAAGGATTAGGCATCGAGGGTCCCTCATAAGATTTACCACTACGAGTAGCAATAGCATTCAACTCTCCCTTTGGGTTGGGAATGGTGTTACTCGGAAGAGCTCCCGAAGTTGAAGCTTGATTCTTTTGACTCATGAGACTAGCAATCATGCTTTCAATCTTGCTATGAGATTGATCAATTTTGTTACTAGTAGCTCTAAGCTCAGAAGTGAAATCATTCTTTAAAGTGGTAATTTGATTTTGCATGGACACCATCTTAGCTTCATTGTTTTTGATGTAATTAGCAATGTCAATGGAAGCTTGAGGAGGTGGAGCTTGAACAGTTTGTTGCGGAGCTTGGAATCGGTTTTGATTATAATTTCCTTGATTTTGAGAACCTTGATTTTGAAAATTCCGATTCTGATTCTGATTAAACTGATTATTTCTATTTTGCACATTTTGATTGTTCTGATTTTGATTAAACCCGGGTGGTCCAAGGTAATTGTTAGAACGATAGCTTAGAAGGTTACGATCTCCTTGCGGTTGGTAGGAATTACCTCCCGTATTGTAGGAACCCGAAGCGGCATATACGCTCTCCTGAGTGAAGCCACCGGAGGCTGGACACTCGAAATAAGGGTGTGGACCACCACAAGTTTCACAACTTTTGTTCACGACATGCACTTGTTGATTATTATTATTTAGACTCATTTTAAGTACAGCAGTGGATATTTCTTCGATCTTTTTGGTGAGAGTCGTGTATTCCGAAGATGGAAGAGTGGTAGATCTCATTGACTCACTCCTCTCGGCTGAGGAATCCCAATAATTGTGGTGGGCAGTCATGTTTTCGATGAGATCATAGCTCTCTTCGGGTCGCCTTTTCATCAAGGTACCACCGGCAGCAGCATTGATTGTGTCACGATGTCTCAATGTTAACCCGTTATAGAATGTATCTATTTGGGTGACAAGCAACATGTTGTGGTTCGGACATCGATCAATCGAAAGCTTATAGCGTTCCCATGCCTCAAATAAGGACTCATCGGGTTGCTGCCGAAAATTATTGATTTCATTCCGTAGTTTCGTCACCATCGACGGTGGAAAGTATTTCGCCAAGAATTTGGAGATCATTTCATCGAAACTATGGATTGAATTGTTGGGAAGACGATCAAACCATGCGGTGGCATGAAGCGTCAAAGAATAAGGAAAGAGATATAAGCGAAGGGCGTCATCGGAGACCCCATTTTGCTTCATGCTTTGGGTGACGGTGAGAAATTTGTCGAGATGCTTGTTGGCATCGTCACCCGGCCTTCCGTGAAATTGGCAAAAGCTTTGGACTTGTTGGATCATGTGATGCTTAAGTCCAAAGTCCGTGGCTTCGATGTTAAGCGGGGCAATTGGACCACCCCGTCCATCCATCGTGGGTTGGCAAAGCTCCTCCATCGTTCGGAGATCGGGAGCTTGATCTTGTGGACCAGTACGGGACTTGAGGTCCGTTCCCTTGGTTATGTGTCATTGTGGGTTGTTCGACATGCGTATCTCGCACGCTTTGCTTGGTTACGGTTACGTCCTACGAGCTTGAGCGAAAGCGCATGCACTTCCAAAAACACTTTCAATTAAAACAAGACCGAGGCAAAACACGGTGAACTTAAACCAATAATCCCAAGTGAATTGATCACTTCTATAAGATAAACGCACAAAGGAGCGGAGAAGCTTATTAGGTCAGCGCGAAGCTTATTAAAAACCCGCCTCTTTTCAGCCGCAATTTAATGTCGGCCGTCCTTATACCCCTCACACAGTTTGTTTATCCGATAGAAATAAACCAAAACATGAGCGACACAAAGGCAAGTTTTAAATCTTTTGTTCGGGAACTTATAATGATAACACCTCAGTTGAGAATGTTATATTGATTGTGTCATCTATATTATTTAAAACAACAAACAAAAATCTTTTTGTATTTTTTATCTTTTACATATATATACAAAGAAAAGAAAAATATTTTTGTATTTTTGTATTTTTATAAAAACAATAACTTCACGAGGAAGGTTCTTCAAGTCACTAATCGCAAAAATCATGATATTGTCGCAACACACCTCCCCGGTAGCGGCGCCAAAATTTGATTCGATTGTGTGTGAGTGGTGAAAAACACAATATCAATATATATCAAATTAACCGTAAAATTCGACAAATTAACCTTTTAGGAAAAGGGTTAACGTGCCAAACCTTATGGGTGTGATAAAAGTGATACTAGAAAAGTGATTTCCCGGGCCGTGTCCCAACGAGGTGTGAATGGAAGGATTCGTTGAGTTTTGTGATTTATAACTTGAATTGGTTTTAATGATTTGTTGATTTGAATTATGTTATCTACGAATTAATTAACGGGAAGGTAATTAAGGCAATGGAAACCTAATAAACTACAAATTAACTATTAAAAAGCATATGAAACAATAAAACGAAGCTAAACTAAGTCCTAGGGTGCTACAATGCAAAAACGCGAAAACCCGGGCTATTCCCGAGCTCCAAAAGTGAAAATAATGTAAATTAAGACCTACGGGTGCAAAACTAATTTTCCTACGTTCTAAACTACTAAAAATAATTTTAGGAAAAAGCCGGGTATTTTTTTGAGTTTTATTTTATTTTCTACGAATTAAAAACTATTCAAAACTAATTAATTAATTAAAAATACTAAACTATTTAAGAAAATTCTGAAAAATTAATAGAAACTACTTTGACTTATGCTGGTCCTAGGAAAAATGAAAAACGAGGTGAGTGCTTTATGAAATAAGCTGTAAATAAGCTGTGTTTACTTAAAAGCCTAAACTGCAAAACACCCTTAAGGATTAAACTGTGCAAAACATGCTTGAGACAAGTCCCAAGGGCGCCTGGTAAGAGTGTTGGTTGTGAGTTGAGTGGCGTGGGTTCAAGTCCCACCCACGTCAGCTTTGCACTTTTTTTTTCTCTGATTTCTTTCTTTCTCAGCTTCTTTATTAGTTCAAATTAAAAACCTTTTGTGAAAACTTTTTGAAAGAAAACTTGAGAATAAGCAGTTGAGACTGCTTATTTGCAGCAGTCCACAACAAGTAACCAACCAAACACCCTTTTAACTATTTTAAGCACAACTTAAACAAGAAAAGCAGTGGACAAGCTAGGCCTACTAACAATTAAGCTATCACTTCCAATGTTAAGCTTAATCAAAACTGAAGCAAAAGGGAAAGCAGTTGGCTTAATGGTTGAGGGGGTCCTAAATAAAAATAAATAAAATAAGCTAAACTAAGGATAAATTAAGCAATCAAGGACACTTAGGCTAAGACCTAACTAATCTATCCTAAAGCAGTTAAGGGAGATCTAATAAGATAATCCTAAGTACCGAATATAAGCTAACAAAAACTCATAACTTCACTAAATAAGCTGGGTTTTTCTACTGATAAGCTAATAAGAAAGAGAGAACAGTGACCTGTGCTACTGGTTTGCAGGCTGCGACAGGTTGTTGAAGCCTGTTTACAGCTTATTTATAAGCTGTGAATTGAATACCAAAGCCAGGAAAAGCTACAAAAGCAAAGTTAGCACAGTGGGTTATCAAAATAAGCTAAGTGGTGGGCAAGAAAAGCACTGCAACAGCTTATAAATAAGTTGTTGACAGCTTGTTTTGGGTCATTTCTAACTGAGACATATAAAAAAAAATGGGTAAGGGACAATCTTGAGGTGCAAATAAACCTAAACTAATGTGAACCTTAGAGCAAATAAATGAATGACAGATTGAAATTGATATGTAAAGACTTAAGAAAATCAATCTTGGAAAATTTTTGACTTGATTTAAGCTATTAAAAAGGGACTTGAACAGCAGCTCAGGCTGCTGTTCTTTGTAGCACTTGTTGAAACTGATCTCTTTTTTCCTTCAAACTATTCTTCTACAAAACAAGTTTAAGACATTAAAAACTAACTAACTTAAAGCAAGTTTGACTGTAGGAGTCAAATGGGTAAAAACAACATTTTAACTGATTAAAATCAACAAACCACCCCTTTAATGGCACAAGTCATTCAAAACAGTTTTGAAAAGCTTATAACTTGGAGATTTTTTGGATGAAAATCAACAAACCACTCTACTAAAACTGTCTAGTACACTCAGTGAACATTAAATAAGAACAAAGTACTTGTGGGAAACATAAGCAGGAATAAAAATTTGGCTATTTCATTAACTTGAAAAAAATACAATGGAGTTAAAACAGAAGATAAATTTTTAAAAACTAAAAACAAGGGTGCCTCATATCAATGGCTACATGAGTTATTTATACTAAGTGATTGAGTCTTCACTCTTCAACTGCTTCAATGTTGTGCTTTCTCTGTGAGGGAAAAGTGAGTTGTAGAAGCATTTGTGCTTTCTTGAGTGAATCTCAGCCATCAAACAATCTTGGCGCCCAAATCCAAAGGATCACCACCATCAATTGGTCTTCTCTCTGAGCTCCAATTGGGAGATTGTGGGATTGCCAAAGTGGCTTGACCACATGTGAAGGATGCTTGGCTCGTTCTTGTTGCAGTTTCCAAGCCTTGAGAGTGATGGGGGGAAGTGGAGGCTGACTAGGAGCTGAGTGTGAATTGGCGGGATAGGTTTTGGGTGGGATTTTAACTTGTGGAGTTTTCTGGTTTTGGGTAATGTGGGAGGAAGGGGAGATGGGTTTTATTACTGGTTTGGAGTGATAAGGTTTTTAAGTTTAAAAGGTTTTATAAAAGGATTAAAATGTTTTAAGGATAAAGTTTTTGTTTTTTTTTTTTTTGAAATAAAAATTGGTTTTAAGAAAAATAGGATTTTTACAAATTGGGTTTTAAAAACGAGAATAGGATTTTGGCTTAAAAAGTGTTTTTGGAGATTATCGGTATCGGGGAAAAATGGTGAAATAGGTTTTTTTTTTTGTGGGTTTGGGATAGATTTTAGGTTGTTTTCCCCCTGATCACTCTCAAAACGTGTCTCGGGCTTCCGAAATGTAGAAAACTGCTTCTCGGCTACGTCTTGACAGCACTTTTTCCAGTTTCAACTCGATTTATCCCGTTTTCGCTCTGTTTTCAATCCTTTTGTACCTGAAAGACATAAAACATACTCCGAGGATATTTTTAACATATTTTGATTGTATTTGGGTGTTTTTAGTCATTTTTGAGGTCTTAGGCGGGTAAAAACGATGAGTGAATAAGCACTCATCAGCTATACTATCCCTTACATACTTCTGGATAGCAGCTTGTGTCATTTCGGGTGCAGCTTTCTTTGGCGCCATAACTCTTCAAAACCATAATATGAAACAATGATGAGAATCCATAAGTAGAAACAAACATTACACATAAATATCCACAACCACAACATGCATAATATAAATGAAATCATAACGGAACAACCACGAAATATCACAAATATAATCACGACACACTTGAATAATATACATGAAAATTTCGGCCTACATGGACTGATATCATAGATAGCACAACCATTCCTACATAGTAGAGTCAACACTTGATACATTTGTTTGTACAACAACCAAAAGACAACAAGTTCTTTAAACTATGTCACACGCCTCGTGACTAGGATAATAGTAGTAAAAACTAACATGATACAAGTCTAATCTAGGCACCTCCTGGTGCTCCGCCTGATCGATCCTGCAGCTCTCAAACCTGTGTAGTCAAACTAGCAACCATACCCGTCAAATCACTAATCTGACGCTGAGCAGTAGCAATACTCTCACGTGCCAATGCTAACTCATGAGCCTGTCGCTGTAGCACGTCCTGTGCCATCTCAGCTCTATCAAATAACTCCGGCATCGCTTGCCTCAACTCAGTGATATGCTCACGGTTCTCTAGCTGTCTAGTCTCTAACCCCTGATGAGAAACATCAATAGAAACTCTACCTATCACTAAACCCTCAATCTCCTCCTCCATAGTCTCCACTTGACTCAATGAAAGCTCCTCTAACTGTCCTAACACCCTGTCAATATGTACCTGCTGACTATCTAATCGTGCCCCTAATGTGGCAATAGTAGGCTGTCTAGCAGCAGTAGCCCTAGAACTCTCCCCAATCTCGAACCTAGCAGGTGGTGTGGGCTCAGTAGTGGGTGGTATAGGTGTGTCAAAACGTGCACGCCTCTTGAGCGGCAAGTCCGATGTGGGCATAGGATCTCTAAGGTAATAAGATGAGGATGATGATAATGGCGATCCTGGTGGTGAACTAGAGGTCGATGATGATGATGATGGAAGTGGTGATGGTGGGTGAATCGGGCCGTGAGTAGGACTAACTGGTGGTGTGGGTGCAACTTCGCCCTCCACAAAGGGTTCAGTCTCAGTGTCGGATACTATGAGTGGTAAGTCTGATGTAGAGCCAATCGAAGATAAGACTATACTAGTGTGTGACAAGACATCATCCATGTTGGTGTCTGATGAGATAGTGATGGGATGTGAATCTGAAAACATCTCTTTGACAACCGATGTGAAATGAAAGTAAATAACTCGAATAATATCCGCATGTAAAGTGAATATGCACTTATGATGAAATGATGAGATGCTATGATGATGTAGTTATAGTCTAGGGTCAATGATGCAACCTAGTTCTCTATAACCGAAGCTCTGATGCCAATCTGTCACACCCCCAAATTACTTGTTTTGCAGCGGAATGGAATTCCTAGGGGATGACTGCCATAGCATCACATTTACAGTTATAATGAACGACCTAAAGTGTCGTTTTAAAAGCACATCGTTTGATATATTAAAACCTTCAGAGTTTACAAAGATGGGTCCCAAAAGTACATAACGTTTGCAGAAATATGTTTATTACAAGCCAAACGATGTTTTAAAAGTGCCATAATTTACAAGTGAGACGCGTCGTCTCCGCGACTCTATGAAAGGTCCTTATGCGTGCCATGATGTAATGCCTTAGTTACCTGAAAATATATTGCTAAAACGGTCAACAATAATGTTGGTGAGAAATCATAGGTTTATGAAAAATGTTTTATACGACTACACAAGTATAGGCCATGTATGACAAATATGTCACATAAAAATGTTACAATTGCTATTAGCACATGACACCGAAGCTAGACTGTTCATGATGTTCGCCCCAACAGAGTGTTTGCCAAACAACTCAAATTATGATATTAAATGAAATGCATCCGTTTGACCAGTTGGGACCACCAACCCGGATGGAGGAGTCACCCTCAATAGATCTATTCACTCACCCTCGCTTCTTCCGGAATTAACGGTCCATGATTATGAAATGGGGACATTCAATTGGCAATGAGGTAACTTAAGCAATGTAATGAATTTGATATACTTGGTATCATAATAAAAATGAAGTACAATGTATTCTCCCCCGTAGGTTTGAAATAATGTATAAACTTGTACAAAGGGGCTATGAAAACTCACCTTAACTAGTAAGACGGGAGTACAAGTATAAAAGCAATACAATGAGTATATACTAAGCAACCCTTGAACGTAGGCCTCTTAGACGCGACCTATGGGAAGTAAGAAATTTACATATTAAAAATCTAAATGATATGCTCGGATAAAAAGAACGACAACCAGTTAGGCCACCCATTTAGGTGCTTCAAAATATGTTACTTTATATGTTAACTACTAATTATTATAATCCAAAATAGTTTTATTCACTTATGAAATGAATGAACATTTTTTTTTACGTACAGAACCCACACCATGCATGATAATCTATTAGTTCATGCATGAAACTCTATATTTCTTTTTGTTGATTTCACGTGCAGAACAAAGCGCAAGGTATGTTATAAAATGTTTTTTTTTTGATAAACACTGTAAGTACATAAAACTTGTTATAACTAAAAATATTTCTTTTGTATAAAGCTAACTATAATTTAAAGATTGTAACTATATATAAAACATAGTCTCAATATTTTCAAAATCATATGTACAACTAAAAACATGGGTGCCACTTAATATTTACAAAACAAGTTAGACATAAAAGTATTCATGACTAGAACCACTAAAATTTATGAAAGAAAAATTATACCTTCTATGATTCGAACTAGCGCAAATACTTAAGACTTCCTAACACCAATTCCTTTATAATTTTCGGCTAAAATATGACAGCCCACTATAATTCAATTTGCTCAACAACTCACTTATTAGTATAGTTATATCTTCTCTGTATTTAACGTCCTCTTTTGTTCTTTTAGTTCACATCTATTTGAGGTAATAGTGACACTTAAATGCTTATCTATATTAAAAATTATAATATGTAGTCATGAAATTATAAATGTTACCTTGCCACTTTAATAGTAATATGATACGTGTCATATAGTACGTTGAGTTTAGTGTCCATTGGTAACAAATAAAAATCTATCGTTTACTTACTCAGGAAGCTAAAATTATGTTATGCATAATTAAGTTGAATGCTAAAGTATATACGAAATATTTTAAGTCTAAAACGTAAACGCGTAGGTGCAAATCTCAAAAGAGCATATACACATAAAATTGGACTAAGTTTTTAAATGTGGGTGACACTAACTATTTTAAAATATTTTGAGCATATCATTGATACTTAGTTAACGTTAATTAAAAATTAGGGTCGATGGTACGTTCATAACGTGAGGGTGCCTAAAGGAAGTGAACAAAATAAAATATATCAAAGTTATAAAAATTATAAAAATGCAATCCTCGCAAGTATTGGGTGAATAAATTATTATCGAATCGAACTCACGTAAACCGTCGTAAATATATGTATATAACAATATGTGTACTAATAAATTCAAAACATCGAATAAACTAATAATATAATTTTTATAGCATTAAAATGAGTATAAAAATATATTAGGACAATTTTTGAAAGTGTCGGATCAAATATTCAAAATAAATGATTACGCGATAGCGTTTATTTAAAAGGAAATTATACGTTTAACGAAATATGCAAAACAATGCATGAACTAATATGATGATGATGTTACTAATGATATGTAGACTAAATCTAGTCTATATGAAATGTCCTCAATGATATTTCATGAATTCGCAGCTAAACCCTTACGGTTACGAGAATTTGATACTCGTAAACCTAGTTTACGATAAATGATGAATAATGATTTTCTCCGGGAATAAATAGTGTTTCGTGAATAGTAAAATTTTGAAATACGTTATCAGAATATCAAATCGACTTCGAAAACGATGAATAGTAAAATGATGAATAGTAACTGATGAATAGTAAAATGATGAATAGTAACTGATGAATAGTAAATTTGAGAAATGACCTGAAAGTACGAGTTGTCACACACCTCTTCTACGATAAAGGGAAAAAGTGTTCACATGGACGATCAGCAATCTTCTGATCCGTTTGGTATTCATGATTTACTAAGAAAGAAGACTGTCGTAGTGGAGCCTTTAGATCAGAGTTCCTCGTTGTCACACCCACCGGGATTTTCACACGTGGAGCCCTTGAAATTGAGAGATATGGAAGTGAATATGGATGAGAATGTCATTCAACAAGACAAAGAGGTATCACCATCGATTAGTGCTAAGGTAATGAATAATTCCCAAGTCGTTCATGATGATGTCCCTTTGAATTCTGGTGGGGGAAATGAGATACATAAAGGGGGATTAGTGTTAGGAGTTCTTGAAGAGATGGTTCGTGTTGGTAGAGCTATGGGGTACTCTATGGACGGGTGTGAAAGGACATAGAATCTATCATTCAGAATAAAGGAGACGATGTAGTTTTCAAATGAATATTATGTCGTTAAATATTCAAGGACTTGGTAACAAGTCTAAAAAGGAGTGGGTTCAGGAGTTAACAAACAACAATAAACTTAATTTTATCGCAATCCAAGAAACGAAGATGGAAAAGGTGTCACACATGGACGTGAAGTTTATGTGGGGTAACTCGAACTATGATTTCATTTTTAGCGAATCTGTTGGTAATTCTGGCGATATTCTATGTATGTGGGAAGAGTCTATTTTCAAGAAAGATTACGCTACTATATCTGATTCTTTTGTTCTATTTATGGGACGTGGATTCCAAATAAAACTAAGGTTCTCATCGTTTCAATCTATGCGCTGCAAGAGCTTAGGTTGAGACGTGTGTTATGGGATTATATATTGATTTTGTTGGGTCGTTGGAATGGGGAGTCAATTCTTATGGGTGATTTTAATAAGGTGCGTTCTAATGAGGAAAGACGTGGGACGAGTTTTAATCCTAGTAATGCTAGTTTCTTTAATCAATTCATTTCTTCTTCCGGTCTAATAGATATCAAAATGGAGGGTTATTCATATACTTGGTCGCACCCTTTGGCGGAAAAAATGAGTAAGCTTGATCGATTTCTTGTCTCGGAAGGAATTATCAATCTTTTTCCTTCAATCACGGCGTTGTGTTTGGATCATCACCTATCTGATCATCGTCCAATCCTTTTACGAGAAGTTAAAGTGGATTTTGGCCCGACTCCTTTCCGATTTTATCATTCGTGGTTTAAGATTTCCGGATTTGATGAAATGGTGGAACATACATGGAGTGGTTATGATTTTTCGGATAACAATAAAATGATTCGTTTTAAAAAGAAGCTTCAGGAGCTTAAAAGAGCTATTAGATTGTGGATTAGAAATAAGAAGTCTCAGACTGTTGGTTTCAAGAACCAAATTATTTTAGAACTACGGGATATTGATAAAAAGTTGGATCAGTTAGGTCCGAATGATTCTCTGATTGCTAGGCGGCATGAATTAAAATGTAATCTTAATGACCTAAAGGAGATGGAGACGAGGGACGTTTTCCAGAAGTCAAAAGTCAGATGGGCGATTGAAGGTGACGAGAACTCATCATACTTTCATGGTATCATTAATAAGAAACGATCTCATCTTGCTATTCGCGGTGTTTTTGATGATGGTTTATGGTGTACTGATCCAACCTTAGTGAAGAAATTGTTTCATGATCATTATGAAACTCGTTTTAATAAACCTTCTTCAGCTAGGTTGAGACTAAATTTCATTTTCCAGATAGGCTTTCTTGTGATCAGTGTCTGACTTGGAGCAAGTTGTTTCTCATGACGAGATTAGATCAGCTGTGTGGGATTGTGGAGACAATAAGTCTCCGGGTCCGGACGGGTTCCCTTTTGAATTTTTCAAGAAATATTGGAAGTGTATCGGGTCAGACTTCTGTGAAGCTGTAGAGCATTTTTTTAAGCATGGGTCTTTTTCAAAGGGATGTAATTCTTCTTGTTAATACAAATAAACCGTAAAAACGTTTATTAATATTTTGCGATCTCTTTGTGTTTTGTTGATAACAAATGTAATGTTATCTTAAGTATAATTATAAGGATACATGTTATTTTTGTAAAGCATTTACATATAGCCATTTAAATACAAAAATGTAATAATTAAGCATTTGTTGTAATAGTTTATTAGGATGGGTAAAAACCATAACCCATGGACCATAACCCATGGATCTTAAAGCCATACCAAAGAAGACTTGATACAATGTATACTTAGATACATTGAATCTAAAGAAAACCCATGGACCAACCCATAACCCATGACCCATAACCAAAAAACCCATGGGCAAAGAGGAGCGTACCACGGATCCCTAGGATTACACTAGCCGGATCCCGGATCCCAAGTGGAAGGGATCCGTGGGATCCGTGGAACAGAGAAGAAATTTACCTATAAATAGAGAGCCATTTCTTCATTCTAACTCACCCCTCTTCTTACTAAATCTCTCATACACTCTCATTCTCTTCTAACATATAGATCACTTGATCTAGAGAGTTGTTCTTCTTTATTTCTATTTGTGATCCTCATATAGGTCCTTCTCTAAGGCGAGATCACGAGCATTCTACAAGTCATCCAAGCAAGGGGTCCTTGATTGATTTGTCACTCCACAAGATTTCTGTAGCGAAGATCTTGTATTTGATATTTCACATATTTGTTGTGTAATAGTTGTGTTGGTTTGGTCCACCGTGCTACGGACTCGGTATCTAGCTTTGCACCGGAAAAAGTGTAAGCAACGTTGTGAAGGCTTCTCCGCCAAGTGAAGGAGTTTGTTGACATAGTGCTTGAACTCTCGAGTAGGAGACTCGGGGAGTAGAGTAGGGCAAGGAAGGTGACCTTGTAGCCGAACCACTATAAATCGGTTGTGTCTTTTCTATCCCTTAACTTTATTTATTTGCTTGCATTATCATTAGATCTATACGTTCTCAACATCCATACGATTTCAACTTAAAATCGGCAAAACTATTCAACCCCCCCTTCTAGTTTTCCACACTTCTTTTATTGCTTTAATCCCTAAGGTCATGGATGCAAAACATGTTAATGACTATCGTCCGATTAGTTTAATTGGGAGCGTTTATAAAGTCGTGACAAAAATTTTGGCAAATCGGTTGGCTATGGTGATAGCAGATTTAGTGTCTGACACTCAATCTGCTTTTGTTGCCAATAGACAGATTTTGGATGGTCCGTTTATTCTCAATGAAGTGCTTGATTGGTGTAAAAGGAAGAATAAGCAAGCGATGTTTTTTAAAGTAGATTTTGCTAAGGCTTATGACTCGGTTCGTTGGGACTATTTGATTGACGTGCTTTATGCTTTCGGGTTTGGTTCGACTTGGTGTAATTGGATTCGAGGTACGTTTGGTTTTGCTAAGGCTTCGATTTTAGTTAATGGAAGTCCTTCTGATGAATTTCACCTCCATTGTGGTCTCAAACAAGGTGACCCGTTATCTCCGTATCTTTTCATTCTTGTTATGGAATCCTTGCATTTATCTGTTAATAAAGCGGTAGGAGAAAGGGTGTTTAAAGTTATTCAGCTTCATGAGTCTTTAGTCTTATCTCACTTATTTTATGCGGATAACGCTTTGTTTATGGGTGAATGGTCTAATAGCAATTTGAGTGGTATTATCAACATCCTTAAGTGCTTTCATCTCGCATTGGGTCTAAAGATCAATATTCAAAAGAGTCAAGTGTTGGGAGTGGGGGTTCCTCGATCTGGTGTGGAGTACATGGCTTCTTGTTTAGGTTGTTCTATTATGGAAAAGAAATTTCGTTATCTTGATGTTATGGTGGGTGAGAAGATGTCTCGTTCTAATGCTTGGGATGATGCTGTGTTAAAGTTGAAAGCTCGTCTTTCTAAGTGGAAGGAAAAAACCCTTTCGATTGGAGGACGTCTCACTATTTTAAAATCGGTTCTTGGTGCTTCTCCACTTTACAATATGTCCATTTTTAAGGTTCCCAAAGGCGTCCTTAAGGTTATGGAATCTATTCGTAGTAACTGTTTTAAAGGGGCTAGTCAATCGGAGAAAAAAATATCTTGGATTGCTTGGGATAAGGTGCTTGCTTCGAAAAAAAAGGCGGTTTAGGAGTTTCGAGTTATCTCGCTCTTAATCGAGCTCTTCTCCTTAAATGGGTATGGAGGTTCGTTTCTCAAGATGGGTCTCTTTGGTGTTGAGTAATTCAAGCGATTCACGGGAATAAGATTGATACCAATTTGGTTCACAAAGTCTCTATATGGAGTTTGATTTTGAAGGAAGTTCACGTTCTTAATTCTACAGGTCTTGATTTCCTTTCTTATTGTTCAAAACATATAGGTGATGGGTCGTTCAACTAGTTTCTGGTCAGAAACATGGAATGGGGACATTTCTTTTCGTGTCAGGTTCCCGAGGTTATTCGCTCTCGATATAGATCATAATATAAATGTTGCTGATAAAATATCAGGTTCTGTGGAAACGTCTTTTCGGAGAGCTGTTAGAGGAGGGAACATCAACAACTCATCGAATTACAGTCATTTTTGGATTCTGTGATCCTTTCTTCAGCAACAGATCGATGGTATTTTTCTCTTTCTAGTACCGGGGATTTCAGCGTGAAAGGGGTTCGATTAGCCATTGATAATATGGTTCTTCCGTCCCATTATGTGCCTACCAGGTGGGTTAAGTTTATTCCTATTAAAATCAACGTTTTCATGTGGCGTGCTCGTCGAGATTGTTTGCCTACTAGACATAATTTGGCTCATAAAGGCGTTTCTTTGGAGTCTTTATCCTGCCCGATTTGCTCTTCGGAAACAGAGGACATACATCATCTTTTGTTCAGTTGTTCGTTAGTGCAGGAGGTGTTGAATCGAGTGTGTCGTTGGTGGGATCTGGACTACCAACTTTGGTCTTCGTTTTCGGAATGGGAGACTTGGTTATCTTCTATTAGACTTACGGTTCATATTAAAAGCATTTTGGAAGGAGTTTTGTATGTCTCTTGGTGGTTCATTTGGGGATTTCGGAATCGCTTTATTTTTGAAGATATCAAGCCGGTTAGATCGAGACTTTTTGATGATATTGTCTCCTCTTCTTTCCTTTGGTGCAATAGTAGAAGTAGTAGGAAATTTCCTATAGATGTTTGGCTTAAAAACCCGCACTTGATTTCTTTGTAATGTTATTTCTAGCGTCTTGCTAGTTTTATTAATTTGCCGTTCAAAAAAAAGTTAAGCTTTTGATGATTTATGAGGCCTTATTTGTAGTTTTGCACTGGATCACCCAAATAAACAAAATAGACCTGTGTGCCAAGTAATTTTTGTCGATATATCCAGGTACATTAGATTTTGGTTATTTAGATCTTTGACAAAGGCTAATGTGTTCGGATTTTATACATCCCGATACTTGACTAGTGGACTTTCTGGTATATAGCCGGATATTGTTATTGCTTTCTTACAATAATTTTGGAAAATTTCGAAAGTAGACCAATTGTCTTAGTGCATATTATTTTTTATTTCTTTTTTAAAACTCAAAATAGATCGGAAGCGACTTTTTTTTAGAAAAACTCGTCTCTTCGTTTGACACGTGTCCTTAGTCAATTGAATAAAAATTAATTCACGTATCATAATTGGACATTTGTTGGCTTATGATTGCATTGTACAAGTTGCCCAATCGTCTGATCTATTTTGAACTTTTGAAAATTTAAAGTATAGAAAGTGATATGCACGACTACTCTACTTTCAAATTTTCTCATAATTTAAAGACTAAACGCACAATTATATAAATCACTTTGTCGAGTCGTGTTGCTTTCTTACGAATTCCTTTCATGTTTTCCGCTGTCATAATCAAACATAATAGGACAAGGTTAATTACATGTGTCATGACGTCAACATAACACAAGTCTAATATCAATATCATATATATATACTAGGGAATTCTTTTAGGCCGTGCTTAGCACGGCCCAAGGTGGTTCCATGTTCCTTTTTTTATGGATGTGCAAATGTTTAATGGGAATGACTTTCGACCTTTGAATCCAACAGTAATAATTAGTTAAATAAAGCTAAGAACATTACCAAATTCATGTCATTTGCAGCATCACCCCAACATGCTACGTGAATCATCAATTGAAAAAGCATTTTATAATCCAAAGAAAAACCTTATCCCCTACATAAATGGTCAAAAGAAAAAAAGTTTCATCTTCATAACAAACATCATTCACCACAACCGTTGATAAGATGAGCACCTCTGCACTTGCCATTTTTATCCCATATTTTGTTCCTTGCATTGTAGATTGAGAGACTTTAGACGCACTTCATCTAATTTATATGCCTTGACAACGCATGTTTCATTCACTTAGATCACTGATGTTGCATTATGAGCATGTATCGGAAATGTCATCATTAAGATACCCTACCACTAAACACAACATCAACCGATTAATATTAATAGTATATTAACCCGACAAACGTGCAAAACATGAATATTAAATATCAAGCTTATAAATATAAAAAACACAATTTATAACCCATAATTTCCATGTTTTCTTTGGATTGTGCAGTAGTAAATGATACTACTATTAGCTTTTCAACATAGTGTGTGTATGTACAGTTGCACGAATACACACATCCATCCTTTTTTAAATTGCAATTCTAGATTTGGTCATATAGTTGACAAGGCGTCTCTTTGATAAATTAAGAATCAATCTTTTCAAATCATAATAGTTTATAAACCAGAATGGGTACCCACCTTGCTTGGATATGATATTGTAGCCTGCGTAATAGTCATGTTACAACCCATCTAAATTATCTTCGAAAGACTTTTGACAATTCCCACGATCAAGATCCAAGGAAGATTTGTCACGACATTTTACCTGCATTTAATTGACATTTTACAAGTAAGACAAAGGGCATAGAGGTTAAAAATTCATTAAATAAAAATATGATATTATGCTGATAATTATTTACCTATCAATATAGTCAGAAATTTGTAGAACTTCTCGATATACAACGTTCTTGGTTTCTTTTATGTTGGTAGAATTAGATAGAGGTGGCCTAATAAGAACTTTTTGCGTGTTGAGTACGTTTTGCACGTGAAAGCCACATACAATTGTCCATGAGAAAAACTGGTTCCATTAGGTAAACGCCAACAAAATCAAGTGTTTGACCTTGTGCTTTGTTTATAGTCATTGCAAAGCATAACCTCGACGGAATTGTAACCGTTTGAATGGGACTGTATACTCTTCACCACTTGGAGGTTGCAAAGGTATTCTATGGATAAAGACACGTCTACCAGCAAAGTCTCCAAAAGCAATCTCTGCATGTATGACATTTCTTCTCAAATCTTTGCAAATTAATCTAGTCCCATTGCATAATCCTTCGGTAGGATTCAAGTTTCTTAACAAGATGATAGGTGAATTTTGCTTTAAAATGAGCCTATGAGGTGGCATACCATTTGGTGTAAGTGAATGCAAAAAGTCCTCATACTGTGTTTGGTCATTTGGATCTAAGGTCTCATCAAAGCTTACATATTCTATCTCTTCACCAGGGAACCTTGTTATCAGAATGGCATTAATCTCATCGACAAAAATATTTTTTGTAGTCAAGATGGCACGATTTAAAGTGCAAGAGGTGGTTAATGACTCTAGTTGGAAGTTTGGGTAAACATAATCTATGAGAGCATCTAATGGGTCATTTTCAGGAAGTGTCTCAATGAGCATGGAGGTTGGTATGTTTACAATGTCATTATTATGTAAGGCTATTGTTCCATTACCAACCTCGAGAAGAAATTTAGTAAACATAGGATCTAACAAAGCTCTCATATTTTCTTCCAAGTATAATTTATGAAGTGATGGCCATAATACATAATTTGTTAGACATGCGTCCATTGTTTCCGATTTAGTTCCTTTCGCACTCTGGAAGTGTTTGTCTAA
Organism: Chrysanthemum makinoi; assembly: GCA_910596185.1. Taxonomy (NCBI): domain Eukaryota; kingdom Viridiplantae; phylum Streptophyta; class Magnoliopsida; order Asterales; family Asteraceae; genus Chrysanthemum; species Chrysanthemum makinoi. The sequence goes on along the minus strand of OU343225.1, from coordinate 282,544,152 downwards.
AATCTCCTCCAAGTACAACAACCTTTCCACCAAAAGGTTCTGTTGAGTTCATAAGATCTTGAAGAAGATCATTCAAAGCCTCAACAGCAGTTCTTTTTGCCATGGGTGCCTCATCCCAAATAATTAGCTTAGAATCTTTTATCAAAGTTGCTAAAGAACTTTGCTTGCTAACTCTACAACCTGCTCCTTCTGCTAAATCAAGTGGAATTTTAAATCTAGAATGGGCGGTTCTACCTCCAGGGAGTATTGATGCAGCTATACCTGATGTGGCAGTGGCTAGAGCAACATGGCCTTCTGATCTAACTTTAGCTAATAAAGCTCTATACAAAAAAGTTTTCCCAGTCCCCCCGGGTCCATCAACAAAAAATGCACCACATTCATTTGAATCCACTTTCAGAATTATTGTTTCAAATGCTATTTTTTGTCTTTCATTAAGTTTGAATATTGCCTCTAGATCTTGTTGAGAAACAATTATGTCCTTTTCAGCTCTAATTTCTCGTGTCTCGTCTTGTAGGTCTGCGTACGAAAAATCTTGGGCCACAAGATCAAAATCATGAATGTTTTTACCCATAGATTGCAGAAACCCATTAATTTGTTGTAGTGCATTTTTCGTAGCCTCTCTACCCGTCATTTGATTAGATCTTAGAAGGTCTTCTAGCATTTGATTCTCATATGCTAACCATAAATCTCGAGGGCTATTAGGACACGAAAAAACAAGAAGTGTGGCAAAAAGCCTCCTTAATTCATATGGCATGTGGAAAACAGAAGCCTCTTCTAAACATAATTGTTGGCTATTATCATCTACCAAATAACCACGTAATAATGCCGCTTCTCGAAAAGTATGCACTCGAACTCCATTAAAATTTTTCAAGTCATCAAAGGACTTAGGACAAGCGCATCTTGGATAAGAGTATCCTTAAGTAATAGCGTTCACCTTCACTTGGATGAGCAAGACTATCCGGCCTACCGAATCACCAAATTTCCTATATTTCCAGATTTTCTTATCCGGTAGCCATACAAAGTGGTGGAAACGAGGTATAGGTCGGGTTTAAGCTTTGTGCTAGTTGATCGATCCTGTTCATATAAAAAATTCAAGATAAGCATGGTTTTCTTATGCTCGGATTTTGCACCACATTAGCCAACCTGTCTTTCTTTCTAAAAGTCAATGGCTGATGATTTTCTAAATGTAGTTGTAAATGTATAACAGCAGGTTTTATCTCACCCAACGGGAACCTAAAAATTCGCCAAGCCGAGCTTCGTGAGGTGATACCCATCTACCTGATTGGTATTGCTCTATTTCATCTACTAATGTAGATCCATTGTTCGACGACACCGCAAAGCTTATTCTATCACTACCTTTACATATGTACTTATATATATACTTGACTGCTTTAATCGTCGAACAAATTTTTACATTAATATGACAATCAAACATAGCAAGCAGGTAGGCGTTATATGGTACAACCCATCGATTATCAAGTTTGGCTTCCTCATCCACTGTAACTCCATTATTACGCCTCGTAGATTGGATAAGCATCTGTTGTTTGAGTGGTCTCATTAGCATAAGCTTTTGGATATGAGTTCTTGCATATGCCCTTCTTTTTCATGCAAACATTATTAGGGTTTAGTTTTCCACACGGACCATGAAGCATGTGTTTGACAACAACTTTATGCAAGTGAGGATGTTGTTTTTCATCTGGTATTTCGGCAGACACAACTTGATCATATTCTTCAGGCGTATACATTTTACATTCAGATTTCAATATGATCAAAAAATGTGCATGTGGAAGACCTCTCTTTTGAAATTCTATGACATATGTATAGGCCGCTACTTCACGAATATATTTTTTTTAAATATTTCCTCTTTGAGTTGTTCAAGTTTTGCATGAAAGACTCTAACAATCACATCTGCTCTATTTCCTCGTGTCTCATGAGACGTTCTTTTATCGGCCGGTTAGGATTAGTTGTCATTGTTAAAAAATATCCGGTTTCCCATATTTTTGCACTAATGTCATGGCATCTATGTATTTCCGCCTCATATTTCTTGGTCCACCAATAAAGCTAGAAGGAAGCACAACCCGTTGACCAACACCCGAACCCTCGGTCTCACCTCTTTGCCATGGCATCTACCACTCCTTGAAGAAATTCTTTCCTAATCTCTTGTTGTTGTAATCTAAAGAAGTCTAACCTTTGCGTTTCAAGTTTAACATAGTTATCTACTATATATTGTCTTTTAACAATCGAGCAAAATATAGCAGACATGACTTGTCATTCTTCCTAATCTGGAGCTTGTAAGTATAATATTCTCTAACGGAAACGAATTTAGAGTCTACATCTTTTTGGGCCAAAACTACAAAAGATGAATAATCATCAATGCATAAGTTGACTTGATTAATTAAACATAAGAAGCAAAATGATACTTTTATTACCTTCGTCTTCCCTAGACAGCAGATCTTCAACATTTATAGCATTCTGGGGGGAAATGAAGCTTGCAAGACTTGGTTCGGCTTTTTCGTTTTTATTTTCCTTTCCACCATTTTTTAAAATTCCCTGATGCCAACCAAGTTCTCCAAACGGAAACATTAAAGGATATTGCAAGGAGTCATAGCAACCATAATAGTATTCAATCTTTCTAGATTGATTCTCGTGAGTTTTACTTCAATGTTTCTATGACTTTGTTCTCCATTTTCATCTCCATCAACCCAACCGCTGCAACTTGAAACCTCGGCTTATTATACCGTCTTTGATCTTGTGACGGGAGTGTTTTAAGGATGATCTTATAGTTGTCTAGTTGTGGAATGTCTTTAAGGCTTCGAAAGAAACAAGCATAAGGATTTTTTTCAAGGGCTTTCATGCAAATTTCAAGCGCGTGTTGAGATAGCCTATCACACGATGCTAAACGATTTTCTAATTCATGCTCTGTATCATGAAAATACAGCTGAAGATTTTTAGCATTACCGTTTTCCGGTAATAAATCATTTATGAAGTGGTAAACTTGCCCTTGGACCCTGAATGTGTATATTCCCTTGTTCCTTTTGCTAAAATTGGCATCTGATTTCACTCCTAGAGATGTAAAGGCGAAGAGGTTATTGTATGTTCTGATGTATGTTCTAAATGTTTTTACTTCTTCTGATGTTGAGGTCAAAAGTTGTTTGAGAATATCTGGAAGCTCGTTGTTAGTCAAAACAAGACGACCTTCTAAGCGGCAAAAATTTTTGTTTGAGTAGAGCTTGATAGCACCACAATGACGACAATCTTGCATAGCAGGGAGCGTTGAAGCCATGAAAGGAACATATTGTAACAAGTCCCTTCCTGCGCGGAATGCGTCCGTCATTGAGCATAATTATTAATTCATATATAAATATACTAAAATGCGTATTTGGCGCTAAATATAGAGGGAAAAAAACCTAATAACAACCTTGTCTGCGAGAATTTGACATTCTTTGTCTCCTAGTACTTATTCCGGTGTGTTGCTTATCGATTTTTATTGAAGACTGTTAGTACATAATAAAGATCTAGCTTAAATTTGTAGTATACTATTAACTGAATTCAATGTACATGTTGTTTCATTACAAACAAACGAAGAATGACTTGAAGGCCCTACTTTTTCTAAGGAATCATTAATTGTAACCGACATGTTAATTTCTTTTGAATCATTGGTTTTGCATCTTTTTTTCTTCCATCTGATAATGGATTCTCTCCTATATTTTCTCTTGTTTAATAAGTCTATGTCCTTGCTCGTAGGATGTTGTATCTGTTCCATATCAAATCGAGTTCTACTTTGAGGAGTATCTTGCACAGGGGGTGCAACAACCTCCCTATGGTCGACATCTAAACTACGGATATCTAATAATCTATCAGTGAAAGCATCTTCAAGAAAACTATTAGAGTTCTCAATACTTCGCATATGTTTCTTTTCACGTTTCATGTTTAGCCAGAAAGTTTATATTTTTAGGAGAACAACTCCAAACTTAAAAAACATAAGAATCAAAAGTTTGACACTGTGAATCGGAAAATGGAACACAGCTTGTGCGAACGAATCTGTTTTCCAGTCTACTTAAATCTACCTTACATATTCAATAATTTAATATCTACATTAAATCTTTGTTGACAAATAGCAAGCACATATATCTAACAAATCAAGTCATACATAACAGCTTATGTATAAATGAAGAAAAGAAATGGACTAAATAAAGGTCGTTACCCGTTTACCTTGTGAAGTGGAGCGGATCAAGATCAGAAACTTGGAAGCAACCTGAAAAGACAACCGCGTAAAACTTAAGAATCGGGCTCACCATAGAAAAAGGACGAGGGGTTTTCTTTGATACCCGTAAAGTAGCATATTTGGGGATGATAGATGAAGCAATATCAACATCTACGCATGTCTGATAAGATATTTCGTTAGCATTCTTTGTTTCAGAAAAGAAGAAGAATAATTGTCATCTTGAATAAGGAAAAGAAGATGAAAAGTTTTGAAGAGAAAATCTGAAATTCAATCAAGAAAATTAGGTGAAGAATGATGGGGATGGAGATGGCGTGAATGAGGGGAAGAGTGGGTAAATTAATAGTCATAGCTACAACAGTAACTAACTATTTGGTGCTAATGTGTAGTTTTTAGGAGGCACTACTGTTTTTCACCACCTCTTTTTATAATATAGGAAGATATATGAGGCACTTTATTTTGCATACTCAAAAATCCTTACATACTAAGGGATAAATCCCCACCTTCCATTTAATTTGATTTAATGGTGAGGATTAACCTAAGATTTAATATGTCTAAACCTAAGTCCATGTTTTTTTTCTTGTCTTTTTCTTTTCTTTTTATTTTTCTTATTTATTTTCTCCTTAATTGTATTTTTTTTAATCACTTTTTTTTTATCGTTTTCGTTTGTTTTTATACGTTTTTATCCGTTTTTCCCGCTTTTTATACGTTTTCGTACGTTTTCGTCCGTTTTCATACATTTTCGTCCGTTTTCTTACGTTATCGTCTATTTTCGTCTGTTTTCATACGTTTTCGTCCGTTTTCATACGTTTTCGTCCATTTTCTTACGTTTTCGTCTGTTTTCTTACGTTTTCGTCCATTTTCATACGTTTTCGTCTGTTTTCGTCCGTTTTCATACATTTTCGTCCGTTTTCTTACGTTTTCGTCAGTCTTGTTACGTTTTCGTCTATTTTCTTACGTTTCTGTCTGTTTTCTTACGTTTTTGTCCGTTTTCGTCCGTTTACATACGTTTTCGTCCGTTTTCATCTGTTTTCTTACGTTTTCGTCCGTTTTCATACGTTTTCGTCTGTTTTCTTACATTTTCGTCCGTTTTCATACGTTTTAATCGCTTTACGCTGCTTACGCTTTTCGTTCGTTTTTCTACGTTTTTCGTTTTCTTACCTTTTCTTACGTTTTCGTCCGTTTTCATACATTTTCGTCCGTTTTCTTACGTTTTTGTCCGTTTTATTACGTTTTTGTCCGTTTTCTTACGTTCTCGCATGTTTTCTTACATTTTCGTCCGTTTTCCTATGTTTTCGTTCGTTTTCGTCCGTTTTCTTACGTTTTTGTCCATTTTCATACCTTTTAATGTTTCTTACGCTTTTTGTCCGTTTTAATACGCTTTTTTCTTACGTTTTTATCTTTTCTTACGCATCGGTTTCATAGGTTTATATACGCCGTCCGTTTTTTACGTTTTCTTCCATTTTTAGACGCTTTCGCCGCCATCGACGTTTATCCGCTTTCATCCGCTTTTATCGTTTTTCGTCCGCTTTCGCCTTTTTTTCGTTTTTATACGCTTTTCATTCATTTTTATACGTTTTTGTCCGTTTTCGTACACTTTCGTCCGTTTTTGCAGTTTTTATGCGTTTTCTTCTATTTTCATATGTTTTCATGCTTATTATTAAACTTTATTATATTACATGTCTAATATCAATTGTGATATTTTATTATAAAAAAGTTAATTTCTAATATCATTTATGATATTTTCATAAACAAACAAGTATGTTTTTTAACCTTTAATATCAGCTGAGATATTTCATTGCTCTGTATATTTTTATACATTATCACCTATGTGTTTTCTAATATTTTTATAATTTTCAGTTACAAGATAGTTTTTGTGCCTTTCATCGCAATTGACAAGCGCATATTTTTTTAATGCAACCAATGTTATCTATTACTTGTGATATTATACTCTTAGTAGAAATAAAAGGGTTAACGTCTCTTTAGGTGAATTCTTATTTTGTTAAAAAAAATGCTAATTTAATGCAACACTTGTATGATTTTGAGTATATGTCAAGTCTCTATTTTTATAGTTTGCTTCCTTTTTATTCATTTTGATATTTTTAAATGACACTTATTTATTTCTTGTGATATAACACTGTAAGAAATATGAAGAGTATTACACTCTTCATCATATATGTGTTATCAGTTGTGATACTCAACTAAGAATGTGAAATATTAAATTCATACCAAATGTGATAAGAATTTAGTATTTTACCAAGTATATATGAAAGAAATGATTATAAACATCACTTATTATATTACCGTTATGATTTTGTTCATTTTTCTTATTTGTGTTTTTGAAAATTTTTAGGAAGATTTTTGTGTTTTATGATAATATTAGAAAAGGTGTTTAACTGAAAACAAAAGATATTATGAAACTTTTGTTAGACTTGTGGTGGATTTTTCTATTTAATGGATACATTGTGCATGTTTCGATAGGTTTTATAGCGGAATTTAAAAATATCTACGGTTGAATCAACAAACTAAAGAAGTTATGGTTGAAGAAAGCACACATCTTTATAAACAAACTGAGTAAGCTCAAACACATGTGGTATCACACATGATATCACCTCACTTGTTATATCGCATGATATCACTGGTGATATTGCATGATATTACTGGTGATATCGCATGATATCACTGGTGATATCGCAAGTGATATAAACTTTGATATCACACATGCTATCACCGGTAATATCACACATTATATCACAAGTGATATCAACGGTGTTATTACACATGATATCACGTGTGATATCACAAGTGAGGTGATATCACCTGTAATATCAGAAGTGTTTGAGCTTCCTAAGTTTGTTTATAAAGATGTGTGCTATCTTCAACCATAGCTTATTTAGTTTGCTGATTCAACCATAGATATTTTCAAATCCCGCTATAAAACCTATCGAAACATGCACAATGTATCCATTAAATAGAAAAATCCACCACAAGTCTAACAAAAGTATCATAACATCTCTTGTTTTCAGTTGAACAACTTTTCTAATATTTCATAATATCATAAAACACAAAAAATTTCCTAAATATTTTTAAAAACACAACCATCACATTCTTAGTTGAGTATCACAACTGATAACACATACATGATGAAGAATGTAATACTTTTCATCTTCCTTACAGTGTTATATCACAAGAGATAAATAAGTGTCACTTACAAATATCAAAATGAAAACGTCTGAAAACGGACAAAAACGTATGAAAATGGACAAAAACGTCTAAGAACGGACAAAAACGTATAAAACAGACAAAAACGTATAAAAATGTGACAAAAACGTATAAAAACGGATGAGAATGTATGAAAACGGACTAAACGATAAAAACGGTGGAAAACGTCTGAAAAGAGACGAAAACGTCTATAAATGGATGAAAACGTAAAAAAACGGATGACAACGTATGAAAACATCTGAAAACGGACGAAAATGTATAAAAAGGACGAAAATACATGAAAACGTAAAAATACAGACGAAAACGTCTAAAAACGGATGAAAATACATGAAAACCTAAAAAAATAGACAAAAACGTATGAAAATGGCCGAAAACGTAAGAAAACGGAAAAACTTATAAAAGCGAAAAACACGCCCAAACTGAAAAATGGACGAAAATGAAAGAAAACGGACAAAAACGTATAAAAACGAACGAAAACGTAAGAAAATAGATAAAACGTATGAAAACAAACGAAAACATAAGAAAACAGACGAAAACGTATGAAAGCGAACGCAAGCGGGCAAAAACAGACGAAAACGTATAAAAACGGACGAAAACGTCTGAAAATAGACGAAAATGTCTATAAATGGACGAGAACGTAAAAACGGACGAAAACGGACAAAAACGCGAAAAACAGACAAGCGATATAAACATACAAAACGCGTCAAAACGCCGAAAATGGATGTAAATGTACGAAAACGGATGAAAGCGAAAAATCGATGAAATCACGAAAACGTAAAAAATGACGAAAACATATGAACACGGACGAAACGTATAAAGCGAACAAAACGTATGAATACAGATGAAAACGTATGAAAGCGAAAAACTTGAATAAAAACGTGAATTAAAAAAAAAAGATCAATGTTAAATGAAAACGTGAATTCCAAAGAAAAAAAAAACAAAAAAAAAAGAAAGATATATGTTAACAAATAAAAAAGACAAAGAAAAAGGAAAAAAAAACATGGACTTAGGTTTCCATATTAAATCTTAGGTTTATCCCCACCATTAGATCAAACTAGATGGATGGTAAGGATTTGTCCCTTGGTAAGCATCAAAATAAGAGTAAGCATTTGAAAATTCCTCGAAGATATATATATATATAAATATATATATATATATATATATATATATATATATATATATATATATGAGGAAGGGATCGAAGAAGAAAAAGTAAAATAGGAAGAATAAGAAAAATTTTAGCCACACATTTCAAATAGGAAGGAGAAATTTAAGGAGACGATATATTTTTATAGTTGCATCAAATGAGTGGTTGTGGTTTCTTCTTATCATTCTTATTTTAATTTTTCTTCCTATTTGATCCTAACTCTATATATATATATATATATATATATATATATATATATATATATATATATATATATATATATATATATATATATATATACTAGTGGCAAAACCCGTCCGATGGACGGGTATGACTTGTGGTTTTTATTTTTAGGATTTAGTAGAACAAATATATATTAAAAAGTAATTAAAAGTGAAATGAAACGGTTAATATCTATAATTGATGTTATCATAATCCATAAAACGGCTAAAATCAAGTTTTTATTTTTAGGGTTTTGTTGAACAATTATATACTAAAAAGTAATTAAAAGTTAAATGAAACGGTTAAGAACTATAAATGATGTTACCATAATCTATAAAACGGGTAAAAGCATGTAAGTATTTTGATTTGTGTTTTTTATTTTTAGGATTTAGTAGAACAAATATATATGCTAAAAAGTTATTAAAAGTTAAATTAAACGGTTAAGAACTATAATTGATGTTACCATAATCAATAAAACGGCTAAAAGGAGGTAACTAATTTCTAACATTTTGTTCTAAACAACATTAATCATGAACATCTTTTACATTTGATAATATTATTAACATTTATTATTATTATTTTGTTAATAATCACTATGATTGATTCATTAAGTATCTTACTTTCATAAGGAAATAGGTTTAATTTTTAGGAATTTTCTAGTAATAGTCATGTTTATAGTTGGTTCTTTTACACCTATTTGTAGTAGTTGCCATCATTTTGACCCATTTCTACACACTATTCATGTACGGAGTATCACTTATTTCTGAATTTGTTCTATCACGTGACGGATTATCTATGAGGCAGAAGAGCAGTGTTTTATATGTTGCTAGAAAAGGATTGAGATGTAGCGAAAGAAGGCGTGTTCAGTTAGACTGACAAATGTGTAATTGTAAACATGCATTAAGAGTGCAGTATGCTCATTAAAAACTTTACTCGATACATAATCACTCAATTCTATGCCTACAATAGAAGAAAGTATTGAGCCTAACTTAAGTAAATGAACATCATAAGCTCAGTTAAGATACTACAAAAGCGACGTAATTGAGCTTCATGTGTCATATTATTCATATTATCCGATTCAGTGGGGTTAAGTAAAGCATGGTCTCTTTGAAGGAAATTACATTTACAAACAACAACAATCTCATACAATTCAAACCATAATGTGTCACACCCCCAAATTCCCTGTTTTGCAGCGGAATGGAATTCCTGGGGGATGACTGTCATAGCATCACAATCACAGTTATATTGAACGACCTAAAGTGTCGTTTGGAAAACACATCGTTTGATTTAATAAAATATCATAGTTTACAAACATAGGTCCCAAATGAAAATCAACTTGTGCGGAAATAAATTTGATACAAGCCAAACGATGTTTTTAAAGTGTATAAATCCCATGTGAGACGCGTCGTCACCACGACTCTATGATAAGTCCACATGCATGCCATGAAGTGTATGCCTTAGATACCTGAGATAAAACATGCTAAAAGTGTCAACACAATGGTTGAGTGAGTTCATAGAGTTTGTGTTGGAATGTAAAGCCTTTCAAAATCGTTAAAGGCATTGTAAATCCACTCAGTTCCAAGTTCCGCCCATACAAAACTTGCAACCTGTGTGTTCACAACCCACTGCCAAAATGTGTATAGTTTATGTTCAAACACATGATGTCAAATGAATTCACAATAGTACCTAACTCGACGTAGAACAATAGCACATAATCAATAGTACCTGACTAAATGTATCAGTAGTCAACTGATTTAGAACATTATACGACGTAGAACTATAGCACATAATCAATAGTACTTGAATCAATGTATCAGTAGTCAACTGATTTAGAACATTATACGATGTAGAACTATAGCACATAATCAATAGTACATGACTCAATGTATCAGTAGTCAACTGACATAGCACTTTATTCGACGTAGAACTATACCACGCAAACAAGAACAATTGATATAGTACAACATTCGGTTTTGAAATGATGGTGATCATGATAGAAGTTATCCTTAAAAATCTAAAGTACTTGTGAAAAATAGTTAAGCATTTATCTCCCCCAAAATAGTTCAATAAAATCACTAAAACAATTGAAAATTGGGCTATGGAACTCACTTGGTACAATGATGCGATGACAAAAGTGAGTACACCGAAATGAGGCGCAATCTCTAACTGCGACCTATTATGAATGATATGTTCTATAATAAGTTATGATGTAACGTTATGCATGCAATTCGTATGATATCTATACCACTTGTGAATTTTTGAAAATAACACTTATCGTCGAAAAATAATCTTATAACGTCTTGACAATTTATAAATTACTTTACAAGTATTTATATTGAAATGATATCCTACGATAGTCATTTAGTGATTTATTATGAAACTATAACTTTTCGTCGTAAAATAATGTCATTTGACAATTTCATGAAAGTGACTAAACGGCCTCGTAATGCTAGTCGTAAAATGGTGCACATCGAGTGTTAGGAAACAAACTCAACGGTTTTGGAAAGCTTATATCATTATCTCAAAGTTTTAGCATTTAAGTTTTTGTCCTAGAGGTCTCGATCATGGAGAAAAATATAGGTAAAGTATGGTACTTGTGTCCAAAATATTGTTTAAGGGTGGTTTTCGGCAAAGTTTAAGTGACCGTATTTTATTCGTTACAACTCCGCTTGACGAACGGTTGGACATTTTGGAAAATATGCTAGGCGAACTTACTTATACTAGAAGACATCATGTTATAAAAAGTACTACATCAACGTTAAAAACGACCCTCAACATGGTCATTTGTGGCCGTAATATTTGTCTAATAGAAATATATCAGTTTTTCTTATATAATATAGTTACGGCGACTTTATGTAAACACGTGTAATTTAATCGTTACAAATTCGTTTTCTACGTTTTATATGTCCTTAGCTTCGTATCAAAGTATACTAATATATTTTTGATAAGTCGACAGAATTTATAACGCTTAAAACTCAGTTTTGACTCGTAAAAAGTGGAAGTAATATGCTGAATTTTCTGATTTTTATAGTTTTCGTCGTCAAACTTGAAAAATTCATATCTTCTTCGTTATAACTCCGTTTTAACCCGTTCAAGCGACCACGTTTTCGTTTTAAAGTGTATTTTCTAAATATCTAGCCCAATAATTTTTACTCACTGTCGAAATTTCCATAATTTGAAAATATGATCAGACCTTTAAAATAAGTTGTCGAAATGAGTTTTTCTCGCGCAAAACCTATTCTAACCAATTCAAAACAACCCCGAAGCTATTCTAATCCTACCATACACCTTCTTAGGGTGTCATGGGTTCCTAGACATCACCAAAAGTGATATGTTTAAAAGAGTAATTATAGGATGATATATATATATATATATATATATATATATATATATATAACACTTAAAAACATTTAAAGTGGTATAGCTATCCATATGACTTGCATATTTTTCTCAAGCATGATAAAATGAACATAATATGAATATGAAAGATGAAAAGGACCATGAAATGCTTACTAGTTACTTGATGAGGTTAAATGAACAAGGATTATCCTAAATACCCTAGGTTTTTATTTCAAAACCTTACTTAAGAGTATGCCTAGGTTGTAAATTAACTTGTCTTGAAAAGAAAATGGTCTCCTTGCTTGACCCACCCTTATGGCCGGTTGATACTAAGAAGGAAGAAGAGAGGAAAATTTTTATTTCACACTTGATATCTTATGCTTGTATGTGTTGAAGTAATAATATAATAAGGTAAGTATTATTGTATATTTAGATATTTGGTACTCAAAGTGTAGTTGAGTCATCCTCCTTGTCGACAAGCCCAAAAAGACTAAAATTATATTGTATTTTGAGTAGCTAAGTACTTAGGTGTAGAAGTAAAGGTATTGTTATTTAAGAATAATTAGTAACTTGTGTACATATTTGAGCTTTTAGGGTAGCGTTAGCTAAAAATAAATTTTAACGGATCAAAATAAAATATATTGAAGTCATAAAAATTATAAAAATACATTTCTTACAAAAATTGAGTGAAATAATAATTATCGTGTAGTATTTACGAAAACCGTCGTAATTATATAAATATAACAATTTATATACGAAATAAATTTAAAATACCGGGTAAACTAATAATATTATTTTTATAATCTTAATATAAGTATAAAAATATATCGGGATAATTTTTGGAAGTATCGGATCAAATGTTCAAAATAATTAATTACGCGATAGCGTTTATTTAATAAGAAATTATGCGTTTAATGTAAAATGCAAAACCATGCATGAACTAATATGATGATAATGATGCTAATGATATGTAGACTAAACCTAGTCTATAAGAAATGTCCTCGATGATATGTTCATGAATTCGCAGCTAAACCATTAAGGTTACGCGAATTTGATACTCGTAAACCTAGTTTACGATAAATGATGAATAGTGAATCATGAATAGTGATTTTGAGAAATGTCCTGAAATTACGAGTTGTCACATTCGCCCATCCAAAAAGGAATTCAGTCCCTGAATTCAGTTCATGTTGGTCTCTCCGGTTTAGGGTTTGATGAGGCAAGCCTTCCCATTCTCGAGCAAAACCCTCAAAAGACTTTTAGGTAACCGATTTTTACTTAATCTCACAACTCATCAAACAAGAACTGTATGAGATTAGGCTAAATCGGTTTGAGTAATGGGTCTTTTAAAAATTTGGCTCGGTCATAGAATTGCTTACACATATAAGCCTACTACTCCCTTCATTGCATGATTCTTCCTGAATTAGACATAGGTGATCAGGCTATGTATAATTTAGGAGTAACTATGCAATGCTTGGACTAATCGACTCATATGATGTTTGGTGTTAAGTCATAAACCCGCATGTATAATGAGTATGTACTTATAATGATATGATGAAATGCTATGATGATGTAGTTATAGTCTAGGGTCAATGATGCAACCTAGTTCTCTATAACCGAAGCTCTGATACCAATCTGTCACACCCGCAAATTACCTGTTTTGCAGCGGAATGGAATTCCTGGGGGATGATTGTCATAGCATCACAATCACAGTTATATTGAACGACCTAAAGTGTCGTTTGGAAAACACATCGTTTGATTTAATAAAACATCAGAGTTTACAAAGATAGGTCCCAAATGAAAATCAACTTGTGCGGAAATAAATTTGATACAAGCCAAACGATGTTTTTAAAGTGTATAAATCCCATGTGAGACGCGTCGTCACCACGACTCTATGATAAGTCCACATGCATGCCATGAAGTATATGCCTTAGATACCTGAGATAAAACATGCTAAAAGTGTCAACATAATGGTTGAGTGAGTTCATAGAGTTTGTGTTGGAATGTAAAGCCTTTCAAAATCGTTTATGCAGCAAAGGCATTATAAATCCACTCAGTTCCAAGTTCCGCCCATACAAAACTTGCAACATGTGTGTTCACAACCCACTGCCAAAATGTGTATAGTTTATATTCAAACACATGATGTCAAATGAATTCACAATAGTACCTAACTCGACGTAGAACAATAGCACATAATCAATAGTACTTGACTCAATGTATCAGTAGTCAACTGATTTAGAACATTATACGACGTAGAACTATAGCACATAATCAATAGTACTTGAATCAATGTATCAGTAGTCAACTGATTTAGAACATTATACGACGTAGAACTATAGCACATAATCAATAGTACATGACTCAATGTATCAGTAGTCAACTGACATAGCACTTTATTCGACGTAGAACTATACCACGCAAACAAGAACAATTGATATAGTACAACATTCGGTTTTGAAATGATGGTGATCATGATAGAAGTTATCCTTAAAAATCTAAAGTACTTGTGAAAAATAGTTAAGCATTCATCTCCCCCAAAATAGTTCAATAAAATCACTAAAACAATTGAAAATGGGGCTATGGAACTCACTTGTTACAATGATGCGATGACAAAAGTGAGTACACCGAAATGAGGCGCAATCTCTAACTGCGACCTATTATGAATGATATGTTCTATAATAAGGTATGATGTAACGTTATGCATGCAATTCGTATGATATCTATACCACTTGTGAATTTTTGAAAATAACACTTATCGTCGAAAAATAATCGTATAACGTCTTGACAATTTATAAATTACTTTACAAGTATTTATATTGAAATGATATCCTACGATAGTCATTTAGTGATTTATTATGAAACTATAACTTTTCGTCGTAAAATAATGTCATTTGACAATTTTATGAAAGTGACTAAACGGGCTCGTAATGCTAGTCGTAAAATGGTGCACATCGAGTGTTAGGAAACAAACTCAACGGTTTTGGAAAGCTTATATCATTATCTCAAAGTTTTAGCATTTAAGTTTTTGTCCTAGAGGTCTCGATCATGGAGAAAAATATAGGTAAAGTATGGTACTTGTGTCCAAAATATTGTTTAAGGGTGGTTTTCGGTAAAGTTTAAGTGACCGTATTTTATTCGTTACAACTCCGCTTGACGAACGGTTGGACATTTTGGAAAATATGCTAGGCGAACTTACTTATACTAGAAGACATCATGTTATAAAAAGTACTACATCAACGTTAAAAACGACCCTCAACATGGTCATTTGTGGCCGTAATATTTGTCTAATAGAAATATATCAGTTTTTCTTATATAATATAGTTACGGCGACTTTATGTAAACACGTGTAATTTAATCGTTACAAATTCGTTTTCTACGTTTTATATGTCCTTAGCTTCGTATCAAAGTATACTAATATATTTTTGATAAGTCGACACAATTTATAACGCTTAAGACTCAGTTTTGACTCGTAAAAAGTGGAAGTAATATGCTGAATTTTCTGATTTTTATAGTTTTCGTCGTCAAACTTGAAAAATTCATATCTTCTTCGTTATAAATCCGTTTTAACCCGTTCAAGCGACCACGTTTTCGTTTTAAAGTGTATTTTCTAAATATCTAGCCCAATAATTTTTACTCACTGTCGAAGTTTCCAGAATTTGAAAATATGATCAGACCTTTAAAATAAGTTGTCGAAATGAGTTTTTCTCTCGCAAAACCTATTCTAACCAATTCAAAACAACTTCGAAGCTATTCTAATCCTACCATACACCTTCTTAGGGTGTCATGGGTTCCTAGACATCACCAAAAGTGATATGTTTAAAGGAGTAATTATAGGATGACATATATATATATATATATATATATATATATATATATATATATATATATATATATATATATATATATATATATATATATATATATATATAACACTTAAAAACATTTAAAGTGGTATAGCTATCCATATGACTTGCATATTTTTCTCAAGCATGATAAAATGAACATAATATGAATATGAAAGATGAAAAGGACCATGAAATGCTTACTAGTTACTTGATGAGGTTAAATGAACAAGGATTATCCTAAATACCCTAGGTTTTTATTTCAAAACCTTACTTAAGAGTATGCCTGGGTTGTAAATTAACTTGTCTTGAAAAGAAAATGGTCTCCTTGCTTGACCCACCCTTATGGCCGGTTGATACTAAGAAGGAAGAAGAGAGGAAATTTTTTATTCCACACTTGATATCTTATGCTTGTATGTGTTGAAGTAATAATATAATAAGGTAAGTATTATTGTATATTTAGATATTTAGTACTCAAAGTGTAGTTGAGTCATCCTCCTTGTCGACAAGCCCAAAAAGACTAAAATTATATTGTATTTTGAGTAGCTAAGTACTTAGGTGTAGAAGTAAAGGTATTGTTATTTAAGAATAATTAGTAACTTGTGTACATGTTTGAGCTTTTAGGGTAGCGTTAGCTAAAAATAAATTTTAGCGGATCAAAATAAAATATATTGAAGTCATAAAAATTATAAAAATACATTTCTTACAAAAATTGAGTGAAATAATAATTATCGTGTAGTATTTACGAAAACCGTCGTAATTATATAAATATAACAATTTATATACAAAATAAATTTAAAATACCGGGTAAACTAATAATATTATTTTTATAATCTTAATATAAGTATAAAAATATATCGGGATAATTTTTGGAAGTATCGGATCAAATGTTCAAAATAATTAATTACGCGATAGCGTTTATTTAATAAGAAATTATGCGTTTAATGTAAAATGCAAAACCATGCATGAACTAATATGATGATAATGATGCTAATGATATGTAGACTAAACCTTCTATATGAAATGTCCTCGATGATATGTTCATGAATTCGCAGCTAAACCATTAAGGTTACGCGAATTTGATACTCGTAAACCTAGTTTACGATAAATGATGAATAGTGAATCATGAATAGTGATTTTGAGAAATGACATGAAATTACGAGTTGTCACATAATGTCTCTTTGATGATCAACATACATGTACACAATGTGGATTGCACAAAAACTTCTACATTAAGTTCAACTCTCACCTAAAACACATCATTCTAATTAGTTTATAGCAATCCACAAAGAAGTTTCACAAGATAGGACAATGCTTGAGAATTCCAGCATCACCAAGATAATCAGAAGAAGATGTACGGCAAATAAAACACCCCTAATCAAATAAAAGTAAAAAAGAGAGAGAACACACACCCAAAAATTTACATGTATAACAATGTTAGGAAAAGTATCATTCACTATGTGCAGCAACAAATTCGTATATTCAGATATGCGACGTGTCAGATCTGTTATATTTTGAGCGATGTGTGCTCAGTTTGATCCTATAAATATGTACTATATGATAAGGCGTACCTTTCTGCTCCACCAATAGCCTCCCGTATTTTTTTTGCAAAGCTTCATAGGTGGAGGGAAGGGCTTTGGATCTCGACCCAAAATATAACCAAAATCAACATGGAAAAGGTAGCCATCATCCCTAAGTAGAAGATTGTGAAGGTACCTGCACATTTATAACAACTAAAGTTACTTAAAAAACAAATTTATGGATCCCAACTGGACTATAAATGCTGTTGTAGCAAAACTTTAACATATAACTCCTAACATGTTGCAAAATGTAAGTGTGGAAAGTGTAGTGTTCGCAAGATCAGTAGGGTGATTTGCACCTTCAATAACGAACTTGGCTTTAACACTTCTTGCATTTTCTCTTTAATAGGCATGTTTAGTGTGTGATGGATAAATTTTTCCTTGTGAACCTTGTAATTGCAACATAAAGAGGGGCGTGATTCCATATGAGAAAATAAATACAGATAACTAATATGTATAATTTTTTAATTGGTCGTCATCTGCATTTGTATTTTAACAAATAGCATCACACCAAGTCCATAGGAGGTTGCATATATCGACATTTAAAGTTAACTCTCCAAAAGGTGAAGAATGGTGGGATCACCTTGGTCCCATGCATCCTAAGGATGCCAACCGGACCCTCCCCCAAGGACCCGGCCCCAGGCAATGAGCACATGTCCCAGTGACTGTACTTATCAAGAGGTTTTTAAAGTTAACTCTAGGTGACTGTCAATCCATTCAACTAATATATCTAGTTCAGTTAATCTTTAGAACCGACCCATTTGATATATAACATAACTCAACCCGACCCATTCATAAGTAAACGGGTCAAATTGCTACATCTTGTATTATTCCTATTAGGTATAACTGTATAAGAGGTTACCCGGAGTGTTAGCAATGCTACATTATCAGGGAGACTATAGGGCGGGACACTTGAAAGTTTGTTCCTTCATTTCCATCCTATAAAAAATCAATCCACTTCATAATCAAAAACTTAAAGGCCATGTTGCTTGCACAAACCAGAGGAACCATGTTGCTTAAGCTTAGGTAGGTTCTCATTGCCATGATGTGCATTACCTTCACACATTTCTGTTGAGACCTGAAGTATTAACATGTCAATAATAGTTGTTGCAAAGATCATAAATGCTAAGTGGTTAATAACATAACTTGTCAAAACACAATATTCAAACAATCAAACACAATACAAAATGCCAAAGTGTAGTAGCGTAACTTCAGGTAAAGCAGTATAATTGAAATTGTTACAGGAGATATCTTTGGGTAAAACATTTTTGACCTGGTGTTCAAGAGTGAACCAGTATTGAAAGTTAGTGAGTCATTGCCTGTGTAATTTGCAACATTTACAACATTCACACCAACCTCGAGTTTCTTTGACTCAGTTGTCAAGTTTCGTTCCTCTTTAATTTCTCTTGCTTATACTTCATCAATATCGGTCATCACAGAAACCCGATTACTGTAAGAAACAAAATAAAAAAAATAAGTTCATTAGTTTAATGAAAAGAACTCAACTGAACGATAATAAAATGTCTAGCCATTTTTGTTCTCTCTCTAGATCTCTTGCACGCTCTAGGGCTGTTGCTGGGTCATCTTTCTGAAAGTCATATAAGGAATTTATTTACCCAAAACTGGAACGCTCAAGAGTAATCCAAGGATCTGTTGCAATTAGCCTTTTCATATGTGAATCAAGGGCCTGTAGCCTACATTCTTCATCATTAATGGACACTGTTAGATCTGTTGTAGGCTTACACTCCTCTATGCATTTATCCTGCATTGCAACGATGTCCTTGAAATGTGTAAATATTTCATTCATAAAACCCTCGAGCTTGCCACCGACTACTATTTGAGTTGGTTGTGCTTTATCCAGGTCAGGATCTAATTTGGGAAATTTCCTATTGATGTCACAAACAATGAGAGATAAACTACTAACTAACTCTTCCCACTTCTTCATGTCAACATCTAAATTTTCCAAGTCACGATCTATAGCTCTTATTTTTCTTGAATTGCATCATAATTTTTTTGTAAATCTGAAAGTGACAATTTAAGCTTTTCCATGTCATTTACGTTTTTCTTGTGCTCACCAATAGCAACATGAAAACCGTCAGACGTATATTCAATACATACTGCCGTGAAAATCTTTACTGGATCTTCACCTTTTAGGAATTTTGTTGCACGAGCCCAACCGCTTTCAATATCATTAGAGACTGTTGCACTTAAGGCGTCAAGTGTTTCTTGCAGCCTATAGCCAATTGCTAATTTCCAAGGTAACGTGATGTGAGAATGGATAGAAACATCACAAAGGCATTGGTGGCACCGTAGAATGATGTCACATTGGAGAAAACAAATACCATAAATAGATTTTTTTATATAAACTGGTAAACCAACACTGATCTGATTTACGAATGGTGACGCCACTGGTGTCCCTGCTGGGAAAAAAACCGGTGAATCCACGCTATCCTGCTGACTTCCCCCTGGAACAGTAATGAGGGGTGCAAAAGTAATTGTTATGATGAGTGCAACAATGATTAGATATGAATTTGCAACCCTCTTCATCCACTCTTCCCCTCATTTTTTTAGGTCCGCGTGTTCTTTCCTGAATACCATCATTGGTGTCTCATCCATATTATTCTTTTCATTGCCGCATCCAAGAAGTGCGAATTTCTGCACTTTCTATAATGATTCAAGGTACAATAGCTGTTAACGTGAGTTAATTGTTACTGGACTACTATAATATATATGCTTGATAGAAAAATAGTTCCAAGCATCTATAAAGAGATATAACATATTTACCTTAAATCACTTGACTTCTTTTCGCATCTGTAAAGTTGCGCCCGAATCCTTATCAAGTTTTTCTGTTGCCGTTAATCCTCCAGCATAGTATTCATAACTCGTTATACAAAAATATAGATTAATATTGTAACAATTTTTATTTAATTTTTTATTTTTTTATCTGTGTGTTAACATTAACAAATTAATTGCAAGTAAAAATAATGGAGGAAAAAAAGTTTCCAGGTGCACCAAAACTGAGCTCGTTTCCACTGAACCTGTTGTGTTGTGATTCGTGACCCAACCCATCCGACCCAACCGTCTTGCAATACCTGAGATAATATGAATGTGCGATTTAGAGAGTCCACGACTGGCTGTTTGTTATAGCCGGATGCATTTCATGTATAACAATGTTCTCCGATGACGAACAGGCATTTGAGGTTCTAGCACGCGTTGCAGCAGGTAATGCTGACACATAAGCATGAATCAAAAAAATGGTGTGAGAATATATAGGTACGATACGGTTGATCCATTGATAGAAAAAGCAGAACACTTGTGTAAACTGTACCAAGAACTTGACGTATGGGATAAGTATTAGAAATGGTCTCCTGATCAGAAAATGCACGTGGATGCCCAATAAGACTACACGAACGACCTAGGCTCGTAAAATTGTTATCCCTTGGTGAGTACGGGTCTGAGTAAGTACTGGTTACATCATGAACCGTCTTTGTACTGAAATCCAACATTCTCAGGTACTGAATAGTTAGAACCTATAAATAAGAATGGCATATACAAACAAACAAATTAGCAACCAATACATGGTTTAAGGTATGTAAGATATTAAAGAGAAAGCAAACTAACCATGAGCAAGCCCCCCGCAGGAATTATAGTTGAGAAAGGAGCAGCGAAAAGAGATGAAGAGCTACCGTGAATCGGCCGGCTAACCGACAACCCACTACTGCTTGATTGTAAAGTACATGCACGCTTACTACCCCAAGTAGCCGCATTTACAGAATTGAAAACCTCACTGCGCTGGGATATGGTTGGCCAACTACATTGTTGCACTAACGTATGTTTACAAATAGTTATTCCCACGTTTGACCATAACCACGTGTCTAAATCAAGTAACGAAATGTATAAATCAAGTAATTGGTGAACGTCCTCGGACACTCCTGGAATACGACCTTTAAGTGTGAGCTTTTTTAAACATTGCAAACTAAATATGCTTCTAGAAACTTTTAAGGTTTGTGCAAGAACTAAGACCTATAGAAATAAGCTTTTCAAGATGTCCAAATGACGAGGCAGCTGGATCTTCTTTATAAAAACATGTGAACAGGAAGTTTGAAAGATCCTTGACCGGGTGCAATGGGCTTAAGCCTTTGAACTCCGCAATGAGATGTAATTCTGATAAAGAACCAACCTCCTTTAATTCAGACTGTTTATCAAACAAAAAGGATTTAAACATCCCACAACCACTTAAGTTTAAGTACACAAGCTTTTTTAGACATCCAACAGGAGCATTAATTTCTGTTAAGTTTAAACAGTCTTTGAGATCTAACCTCTCGAGATTTGGAGTCAGCTCAATGTCAAGGGTCCTCAACTTTGAATGAATAAGGTCTAGGGATATGAGATTTAGACGTCTTGAGGGCATGTGAAGATCTACCAAATTATACCCAATAGGACTTAATATCTCCAGATTCGGAGTCTGCCCCAGGATAAAATTCTTTAACCATGAACTATTGAGGCTGAGGGATTTGAGCTTTGGAAATCCAAAGGGCACATAAATTTCTTCCAAATTACATCCAGCAAGACATAAGTTCTCGAGTTTTGGAGTTGGCCCTAGGTTAAGATTCCTCAACTTTGAATTATTGAGGACGAGGGATATGAGCTTTGGACATCCAAAGGGGACGTGAAGTTCCTCCAAATCACATCCAGCAAGACTCAACGTCTCGAGATCTGTAGTTAGACCCAAGTCACTAGTACACAAAGCCATGAGTTCTTTACAAATGAGTGGGTAAAATACCTGAAACCATAACTGATATACGCAGCAAGTCGCAATTTCCAGTTGGCCCCTCAATTTTTCAATCCTTCACAGTCCATTATGAAACGGTAATCTAGTGGTGGCAAGGCAGCACAGATGCTTTCTAGCATAGGAAGATCCTCCAGATGCAGCTTCTTTAAACATTGCAATTCATAGTCAGCTGAGTTGCTATCTACAAACAATGTCTGCAACTTCTCGCAATACCTGATGTCCATGTTCTCAATTAATTAATCATAACATTGTACTCAAAAGAACACCATTCATTCAATTACATGAATACATTCATTCAAATGAAGTGTTCAACCAACAAAATGAGATCCGAAACATGACAATTTAGTGTGTATTTGAAGGAAATGGAAGAAAAGGGAACTTGTTGGAAGAAAATATCTAATTGCAAGTGATGACCTGAAGTCCTTCCGATTTTACCTTGTTTCTGAACATTTCTTTGAGTCTGTTTACAATAAGCAAGTATGTGGGTTTGCTAACCAAGTTTTTAAAATTGGCACAGGAATCTTTCAAGATGAGTGGGGAAAAAAGTAAGATCAAAGTTATACTGATTATAGAAGATGAAAAACACCCGAAACCAAAAATAACAGCCATGATGTTCACACAACCTTATATCTCATTTGCGCATAATATAATTAACATAAAGAACTACCCTAAGAATATTTAGATAACTTTCGGCAGAAGTATAAACCTTATAAGACGAAATTTTGTAACTTTAAAATACCAGGAAGAGACAAACAAACAGAACTCTGGTGAAAACTGATCGGTTGGTGCTGAAGGTGGTAGATTTGAGACAATAGCATCTAATATCTCATAGAAACTTGCAAGACTTGTTGATCTTCAGTTTGTATGTAAGGAAAACATCCTATGGCACACTTGAGGATCACCAGTCCCAAACTCCAAATGTCACTTTTATAGTCATAAGCGCCCCCACTGTTTCTTTTCGGATTAAGAAAATAAACGCAATATATAGGTAAAACAATTTTTAATAATCAATTTCATGTTAGTCGTAACAAAATTAACTGAAAGAAAAACATGTAATTACATTAAAATTCCACTTACCGACATGTAGTAAAAAAGTTAAATATTTAACGTGCAAATATATAAAGGATCCTATATATGCAATTTTATGAAAATATATAAACAAACATATAATTAGAGAATATTATCTTAATAAGGGGTGTCTGGGTCATCTGCTATAGCGATTTCAAAATAAGGGGTGTTTAAGTTTGTCTACTGCAAAAGCTGTTTATGGGATCTTTGGGTATGTGTACTGCAAGTTATTGGGTATGGTTGCTGCAACTGAATTTATATGGGTGTTTGGGTCTGTCTGTTGCAAATGAGCAGCTTTAAGGGGTGTTTGGCTATGGCTTCTACAGCAGTTTAAGGGGTGTTTGGGTCAATCTGCAGGAGCAATTAGAGGGTGTTCAAATATGTCTGTTACAAAACATATACAAATAGTCCTATCAGAAGATGAGTTAATGTAAACCAAAACTTCAGTTCTTGATATAAATCTATCTATATATTTTGCATCAAGTTTTGAGCTATCTGTCACTACACATACACAATAAGATTTCTAAAATGAAATAGGTGAGGGTTTGAGTATTATTGTGAATTGTGATAGCATGTTGTGATGGCTGTGGCTTGGGTCAGAATGTAGTGGCTAGCTAAAGTGACCACAATACCCTTACTATGTCACCGAAGCTGCATTTATAAGTGGTAAAATATATATTATTTAAGAAACATTCAAAGTTATTTAAGCAGTAGATAGATTATAGTGACTGGCAAGTATAGGAAACTAAAAGGTTACAATCTTACAGCTTAAAGATATATGAAAGAACACGTCGCCTATATAACCAGATAAAAGGACTAATTCATCCCTCATTAAGTTATTGAGCAGAGTGGTTCACCAATTCAAAGACATGGCGCGGTAAAAATGCAAAATCACAACTCGACTATAATATTACGTTTTAAACCGATCATTAGCTTCACAAACATTGTCATGATATCATTTTTCAACTAAACATAGAACTGGTTCTCCTTTTATGGCTTCCTTTTATTAGTCACTACTCAAAGAACATATTTGTCATTAGAAAATACAGATATGATGTCTGAAAGCTACATAAAATAATGCTATTGTAATTTTTGCTTCATAGTTGGATTGACTACCTTTAAAGCCTTCCAACGGGATCCAACTTACAAAGCATCAGAGCTACAAATGCATGTAGACACAACCTCTGTAAAAGGCAAAACAACTTTTCACATATATGAGCATTTATCATATCTTTGTAGTATTGAAAACAGAGAAGTGCATAATCTGACCGTAATTGGAGATGGATTACCAAGAACTATAATTGTGCATGTTTCCCCTGCTTAAAACTTTGAGATAGCATGTGCACCTATACTGATACTTTGTGATCATACAGATCCATTAAATAATTATACAAAGCACTTTATCATGTATAATACCTGTCACTATTTCTAGACGATGGAAAGCAAGAAGTATGTCTGTCACCAATCAGCAAATCACTTCCACCATTTCTCGACTCCACTTGACCAGCTACTCACGCCAGTTGTTGAGCCACCGCCGGACCAACTACTGCCACCATCTCTATCATTACCACCAAATTTTCTTTATATAATACATTTGGACAGTGCATAGCTAAATTGATTTGATAAACAAATTTGACATTTGCAGCAACGCGGGTTGATACCTGCCGCTTACCTTTGTTACAATCTCGTTAACCTAATTTTGGAGATATGTGAATGATATTAAGAAAGTACCAAACAA
Source organism: Chrysanthemum makinoi (assembly GCA_910596185.1). NCBI lineage: Eukaryota > Viridiplantae > Streptophyta > Magnoliopsida > Asterales > Asteraceae > Chrysanthemum > Chrysanthemum makinoi. The sequence goes on along the minus strand of OU343225.1, from coordinate 282,518,983 downwards.
ACTGATATGTTAAACATAAGTGATTAAAGCGATGTGAAACAACGAAACAATTAATCAATAAGTTAAAAAACAACGAATATATGAATAACGTCATCAAAAAAATACTCGCTTTCTTGATATCAAGACGAACAATCACATGATTTTGTGATGGGGTATAGTGATTTTTTTCAATATATACTAAAAAGTGCTAAAAATTATAAAAGAAATAGAAGCAATCATCTATACAACCATATTAATAGAAGTTTGTTTCTTGTAGGTAGATATAGTAAAGAAAACAAAAGGTAACAGATAGTACCATAAGTCATGAAGCTGATGCACTTGGTTTGGGTAATCCTCTTGGCAAGCTTAAGTTGTAAAAACCTAAACCAAGACCAATCTTATCGCCACATACCTTGGGTAGAATGTTTCCAGATGGTTGGCAATCCTACATAGTAAACACATCATTATAAGCTAGCTCCTTAACTTCTTGATCAATAACAACAAAAAGGTACCTTCTTTGTCCATTTGAATCACAGGTCAGCCATTCTTAAAACCCTAAAAAGGTTTTAGAAGAAAGAGGGAGATGTATTACAAAACATGTCTCATCATCTTATCTTAACTGTGTAAATTTATAAATAATAGAAAAACATGAAATTGTGTAGGTTAATAATAGACTTGCATGATGAGCATGATATTATGCGATTGTTGATGTTACAGATCCTGCCCAATTCCCTACGTTCCTATAATATAAAATTAGTGTCATCATGTGTTCATTCATATATAACATCTGACCTTCTGATGAGGTATAATTAATAGCATCAAGAGATGTTAATATTACCAGATGATGATGATGATGATGATCTCCGCTTACTTTCATTGAATGATTTTTGGTTTTGGTTTTTTAATAAGAATGTTCGTATATAAAAACCCTAATATATTAATATTTGACAACATTATTGGTTCATGCAATATTAATTATGTGTTGCAAAATTTATCACAACCGTTGGAATGCTCCAATGGTTTAGGTGTTTTTTTATTTGTGCCTCCCATCCCAAGTTCGAATCTTGGCAACTCTCTTTTTAAATTTACTAATCCGAATTTTTAAGTGGTGTGTGCGTAGGTGGAATTATGATGACATGGAAATATGACATGACATTATGGGATGCCAAGTGGCATTTTATGTGGCATGCCTCCTCTTATATATAATGTATAGATATATATATACACACTAGTGTCAAAACCCGTCCGATGGACGGGTATGACTTGTGATTTTTATTTTTATGATTTTGTTTATCATATATATACCAGAAAGTAATTAAAAGTTAAATAAAAGGTTAAAGATGTTTATTTGATATTTTGTATAATATATTAAACTACTTAAAGAAGGTTAGTAATTTGATTTATTTTGTGTTTTTTTTATTTGTTGTTACTTGTTTATGTTTAATAAAGAAAAGGTAAAATATTCTTATGTTATGTTTGTTGATATAGTGTGAACATATTTTTTCATATGAACCTAATTTATCAGATGCCCTTAAGGACGTCCATTATTAATGAGAACACTAATAATTATATTACCAATGAAGATTTGTATTTATGATATTGTTTATTTTGCTTTTAACTGACATAATACATAACGTATATAATTTTGTAAGTTTTATTAGAGGTGTCCATATCATGAAAATAGCAAATGGTAAAAACATACCTCGAATGCATTAAGTATAGAATGATATATTTTATGTTAGCATAATAAATAATATGTTTAATATGTATAAGAAATATTTTTATTTCGTTGGGGTATTGTGAAATTGCATGTTTGGTTACTCTTATTCGGTCATTCTAGTGATTATTACTTGTTTTAGTATATATCGGTGGAAATTGATACATTTTGTTTTTTTGTGGGATTACGATATTGCCGGTTTGGTTCTTCATATTTTGAAAGTGCAATGATAGTCTTATTTGTGAAGTTTAGATTCTATTTTTTGTTTTTGGTTGTTGTTGAATGACCCAAGTATCCTTGTTTTTAAATTGTGACATTGGATATTTTAGCAATTTTATTTTACCTAGGGGTTAGAAATGCAATTGGAAATTAATTTAGGGTGTATTAGTGGATTTTTTAATTCTGAAGGACCATACATGATATTTGATAATAGTATAGGGTAATTATTGAAATTTTATTAAATTTAATTTGTTTTACCTTTATTATTTTTTTTAACCCACTATAAACGTTTTTTCATTTCCTCTTTTTCCTGTATGCGCATACTTTGCTGATAGTGTGTGTTTTAATCAAATATCTAGGTAAATTAGTTATGAAATCTAATTGTTGCTCATTCGTTTTGTTTTAATATAAGTAAATGTTTTTTATTTGTGGTGTGTATTTCTGATTGTATGTTTTTGATTATTTAGGTTAAGCAAGGGTTTGGTGTTCATAATTTATGATCGATAGTCGTTTGTAGTTGTTGATAGTTTGTTGAAGCAAGGTGTTTGGTGATTTTCTTGTATAAATTTTAAGTGATTGCAGTATTGTTTTATTTATTGATTATTTTTTTTTTGTAATTAGGGTTTAATTATTTTTTATTTTGGGGTTTTTTTGTTTACCCATTTTTATTTGTATTTTTGAATGTTTTTTGATAGATGTTTTTGTCAATTTGTGTTATTTTGTTTTGTTTTGTTTTAGTCATGTAGTGATCATTTGCGTTGGGTTAAACTTAAACGTAGCATCATGAGGTTTATAAGATATCAAACGACATTGATTAATATGTGTAACCATGTTTGTTTGCAGCGTCGTTTTGGTTTGTATGAAGTATCAGGTGTGCAATGTGTAGGTGTTAAGTTATTTATGATTTGTTTTGTAGTAGGTCTATTGGGACAGATTTTGCAATTAAGTCATATCTAGTACTTTATGATTTTGTTTTGTTATATCAGCGGGCCAAGTATTGTGTTTCAGATTCTGGTTTGTTGTTTTGTGTCATTCAAAGTGGTTGTGGTATTTGTAATTTTGGTACATGTGTTATGATTAGGGTGTTTGGCTGTCATAGTGCTGTTTTTAGTGTAGTAAAATCTTGTTTTAAGGGTGGTTGGCATTGCATCAGTGGGTGATGCTGGTGTTTGCCTTCTTTAGATGTAACTCACTTTGTTGTGCAAGGTATAGAACAATATAACAACCATTGGTATCCACATGCACGTCATTACGTACAAAAATAATAACAATTTGACTATACTTTAGAGCTTGGTCAAGCATATGCGTGTAGCATTTCTACTGTCATTTACTGGATCACATAGTTGAAAGATATGTTCATTGAAACATAGAGATCACATTTGAATTATGTTTTGAGGCATAGAGCACTTTGCCAATTTAACCTTTGTGTTTATAAACTTATTTAGAGATAATTTGAAAATCTGACCAAAGTGATAATTTCAAAATCAAACATTGTAGTGCGTGTAGTAACATGAACATATAAAAGTTACCATTAACAGAAGCAATAAGTTGTTCATCAATAACTCACATGAAGGTAAAACTAAGTAGTAGGTTAGGGTATATTTTAGCTTAATGTTTTAGCTTATTAGCTTATTGTAGTTCTGATTTTACTGTAAAAAGTTTTGTAATAATCCTTTTTAATTAATTTATGTTTTAATTTTAATTCAAGTTTCAATTTACTTTAAGGTTCTTTCATGTTCTCTTTTGGATAAAAAGCTCTTCTTCCTGTTTCATAAGGTGATGTAAGCTTAACCATAGCTTAATGTAAGTTTGTGTTATTAATTTCTGTCTTAACTTCACAATTTGACCAAAAATCAACAAAAGTCAAAAACAGTCATAGTTAAATATCCGTTTCAGTATGTTATAATCTGTTTTTAAGTCATTTCAAGTTATGTTTGGTTAAAAATAATATGAGTTTTGTTAAAAGTAGGTTAAAAATCAGTTTTAAGAGTTTGAAAGAGAATGTTTTATTTAGAGATATTTTTATAGTTCATGGCAATTAGGAGAGTTTAATTTGAGTGTACTATGTTTAGTTACTAATTTTAAAGCAATTTTAGTCAAAGTTTTAAGTCTTTGAAGTTTAATTTTTGTTTTGAAGTTTTGCCAAAACAGTTTTTAGTCTCATGATTGTGTACTCAATTCAGTCAGTTGTTATTTTATTTGTAAGTTTTAAATTTACTCTTAAGTTTGTGTAATGTAGTTTTTATGATAGTTAGAATTCCCTAGTTTAATTGTTATAAGCTGATTTGCCATTAGGAGTAGTATTAGTTGCTTATTTCTTTCCCTAGTTTAAGTATTAGTGTTAAAATTACTTGCATCTCAGTTCCTATTTCTTTCCATATCAGTAGTATTCTCTGCTTAATATCAGCTTGATATGGTGTTTTTAGTGATTGATTTGTTGTTCCTTAAATAGCCCCTAGTATTAGTATAATTTGTTATCCCTTAGAAGTCATTAAATGCTTATTTGGTTAGCTTATTAAGCTGCATAGTTCTGTCATTTTGATTATGTTGTTGTACCATTAGCTGTCCCAAAGTACTCATTTCTAAACTGCTTATTTCCTATTTATGTTAAACTGCTTGGGTGAATTTTGTCTCCTTTGGTAGTTTGTAGCATAGATAATCTTGTTTTTGACTGGCCCAGTTGCAATTCAGACAAATTAGTTACAACACGATCATTGAATAGATGGTAGAATTAGTTAAAGCTTCCATTTCCATTAATGGTGGTGATAAGATAAACGTACTCAATAATTCCTTACCAACAATTGCAAGAAACTTCCACATGAGGAAATACATCACAAAGAAGGGGAAAAGAAGCATTAAAGAGCCGAACTGATATATCGGATAAAGTACAACTATTGGGGCTGCACAAGAAGCACACACTTAATTAAATGCAATTTGAACTATTTTCAGGTATACCGACTATCTCCAAAATGAATTTTTTGTCATCTGCTCACAAGCAAATAACCTATCTCGTCTATATGCTCACAAGCATGGTTCCAAGCTGCAATATATGCATGGCAGTATACCCACCAGTTAAGGAATTAATACATCTGTCATACGATCATTGCGGCCAGCCCACAAAAGGTGTGCTTATAGATACAAATTTGAGATGTGAGTGATCACAGATGAAATTTTGCACATAGACCATGTGTGATTAAAAAGTATATAGGTGATCAAATTGAGTGTAATGTGTCTTTTAATGACAAACTCTTGACTGGATTTGGAAGTTAACTGAAACATACCCACCATGAGCTTATGAACCTGGTTCACCAGCAATGCCATCTTCGTGGGTCTAACAGCTGCACGAATGATAACAGTTGGTGACTTCATGTGCCTGTTAGGAGACCAGCTTCTAATCTTATTGTCATCATCATATCCAAAAAATGAAAACACGCAGTTGCAACTACAAACTCAGACCAAATGTAAGAAATTCATAGCAATCCACAGTAGTTCATGTCAATAATCTTGTTCGAGCATCAACACGTACCTCTTTGTTCTCTCCCCTTTAAAGCATAAGATTTTTATGTCTATTATAAAAACAATGCACAAGTAAATATCAATTTCAGTTAAGGGAGATTTATGTTTAACTTTTTTGCAACTTCAAGTACATATGGTTGAAGTTCTTCAGTACGATAAGCACCAACACCAAGATTGAGCTTCAAGTAACTTGTGTTAGCCACAATAAGATATAAAATCAATTTCTCGCCTTTGACAACATGTAAGACCTGAGCTCATTTGGCTTCCACATGCATTAGCTTTCTTGGATCACCAATGTGTGATAAATCTAACTTTTCACGTCTATAGGTTATCCGCGAGATAATACTAAGAGTATCGGACATACATTGCCGGAGTTTTTTTTAATAACCAAACAAAATGAGTAATCCCAAACACACTGGAATTAAAGGTGAATGTCTTTGCTAAAGTTTGAGATTTAAAATACTTTAAAGTTGGGTGCAAAAAATACTCAATTTGACCCATTGTCCGACAGCGTATTGTCACTATAAGTCAGTAAGAACGTTCACCAGGCAAGACTCCAGCAAAACCAACAGACTTCTTGATTACCTCCTCAATTGAGATATATAAATACATTTAGGGGGTGTTTGCATTAGCTTACCTTATGGGCTTATCGACTTATTTAGATTTAAGAAAGCCAATAAGCTCAATAATTTTAGGCATATTAGCTTATCCACTTAAACTTATGGCGTATTTAAGCCATAAACTCAAATGGGTGAGCCAAAAAATATGCTTATTGGCATTCCCAATTAATAAGCTGATCAACCCATAAAATAAGGTTAATCTAAACGTCACTAATAGAATTAATGTAGCTGGAAGGAAAATCATTTAAAAGTTTATGGCAATGACTCATTCGAGGTTTTTAAGAGCTTTAAAAATGTGGTAAAGGTATTTCGCCTAGAAAAATGGAATCTATGTTGCGCAAGAAGAAGAGCTCAAACCTGATATGGCTTTAGCTCGAATTCATCCCATTAATGTGATGAACTACTTCCTTCTACTGTCCCTGTCCTAGCATAGATCAATTCCCCAAGATCCTGATATAAATTAATAATGATACTACATAAGCAATGGTGGCAAATAATGCATAAATTAATAGATTGTGAATGTTAGCAGCGTTTACATGTATGTGTATATAATTACTAACACATTCATTTCAGATGCGATAATGTACAATTAAAGGAAATAGAGGTGCATACGTCACCAACATAGTGACATGATGATTAAGGTTTTCCTATCTTTATGCACAAGGTTTGAGTTTGTATCTTCCTTTTGGACTCATGTTATGCAGAATTCAGGGTCTTTGGTTACTGGTTTATGCTGATTAGCATTACTTTAAACTATATGTAGGAAGAAACATAATCATCAGATTATACCTCGAAAAGTATAGAATAATGTCTTCCATGAGTTTATCAGCATTACCCTTTCCAAATATTAATTTCCTCCTTTCAATTTCAAGATTTTCCAACCCCAGGCCTCTTATAGAATCATTACCTACTTCTGTTGATAGATTTTCCACAAACTCAGAGGCCCTTGTTATGCGAGAATCAAACTGCACATGAAGTTTGTAAAGCGTAAACTTCAAAGACTAATTAGAAAAACATGTATGAGATATGTAAAAAATGATAAAGATGCATACCATTACCACATCATCAGCCAAGTGCCTATGTTGGCAGTCCATTGATGTCGACACCTGGGTTGAAGGGCTATTAGCTGCCGTAGAAAAACTACAACCATCTTCTAGCAAACAGCCAAGATAATGACGGAAAGACTCCCAATCGTGATGGTTGTAAAGAAAAAAAAAGTATCAGTTATGGTGACTCCCTTGTATGGCCAAAGTAAGAAAACATTAACTATAAGACTGAATAGAGAAACTAATTACACCCACCTACTCTATTATGCCAATAAGCAATATATAATAAAGTTAATTAAATAGCAGATAGTACCTGTATTCGTAGTTTTGTCGCCTTAAATCATTATAAGCGAACATAAGTTCCCAGAAAGAATCTCTAAAGCAACACCATATTTGGCTTGCTGTTACCATAGCGATATACTGATCCATTCCAAAGTCCACAGAATACCAGACCAAATGACCTTAAAATGTTAGGAACCTAATAATATCTTGGATATGAATATACAGTTAGAGAGTAGAATTGAAATGTTACCCAGCCAGCCAACCTTACCACTTGTGCTCAAGCTCCATATCTCTTCTTACGCAGAGTTTATTCTTTAAAGTTAGAAACAAAGTTAAAATGTCAGTAACTTTGAATGCAGAAACACTCACCAGGGAAAACTCCGGTAAATCCATCAGCTTTCTCAATCAACTTTTCAATAGGAAGTGATGCAATTTCTTCATCCTTGCTTCCACCGAGTAAAGATGAAGATGGGTACATGTTTGTTCCCATACAAAGACGTCTACCAGTTTCCTTAGCAATAGCAAGTTGATCACCTATATAATAAATAAGTATAAAGTTAATTTAAAACACAAGGACTAAAAGAATAAAATCTGCGTAAGTATATAGCTATAGTTACCAGTAATCATCTTGACATTAACACCAAGATTTAGACCTCTTCGGATAGTCTCAGTACTGTCGTGTCTTGGTGGATCAAAAAGGGACAATAGTCCAACAAACTCCCATGGACCACCGGCGCTGTCCTTTGACTTTTGTGGCACTTCCTATAAGTTTAGCAAACAAACCATTAATCAGATAAGAAACAGATTAAAAGAACATGTTACTCGTGTATAAATTTAAGATTTATACAAACCTGTCTTGCAACACCCAAAGACCTAAGACCACGTTCGACAAATTTATCAATCATGGCGTGAACCTTCTTTTTTAAATCTTCTCTGCAGTTGCAGAGGGTCAAAATCTGTTCAGGTGCACCTTTGCTAGCTCTAAACCGGTTACCATTTTCATCAATATAAGTCAAAGCAGTCCTCTTATCCACAGGATTGAATGGGAGAAAATGGACTTCCCTGATTCCAGCTCTTGCCAACAAAAACATACATGTTAATAACGCATTTTTCTTCTTTTACTGAATCAATTTCACACTCCGTATTCTCTGCAAGAATAGAAAAGGAGTATAAGATGTACCTCTTTAGGGTCAGCAAGGGTTCCAACGATAGCTGCATCAATAGCATCTTGGTTTTCCATCCTAGAAGCTCTTGCAGCATAAAGCAACACTTGCTCCTTATCTAAGCCTTTGCCAAACACTTCGATAATATTTTTATACACTGTAAGTTTGTTAAGCGTCAAAGTTCCGATTTTGTCACTGCAGAGGACATCCATTCCAGCCATTTCTTCAATGGCAGTCATTCTCTTGGTAATAGCACCCTGTTGTGCAAGCCTATGTGATCCAATAGCCATGGTGATCGAAAGAACAGTAGGCATAGCAATTGGGATTCCTCCAATAAGCAAGACCAAAAGATTGTCGATACCACTTCTTTATGGTCTGTGTTGGATCGGGTACATAATGATGATCTCAACAACCATTCCAACGACAATGGAGCAAATACAGAAGTTTCCAATGGCGGTTAGAACCTTCTGAAAATGACCGACATTGTTAGTGTTGTCGACAAGATGTGCAGCCTTTCCGAAGAAGGTGTGGACTCCAGTAGCTATAACAACTGCTTCGATTTCTCCTTTCTTGCAAGTTGAACCAGAGAAAACTTCATCATATGGGTGCCTGGTGACTGGAAGTGATTCACCGGTAAGTGCAGATTGGTCAATCTTTAAAGGATCACCTTCAAGAAGACGGGCATCAGCAGGTACGATATCACCAAGCTTCATACTGATAATATCACCAGGAACCAAGATGGCAGCTTCTTGTTCACTCCATCGACCATCTCTTAGAACCTGCACGGAAATCACCACACAAAAGCTTAAGAATAAGTCTTATTTTACCTGAGTTCACTGCACCTGACCTAGAAGCTACAACACCCACTGGATACTGAGGCAGAACATGAAGGGCAAAGGAAGCTTTGATGTTGTCAAGTACACTGTGTTTTAGCATATGGTAAGCTCCAGCGAAACCCTCTTCACTTGGCTGAAAACCAACTTTATTGTGCCCTTATAAGAGTCAAAAGCATAATCGTAAGTTTCATGCTCCAAAGGTTGTACCTGTTACATTAGGCGAAATACGGAAGTTACCTTGAGTTCATGTCGCTTGCCTTGCAGAAGCTTAGCGGCTCCAAGTAGCATTGCTATATGAGAATCGTGACCACAGGCGTGCATTTTTCCGTCAATTATGCTCCTGTGATCCCAATCAACTAACTCCTGATTTTTAAACATGTGATAATAAACATTTGAATGAACAACTATACAGTATCAGTAACGATTAATAGTATCAAAATGTAACAGACACTATACTTTGTCTTTTTCCTTTTCAAGTAGATGTCTTACTAACCTTATTTTAAATGCACTTGCAAATGTAATTGAATTGTGTTAATAACCTCTGCATCGATTGGTTGTAATTATTGTACATTAAATCGAAATATAAATAAATACAAAGAAAATAATAATTATTTCCTATCTAACAAAATGAGTGTAAAAGTATCTACAATTACCAAAAAGCATTTAGCCAAGCGGCACTAACCAAAACATTGGAGTTTCAAGTCTCTCTTGATAATATTATTAAGTGTTTAACAGCTACCTTGTTACACATCTAGATATATTCTTGAATTACACATCTAGCCCGTTACAAAAAAATAATAAAATAAATAAATAAATAAATAATACAAACCTGAAACGGACTCTTATAAGATCTTTGCTGCTCCCTCACATACTGATATTAGGAATCAGGTTAAGAGGAATTGTAGCTCATAATATTACCATCATTATCACCAAAGCCTCGAACACATGATCAAGAGTATAGTATACTGTGATTGAATAAGAGAAAAAAGATCTTATAACTATCGAAGTATGCTTATTGGCCAGTCACCATCCTCAACTGGTCTTTCGTCTGTAATGACCAGCCATGTATAATTACATTGCGAAATCCACCACCCACCACTTTTAAGCATTCTCGTAAAGAAAAGTTCGATACATGAGTTGTTTGTTTATTTGTTTTCAGATTTGAAACTTGCTGCCATATTGCTTTGGCTATTAAGGATGAATTCTTTTCTCATGTGAAAGTCATACATGCACAACTTGGATAGACTCTAGATGCATTTGGTAAAAAGAAAGTAAGATGCACAACTTGTTGACAAATAAATACGTCATACTGATCCACACCAGAGTCCATGATATACGACCACAATATATGGAACCTGCACAATTTAAGATATCAAAAGATTGCATAAATAAGAGAAAACTATATTCATAGTTAGTTCATGGGAGTGTTTGAGAGACTGTTAAATGTCTACCCTTGTGACACCTTGCCTAATTTGTTCTTGAATTATCAAATCTTCCCACAAGATTTCATAATCCAAGTTGTTTGTCTCACCGTCAACTTTAATGATGGTCATGTCGCCACTTCTTGAGTTACTCGTGCTACTTGTACTACTAACTTGTTTTGTAGAAAACACATTCTTGAAGCCTCAATCTTATTACATCCTAGTTTTGCAGAAGCACCTGATCTCATTTGTGGACCATGATTGGAAAGTTTGGATAACAAAGCTAATGTTCATGCATTACGCCTACTGATGTTTGATTACATTCTTTATCATAAAAAATAATAACTTGAAAGGTGATTTCACAACACTCCAACTTAATCAAAATGAAGTAGACTGGTCCAGCCTCCTTAATCTGTTATGGGAATCGATTTGCACACATCAAGGATTGATTGAGATACTCCAATCCATGCATTATATATGTGTACGTTATTATGGTCCTGCTTTAGTTGCTTGTACTGTTGTACATTTGAGGTGTTCAAATTATCTCCTAACCGGTATACTTGAGCGGAGATGATGTACAACGCTTATCTACCACGATGAATTCTCAAGAGCGTTGAGAGGTCATATTGACTTAGTATCGGGAGCGTTGAGGTGTCACCGTGACTAAGTATCAGAAGCGTTGAGGTGTCACCGTGACTAAGTATCAGGAGCGTTGAGGGGTCACTGTGACTAAGTATAGGGAGCGTTGAGGGGTCACCATGACAAAGTATCAGGAGCGTTGAGGGGTCTCAAGAATCACCAGAGGCTGTAAAAAACTGTAAATTATAGAATAGGAACCAAGTTATCGTCATAGTGCATGATTGTTGAGGTTTTCTATGACATTGTTGGGTTTTTATATGTTAATTTAACGATATATTATTTAAGGTTACGATCTAATTGGTTAGAGTATCATTGACACAATGACTATAATTGTTCATTTATAAGGATTTAATATCCATTTTCATTGTAACTCTTCATTGTGAAATAAACAAAAAACTCAGTACCAGACGAACACACTTTATGACTAAAAGTTTTTGGGTCAACTATTGTTTGATTTGTAGTTTTCTAGCTTATCTACTTTCTTGTTACATGTTACTCATAAATCATGCTCAACATAACATTTGTAGCTGTCCAAAAACATATGAATGATCTTACCTTCTCCCTCTGATACTTCACAAACATATAAGCTTAACCAAACACCCCCTTAGTTGACTTACCATATGATTAACCTTACTGTATAGAGATTTTTGTTGTAAAATGTTGGGATATGAAAGTGCTGAAGACATGAAAGTACTGAAGATATGAAAGTACTGTAAGCTGCAAAGTACTGGAAACTGATAAAGAGTCAAAGTACTGCTAAATATAAAGTCAAAGTACTGCACAACGAAGTCAAAGTACTGCAAGAACAAAAGAACTGTTATTCGTTTATGGAAAGTATTGTATTCTATGTTTAGATTACTTGTCGTACAAGGTTATCAATTGTAAACCGACTAGGATATCCTTGAGCCTATAAAAGGACTCCTAGATTGGCATTATATGTATGAGTCTATGAGTTTTAGAGTTTACGAATTCACAAGTTGTTTAGAGTTTTAGAGAAAAGTTCGATTATCTTAGAGTTGTATTAGAGTATCTGCATAATAAGCAGATTTAGAGTTTATAATAAAAGTTATTCTTCTTAGCTTTGTTAAGTAAATTCCGCGTACTTGATAAAGATTGCTCAGTGTTTCTTTGTTAATAACTTAGGGTTTATCCGAGGTTATTAAACCTTAACAAGCTAGTTAAGTTAGTTTGATTAAAGTATATCGATCCAACAAGTGGTATCAGAGCTTGTGTGGAAACTCTGACTAGGAAGAAACCCTCCTTCAACAATATTCAAGATGTCGACTGAAGCTGTTCCACCACCCTCAATCACCTCACTCATAATTCCAATAATCAAGAAGGGAGAATATGATCTCTGGTGCATGAAGATGAGGCAGACATTGCCATTACAGATGATGCTCTATGGAATGTAATTGTGAATGGGAATGAAGTTGTTCCAGAACCCATTGATATTCCCCGGACAACCCAAGGCACCTAAGGCGCTTTTACCAGCAGAACCTTAAGGAATCAAGAGAAGGCACTCAACATTCTCTTATCTGCCATTCCATATGGTCATCTTCTCAAATTTCATGATGCTAAAGATGCTAAGCAACTCTGGGCTGCTCTCAAGACCAGATTTGGAGGGAATGAAGCCTCTAAAAGATGCACAGAAATCTGTTGAAGCAACAGTTTGAAACTTTCACAGTTGGTGAAAGAGAGAGTCTTGATGCTGCATATGATAGGTTTCAGAATCTTCTCAACATGTTGGAGCTATACAAGGCGGAAGTATCAGTTGAGGATGCTAATTTGAAGTTTCTAAGGAGTTTGCCATCTTCATGGCATGTGATTGCTACAATGATCAGAGGACAACAAGGTTTGGATGTCATGGACTTTGATGATCTCTATCATCAACTGAAGGTGTATGAGCATGAGATGAGTGGTCAAACAAATTCTAAGTCTCACAATATTGCTTTTCTATCATCTGAAAGAAGGCCAGTACTTCCATCAAAAGTACTGCTTCTCCTCAAAGTACTGTTTCTCAAAGTACTGGTGTCTACACACCCCCCTCATATGCTCAGCAGGCCCCACCAACTACCACTATGCACTCAGATGAAGTTATGTGCTCCTTCTTTGCACAACAAGCTAGTTTACCTGTCACTTATGAAGAAGATCTAGCACAGATTGAAGAAGATGCACTTGAAGAAATTGATATCAGGTGGCAAGTTGCTATGATCACTGCAAGGATCAAAAAGTACATGAAGAAGACAGGCAAAAGCATTGATTTCAAACCAAAACAGGGCATAACTTTTGACAAATCTAAAATTGAGTGCTTCAATTGTCAAAAGACTGGTCACTTTGCAAGGGAGTGCAGGTTTGCTAAGTATCAAGCAAACAGAACATCAGAGAAGCCAAAACTTGAGCTCAAAGAAATTCCAATTACTGAAACAAAGGCTTTGGTTGCTCAAGAAAAGTTATCGAAGTTGACGGAGTGAAAAATTTGATGATGAACCAGTAACTTACTGTATGGTAGCAGTGGAAGAAGTTGTTGAAGAATCCGTGGAAGCATTGGACTGGAGCACTGTTTTTGATAAGGAACCTGAACATGCTGTTTTGGAATCTGATGATGGCTTTGGAGGATTTGATTGGAGCAAGGAAAGTGAAGATGATCCTGTTAAACTAGCATTGGTGGCTACTTCACCAAATCAATCTCCTATCTCTGAGGTATGCTCAAACTGCCATGATTTTTATATCAAATTACTTAGCAGTTATGTGATTGAAAGAGATAATTGTGTTAGGGCTAGGTCTGAGGTAGCAGGTTATCAAATAACCTTAGAATCTATGGAAGCCAAAATCTTAGCACATGAAACTAATGAAGTAGCTTGGGCTGAAAAATATGAACAACAGGATTACCAGTTAAAACTTAGTGAATGGAAATTAAACTGTAAAATTGCTGAAATTGATAAATTAACTAAGGAAAGAGATGATTTATTAGCAAAGTTTGCTGCATGGGGAGAGTCTGGTCTGTCACATGTTTCTTATGTTCAAAAACAGCAAAGAGCCTACCTTAAAACTGGATTAGGTTTTGGAATGGATTTTAGTAAACTAGAAGAAAACCAATCTAGTGATCAGGATGAAGGTGATTTTAAGGATATACTCACTAGTGATGAAGAACTCATTAATTATGTAGATACATCTAGTAATGAGGGTTCAATAAGTGACTCACCTCCTGAATATAAGAAAGCTAATGATTATCATGCTGTTCCCCATCCTACTGGCATTCATCAACCCCCTAGGCCTGATGTTTCTCGTTTTGGAGTAGACAGTCTAGAGTTTAGGAAGAAGCTAGTTGCTCAATCTAGGTCTGAAAAACCCAAAGAACATGTTGAACACAATGTTCAAAATCCAGCAGTACCTTCAAATCAAAGTACTGCTCCACCAGCAGTACCTTCAAATCAAAGTACTGCTCCACAAGCAGTACCTTCTGTAAAACCTTTTCAAAACAGTACTGCTAAACCTTTTTGGGATAACTTTGGTCAAAACAGGTTTAATCATTCACTAAGGAGGCAAAATAATTTTGGGCATAGACATAGAAGAAGTCACTTTGGAAATATGGGTCAAAAACTGTGTTTTGTGTGTTTTAGTCCTACTCATCTAATTAAGGATTGTGAACATTGATTCGTTGAGGTTTAGGGGTGTGTGTGTATGGATAAAACCACAATATCGATATCAAAAATAACCACAAGGAATGATTTAAAATCCCTTTAGGAAAAAGGATAATGAATCAAAACCCGTGAGTGATAGTGATACGGATTAGGAAATCCGAGTCGTTTCCCAACGAGGTGTGAATGGGCAACGTCGTTATCGGTTTGTTATTAAAATGCTCGATGTTTTGGATTTTTGATTATATTAAAACTACGGTGAATGAAAAAAACAATTAAGGGAAATTACACTACGGGGAATCCTAAATACGCAAATTATACTAAAACGTATTAAAAGAAACGTAAATAAAATGCAACTACGTCTAATCTAAACCTTAAAATGATCTAAAATTACTTTCTAACTAAAAATGATATTAGAAAATTATCTAAGAATTAAAACTAATTTTTATGATTTTTCTGGAATTTATTTGAATTAAAAACTAATTAAAACTAATTAAATTGCTTAAAATTATAAATTTAACTAGGAAAAATCTGGAAAAATTATTTTTTTGGCTTTTTATATTTTCTTAATCTAGGAAAATTGAAAAATTATTTTTTTGAAACTTTTCTGATTTAATTGTAATAAAAGCTATTTTAAAAGTCCTAAAAATTGTTTAAAATAAGAAAAAAATAGCAAACAGTTCCAGAAAATTATGAAAAATTCATGAAAATTCTAAAATATTATTATGATGCTAGGAACATTAACAAAAACTAGATGTGAACACAGGATAAGCTACTGCTAATCAAACTAAGATTAAAAGCTATTAAGCAATTAAGGTATAAGCTAATTTATGCTACCAGAAGCTAAAACAAGATGAGTAATGGCAAATCTAACTTAAACTACTTAACTGCAACTTTATATGACCAATTTAAACTCAGATTATAAGCAAATACTCTAAATCCTAAAATCAACCAAATCAGCTTAACACCCCTACTTTCAGCTTATGCAGAAGCTTAATAAAAAGCTCAAACTTAAATCCAGAAGTTATAAACTCAAAACCACCAACCAAAATACTTATAAACCAAGTTTCAAGTCCTAATTATCCAGATTAAACCTTGTGCAAAGCCTGCAAGTTGGCCTGTTCACAATCAGTTATTGTTGATTGTGAGCAGGGCAAATCCGCTCTAAGAACAAGCTGATTTAGAGCTTATAAAAGCTTGATAAAATTCCACAAAAATGAGATTACTAAATCTGACCAACTGAACTTGTTATTACCGAAATCTCAATAATTTTGACTCAATAATGAACAGATTAAAAATCTAGAAAGTTTGATCAAAACTGACTTTTGCACTTTTGACTTTTATAAACAAAACTGAAAAGTTGACTAAATTGAGATTTGATTCAATCTAATGAACTGAAATTGTTGTTTAAGGCTAAAACAAATCTATATCAAGCAACTCTAATGATTTCTATATCTAAATCTAGCTTATGAATCCTCAAAACTTAACAGTTGTGCAAATTAGACTTGATATGAGTGAACTTTGACTATTATATGAACTAGAATGTAATTTTATGATCTATTACTACTAAATGGACCTAATTACTAACTATGAAACAAGAACTCCCACAAGATCAACCTCTAACACAGATTTAACCTATGAACCAAACACTAGTTTATCTAACTGATTTGCAAATTAACTCAACTAACTACTTGAACTAGCTTATACTAACACTTAAACTGAATCAAATAATCAACTAACACCTAAATGATGCCATATCACCAACAAATACTATCAAATTATCAATATGCTCAATAAGGAGATTATAACAGATTTGAGATTTTCAGAACTTACATATGTCCTAGCCACAATGGCTTGCCAAACAACACAAGTAACCACTACCCTAAATCTGTATTCAACCCAGTTCCACCATATCAGCAAATCAGATCCAAATGAATATAACAACTGCAGTTTGACTTTGTTTGACTGAAGTGTAAATGAGAGTAGAATCTGAGTAGGACCTGAATAAGAAATTAATAAGCTATTGAAGAGCTTATAAGAGCTTAAACTAACATAATCACAAACTGATTTGAACTTAAGAACAGATTTGAGATTTTTTTTTTTTTTGAAGTATTTTTCTTATTTATTTATTTTTTTTTTTTGTTTTGTAAAGAGAATAAGCTGAAAATAATTTGAGATAAGCTAAGTTGATTAATTGGAACACTAATAAGCAACTGAAATCAATCAAATAGTAATTAAAATAAATTGAAGACAAAAACTGAAATTACTTTAATTAATAAAACTTGAGATTACAATGAAACTGAAATGTAGAAAATACAGAAATGAAATTTAAAAACAATTATAAGCTACTAATTAACTACTCAAATTCTACATATTTTACAAGTGAGAAATGAAAGGGTATATATAGCCTAGCTTATGCCTTGGAAGGATCCAGAAGGTGCAAATGTGTACTTCTTTGGAGTATTCTGAGCCCTTGATCAAATCCCACACATCATCCATTTATTTTGCACCTTTGGATTAATCTAACCACGTATGAGTAGCCAATCAGGATCAAGGGGGAGTTGTGGATTGCCAACCAGGCATTCCCCAAGTGTCAGCATGTCAGTATAAGTACAATCGTACCCTTTAATTGCTTTGATTTCAGTTAAATAGACTAGGGGCAATTTAGGGTTCTTGCCTGGGAATGAATTGGGGGGTATTTGGGCGCGTTTGGTTTTTTTTTATTTTTTTTATTTTCTTGACCGGGTTTAGTGAGTTCATCGGGTAAAGGGTAACCAGGTCATGGGTATAGATTGCTGGACCGGGTGTGTATTGGATGGACTTGGGCTTGTATTTATGGATTGGACTAGGACTAGTAGTGTGATTCATTTATTAACTTAGGGACCAAGAGTGTATAAGCTGAAAATCCAAGGACCAATCTTGTAATTCTGAAAATGTCTTCCAAGGGTCAATCTTGTCATTCTCCAATAAACCAAGGGTTGATTTTGCAACTTTTGAATCTTCAAGGGTCTATTCTGCCATTTGATGAAAGTTCAGGGACTATTTCTGACAATTCTTCAAACTTGATTATATCTTTCAAATATCATCCGCTGAGAATAAAAATCTTCACAGATGTTAAATTCTAACCTTCCGGCTCAGCTTTAGCTCTCTTAATCTCTCGTGCTCGGGTTTTCGTCTGATCTGGCTTCTTTTTGCGTGTTTTGATATATCCGTACCTGCACAAGCATAAACTCAAGAAACCATCAAATATTAGCAATAAACGGCTCTTTCTTGGTTATTTTGGGTTTGATTTGATAAAGAAATTATATGTGTTTAAGCACATATCAAAATACCCCAGACGAAACCATTGTCGTGTCCCCACGCAATGCAATCAACTCACGCTTCTAAAACCAAAGATTTCAATCTCTTTCTACTAAACCTATGAAGAAGTAGCAAAGATTCCTCAAAAGAGAGTAAGAAAGCCTTAATTCTAAAAACGCCCCGTTTACCTTTTAATTCACATGTAGATATTACGATTAAGCACATTCTGTTTATGAGTGACGGTTTGCTGAACTTTCATGTCGATCAATAACTCCAACATTTTTCAAAAGACATTTTAGGATCACGGAGTAGGAAACACAACACAGCGTGAAGTGACCATACGGATAGAATACATCGTCCCTGATTTTTCACAAGTCCCCAAACTAAGCGTAAAATCGAAATCATTGTTAAATATGACTTTAGATGCTAACACTACCCATGGAAGTTACTTGTGTAATTATCTTTTGCTCCCATTTTCCTATTTTTCCTCTATTTATTTTATTTTTGGTGAGAAATGAATTTCTTCAAGTTTCTCGTTTCGATAACTTTTATTCTGATAAAGATATGAAGCTAAGTCGCTCATTAGTTATTCACCTTCCCTCGAAAACCATTGCACACAAGAATGAGGTCCACATCAAGGTCCTAATTTCGCACGATTTAGGGAGATATCTCCCGGATTCAAAGTTTGGCTTAACACTATTTCAGCACATTTTTTTCAATTTAGGCCCTTGGTCTTTTCAACCACTAACTCAACGGGATTACCGTTTTATCAAAAGTCTTATTATGACTTTGGATTTTCCTCAACCTTTTTGGAAGTTTATGACAACTTTTATGGCTTTGGATTTTTCAACTTT
Organism: Chrysanthemum makinoi; assembly: GCA_910596185.1. Taxonomy (NCBI): domain Eukaryota; kingdom Viridiplantae; phylum Streptophyta; class Magnoliopsida; order Asterales; family Asteraceae; genus Chrysanthemum; species Chrysanthemum makinoi. The sequence continues at coordinate 282,499,753 of OU343225.1, read as the reverse complement.
AATACATTTGGGCTTTATTTCATGTTAATTTTTGTGCCAAACTCCGAATCCTACGGCTTTTATAACAATAGAAACAATAGCACAAACTATCGGAATCAGTTGTCTATTACACCGCAACACTGACAGTACCTTGATGTGTACCCAACTCTCATGAGCAAGGATTCTCTAAAGAAGAATAAAGAACTAACTATCGTCGAAAACTCAACATCTCTAATTATTATTTAACAGATATGGGGTGAAACAATCTTGAGGGAACAAAAAGCCATAAGTACCTTCGATGGGCTCTAAAGAGAACCAACTACTCCACGCTTAGCATCTAAACTCATAAGTAACTCTATCATTCCTCGATCTCCGCAAATTTAAAATCCCAAATAATGAGATCCGCGGATGCTTAGCCGATAATTTTTAGATTATCTATGGTTAAGGGAACAAGCTAGGGCTCAACACGCCCGGTCAAGTCAAAATTCTATTCCTACTCTCACCAGTGGAAAGTCAACAAGGTGTCAAAACATATATTAACTTAGCAAATGCTTCGTCAAATAATCTCAAGTCTCGCATTTTTAAAGTCACTTATTAGAAACTAGCAAATTCTTGTTTAAGCTTCGCATATTTAAAATCACTTAGGGAGACTTGCAAATTCTTGGCCTTGTGAGCTAGAATCGCATTTTATAGCCTCTTGTCTAAGCAATTAGCAAAGGCTATTTCAAGAAAACGCATATTTAAAGAAACTTCTAAGAGACTAGCAAGAGCTTTTCGATCATAAAACTAGCAAAAGCTCACAAAAAATTTTAAAATTTTCTCATTTTTGCACAATTTTCTAAGGAAAAACGGGGTTGCGAGAGTACACGACAAAAATAAGCAAGTGCGGTCAAATCAAATCGAAGATTACCCTACCCCAGACTAGAACGAAACATTGTCCTCAATGTTTAAAAGCAAGGGTAATAACGAAAATCCAAAAGCCGTTTATTAAGTATGCTCAAAGATAAACGTTAGTCGATAAGATTTCGGATATCGGATTTCCATCAGCATCGATCATGAAACTCGAGTAGAGAAAATGACAAACTTCGAGCACGAGAGTCTTCATATCGGGAAAATCCTAGACAAAACATCACAAACAACCAAACACGAGAAATCGAAGAGGCTAACCCCTTCACGTCACTTATTAGAAAATAGAAAGAAGATAGAGATAAGCATGGGGTGCCTCCCACGAAGCGCTACTGTTTTTGGTCACCGAGTCGCTAGCTTGACTCGATCCCCGAATTCAGTTGTCCTTAGGGAAAGTTTGGAGATCCGGGACAACCATAGATGGGATGTCCCCTCCAAAATAATGTTTCACACGATGACCATTCACCTTGAAATTTGGGCCATCGGCCTGAGAAAGCTCTACCGCTTCCATAAGGAAAACCTGAGCAATAGTGAATGGTCCGGACCAACGGGTTTTGAGTTTGCCCGAGAATATCTTCAAGCGAGAGTTAAAGAGGAGAACTTGATCACCAACATTGAAAACGCGGTTTTTGATTTTAGAATCATGAATCCTCTTACTCTTCTCTTTGAAAATCAAAGAATTCTCGTAAGCCTGATCCCTAAGCTCATTTAATTCATTCAATTGAACTTTCTGGTGATCACCCGCGGTCTTAAGATCAAAGTTTGCATGTTTCAAGGTCTAGAATGCCTTATGCTCGAGCTCGATGGGAAGTGACAAGCTTTTCCATACACCAACTTAAATGGGGTGCACCCGATGGGTGTCTTGTATGCGGTGCGGAAAGCCCATAATGCATCATCTAACTTATCAGCCCATGAAGCTCGATTTTCTCCTACGGTCCTTTCTAAAATCCTTTTCAAACCACGATTGGAGACCTCAACTTGTCCGCTCGTTTGCGGGTGATACGCGGTAGAAAGACGATGGGTAACTCCATATTTAGCCATAACTTTAGCAAATTGTTCATTACAGAAATGGGTACCGCGATCATTGATGATAGCACGAGGTGCTCAATCGGAAAACAAATTCTTCAAAAACTTGACAACCACTCGGGCGTCATTGGTGGGGAGCGCCTTCGCTTCAACCCATTTAGACAAGTAGTCGACGGCCACGAGGATATACTTATTACCCTTAGATGATGGAAATGGTCCCATAAAATCGATGCCCCACACGTCAAAAATCTCGCAAACTTGAATAGCATTTTGTGGCATTTCATCCTTTTGCGAAATTTTCCCTTGACGTTGGCAAGAATCACAAGACTTAACTAAATCATGAGCATCTCGATATATGGTAGGCCAATAAAATCCAGAATCAAAAACCTTCTTAGCGGTGTAGCTTGCACCATGATGGCCACCAGTGGGTCCGTTATGGCAAGCATTGAGAATATCAAGGGCCTCTTGGCCATGAACACACCGCCGGATTACTTGATCCGCACAAATCTTAAACAAGTAGGGATCGTCCCAGAAATAATGCTTAACGTCTTTGAAAAACTTTTTCTTCTGTTGGGACGACATCCCTTTCACCATGAAATTGCCCGCATGGTAATTTGCAAAGTCGGCAAACTATGGGGTGTTTGGGTCTTTCTTAGCAATCATCCCAAGTGTCTCAAGAGGAAATGTTTCCGTGATCTCCTTTTTCTCGAGCACACTTTGATGGGGATTTTCAAGTCTAGAAAGGTGATCGGCAGCAAGGTTCTCCGCTCCTTTTTTGTCAAGAATAGTAACATCAAACTCTTGAAGGAGGAGAACCCACCGAAGTAAACGTGGCTTAGCATCTTGCTTTGCCAAAAGATACTTAAGGGCCGAATGGTCTGTATACACTATGGTCTTCGATAAGACAAGGTAGGGTCTAAATTTCTCGAAAGCATAAACAACGGCCAATAATTCTTTTTCAGTAGTCGTATAATTGTGTTGGGCCTCAGACAATGTCTTACTCGCATAGTGTATGGGTTGAAAATGTTTCGATTTACGTTGCCCCAAGACGGCCCCAATTGCGTAATCACTTGCATCACACATGAGTTCAAAGGGCAAATCCCAATCGGGGGCAACTAAGATCGGTGCTTCAGTTAATTTCTTTTTGAGAAAATTAAATGCTTCAACGCATTCATTGGTGAAGATAAACGGAGCATCCTTCTCGAGGAGATGGGTCAGAGGGCGGGCTATCTTAGAGAAATCTTGGATGAAACGGCGATAGAAACCGATGACCCAAAAACTCCAAATACCTTTGACGGTAGTGGGATGAGGGAGTTTAGCTATAACGTCGACTTTAGCTCGGTCGACCTCAATCCCGGATTTTGAAATCTTATGGCCGAGGACAATGCCCTCTCGAACCATGAAATGGCACTTCTCCCAATTCAAGACCAAGTTGGTATCTTCACACCGTTTGAGCATGTGGTCTAGATGAGAGAGGCAAGAAGTGAAAGAATCTCCATAAACCGAGAAATCGTCCATAAAAACTTCCATAGACTTTTCGATCATGTCATGAAAAATAGCCATCATGCACCTTTGGAACGCACCGGGAGCATTGCATAAGCCAAATGGCATTCGTCGGTAAGCAAACGTTCCATAAGGGCAAGTGAAAGTCGTTTTCTCTTGATCATGCGGATCAATCGGAATTTGAAAATAACCGGAAAAACCATCGAGAAAGCAATAGAACTCATTCCCCGCTAAACGCTCGAGCATTTGATCCATAAAGATAGCGGAAATGATCCTTTCATGTAGCATCATTCAACTTTCGGTAATCAATACACACCCTCCATCCGGTGACGAGGCGTGTGGAAATCAATTCATTATCTTCATTGGCAATGACGGTCATGCCACCTTTCTTCGAAACACAATGGATAGGGCTAACCCATGAGCTATCGGAGATTGGATAAATGATTCCGACGTCGAGGAGTTTAAGAACTTCCTTTTTGATAACCTCATGAATTTTCGGATTAACCCTACGTTGTTGTTGAATAACAGGTTTGCAATCGTCTTCCATTAAGATCTTGTGAGTACAAAAATGAGGGTTTATGCCTTTGATATCGGAAATTTGCCAAGCGATGGCACTCTTATGTTTACGAAGAATATCCAAAAGTGCGGTTTTCTCCTCATCTTTCAAGTTTTTAGCAATGATGACGGGAAACTTCTTCGGTTCTTCAAGAAAAGCGTATTCAAGATGAGGAGGTAAATCCTTGAGCTCGGGCTCCGGAGGTTTTTCATTAGTCGTTTGTACGGATTTGATTTCTTCAATCGTAATCTCTTTCGGAGGAAGTGACGGTGACGGATCTTCATTCAACAATTGCTCAAGATAAAGGATATCTCCCTCCGAATCATAAACACCATCATCAATTCCCGGTGGAATCGATTTGTCATTAGCAAGAAACTCATCGATCTCTTCCAAAAGGAAGTCACCTCCCTCGAACGGAGTGAGAGAGGGGGAAGAGTCGGCAATTATAGGCTCAGAAGATGGTTCAACATTTTCGTAAAGAATGGCGGATTGCCACCCATAAAATCAAGAAGCTTTTGAGCATACTCCTCTGTAGCAATATCGAGAACGTCAATTCGATTAATAGAAGCATCATCATAGTTGGAGGAGTATCTCGAAGGATGGTTAATGTTAAATGAGACGGTTTCCTTATGAGATCGTAAAGTAATTTCTCCTTCATAAACGTCAATCATCGCACGGCCTGTTCTTAAGAAAGGTCTCCCGAGAATAAGAGGCACTCGGAAATCAGCATCAAAGTCAACGACAACGAAGTCGGCGGGAAAATGAAGTGGTCCTACTTTCACATAGAAATCCTCAGCGATTCCTTTCGGAATAGAGGTTGAGCGGTCCGCGAGTTCAAGAGTCATCTTAGTAGGAGTGAGATCCGGGAGAGAAAGCTTGTTATAAATCGAAAGAGGCATTAAGTTAATACTCGCACCAAGATCGGCCAAGGCGGAGCATTTCACAATTCCCGGAAATTCACAAGGGATAAGAAATTTGCCGGGGTCTCCTAACTTTTCGGGAAGTTTCTTGAGGAGCACCGCCGAGCAATTCTCATTCAACGGTGTTTTTGCTATTTCGGCCAACTTTTCCTTATTACTCACTAAATTTTTGATCATGGCGGCAAATTTCGGCATGAGGAGTAAAGCGTCGGTGAAACTGATGTTAAAATTCAAGGATTGAACGATTTCAACAAATTTCTCCATTTGGTTTTCGGTTTTATCACGAATCTTTTGATCCTGAAGTCTAGAAGGATAAGGAAGTGAGGGTTTAAAAGTAGTCTTCGAACATCGGTTCGGAATCGAGTCTGAACGACCGGAGGTGGGACAGGTGCGGGTTGCACATTTTCTTCAATAACCACGGGTTCTCGTTCCTCCTCCCTCACCAAATGAGTAAGAAACGATGGTTCATCATAAGCCTTACCACTCCGTGTGGTTATAGCTTTTAACTCACCCTTCGGGTTGGGAATGGTGTCACTTGGAAGAGATCCCGAACTCGAGGGTTGACTTATCTTACACAAAACAGCATTCAACATGTTCTCAAGTTTATTCTCCGAAGCATCCAATTTGTTGTTCTGAAGTCGAATCTCATTCCAAAACTCATTGCTTTGTCTAGTCAACGAAGATTGAAACTCATTTCTCAAACTTGAAATCTGAGTTTGCATGGTGTGGATGGTAGCATTATTGTGTTGACGTAATTCGTGAATTCATTTGAAGGCAAAGGCAGAGCTTGATAGCTTGAATTTTGATATCCTTGATTGTAATTGACTCCTTGATTCGGGTATTGATTTGGTGGGGCTTTGAATTGGTTTTGAACATTTGGTCCACGAACTTGATTCTGATTAAAACGAGTTTGATTGTTCGATTGAGAAAATCCCGGAGGTCCCATTTGATTACTAACATGAGGGTTTGGTTTAACTTGAGGACGGTATTGGTTACCTCCGGTTACGGCATTAGCTTCGAAAGGATTTCCATCGGTGGCGGTACAATTGTAGTAAGCATGCGGGCCACCACAAGTAGTACAAGTCGATTCCACCGCTTTGACTTGAGCGGGTGGAGAAGAATTAATCTTAGCCGTCTTAATCTTAACCAAAGCCTGAATCATATCCGTAAGCTTATCAATCTTAGCATCTGTGCTAGACGTATTTTCGTAAGACGAGGACGATGGTGTAACACTCACTCGGGCAGCAACCGATTTGCTACGTGAGGTACGAACTTTAGATTTGTTCTCAATAATTAACAAGGCATCTCTCGTTGATCGGGTCAACAAATTACCACCCGCGGCTGGATTGAGAGAGTCTTGATCAGTCTCATTCAAACCGTTATAGAACGTATCAAGTTGGTGTAATTCTGTAAAACCATGATGGGGACATTGCCTAAGCAAATCTTTGAATCGGTCCCATGCCTCACTAAATGATTCATCAAATCTTTGTGTGAATTTTGTTATTTCATTTTTAAGCTTGTTGTTTTAGACGGTGGGAAGAATTGCTTTACAATTTTGACACTAAATTCTCCCATGTGGTTATCGACGAGGGGTAGTTTTTCGAGCCAAATCAGGGCGGCCTCAAGTGAAAACGGAAAGAGTAGTAGCTTGATAGCCTCTTCCGGAACGTTACGGTACTTGATCGTAGACGTGAGCTTGTTGAATCGTCGGATATGAGAATGAGGATCGTCCCTCTCAAATCCGTAAAATTGGCTTGACGAAACCAAATTTATCAATCCGTGTTTAAGCTCAAAGTTATCGGCAACGATTGCCGGGACGACGATGGCTTCTCCATAACCCTCGGTGGGTGCTTGGAGTTGCTCTAACATGGATCGGTTGTCCTCCGCCATTTCAACGATGGGCGGAGTCGGATTAGTTCGAATCTCGGGTTCGACTAATTGAGCACGTCTATTTCGCCTTCTCGGAATTGTAGCGGCTTCACGTATCGGTCTGTAGTTATTAGAACGAGTGCGCATGCACTTTCAAAAACCAAGGCAATTAAAACGAACGGTATTCGAAAACAACAATGAACTTAACCGATAATCCCAAGTGAATAAATCACTTCTATAAGACAAGCGCACAAGCGAGCGGAGAAGCTTTGTAGGTCGTAAGCTTATTAAAACCCGCTTCTTTTCAGCCGCAATTTAATGTCAGGTCGTCCTTATACCCACCACACAGTTTGTTTATCCAATAGAAATAAATTGACTCACAAGCGACACAAAGGCAAGTTTTTGATCTTTGGTTCGAGAACTTACTAATGATAACACCTCCGTTGAGAATGTTATATAATTGATGTATTCTATTTTAGCTCAAAAACAAAAGAGAAAATCTTTTGTATTTTTAATATGATATATATATATATACAAAAGAAAAAGGAAAATATTTTTATTTTTTTTATTTTTTTTATAAAAACAATAACTTCACAAAGGAAGGATCTCGAGTCACTAATCGTCAAACCTTTAACGATATTGTCGCGACACAACCTCCCCGGCAGCGGCGCCAAAATTTGATTCGTTGAGGTTTAGGGGTGTGTGTGTATGGATAAAACCACAATATCGATATCAAAAATAACCACAAGGAATGATTTAAAATCCCTTTAGGAAAAAGGATAATGAATCAAAACCCGTGAGTGATAGTGATACGGATTAGGAAATCCGAGTCGTTTCCCAACGAGGTGTGAATGGGCAACGTCGTTATCGGTTCGTTATTAAAATGCTCGATGTTTTGGATTTTTGAATATATTAAAACTACGGGGAATGAAAAAAAACAATTAAGGGAAATTACACTACGGGGAATCCTAAATACGCAAATTATACTAAAACGTATTAAAAGAAACGTAAATAAAATGCAACTACGTCTAATCTAAACCCTAAAAATGATCTAAAATTACTTTCTAACTAAAAATGATATTAGAAAATTATCTAAGAATTAAAACTAATTTTTATGATTTTTCTGGAATTTATTTGAATTAAAAACTAATTAAAACTAATTAAATTGCTTAAAATTATAAATTTAACTAGGAAAAATCTGGAAAAATTATTTTTTTGGCTTTTTATATTTTCTTAATCTAGGAAAATTGAAAAATTATTTTTTTGAAACTTTTCTGATTTAATTGTAATAAAAGCTATTTTAAAAGTCCTAAAAATTGTTTAAAATAAGAAAAAAAATAGCAAACAGTTCCAGAAAATTATGAAAAATTCATGAAAATTCTAAAATATTATTATGATGCTAGGAACATTAACAAAAACTAGATGTGAACACAGGATAAGCTACTGCTAATCAAACTAAGATTAAAAGCTATTAAGCAATTAAGCTATAAGCTAATTTATGCTACCAGAAGCTAAAACAAGATGAGTAATGGCAAATCTAACTTAAACTACTTAACTGCAACTTTCTATGACCAATTTAAACTCAGATTATAAGCAAATACTCTAAATCCTAAAATCAACCAAATCAGCTTAACACCCCTACTTTCAGCTTATGTAGAAGCTTAATAAAAAGCTCAAACTTAAATCCAGAAGTTATAAACTCAAAACCACCAACCAAACTACTTATAAACCAAGTTTCAAGTCCTAATTATCCAGATTAAACCTTGTGCAAAGCCTGCAAGTTGGCCTGTTCACAATCAGTTATTGTTGATTGTGAGCAGGGCAATCCGCTCTAAGAACAAGCTGATTTAGAGCTTATAAAAGCTTGATAAAATTCCACAAAAATGAGATTACTAAACCTGACCAACTGAACTTGTTATTACCGAAATCTCAATAATTTTGACTCAATAATGAACAGATTAAAAATCTACAAAGTTTGATCAAAACTGACTTTTGCACTTTTGACTTTTATAAACAAAATTGAAAAGTTGACTAAATTGAGATTTGATTCAATCTAATGAACTGAAATTGTTGTTTAAGGCTAAAACAAATCTATATCAAGCAACTCTAATGATTTCTATATCTAAATCTAGCTTATGAATCCTCAAAACTTAACAGTTGTGCAAATTAGACTTGATATGAGTGAACTTTGACTATTATATGAACTAGAATGTAATTTTATGATCTATTACTACTGAATGGACCTAATTACTAACTATGAAACAGTAAACTCCCACAAGATCAACCTCTAACACAGATTTAACCTATGAACCAAACACTAGTTTATCTAACTGATTTGCAAATTAACTCAACTAACTACTTGAACTAGCTTATACTAACACTTAAACTGAATCAAATAATCAACTAACACCTAAATGATGCCATATCACCAACAAATACTATCAAATTATCAATATGCTCAATAAGGAGATTATAACAGATTTGAGATTTTCAGAACTTACATATGTCCTAGCCACAATGGCTTGCCAAACAACACAAGTAACCACTACCCTAAATCTGTATTCAACCCAGTTCCACCATATCAAGAAATCGATCCAAATGAATATAACAACTGCAGTTTGACTTTGTTTGACTGAAGTGTAAATGAGAGTAGAATCTGAGTAGGACCTGAAAAAGAAATTAATAAGCTATTGAAGAGCTTATAAGAGCTTAAACTAACATAATCACAAACTGATTTGAACTTAAGAACAGATTTGAGATATTTTTTTTATTTTTGAAGTATTTTTCTTATTTATTTATTTATTTTTTTTTTTTTGTTTTGTAAAGAGAATAAGCTGAAAATAATTTGAGATAAGCTAAGTTGATTAATTGGAACACTAATAAGCAACTGAAATCAATCAAACAGTAATTAAAATAAATTGAAGACAAAAACTGAAATTACTTTAATTAATAAAACTTGAGATTACAATGAAACTGAAATGTAGAAAATACAGAAATGAAATTTAAAAACAATTATAAGCTACTAATTAACTACTCAAATTCTACATATTTTACAAGTGAGAAATGAAAGGGTATATATAGCCTAGCTTATGCCTTGGAAGGATCCAGAAGGTGCAAATGTGTGCTTCTTTGGAGTATTCTGAGCCCTTGATCAAATCCCACACATCATCCATTCATTTTGCACCTTTGGATTAATCTAACCACGTATGAGTAGCCAATCAGGATCAAGGGAGAGTTGTGGATTGCCAACCTGGCATTCCCCAAGTGTCAGCATGTCAGTATAAGTACAATCGTACCCTTTAATTGCTTTGATTTCAGTGAAATAGACTAGGGGCAATTTAGGGTTCTTGCCTGGGAATGAATTGGGGGGGGGTATTTGGGCGCGTTTGGTATTTTTATATTTTTTTGATTTTCTTGACCGGGTTTAGTGAGTTGACCGGGTAAAGGGTAACCGGGTCATGGGTATAGATTGCTGGACCGGGTGTGTATTGGATGGACTTGGGCTTGTATTTATGGATTGGACTAGGACTAGTAGTGTGATTCATTTATTAACTTAGGGACCAAGAGTGTATAAGCTGAAAATCCAAGGACCAATCTTGTAATTCTGAAAATGTCTTCCAAGGGTCAATCTTGTCATTCTCCAATAAACCAAGGGCTGATTTTGCAACTTTTGAATCTTCAAGGGTCTATTCTACCATTTGATGAAAGTTCAGGGACTATTTCTGACAATTCTTCAAACTTGATTATATCTTTCAAATATCATCCTCTGAGAATAAAAATCTTCACAGATGCTAAATTCTGACCTTCCGGCTCAGCTTTAGCTCTCTTAATCTCTCGTGCTCGGGTTTTCGTCTGATTTGGCTTCTTTTTGCGTGTTTTGATATATCCGTACCTGCACAAGCATAAACTCAAGAAACCATCAAATATTAGCAATAAACGGCTCTTTCTTGGTTATTTTGGGTTTGATTTGATAAAGAAATTATATGTGTTTAAGCACATATCAAACATCACTCAGAATATCTTAGTAAATTTCCAAAGAACAGGTCTACCAATCAGAAACCTAGAGAGCACAAACCAGTCTGGAATAATTCAAATAGGGTTAATCACAGAAACTTTTCACCAGATCATAGATACCCACATCAAAGAAGATCTTTTTCAAAACCCTCAGTATCTCATAGTACTTTTCAAAGTACTGTTAACTCTGGCCCAGTAGTTTCTCAAAGTACTGCTCAGACAAAACAAGGTACTGATCACACTACTTGGAATAGGAATCCTAGGAGATCTCACTATCAACCTAGAAGGTATTACAATTCACATAGGAGATTTAGATCACAGGAACCAAATGTTAAAACAGAATGGGTTAAGAGGGAAAGTCCTACAGAGGGACAGACAGTACTTTCAACCAAAAGTGAATCTGATGTTTTTGTGATACAAGAAAAAGCAAATGAACCTATAAAAGAGCGTTGTGTTGAAAAACCAGAAAGTTTTGAAAATCCACATGCTAAAAATCAAAAGATAATTCTGGATCACCATTTGAAAGATAGTGGAAATTACATACTCAAAGAATTTGAGTTTGTAACTCCACAAGGGGAACACAAATCAGTAATGGCTTGGGTTCCTAAAAATCACTAACTCTTTTCTTTATGTGCAGGGAAACCCAGAAGAGGAGCTTAAAGATCATCTTATTGTGGATAGTGGTTGCTCTGGAAGTATGACAGGAGACAAAGAGATCCTGTCTGATTTTGGGAAGATTAGTGGTGGAAGAGTTGCATTTGGGAATGATCCCAATGGAGGAAAGATTACTGGAAAAGGAACTATCAAAGCAGGGCTTATAGATTTTGAGAATGTTAGATATGTGAAGGAGTTAAAGTTCAACCTATTGTCAGTATCACAAATCTGTGATAAAAAGCATCCTGTGTTATTCACTGACACATAATGTCTCATCATTTCCTCTGACTTTAAGCCTGTTGATGATGAATTAGTAGTTCTTAGAGTACCAAGGACAAATGATGTGTATAGTTTAGACATGAAGAGTCTACATTCTTATGGAAAAGCCACATGTTTGGTGGCTAAAGCAACATCTGAAGAGGCACATCAATGGCATAGAAGATTGGGCCATGTTAATTTCAAGAATATCAACAAACTGGTTAAAGGCAATTTAGTTAGAGGTTTACCTTCAAAGACTTACAGGAATGATCAATCATGCTTGGCATGCAAGAAGGGTAAACAACATAAACTTCTTGCACGAAGCGTGAGGAGAGAACTATTAGAGAACCTTTGGAGCTGCTACATATGGATTTGTTTGGACCTGTTTCTGTGGCAAGTTTAAACAAGAAAAAGTACTGCTTAGTTGTAACAGATGATTGCAGTAGATTCAGTTGGGTATTTTTCTTGGGTTTTAAAGATGATACTTTTGATGCTATTCAGACACTGATTATAGCCCTTGAAAACCAGTTGAGACTCAAGGTTCGCGGTATTAGATGTGACAATGGGATTGAATTCAAGAACAAGCTCATGGATGAATTTTGTGCTAACACAGGCATAAAAAGGGAGTTTAGTATTGCAAGAACACCACAACAGAATGGTGTTGCAGAGAGGAAGAATAGGACTTTGATTGAAGCAGCAAGAACAATGTTAGCAGATTCTCACCTACCTATTCAGTTCAAGTCGTAAGTACGCTTGCTATGTACTTAACAGAGTCTCATCCACTAAACCACAGATGAAGACACCTTATGAATTGTTGATGGGCAATAAACCAAACATTCGTTTTATGAAGCCTTTTGGATGCCCTCTTACTATTTTAAACACTCTTGATAATCTAGGTAAGTTTGATGGCAAGTCAGAAGAAGGCTATTTATTGGGATATTGCACTAACAAAAAGGATTTAGAGTATACAACAGAGTTACTAAGAAGGTTCAAGATTGTCTTCATGTAGAGTTTTTAGAAGATCAAGACAATGAGAAAGGTAAAGGTCCTGATTGGATGTTTGATCTTGAGGTTTTAACTCCATCCATGAACTATGTACCTGTTAGAGAAGAAAATCAACCTCTGCATAATGGAGCAGATTTACAATATGTTGTTCATGGAGTTCATATTAGACCTGATGATGTCCCTACTGAAGATCATGTTTGTCCAAAACAAAGTACTGATGTTCCAAAGCAAAGTACTGTTGCCCCACAGCAAAGTACTGTTGTTTCAGAATCCTCTTTATCTGCTGAGGATCAATCTATTCAAGAGGAACTGAATCAAATGCTTCTTCAAGATGTTTTAGCACATTCTTACACTGATGAACAAAGGCGAGCTTATGAAGAGGCAAAGAAGAAGAACAAGACTGCAGAGTACTCTCACAGTACTTTGGACAATACTTTCGACCAAAGTACTGTTGCACCCGTTGACAGATACTTTAGATGATTTGGATGATCCTACCATGCCTGGATTAGAAGATACTGATGATGAACTTGAAGATGAAGGTATTTTTACAAATTCCAATGCAAAAGCTGATGTTACTAATTTGGAGGATACTTATGGAGTTCCACAGTCTCCAAACTTAAGAATTCATAAGAATCATCCTTCTGATCAAATCATTGGTCCCTCTACTTCTAGAGTAATGACTAGACACAAAGCTAAGACTTTCTCTACACCTCACAATGCTTTACTTAGCTTTGTGTATAAACAAAACAGGCTGAATCATAAGGACCATCAAACCCGCCTATTTACTTGTTTTATTTCTCAAGAGGAACCCAAGAATATTGCTCAAGCTTTAACTAAAGAAAGTTGGGTTGAAGCTATGCAGGAAGAACTTCTTCAATTTAAACTTCAAGAAGTTTGGGTTTTATGTGATCTTCCGGATGGGAAGAGAGTTATTGGAACCAGATGGGTTTTTAGAGTCAAAAGAGATGAAAGAGGTAATGTTATCAAAAATAAGGCAAGGTTAGTAGCACAAGGCTACAGACAAGAAGAGGGAGTAGATTATGATGAAGTATTTTCTCCTGTAGCAAGGATTGAAGCTATTAGAATATTTCTTGCTTTTGCTTCTTATATGGGATTTCAAGTTTACCAAATGGATGTCAAGAGTGCCTTTTTATATGGCAAGATTACAGAAGAAGTTTATGTCAAACAACCTCCTTGTTTTGAAGATCCTAAACACCCAAACAAAGTCTACAAGGTGGTTAAGGCTCTTTATGGCCTTCATCAGGCACCTAGAGCATGGTATGAGAGACTCTCCACATTCTTATTACAACATAGATACAGAAGGGGAGTTATTGACAAGACTTTGTTTATCAAGAGAGACAAGAAAGATATCATGTTAGTTCAAGTTTATGTTGATGATATCATCTTTGGGGCTACCAAACAGTCCATGGTTAAAGAGTTTGAGCAGTTGATGCAAAAGGAATTTCAAATGAGTTCAATGGGAGAGTTGACTTTCTTTTAGGACTTCAGGTTAAGCAGTCAAAGGAAGGTATTTTTATCAGTCAAGACAAGTATGTCACTGACATACTTAAGAAATTCAATTTTGATGATATGAAGGCTGTTACTACACCTATTAAATCTATTAATTCATTGGGCAAAGATGAAGATGGACAACCTGTTGAAGTCAAGTTATACAGATCAATGATTGGCTCTCTTATGTATCTTACTGCATCAAGGCCTGATATCATGTTTGCAGTTTGCCTATGTGCAAGATATCAAGTCTCACCAAAAATCTCTCACATGAATGTAGTGAAGAGAATTTTTTGTTATTTGAAACAACAACCTAAGCTGGGGTTGTGGTATCCAAAAGAGTCACCTTTTCACTTGGAAGCTTTTTCAGATAGTGATTATGCAGGTGATAACTATGATAGAAGATCAACCACTGGAGGATGCCAATATCTTGGAAGAAGATTAGTCTCCTGGCAATGCAAGAAACAAACAATTGCAGAACATCCTCTACCGAAGCTGAATATGTAGCTGCTGCAAGCTGTTGTGGACAAGTTTTGTGGATGCAAAATCAGCTCTTGGACTATGGATTCAATTTCAAGAATACTCCTATCAACATTGATAATGAGAGTACTATATGTATTATGAAGAATCCAGTTTATCATTCCAAGACCAAACACATACAGATTAGACATCACTTTATCAGAGATTGCTATGAGCACATGCTTATTAATGTGGTTAAGGTTCACACAGATGATAATGTAGCTGACTTACTCACCAAAGGCTTTGATGTTTCAAGATTCACTCACTTGGTGGTGAGCATTGGCATGATTAACTACTGAGCTACATTTAAGGGGAGGACTATTTAGTCTTAGTATAGTCCTGTGTATTGCTTGAGGGGAGGATAGTTATGTATACTTAGTTGATACTGAAGAAATTGGAAAAGTACTGTTTTTCGTGAAAGTACTGCTTGGGAAAGTACTGCTTACGTTGAAGTACTGTTTGTCTTATTAAAGTACTGTTCCAACGGTTATATTGAGGGGTAATTAATGCTAACGGTAATAATGTTATTTTGGGCTGTGATTTTTCAAATCTCACCTATAAATACCTACTTTCCGATTTTCCCTCTCATATTGATACATTAGAATCTTTTCCATCTTTCTCTCATCATATCCATATTATTCGATTACAACTCTTTTGTGCTTACATAATCAACAATGGCAAATCGTCCTACTGTTTCAAAACATAATATGGTCGCTAATTTGGATAAGACTAAAGCAAATATACTCTTTCATGATATAATTGATTATCTTACTTGGTTCGCCTATCGCTTATGCTCTTTTAGTGGATCCGGATATAATTGAGCCCTGGATTCAAGAATTTTGGGCTAATGCTAGGGATAACATGGAGAATGATGAATATTATGTTCGATCAACAGTTCCTGGAAGAACTGTTAAGATTACAAAGCCTCCATCGAGAGAAGATTTATTGTTCAATGATGCAGATGGGGCTATACGGTTTGATAAGCAGTTGCTCTGGGATACTTTTCGACATATTGGTTATGAAGGATCTTTGAATGAACAAACGTTTAGAAAACAACTATTTTGTCCTCATTGGAAATTTTTGGTTCATGTGTTGCTCCATTGAATAAGTGCTAAGAGTACCTCTTGGGAGCAGTTCGAGTCCAATATAGCATCTGCTATGGTTGGGTTAGCTACAGATCGAGTTTTTAACTTCTCAAGGCTAATACTGGATGGAATGCTCTCACATATCTCACATGGATCTACTTGGCTAATGTACCCAAGGTTTATACAGGTTTTCTTAAACAAGCAACTTTCGGATGTGCCAAAACCTACAGATTTATTGCCTGTGATTGTTCAACAATCGAAGATTTTACCTTTATGGCAAAAAGGAGTGCTTTATTCAGGGGTCCAGATACTCCTTTAACTACTTCCATGATAGACGTTGTTCAGGTGTTAGAACGATACTGAAGCGATGAAGCTATGAAGGTACCGCATCTGCAAGTACCGCTTCTCCACAAGCTGCATCAAAAGAAGGTACTGCATCTCCACAAGGTACTGCTTCTCCAAGTACTAAACTTCAAGAAGATGTTGCAGTTTCATCTTCTCCATCTCCACAAGGGTCTTCCTCGCTTCTCAATCAGAGGAACATTCACCTATTCAAGGAGAAGATTCACATACCATACCTCCTGACAAAATCACATTGGATAATTATGTTTTGACAAGGGAGTTGGTTAAGTTGAAAAGACTACTGAGGTTCAAGCCAAACAGATAAAGAAATTAAAACTGAAGTTTAGAAGGCTAAAGACTTTGGTGTGGCCATTAGTTCAAGAATTTCGTGTCTGGGTTAAATCAAAGAAAAAGGCGCAAAGGCAGTCTAGAAAAAGCAAACGCCAAAAGGTTCATCAACAATCTTCTGTCAATTTGGGGAGGAATTTAGAAGAAGAAAATTTGAAAGAAGATGTTGAGAAGGAAAAAGAATCTGAAGGTACTGATGATCAAGGTACTGATGAACATGAAAAGATCATTCAAGATACTGAGGAACAAGAGGAACAAGTTCAAGTTCAAGGTACTGATGATCAAGGTACTGAACAACAAAGTACTGGTTTGCAAGGTACTTTCAGACAAGAGGTGATAACTCCAAGAGTATTGAATTTTGAAGAGGAAGCTGGTCCTTCTACAACTGTTATACAAGAAGAGGAGGAAGCTACACTCAAACCTATTCATTCTGCAAGTGATGATGAGTTCATTGCTACAATTTTAGAAGATTTATCACAACCTAGAGGTGGTGTTACTATTCGAGAAGTACAAGAAGATGAACAACAAAGAACTTCTCAACCTGCAATCGATCCTAAGGATAAAGGGAAAGGTGTTCTAGTAGAAGTAAAGAAGAAGAAACTTACTTTAGCATAAATTAGAGAAATTGAAGTTGCTAGGAATGAAGTTGCTGCTAGAAAGCTTCAAGAAGAATTAAATGCTAAAGATAGAGCACTCAAGAAGTGAAGAAGCTCAAAGTAGAGAAGCAGCTAAGAAGTTACATGATGAATTAAATGCTGAAATTGTTGAACCATTACAGTCCACCTACTCTGTTAGATATATGCCAAGAAGACCTAATTTAGCTAAAGACAAGAATGCTATGATGGCTTATTTAAAAGGTCGAGGGTATAAAGGATTGCGTGGTTGAACTATTTTGACATAAAAAGACTCTATGATGCTGAAACAGAGGCTTATAAGAAGAGTGTTGCAGATATCAAAGATTTTAGAGAAGAAGTTAATTGGACTAAAGCTGAAAGGAAGAAGAGCTTAAAAAGAAAAAGGAAAACTGAAGTTACAGATAGACAGTTTTCAAAGAAAGAAAGAGTTGAATTAAGATCCGAGACTAGAGATGCAATAAGAAATTATCTCAGAGTGGTAGATTTTGATTATTCAAAAGAAGATGCTGACATGAAGATGAACAGATCTCAGATTAGTGCTTTTGAAGTTGTGAAATCCAAAGAAGGAGATTATATGATTTTTCATAAAGAAGATGAAAGCTTCAAAGTTTTCAATAGGCTATGGGATTTATTACACATTATAGATAGAGTGGATCTATTCTATCTATATCATGTGGTGAAAGCTTATTTTGGAGATAATCCATCAGAAGGAATTGGTCTAGTTTTGCTTGGAGATCTCATAACCATGTGGGAAACGGAAGAGGAAAGCACTGATGATATTTGGAAGAATCAAGAAAACTAGGAAATTGTTTTCGGAGATTCTTTGAAGAGTCTGGAGTTCATGTTTTAGAGCAGGAAAATGGTACAATGATACACATGTTTGTAAACAACAGATATCCTCTCACAGTTGAGCTTATGAGAAGAATGCTAGAGCATGGATTGGAAGTAGAAGAGGATAATGAAACGCTTGCATGCTCATCAATTTGTTTATCAACCGACTACCATTCTGAAGATAATGAGTAAACTGGTATGAATTTCATTGAATAAATTATTTTTGATAAATCAATACTTTATTCAAAGTACTGCTAATCAAACAGTACTTTCATCAAAGTACGCTTGCGCTTTTAAACCAGTTAAGTGATTTTTGAACGAAACCTTTTGCTAAGTATAAAATATTTTGAAACAAAGGTTAAGTGAAATAAATGGATTTTAAGATGGAATAGGTCATCAATCCACCATGGTTACAAAAGGATTGACTAATCCATGACCAAACGGCTCTGGTAAAGATATATCAAATCCGTTTTTAGTTGACAACTTGCTAATAAGTTGTATGGTAATCAACTCACCATATCAGTTAATGTGAAGAGTTGGCTAGCCCACAAGAAAATGGTTTGTGGTAAAGGCTGTGGAAAATCCATTATTGGTAATTAGTTCACCATTAGATAGAAGAACTAACTAGTCTAGAAGGGTACAGCTTTTGGTAAAGACAAATCAAATCTGTTGATAGCTGATGATTTGCTAAAAATCATATGGTTATCAATGTACCATGGTCTTACACACCAAAACATCGGCTACTCCAGATTAATGGCTTTGGTAAAGAGATCTAAATCCATTAAAAAATTTTCAATGATTCACCTCTCACAGGAGTTAACACACTTGGAAGTGATGAGAATAGTATGCAACTTAAACTAAATTAATGTACAAATTGCCATATGTTGTTGTGTTGTTTGAAAAGATGGAGCTTGTTGGATGTTGCTGAGAAAGAATAATTCTAAGAGATACTTTGACAAGCATAGACACTACAGAGATACAATCCAAAGATTAAGAAACAATCTGTCCTTAAAGATGAAGTTGTTAAAGATACATTCATAAAGGAACTTGAAGTCAAGCAAGTAGAATTCAAGTTAGGGGAGGATTGTTGGGATATGAAAATGTGAAGACATGAAAGTAATCTGAAGATATGAAAGTACTCGTAAGTGCAAAGTACCGAAACTGATAAAGAGTCAAGGTACTGCTAAATATAAAGTCAAAGTACTGCACAACGAAGTCAAAGTACTGCAAGAACAAAAGAACTGTTATTCGTTTATGGAAAGTATTGTATTCTATGTTTAGATTACTTGTCGTACAAGGTTATCAATTGTAAACCGACTAGGATATCCTTGAGCCTATAAAAGGACTCCTAGATTGACATTAGATGTATGAGTCTATGAGTTTTAGAGTTTACGAATTCACAAGTTGTTTTGAGTTTTAGAGAAAAGTTCGATTATCTTAGAGTTGTATTAGAGTATCTGCATAATAAGCAGATTTAGAGTTTATAATAAAAGTTATTCTTCTTAGCTTTGTTAAGTAAATTACGCGTACTTGATAAAGATTGCTCAGTGTTTCTTTGTTAATAACTTAGGGTTTATCCGAGGTTATTAAACCTTAAAAAGCTAGTTAAGTTAGTTTGATTAAAGTATATCGATCCAACATAAAACAATCAATAACACGAATTCCCAAACACACCCATATCTAAATCTGTATACCAAACTGAAAGTCGAAATCACTATATATGGATCCTATAATATTGAGCAAAATATATTTTATAAAACAACATACCTGTCACCTCAAATCGTGTCCACTTTCTCAAAAGATGGTCGATAACTTCAAGTCTCTAACAAAGATTTCAAATCAAGATAATATGTATCAAAGACACACACATATATTCAATGAAAACAAACGAAAAAAATATTACCTCGACAATAGAACACAACCATCTACACTCGAAGAACATACCATAATGTGCATTAGTTTTTTAGCTTTTTATTGACTGACCACACCGCCATCCCGTTTTCAGTATCAATTTGACACGTGATCATCAACAGAATGAAGATATAAGAAGATGGCATACAATAATAAGATATGTTGATGTAACAATTAGTTCATCAAGAGCATGTTTAGGAATAGCTTATGGCCTGCAATATATCAAGATTGCATTTAAAATTCTGTCATAAAACTTTAGAGGATCCAAAGCCAAAGAAAAAATTACAACAGATCGCAATACTCACCCCTCTCATGTCTGACCTGATAGTTCACATTCGAATAATCGACATATGCTCTGCATTACCGTTAAATAACAACCTGCACATAACTTTAGAAACTGAGTTACATATTATCAACCCATTTGTAGTCGAGTCATGTCTTTGGCTTTCAAGCGCTTCATAGAATGTACAGCACATGTCGTAAGAACTCGATGTAAGTGCATACCTATATCCATACCTTCCTATAAAAACTCAAAAAACGACGGACATATTTGCACACTCGATGTTTTCAGCGTCTTCAGAAGGAGGACATCCAAAATATACTACCACATCCAACCCAGGTTTACTTCTATGTTCTGTTTGCTTATATTCTACAATTTCTTCATCACCTCAAACTATCATGGTTGTACTGTTGTAGTTGAAAAGGAGAGGGGACCTATTTTATCCTTAAGGCATAGTGTTCTGCAACAAATGAGCCTCTCACAAGTGCCATGTTCTTTTTCTCAGTTCTTGGTTGTTTTTATAATCTAAGCTATCTGGTCTAGCTCTCAAATATGCAACTGGGAATGGATTTGCATAGAAGTTCTGCTTGTGTTTCGGCTTCACTCCAGCCACTCTACGCCTTGGCCTGCTTGTTCTATTCACATGTCGTTTCTTAACCTGTGATGAGAATTCGTCCCAACTCAAAGTCCCTTTGTCCAGTTCATCCATCCTCTTCACAAAGTATTTTCTGCACCAAATACAGATTACCTTACATTGTAATATTAAAAAGTAGGTTACAGCTTTATAAACATAACTGGAATTTTGAGGATGTTTTTCTTATAAAATATAAACACGATTATTCAAAATAGAAAAACAATTTTATGCAATAATCAATACAGGTAAACAACTTACTTATCTGGATAAATTGTTTTCTGAAACCCTCTAAACATTAGATGGCCACGAATAGCCTTAGCCATGTTTCCATCATATGTATACACAAAAACATCGCTCGCAAGTGCAAGAGTATAGTCCAATGCAGCAAGTTGGTTATCCAAGCATTTAAAAGGCTTCAACTCATCATCCTTAGCCAAAGTCGAATGAGTGTACACATTAGGATACTTTTCTCTAAATTCATCAAGTCCTCGTTCTCCATAGATCTCACCCGCTACTATATAGATCTTTGTACTTGAAGGAAACCCCATGGCCTGAAGAAATATAGCAGACTCACGAGGCATCAAAGGGCAGTCCCCATGTTGTCGCTGTTTTGTGCTTTTGATCTTTTTAACCTTCCAATGCTTTACACTGTACCTCTACTCTTTAATCTCGTCGGCCTCTTTTTGAGATAGGCCATGAGTGCAACCAGTGAAAGCTAAAATATCCTTTTCAAATCTACATAATGTTGAAAACCAACATTAAACTACATACAAAACTGTAAAGTATATATGATATAAATTTAGGTACCTCAAATGAAGAGCAAGATAATGTTCGCTGTTTTGTTTTAGTCCATCAATTAATTTTCTTGCAAGCTCGTTGATGTCTTTAGCGCATTTCAGGGCCTCATACGTGGTTCGCCACCTAAGCTTTTGGATGGAATCCGGGATGTCATTGTTAGCAAGCCGCGAATTAGTGTGAAGAAACTTAACCACCTTGTGCTGCTTCAGCAGTGAAAGAATCTCACCTTGGTAATAACTTGGCTGCATGAAAACAATCGATTTACTGAGCCTAAAAACTATTATAATAAACATGACAAACGTAAAAGTAAGATCCAAATCACCTACATAGCTCTCAATTTCAAACGATTCTCAAGCAAGAAAGACTCATCCATACTAAATAGACTGGGAAAAGAGCTAAAACAGATGTTCTAGTAATTTATAGGAAATTAACGATCATTATTAGATAGAGTTTGTTTTAAGTTAAAGATTTAACATTACAAAGGATGATCATATAAAGAAGAAAACGACGAAAAAGATGCAGATCAATTTTATTCCCTGCTCAAAGACAGTGTTTGAATCGTAATGGTCCTGTTACACAATAATACTTGTTCTTGAATATAACTAACCAAATTGGGTGGGAAAGTTCAACCGATCCCGCCATAAAAAATAATGTGCATTTGTCTATTATCTTTGCCAATAGCACCCTGCTGTGCAAGCCTATGTGATCCAATAGCCATGGGGACCGAAAGAACAGTAGGCATAGCAATTGGAATTCCTCCAATAAGCAAGACCAAAAGATTGTCGATACCACTTCTTTATGGTCTGTGTTGGATCGGGTACATAATGATGATATCAACAACCATACCAACGGCAATGGAGCAAATACAGAAGTTTCCAATAGCGGTTAGAACCTTCTGAAAATGACCGACATTGTTAGTGATGTCGACAAGATGTGCAGCCTTTCCGACGAAGGTGTGGACTCTAGTAGCTATAACAACTGCTTCGATTTCTCCTTGCTTGCAAGTTGAACCAGAGAACACTTCATCATATGGGTGCCTGGTGACTGGAAGTGATTTACCGGTAAGTGCAGATTGGTCAATCTTTAAAGGATCACCTTCAAGAAGACGGGCATCAGCAGGTACGATATCACCTAGCTTGATACTGATAATATCACCAGGAACCAAGATGGTAGCTTCTTGTTCACTCCATCGACCATCTCTTAGAACCTGCACAGAAATCACCACACAAAAGCTTAAGAATAAGACTTATTTTACCTGAGTTCACTTATTGTTCTCTGTATAATCTTGTCAACATCTTTGGTATTTCCAACATAGTCAACCTGAAAACATACGAAAGCTTAAGAATAAGACTTATTTTACGGAGATAAAAAACAGCATTTGACTTTTTCAAATTTACATAAGTCAAACCAGACCTTAAAACTGGAAGCATCTATGGATATGGGAGCTTCGATTGATAATGATTGGCAAGCTTCACGAAACTGTTTGCTTAAACCATGTGTTTTAAGGACTTTTTGAACGTTTGTAGTTTTCCAAAACAAAAAACTATAACTTACCTATGACACAAGTAGAAGAAAGAAATCGATGATTCTAAATAAGAGCATTCTGTAGTGGTTTTCGTATGCAGTTCACTTAAGTCCCAGCCGTTAATCTGAGCATTTTACTTTCTAAAGTGTAAAAGTGTTATGCAAGCTCTTCCAAAGTAAGATAGAACATCTTCTAAGTGAAAAAAAAAATCAGAGATGAGGCCTTGGATATCAAAGATAAGATTACAAATATCATTAGCAAATGCGGATGCTCACACAGAAATCTAAATAATTTTATTGAGTGGATTAAATAGAAAGATACAGACATGACTGATCAACCTGACTCTGCTGTTGATGAACTAAGAACATTCGTACCAGCTACCAAGATTGTTATCTTTGTTTGCTTTTGAAATCCTTGCACTTTATCTTAACCTGACTTGCTTTTTTTGTGCCTCCATCCTTGTATCCATCTGCTAATAGTGTAAAACTTAAAACTCCACAAAACCAATATCTAATACACAGCATTAACTCAAACTCAAACTCTTATATATAAGAAATATAATATATATTATATTAAAAATATGTTAAACTCAAACTCGACAAAAAAAAAGGATTCTTCACCTGTAAAACAAAAAAGTCATATTCTTCACCTATTAAACTCAAAAGTCGATTATAGTTTTAAGGATAATTATGTTTAGGAATAAGATATTAGGGTGTATTTATACACAAAAAAAATAGGTTAAAAATATATATGGTATATTTATTTTTTAAGTAATATATATCATAATTTATTTTAATTATTATATTCAAAAAATACATACCTAAAATACAAATTCCATAATTTTTTTATAATCTCCTTATTTATATTGATTTGAAAGATATAAATCAAAAAACAATCTACTCTAGTGGTAAGTTGTTTATAAAACACATGAATGACCCAAGTTCAACTCCAACAAATGTCTTTTTTTTAATTAAAAATTTTAAAATTCAAAAATAACAAAAAAAAAAGAAATTTACAATTTATTTAAAAAAAATTGTACATATATTAATTAAAATGCCATATGTCATTTAAAAAAATAAAAAAAATGCCACATAAATATAATGATGACATGGAAATATGACTTGGCATTATGGGATGCCAAGTGGCATTTTATGTGGCACGCCTCCTCTTATATATAATGTATAGATATATATATATATATATATATATATATAGAATCCGGATCGATTGAAAAGGTTTTTATTTTGAGAAGGTTTTCAAAAACGATAGATTTCTAACTTTGATTCATGTTTTTCAAGCGTAAAACTCATTTTAATGTGATTAAAATTCAAATGTGTAAAAAAAAATTTGAATCAATGTTAAAAATCTCTCGATTTTGCGATATATGTTGAATACTGAATCATCTGTACAAATTTAATGAATCATCATCATAACTCGATTTTAACAATGATTTGTGAATCAAATTTATGATTTATAGATTCGATTCACCATAAAATGATGTTTACTTGTGAATCAAATAAAAAACATAAATCAATTTGCTCAAACGAAGATTTCTCAATCTTCTCAAAATAAAAACCTTCTTAATGGAACCGGAGCCTATATAGGCTTTGGTTCCATTGAGAAGGTTTTTAAATTGAGAAGATTGAGAAATCTTCGTTTGATCTATTGATTCATATATTTTTATTTGATTTACAAGTATACATCAATTAATAGTGAATCGAATCAATAACTCACAAATTTGATTCACAAATCTATGTAAAAATCGAGTTACGGTAATGATTCATTAAAGTTGTACAGATGATTCAGAATTGAATTTATATCGCAAAATCGTGAGATTTTTAACATTGATTCAATTTCTTTTTATAAATTTTGGATTACAATCACATTAAAATGAGTTCTACACTTGAAAAATTGAATCGAGGTTAAAAATCTATCGTTTTTAAAAATCCTTCTCAATTGAGAAGGATTTAATCCTTCTCAATAGATCCAGATTCTATATATATATATATATATATATATATATATATATATATATATATATATATATATATATATAGGCTCCGGTTCCATTGAGAAGGTTTTTATTTTGAGAAGATTGAGAAATCTTCGTTTGAACAAACTAATTCATGTTTTTTATTTGATTCACAAGTAAACATTATTTTATAGTGAATCGAATCTATAAATCACAAATTTGATTCACAAATCATTGTTAAAATCGAGTTATGATGATGATTCATTAAATTTGTACAGATGATTCAGTATTCTACATATATCGCAAAATCGAGAGATTTTTAACATTGATTCAAAAATTTTTTACACATTTTGAATTTTAAACACATTAAAATGAGTTTAACGCTTGAAAAACATGAATCAAAGTTACAAATCTATCGTTTTTGAAAACCTTCTCAATCTTCTCAAAATAAAAACCTTCTCAATATATATATATATATATATATATATATATATATATATATATATATATATATATATATATATATATATATATATATATATATATATATACACACACACACACGTACGTAAAGATTGAAGTTTGACAATGCAAATTAACAAAGTCTTTCGTTCTTCTACTTATGTTAAACTGAATATATGGACACTTCTCAATGAACACCATGTTTATATCAGGGAAATTTTAGGAAAGGTGTTTCATTAAAAACATTCTCTAGCTAAGTATCTCAAAAAGTATACTCTTTGTGTTTTTATGCTCTTAAAAAAAATCGAAAAAACTCTTTTATTGTAGTTTTACTCTTTCTACATATCCAATTTTGTAAAATTTTACATTCTAATAATCATACCGTTCAATCCAGAATACTTTCGCTTTTAATTTGAAATCGATTTCGACATGATTTCGATCCAGGAGGGAAAAAAGCGTTGTTAAATTCCACGATACGTGACGATAGACATACGAGACTCCGTGATGATGATGGAAGCCTCGACTCTTTGGGTGCATTTATGGCATGAAAAGGTGCATACAACACCAACCACGAAGATATCTTCTCACGCTTTGAGATATTGTCATTTATTAAGCTATCACCAGAAATTGAAACATACGATATCACGTGACACTACAGTTATAAATATTAGAGTGTTTGCGATCTTTCTTCATGGAGTATTTTCTTTTCTTTTCCATGCATATTACTACACGAAATGATTTATCAGTTAGTAATTATTTCATCTTTAACAATAACTTTAGCTTTTATATGATGTTATGTACCTTTTTTCTTTAATGGTTATGTACTACGACTTTTGTTCGGAATTTAAGCAATTAATTTTTTATTTTGCTTTTCTCATTTGGAGATTATGCCAACAACAATTGAATAATAACTAAGATGAACAATATCAATAAAAAAATAACAATATCTGTAAAACTAACTTACAATTGTATATATTAAAAATATAAAGATACATTCGGAATATTTATAAAAGATGCATTGGGTAAATCAGTATAAAGATACATCAGTTTATGTTGTTGATAAAATGTATATATTGGCTAACCCATGTAGACTTGAATGGAAATATGATTTTTTAACTACTTGAAAACATTTTTTTTTTAATTCTCTTTGGCTAAGCATGTTACAATATTGATGCAAAGCCTTTACTTTGTAGTGGATCAAACCCTCGCCGGATAGTCTGATTTTGATGTTAAAAATGAATCATCGTCAGGTTGAAGAAACATGCCAACCAATGAGTAACGACCCAAAACGTGAGGTGATCAAGGCTTAAATAAAAAAGACACCAACAAGAATACTTTGGTGCAAAAAAAAAAATAGTTGAAAAAAATAAGGAGATAAGAAAGAATCATAGCTATATATATAGCATGACTGACTATTTTTGTTGGGAATGTAATAAGTCTTGCTTGAAACTCTTTGGGAAAGTCAAACAGTATTACCTCTATCATGTAATATCATGAGTCGTACGTCAAAATATCGTTTTAATCGACTAGCATTGTATTATTATCGATTGGTATCTTATTATTATCGATTATTATCTTAAACTCGTTTTCGTATCGTGAACCATCGATTAGACTATAGCGATAGCTTTTCTAGGAAGATTTTGACAGTTTCACGTTCTTAAAGCAGGATATGAAGAGAAAAATGATAATTTTGGTATTTTTAATTTTTTAAAATGAAAATTTATAAATACATTTTTGAAACACTTAATGAGAAAGTAAGCATAGTGATCAAATTTCCCTATGAAAATCATGAAATTAATCACAGATCATAATTATAAAAACCATTAGCAAAATATAAGCTTTATACCAAACTGAGTAATATACGAGTCTAAGAGCACAAAGTATGCAAGATACTAATAACACGTTATTGGTATGACATCTCAGCGCTACATCATACACCTCCAAATAACACATCAATAACTCAAGGCTCATCCTACCCCAACACCCCATGATTTCCTTCCCCAACACCCCATAGACCAATCATTGGGCCAATGATTGGATTCTTTTTTGAGAAAAGTACTAAAAAGGGATAAAATCTTTTTTGAGATCACCATCATGGTAATTTTTTAAACCAATTCTCAATCTGATCATACTCAACTACTCAACTTCGCAACTCCACCCATTGCTCGACACGTGTCATTTACAAGTACATAACTTTAATTTTAAGTTTTGGCTTAAATGACCAATATAGCATCATTCATTAAAATATACTTTTCAAATAACCAATGGATGTAAAGTTAATGACCAAATAAATGTGGAAGTTGAAGCTTTCCTATTTTCATCACCAACCTAGAGCTTATTGTAAAGCTACATCTTCATAAACCATACAAAACACATAACACATGTATAGTAGTGATATATATCAAGAAAATATGGTTGATAATGAGGAAAAAATCAGTCACCACCATCCTATCCCACCACCGTATCATTCAGTCACCACCACACCCCACCCCACTGTATCCATCATCGTCACCAGCGCAACTCCACCCGCCTCCAGCTCGACCCACTGATGCTCAACCCACAATATACGTGTGTCACCGTCACACCCCCAAATTTGTTTTAGCGGAAGCATACGTGTTATTTGGGAGCGTTACGAAATTGGTAAATCATAACACAAGTAATACAATGTAATACATACTCCGTTTAATTTCATAAAATATTTTGAAATAATATCTTACAACATTGTTTAGATGGATGGGCATATCCCATAATTTTTGTGGTCCCAATATAAAAACATCTTTTATTTGTAAAAGCTTTTCTTTAGAAATTTCTACGACTATTTATCCACCTCTTGCCTTGCATCCATGTTCACAACTAAGCACCTGAGAAAATATGCTAAAAAGGTCACTATAAGTCGGTGAGTTCATAGGTTTAGATAAAAATAGTAAGTTTGGACCATAAGCAAAGGCATATAATCATTATCAAGAATATAATGATATATGGATGAATGTCTATTACGTTAGCTCTAAGTTCATGCAACCGATACTACGACAGCTTTCAGATGCTAAAAGATGTCATACAATATGGGGCCCATAGCAAGTGTTTTGTCCCTCAAAGACTTGGTTCCGACATTGTATACGTTTCGCTTTGGCCTAAGCATGGCCAACCGAACGGAGGAGTCACCCTCAATAGATCTAATTTATAACATTCGCTCTTCCCAATGGGGAATTGACGGTTCATGAAAAAGGGCATTCTCTAGGGACATAAGGGCTTAGGCTAAACCACGTAATAGTAATCATGTAATAGTTTTGGTCCATAAAATGTTTTGCATATTTCTCACCCCAAAATGTATAAAACAATTTATCAAGTAAAAGTGGGGCTATGAAACTCACCTTAGCAAATGTGAAATCCAAAAGTGGATTTAGCGAATGTTGTGATGCGCACCCCACACGCGACCTAGATAAGGAGGGCAATGTTTTAGTTCATTGTTTTAAGAATCACTTACTTAAAATAGTTCAATTGTTTTTAAAATTTTACTAAAGCTAAACTTTAGTTTGTAAAAGTGATTAAATGGTTTTACTAGTAAGTATACGAATGTATATATATTCTTCATGTTGACGCTATAATGGTATTAAAATCAAAGTTTTGTTTTGTAAAACAAATAGTTACATGTCTCACTAGTGAGTATATAAGTGTGTATATACTTTTCATATTGACCCTAAAATGATGTGGTCATAATTAGATAGGGTTGGTTTATTTTCAAATTGAGTTTAGAAAATTATACATTGATAATTTGATGACCTTCAAAATCATTAGTGGCAAAATAATATAGTAGTCATTATGGGTTTATTAAAACTTGTTCTCATTACTTATATTTTACGCCTAGTGGATTGCTCGTCATAGATAGGTTTATTCGGACATATTAGACGTAAACCTTGACGTTAAACTTTGTTGTATACCTTGTCAAATGGATTATGTCTCCAATACTTGTTTTTCTCGTATTAGGACTTGCATGCTAATTATTTGTCGACACTTATATGTCCATATAATTAAGTTTGAAGTGGTGACCACGCGTGAATAAACTTAGTCTCATTAACTGATTTCCAACTCACGTTACAAATATTTACCCGTTGCTTTATTCAACGGCAATTGGACCTTTGGTTAACACCGGTGGGATGTGGCCCGGTTTCGCAAGCATTAGACTTGGGCTTAGCCCGAAATGGAATATATATTAGGAAAGGGCTCGACCCATAGATAGTTTGAGGAAGAAAGTGTTGGGCTTTTGGCCTGAGCAACACATAAGGATAGTTACATATTTCTTTAAGGGCTTATTTTATTTCTGTGATACTTGCTTTTATGATGTTGGGAGAATGATTTGCAATACTAAAATTTTTGGTTAGCTCCTAGGCGCATGATTCATAAATCAGACGCTTCACATGTTACTAAACTTGACACCACTACAACTTTAGTTGTTACATCATGACTACCCAACAGTCCACACGAAACTTTCGTACACTTCGACCCAATATGATGTGCAAATAACCACGCTGATTTTTATCTCCTTGCTGCCAAGGATATACTCGGGGTGAAGAGGAGTTTCAGGCAAGATGTCATTAGCTCGGGGTCGAACTCAAACCAAGGATGTCACGACTGATGTGCTTGAAACACATCTCGACTACTTAGATCAAAACTTAGTTCAGCCCGGTTTCATGACACGGAGTGATGACACAAAAGAGTTGATTGTACCAATTTGTGAGACACCATCCGACCCAATATGGTAAGTGAAGTTTGCTTTGATTTCTGCAGCTCTCCGACGTACCATACGGGTTTCCTAGCATGAGCTACTGTGGTTGCAACACGAGCAAAATAGACACATGATGGGTACTCAAGACCACCCTTGTGATCTTGTGTAAATCAACAGGTAGTAAACACCCTTCGGGGGTGTTTTTCTTTGCTACCCATGGCAGAAACATACATGTTACTAACACTCATAAGATCCTTTTTATTGAGCTTGGTGACCACGTATGGTTTGAAGAAAAACAACTACGGTTTATTCCGGTTGGGGTCTTGACTCCTAACGAAACCAACCCACCCATTTTCCTTTCCCTAATATATCTATCCTTAAGACTAAATGTCACAAGCCAAGACTAGCCTAAGATTTATAAGCTAACACTTCTTGTCGAGTTTCTGTGGTATAACCATAGCGAGATTTTTGACTTCTAATGAGTATTAAACATGACTTACATGAGGGCGACTAAATTCTTTTTAGACACAAAACGTTGTGGTTACGAGAATCTACCCCTCATGTTAATAATTTATTATAACGAAAGAGAAAAAAAATGTTTTCTTTAACACAAGACTTGTATTATCAAAATATGAACATCATGAGTGTCGACTGGTAAGTCCCACGAGTAGCAATGTGGGTTCACAATGAGCGAACAACTTAGCAATAAGGATAACGACACGTACACAACCGATTGCCACAAGGTAACTTGTTACAAGATACTCGACTTAACACTACTTACGCAAGTTTGTTGAAGAATAAACCAAGTGTTGCATTCAACATTAGATTTCCATATTTGATACAATGATTACTAGTAGGATTTACAAATACTTAACTTTCAAGATCTTTGGTTCACACTTTTCTACGAAGCAATTCCAACCAAGACAACCTTACTTTCATACAACATCGACAACTCTTGATTAAACAAGTCCTGAATTTTTACAAGGTAGAGTTAAGACAAGGGCTTACAATTAGAGTATGATGACGACGAAGTCGAGGCCAACCCGAGAACCTATCTCCACCAAAATCCCAGTCGGTTTAAATCAAAACCCCAAAGAAGATCCTTCATTATTCTTAAACTTCTATCGTGGTGAGATTGGAGGTGTGATACCTCTTGGGGTTGTCTCGACAGGAATAAAAGAGAAGAACCCAAGTAATTTTTGACTCACTCTCTCTTCTTGGGTATTTGGATTGAAGCTAAATTTAGTTAACTTCCAAATCCTTGCATATCTTGGACCTAGGCTCAAGGTAGATTGAAGTGGAGATATGATCTTTCTTGGATGATTTTATTCTTGATTCTTCTTGGCTTGTTCGAATTACCACCGCGCATTCAAGGAGATTTGGAGAGACTCAAAACTTACTTGGTTTTGGTAATAGGGAGGTAGATATGGTGGGATAACATGTTGGGTTTTCCCTTTTGGGAAGATTCGACCTAGGTGATGCATAGGGGTAGAGGTAGGGGAGATTGAAGATGAAGATCTTGTAAATCTCATTTCTATGTTTTCTTCTTTCCTTTGTCGTGAGTGGGAAGACAAAAGACAAAAGGGTTTCATCTCATTTTTATTTTATTAATTGTATTCATTTGTTTATTATGTAACCAAAAGTTAGATGTATTTACTTATTGTGTAAAGTTGGGAAGGTAAGCATATACTTTGTTCTTACATATAATAAGTTGCTTTTGAGTCTTATGAAGGTTGTTGCTCAAGTGAAAGTGTGTTAAACTCTTTGTGTCCCGCGATATTGAATTGTGATCGAAGCCTCATTGTGTGATAACTTTTATAGCGTAGTATCTTATGGTGTCGTATCGGAGATATTATTTCTGTAATATTTTTCATTACGGAAGTTTGTCACTTGTTTTATCAAATCCTTATCTTAGTGTCGACGCGTGCAGGTCGGTCATTGGGGTAAATGAGATAACCTCTCGTCTTACCATTTAAATCATAAGACAAAATGAAATATTCACAACATGATATGAATGCAACAGTGATGCAATTGTCTATAGTATGCGAGTTAACTACTCAAATGTTCAGGTAAGGCTTATGCGTGCTTAAATGACTTATGCTTAGTAATCACAAATTACTAATTATCAGTTAAATTTTGGTGAAAATTTACCGTGTGTCACATCCTCCCCGCCTTAGAAGAGAAAACCGTCCTCGGTTTTCACAATTATTTGATGAAGTGGAGAGAAGGTGTGGGTATTTGCGCTTGAATTGATCTTCACGCTCCCATGGGTATTCTGGACCTCTTTGAGAGTTCCAGCGAACTTTGACGATAGGAGTGCGGCCTTATATAGGCCGTTTGATTTCTCGACCCAATATTTCGATTGGGTTTCTTGACAAAATTTAGATCTTTTGTCGTTTTGAATTCCTTTTGTTGAAACGGCGAGAGTTTCGTTGTAAGGCAATTCTTCGAGTTTCACATGTGGAACATGTTATGCAAAGAGTTGAGTTTTTGTGGACATTTCGGGTTGGTAGGTTACCGGTCCTATTTTTGCAAAAATTTTGAAAGGTCCAATGTAACGAAGATTCTCCTTCCACCTTTTTCCAAAACGGACTTTGCCTTTCCGTGGCAAAAATCTTATCATGACTCTATCTCCCACTTGAAACTCAAGTGGCTTTAGTCTTCTGTCCGCGTGTCCCTTTTTAACGATTACGTGTTGTTTGTAGATGGTTTTGGGTTAGCACAATTTTCTCAGTAGTTTCTTGAATTAGTTCTAGGCCAGTGAGTTGGCTTTCTCGAAATTGAGCGTTCTGGAATGTGTGAGCATAACGTATAGTCCTAATGGAAATCCGAGTTGGTAACTACCAGCTTGGTCTTGGAGAAGATCCGATAAATCTTACGAAACAAGGTATAGCCTTTTGCGTTTGGTCAAAATGGTTTACGCTCTTCTGAGTCGACACCTCAATCCTTTTCGTCGACTCAAACCTTATGTGTCATTCAGTCCTATTTTTATTGACTTTGACGATCAGAGTCGCTTGTACTCAACCTCTGATACGCATACTATTATCAATGGTCCTTGATAGAAGCTTGGAGCCATTGGACTGGTTCCTTGCTAGTCTCAATCCTGACACGATCGATTTGCGCTCTAGACCCTATGGTGTCTCATGAGGTGGTCTTTCGTTGCAAAGGGATTCGGTGAAGGAAATTTTTCCTGCTCCATTCATTTCCCAATCAAGTTACTCATGTACGAAGTATAGTTTCTTTAGATTGAATGGCACTTTCATTCAGTCTAGCAGTCGAAGGACGGTAGGTGGTACTTATTTCGAGATAACTTCTCAAGAACTTTTGGAGTGGTCTCTGAAGGTTTGATGTAAATGCTTGTCGCTATTTGGGGTGGAGAGAATTGAAATGCTATGACTTGTAGCGCTTTGCTTTGAGTAATCCTTGCGAGTTTGTTCATGTTGTCGTTCTCTTGGTTTGATAGGAATAGGTGAATTTGAGGAGATGATCAATCAGTACCCATGTAGAGTCAAAATTGATACAGATCCTTGGTGACTTGATACTAGAGTTTATTGTTATGCGTTCCCATTTCTATCTGAATTTTTCGGTGCGTGCACGGTTGGTTTGTCGGTTCCTGATTGTTTTGAATTTTTCCTTTCGAACACGTTAAGTATGGTTTGACATTGGTCAATTACTAACCTTCATGTTCGATACTCATAATAGTCTTCTGGATCAAGGTACACCCTTGTGGACACTAATGAGTATAACTCGGCCTTAATAAGGTTCCCACATAATGAGATTACAAATCCCTTCTTGGCGTGGGTCTCAACGTTGGTTTCTGGGGATAGGATTCCCTTCGGTACCTTACGGATTCCATTTCACCTTTGGTTATGTCGTAAGAGTTTTGTCTTGTCGGTTCGTCCGTTGTGTGATACTACCTGAAATGATCTGGCTTTTACAAGGTTTTGTTTGCTAGGTGTTGTTTGAAGTATATGCGGTCATGACGGTTTAGATTTGGGTGAGTACAAACGTTGTAATTGATCTCACGTTGCAACTACCATCGTTGGTGTCATCACATGGTCAAAATATATATATATATATATATATATATATATATATATATATATATATATATATATTATTATATATATGGTACTCTCGTAGGACATTGTGGTCGGTGTACACTGTACTCAAATGTGTAGTAGGGATAACATTTCTAGGTTTTCCTAGTGTGGTCTTGTTAGGTTCGATTCCAATTTATGCGCACTGCGTTGTGTTCCTCATGGATCCTTGGATGTTGAGTATTCTATACCATTATTTTTCCCTTTTGGATCGGGATAGCTTCCACCGTGTAAAGCGTCTTCCTTAAATGGTAGAATCTCTGTCATACTCAAGTGTGTCTAAAACAGGTGCACCACACGATTTCTTGCGGGGTGTGAGTAGGTGCTTGTTGGGTTGATCTAGTGTGTATGATGATCTATTCCTTTCTTGGTTAGTGGTAAAATACTATGTATGAACCGGTATATCCGGGCGCCTCTCGCTTCGTGTTCTATAGGATGCTAATTCATTGTCGAAGGTGCAAACGTTTCATATTCGTTTTCCTTAATAGAAAATTTCTTCTCTCAGGTGGCACGGTCTATTCTATTCCCGTGTAATGTGAAAAGTATGGCATTTTAAGGTAGGGTGGCGACGTGAGATATAGACACGAATCTTTCTATTTCGTGGTAGAGAGTTAAGCACTTCCTTTAACACGAACGGGTAAGAATTTTCAAGAATCTAGCCATGTCCTGTGCACGTTACCCCTCCCGAATTATACATAGGTGATCAGGCTATGTATAATTGGGGACCGGTGACGTGTTGTTTGGTATAATCCAAATCTTGGTGTACTTATTCTTTGGTCAGCGGAAATGTTGTAAAAGTTCATGTGCGAAGTTTCGGTAAGATAGTTTATAAGATTTGCTAGGCCGACCAATGTCGTCAGTGTGGCCTATAGTTCGTTTGACCAAGATGTGTGAAAAAATGACAACTTGGTTAGAAATGGAATGTTGGATTCGTGATTTTTGGCGAGGTAATATTTTGAGTTGGTCTTATCGGTATTGGTAATAATACCCTCGCAATTTTTTTTTTTTTTTTTTTTTTTGGAGTGTGGATCATTTTAAAATAACCCGTTGGGTGATACTAATTTGGCACCGAGACCTGTCGAACATCCAAAATGATGTTCTCTTGTCTTTGGAGGAACTTTTCATGGAGACAAGATAGTTGAAGTCCTTAATGATATGGTGAAAACGGTCATGGAGAGGACATATATCAAGATAACACGATAACAACAACAGATACACTACTAGGGGAAAGGTTTCAGTACATTAAGATTTCCTAGAGAAGTACTTTAAAGTAGACTGTA
Source organism: Chrysanthemum makinoi (assembly GCA_910596185.1). Taxonomy (NCBI): domain Eukaryota; kingdom Viridiplantae; phylum Streptophyta; class Magnoliopsida; order Asterales; family Asteraceae; genus Chrysanthemum; species Chrysanthemum makinoi. The sequence goes on along the minus strand of OU343225.1, from coordinate 282,464,109 downwards.
ACTTGGAAGTTAAACTAAGCTTTATTACAACCAGCATCTCTAGCTAAATTAGTTTCTTCCATGGTGTCCGTTGGGAGTCTGAACCATTCTTCACACTTTCCTCAGAAAGTGTTTTGGCTTCTTTGCTTGCATGTTGACCCTTCCTATCCGGGCACATGCTTTTGATGTGGTCTTTCCTTCCACATCCATGACACGTCATTGTTTCCCTATAGAGTTGCTTACAATCTTCTATCTCATGTCCAACTCTTTTACAAATCCCACAAGGTATAGGGCATTTTCCATAGTGGTAATATGGGCATATATTACACTTGGGTTTTGTCCCGGCATACCTTACTTCCCGCTTGTTTTTAGTAGCCTTAACCTCACCGTCCCTTGACGTTTGCTTGATTGTTGCATTTGATCTTCCTCACCATCATGATTCCAGTTCCTCTTGCTACCACAAGACACCATTGTCTTGCCTTGAGGCAGTGACCTTGTCAATCCAAGGGTCGCACCAGTAGCTTCTTGAGTGACGGTGGGCGCGAATGCAACAACATTCTTTCGAGTTTCGGGAGGACATCCCCAAGAGTATGCCTCGAGTCTCTTTTCCTCAGGTCCTATCATATTAGGACATACTTGAGCTAATTCGCGAAAGCGATTTGTGTACCCCTCGAGGTCATTCCCTATCATAGTTAGCCCACAGAGTTCTCTTTCCATCATCCGCAGTTCATTTCTTGAACAGATTCTCGCAACCATCATTTTCTTCAGGTGCCCCACTCGAAGTGAGTAAGCGGTGTCTATTCCCACTAATCGGACATAAATGTCCCACCATGTGAGGGCTTGGTGTCGAAAGGTGCAAGTAGCATACTTGACCTTACAATTGTCCGCGCAACTCTGTTCGCGGAAAATCGTCTCCATCCTTTCTAGCCATTTTGCCAAACTCCTAGCTCCTTCAGTCCCCTCAAATGCTGGTGGTTTACAGTTTCTAAATTCTTGGTAAGATAAACTTCGTGCTGTAAGTGTCTTACCAACCTCTTCTTCCCCATTCCCCTGGATGAGGTTGTTGTGATTGATTTGGTAGTTAGCAATCCTTGCAGCAACTCGCTTGTTAACGGATTTCTCAGTGGTGGTTGCGTTCATGTTCTGCTTTACTGGAAACATTTTCCTTCAACCATAAGAAGTGACAACAATGAGTTTTCATGGTGGAGATCCATAAGGTTACAACGTATACTATTTCTCAATCAAGTATTCTCCATGTTGTATTGACTGAATATCACGTAGTCTTAGTCTATCAAGATGGCATTAAGAAAGCGGAGACTGATTGAAGCGAGTTTAACAGAAGGTTATAGTACACAAGTCGTCGTTTATTATGCATAGTTGTTCGTCACAATAAACTTGATTTCATTCTAAGAAGATTCATGGCTCATAGGGCCGATACATAGTATGCGTTTATTGACTCGCTCTAGTTTGTCATACAACCAAACTACTACAAGCGTTTTTATTGAAGCCACTCATCACAACGTCTAACACAATTGCAAAGTGAAACTTAAGCATTTCCCGATGTTGTCCCAAGTTGACTTTGTTGAGTTGTCTTCCATTCTTCTAACTCCATGAGTTGGGTCTCCATTCTGGCAAATTTGTTGTTGACCTCATTTGCCCTACTCTCCATAGTACGTCTTTGAAATTCTACGGCACCCTCCGGTATCCTGTCTCGATTAATGCTATTGTAGTAACGGTCTCCAACCGCGTTAGCCTACTTTCAATCTCGTGAGACGCCCCTGGTGTCTCTGGAGTTTGCAGAGCACACCTTTCAATGTGGTCTTCGAGACGTGCAATCACTTCGTTTAACTTCTCACGGGTTCCTTCTATTGCTGTCCCAACATCGTTGTAGCATTCCTTGAGTGTTTCGCCAAGTGCTTGTAGTTCTCCTACCACTTCTTCGATTCCTCCAATCCTTTCTTCCGTAGTATCCCCAGGATGGTCCGACATTTCTTCTATTTGTTCTTCATGGCGTGTTAGGCGCCCATAACGTGTCGAGGGTTGGTGGTCTAGCGGCGTCGCTCCTGAAGTCTCCCCAATTTCGAACGAACTAGGAGGTGATGCATTAGAAGATGATGGTGATGATGCAGAGAGACAGATTCTCTTGCTAGCGGTATCTCCCAACCGGGAGTGGATCTCTTTGGTGTCTTGGTGAGAGTGTAGGAGTAGTGGAACGGTAGGTATAGTACTAACAAGAGTGATGATTTGGAAGTGAGCAGGTGGAGTGTGGGTAATACCCTCCTGGTGAACTTGATACACTACCCTGCACGGGTTTCCGTGTCGAGTGAGTTGAGAAGGGGGGATGCGTCAGCAGTGACAAACCTTCATGCCGTCCGCATCCGCTTGAGTGAGGGGAAGGCATGGTCTGTGACAAGGCGGTGCATATGTGTAAGTATATGTAAAAATATCCTTATAATAGATATGGAGCATGAATCAATAGGCGGCAATATGTCATGCAATCATGTAATAGGCAATATGTCATGCAGTCATGTCTAAATTTGCTTTGAGTAATATGGCAATTAAGACAAGCGGTAACTGGCGGTCGTAGAGTGATGTTTTTGTAAAAGGTAGTTATAGTTTAGGGTTTATATGTACCTAGTTCTCTATAACTTAGGCTCTGATGCCAATCTGTAACACCCCAAATTTGGTTTAGCGGAAGCATACGTGTTATTTGGGAGCGTTACGAAATTGGTAAATCATAACACAAGTAATACGAACGAATACATACTCCGTTTAAATTTCATAAAATATTTTGAAACAATATCTTACAACATTGTTTAGATGGATGGGCATATCCCATAATTTTTGTGGTCCCAATATAAAAACATCTTTTATTTGTAAAAGCTTTTCTTTAGAAATTTCTACGACTATTTATCCACCTCTTGCCTTGCATCCATGTTCACAACTAAGCACCTGAGAAAATATGCTAAAAAGGTCAGCTATAAGCTGGTGAGTTCATAGGTTTAGATAAAAATAGTAAGTTTGGACCATAAGCAAAGGCATATAATCATTATCAAGAATATAATGATATATGGATGAATGTCTATTACGTTAGCTCTAAGTTCATGCAACCGATACTACGACAGTTTCAGTATGCTAAAAGATGTCATACAATATAGGGGCCCATAGCAAGTGTTTTGTCCCTCAAAACTTGGTTCCGACATGGTATACGTTTCGCTTTGGCCTAAGCATGGCCAACCGAACGGAGGAGTCACCCTCAATAGATCTATTTATAACATTCGCGTTTCCCAATGGGGAATTGACGGTTCATGAAAAAGGGCATTCTCTAGGGACATAAGGGCTTAGGCTAAACCACGTAATAGTAATCATGTAATAGTTTTGGTCCATAAAATGTTTTGCATATTTCTCACCCCAAAATGTATAAAACAATTTATCAAGTAAAAGTGGGGCTATGAAACTCACCTTAGCAAATGTGAAATCCAAAAGTGGGATTTAGCGAATGTTGTGATGCGGCACCGACACGCGACCTAGATAAGGAGGGCAATGTTTTAGTTCATTGTTTTAAGAATCACTTACTTAAAATAGTTCAATTGTTTTTAAAATTTTACTAAAGCTAAACTTTAGTTTGTAAAAGTGATTAAATGGTTTTACTAGTAAGTATACGAATGTATATATATTCTTCATGTTGACGCTATAATGGTATTAAAATCAAAGTTTTGTTTTGTAAAACAAATAGTTACATGTCTCACTAGTGAGTATATAAGTGTGTATATACTTTTCATATTGACCCTAAAATGATGTGGTCATAATTAGATAGGGTTGGTTTATTTTCAAATTGAGTTTAGAAAATTATACATTGATAATTTGATGACCTTCAAAATCATTAGTGGCAAAATAATATAGTAGTCATTATGGGTTTATTAAAACTTGTTCTCATTACTTATATTTTACGCCTAGTGGATTGCTCGACATAGATAGGTTTATTCGGACATATTAGACGTAAACCTTGACGTTAAACTTTGTTGTATACCTTGTCAAATGGATTATGTCTCCAATACTTGTTTTTCTCGTATTAGGACTTGCATGCTGATTATTTGTCAACACTTATATGTCCATATAATTAAGTTTGAAGTGGTGACCACGCGTGAATAAACTTAGTCTCATTAAGCGATTTCCAACTCACGTTACAAATTTTTACCCGTTGCTTTATTCAACGGCAATTGGACCTTTGGTTAACACCGGTGGGATGTGGCCCGGCTTCGCAAGCATTAGACTTGGGCTTAGCCCGAAATGGAATATATATTAGGAAAGGGCTCGACCCATAGATAGTTTGAGGAAGAAAGTGTTGGGCTTTTGGCCTGAGCAACACATAAGGATAGTTACATATTTCTTTAAGGGCTTATTTTATTTCTGTGATACTTGCTTTTATGATGTTGGGAGAATGATTTGCAATACTAAAATTTTGGTTAGCTCTAGGCATGATTCATAAATCAGACGCTTCACATGTTACTAAACTTGACACCACTACAACTTTAGTTGTTACATCATGACTACCCAACAGTCCACACGAAACTTTCGTACACTTCGACCCAATATGATGTGCAAATAACCACGCTGATTTTTATCTCCTTGCTGCCAAGGATATACTCGGGGTGAAGAGGAGTTTAAGGCAAGATGTCATTAGCTCGGGGTCGAACTCAAACCAAGGATGTCACGACTGATGTGCTTGAAACACATCTCGACTACTTAGATCAAAACTTAGTTCAGCCCGGTTTCATGACACGGAGTGATGACACAAAAGAGTTGATTGTACCAATTTGTGAGACACCATCCGACCCAATATGGTAAGTGAAGTTTGCTTTGATTTCTGCAGGCTCTCCGACAGCCATACGGGTTTCCTAGCATGAGCTACAGGGTTGCAACACGAGCAAAATAGACACATGATGGGTACTCAAGACCACCCTTGTGATCTTGTGTAAATCAACAGGTAGTAAACACCCTTCGGGGGTGTTTTTCTTTGCTACCCATGGCGGAAACATACATGTTACTAACACTCATAAGATCCTTTTTATTGAGCTTGGTGACCACGTATGGTTTGAAGAAAAACAACTACGGTTTATTCCGGTTGGGGTCTTGACTCCTAACGAAACCAACCCACCCATTTTCCTTTCCCTAATATATCTATCCTTAAGACTAAATGTCACAAGCCAAGACTAGCCTAAGATTTATAAGCTAACACTTCTTGTCGAGTTTCTGTGGTATAACCATAGCGAGATTTTTGACTTCTAATGAGTATTAAACATGACTTACATGAGGGCGACTAAATTCTTTTTAGACACAAAACGTTGTGGTTACGAGAATCTACCCCTCATGTTAATAATTTATTATAACGAAAGAGAAAAAAAATGTTTTCTTTAACACAAGACTTGTATTATCAAAATATGAACATCATGAGTGTCGACTGGTAAGTCCCACGAGTAGCAATGTGGGTTCACAATCGAGCCGAACAACTTAGCAATAAGGATAACGACACGTACACAACCGATTGCCACAAGGTAACTTGTTACAAGATACTCGACTTAACACTACTTACGCAAGTTTGTTGAAGAATAAACCAAGTGTTGCATTCAACATTAGATTTCCATATTTGATACAATGATTACTAGTAGGATTTACAAATACTTAACTTTCAAAATCTTTGGTTCACACTTTTCGACAGAAGCAATTCCAACCAAGACAACCTTACTTTCATACAACATCGACAACTCTTGATTAAACAAGTCCTGAATTTTTACAAGGTAGAGTTAAGACAAGGGCTTACAATTAGAGTATGATGACGACGAAGTCGAGGCCAACCCGAGAACCTATCTCCACCAAAATCCCAGTCGGTTTAAATCAAAACCCCAGCAAGATCCTTCATTATTCTTAAACTTCTATCGTGGTGAGATTGGAGGTGTGATACCTCTTGGGGTTGTCTCGACAGGAATAAAAGAGAAGAACCCAAGTAATTTTTGACTCACTCTCTCTTCTTGGGTATTTGGATTGAAGCTAAATTTAGTTAACTTCCAAATCCTTGCATATCTTGGACCTAGGCTCAAGGTAGATTGAAGTGGAGATATGATCTTTCTTGGATGATTTTATTCTTGATTCTTCTTGGCTTGTTCGAATTACCACCGGCGCATTCAAGGGGAGATTTGGAGAGACTCAAAACTTACTTGGTTTTGGTAATAGGGAGGTAGATATGGTGGGATAACATGTTGGGTTTTCCCTTTTGGGAAGATTCGACCTAGGTGATGCATAGGGGTAGAGGTAGGGGGAGATTGAAGATGAAGATCTTGTAAATCTCATTTCTCTGTTTTCTTCTTTCCTTTGTCGTGAGTGGGAAGACAAAAGACAAAAGGATTTCATCTCATTTTTATTTTATTAATTGTATTCATTTGTTTATTATGTAACCAAAAGTTAGATGTATTTACTTATTGTGTAAAGTTGGGAAGGTAAGCATATACTTTGTTCTTACATATAATAAGTTGCTTTTGAGTCTTATGAAGGTTGTTGCTCAAGTGAAAGTGTGTTAAACTCTTTGTGTCCCGCGATATTGAATTGTGATCGAAGCCTCATTGTGTGATAACTTTTATAGCGTAGTATCTTATGGTGTCGTATCGGAGATATTATTTCTGTAATATTTTTCATTACGGAAGTTTGTCACTTGTTTTATCAAATCCTTATCTTAGTGTCGGTGCGTGTCGGTCATTGGGGTAAATGAGATAACCTCTCGTCTTACCATTTAAATCATAAGACAAAATGAAATATTCACAACATGATATGAATGCAACAGTGATGCAATTGTCTATAGTATGCGAGTTAACTACTCAAATGTTCAGGTAAGGCTTATGCGTGCTTAAATGACTTATGCTTAGTAATCACAAATTACTAATTATCAGTTAAATTTTGGTGAAAATTTACCGTGTGTCACAGTCACCATCATCACCACATTGTCGCACACCACCGTCACCATTGTCACTGTCAATCGCCACACCACCACGCCGGCCGTCCTTAACACCATCATCTTCCGCAACATCATTGTTGTTCGAGGATAAGCGTTTAAAGACATGCACGACAAGTGTTCGATTAAATGCTCGAATGAGTTTCTTGTTACTTTTTTATCATATCAAGATAAAACATCATTATTACATTCATGTATCCTCCTTATTTACCAAAATAATAATAATAATAATAATAATAATAATAATAATAATAATAATAATAAAAAAATTGCCAGAATCTTTTGCATTTCTTTTTACAGCAAATAATATAGAAATGAAGTAAAAAAAAACATCATTATATACTAATATACTCACATGTGCTAGTTTTTCTTCTAATACATTTATAGGGAAAAAAATGTTTAACCAAAATATAGTGTTGTTTGCCGGAATTTGGAAAACAAAAATGATAATGATGAAATTGATGCGGGGAAGATAAGTCTAAAAGAGAGAATATTTTAAAAGTTAAGGGTATTTTAGATATTTTCTAGTTTAATAATAAGACAAAATATCAAATCACACATATTTTTATAATAAAAAGTTGGAAACGTGTCAAATTGTGGGTGGAGTTGCGGAGTTGAGTAGTTGAGTATGACCATTTTGATAATTGACTTAAAAAATGACCATGATGGGGACCTCAAAAAAGATTTTGTCCCCTTTTGGTACTTTTCTCATTTTTTTTTTTTTTTTTTGTTTTTTTGTTTTGATTTTTGTTTTGTTTTTTTTGTTTTGAGTATTGTTTTATTATTTATTTGTGTAATGTATATATATACTGTGTATTTATTTGTGTAGTGTTTTATATGTAAAGTGTATTTATTTGTGTTTTATAAACTTTTTTTATAATTTTTTTATAAAATTTTTTTATAAATTTTTTATAAATTTTTTATAAACCTTTTTTATAAATTTTTTATAAACTTTTTTTATAAACTTTTTTTATAAATTTTTTATAAACTTTTTTATAAATTTTTATAAAATTTTTTATAAATTTTTATAAGCCTTTTTATAAATTTCTTATAAATTTTTTATAAAGTTTTTTTATAAACTTTTTTTTATAAACTTTTTTTATAAATTTTTTATAAACCTTTTTTATAAATTTTTTATAAACTTTTTATAAACTTTTTTTTATAACCTTTATTATAAATTTTTTATTAATTTCTTATAAATTTTTTATAAACTTTTTTTATAAATTTTTTATAAACCTTTTTATAAAAATTTTTATAAACTTTTTTTATAAATTTTTTATAAACTTTTTTTATAAATTTCTTATAAATTTTTTATAAAGTTTTTTTATAAACTTTTTTTTATAAACCTTTTTTATAAATTTTTTATAAACCTTTTTTATAAATTTTTTTATAAACTTTTAAATAGAATATTTAATAAATTTATATTAAAAAAATGAAAAAATATTTATAAATTTATATTTGAAAAAAATACTTATAAATTTATATAAAAAAAATTATAAATTTAAAAAAAAATTAACTACGGAAACACGTACCAGACACCATTAAATAAAAGACAAAGTCTATCCATTCTTTATTAAAATAAAATGGTTAATGTATTAAATGGATATGGGTTCACACAAACAACAATAGTGCAACACTTCTTCTTTTATCACCATATAGGACGAAATTTGTTATGACCACAAGGACGAATTGATTTGATGTGAGAGAGATAAAACTCACATAGGACGAAATTTGTTATGACCACAAAGACGAATTAATTTGATGTGGGAGACATAAAACCCAAACACCCCCTATATGGGGTGTTTGGGTAGTAGGACTCTAACTCAAACATCTCTCCCTCATAACACACAACTAGCGTATTATTGGGTCCCACTTTTTTTCATTTCATTTTATTTAAAAACAAAGACACTTTCTAATAGTAACTTTTACAGAGTAACAATTGAAATAAGATAATGTAACAAACTCAAGTTACAATCTAGTGGTTTTAAAAAAAAATTAACTTTCCCATTTATTATTTTCTTTATAGTTTATACTCCTTGGTATTAATAAATTATAGTATTTATTATTAAATCTTTTGTATACTCTAATAGACAACTTTCCCACTTCCCAAGTCATCATCTTCAATTCTTCATCATCTTTTCTCACCTACAAAACAGAGGAAAGAAAAAAGATATACAACTACATCTTCTTCCTTGCTTTCCTTCTCCATCAGCCCATCACGACCAAAAAAAGAAAAAAAGAAAGGAAAAAGAAACAAAATCAAAAAGAAAAAAAGATACAAGATTGGCGTGAGCCACTCAACTGACTCAAATCTCTTTGGCGAAAAACTGGCGTGTTACACGGTATGACGTTTGGTGCGCCAACGATGGTTTTAGGATGCATTTGGCGTGTGAGATTCTACGATACCGTGTGCTCTAATACTCCAATGTACTAGGATTCTAAGAATATTGATATATTAATCCGTGTACCATAATATGAACACTAACAAAATACGCCGTATATTTTATATTTTTATGTTTTTTTGCGTATGAGATGACTAGGACACGTCAAAATCATGTTTGGCTAAATTCTGTCGCTATATGTATCTAGTCAAAGTGGTCAAAATCATGGTGGACCTGAGTAAGCCATCGTTTGCTCCCTTACCGTTAACAACGTGAGCCACCTTCTTCAATTATTTGTATACTCTTCATTTTTTTTAACAAATTTTGTATACTCTTCTAGAATGCCTTCTATCTTCCCTAAACAAACTTGAGCCAATATTCCATCTCTAGCCCACGGTTTCACCGCATCAAACTAATATAAAACTTATAAGTCACTTCGTCTTAAATGAGTAGTCCACGTTTCTTTATTGAGATATCTCATTTTAATAGTCTATTACTAAATATAAATAAAAAAGTATGATTGAGTTTACGGTATTATCATTGCTTAAAAATTAAAATTATTGCTATAAACATCAAAGAAGAGATTAATTAATTAAGATGTGAGATCTATGCAAAACCAATGTTATCCAAAGAACAAATGAGAAGATCTCAACCATCCAATCTTCTTTTATCCAATGGTTCACAATCCATCTGATAATAAAAAAGAAGGGCATATTAGTAAAATCACATGTTACAATAAAAGCAAAAAATAATCCCAAATCCACTCATTCAACAAACCACTTTCTCTCTCATCAAAAAACCCAATTCCAGATCTAATCTATATCTCGCCGGATCTCATCTCCATCTCGCATCTAATCTCGTCGGAATCATCAAACGTCGCCGGAATCACCATGAATCCGACGGATTCATCAACAAAACAACCGGATTCTTCATCAAATCCACCGGCATCGACATCAAAACCGTCGGAATCATCAAACGTCGCCGGAATCACAATGAATCCGACGGATTCATCATCAAACCAACCGGATTCTTCATCAAATCCGCCGGCATCGACATCAAAACCATCGGAATCGTCATCAAACTCGCCGGATTCGTCATCAAATCCGCCGGAATCGTCAACAAATCCGCCGGATTCATCAACAAATCCGATTGACATAGATGATGTGGTTACATATGATGTAGATGATGTCGTTACAGATGATGATGTAGATGAAGTACTCACAGAAGTTGATATGAAGGAACATGATGGTAAAATCCCTTGGGAATCTGATTTTGTTGATTAATGGGATTCATAGATGATGAATCCCATGGGATTCATGTATATTCATTGAATCATGAATCCCATGGGATTCATGGATGAATCCCTCTGATTCTGATTTTGTTGTTTAATGGTAAACTAAAAAAGATACTTAAATTCATTTGAGATCCCATGGGATTCATGGATGAATCCCATGTGATTCACAGTGAATCCTATGTGATTCACAGTGAATCCCATGTGATTCACAGTGAATCCTAAGGGATTCATACACAATCCCATGGGATTCTTTATGAAATCCCATAGGATTCATGCAGAATCCCATGGGATTCTTTATGAAATCCATAGGATTAATGCAGAATCCCATGGGATTTCATAAAAATCCCATAGGATTCATACATGAAGCTATAGATATGTATACAGAATCCCATAGGATTCATACTTGAGTTATCTTAATCCCAACTGCTTTTTATATACAGATTCTATAAAATCACCAAGACCAACTTTATATGAACACGCTGAGACACCGGCGGATCAAGATATTGGAAGCCTCATGTACAAGAAGGAATTCTGTACCAGAGAGGAAAATACTATGAAACATTAGATGAAGCTATAGATATGTACAGTAGTAAAGCTAACATATTTTAGACTTGTAATATATAACTTTAGTCATGAGAATAATGTTGAATCGCATGAGATTATTAATGAAATCCCAGGGGATTCATTGTGAGTCCCATGGGATTTCATAAAGAATCCCATGGGATTCATTGAAAGACTTGTAACATATAACTTGAATGATGTTGAATCCCATGGGATTCATTGTAAATCCCATGGGATTCAATGTGAATCCCATGGGATTCTTATTTTTATTTTTTTTGTATAACATGTTTTTAAAATATTTTTTTTTATATAACAGGTTGTAAAGCTCGTATAAGGTTAGAATTGGATGTCATTTCTGGAAAATACAAGCTAGTTCAGTTTATTGCAAAACACAACCATATGCTCATACCAAAAGAGTACAAACATTTTACCAAAAAGCAAAGAAGAATGACACAAGCAGAAAAAATGTTTGTTGTTAAAGCTGCAAAGAACAAGATTGGTCCAACACGGGCTCACAACTTGCTAACGAGTATGAAGGGTGGTATGAATATGTTCATGGGACAGTTGCAGATTTTAAGAATGAAATGCGGGATGTTAATATGTTCATAGGGGAAATCGAATAGGCGAAAGCCAAAACCAACCTGTCCGGAGAAGCCAAATGCATGAAAGCCGAAACCAAAAGTTTCTTGATTATTTATATTCGGTTTCGGTTTTGTTAGTTATTTTTTCTTCTTTACTTGATTATTTAGATGATTTGCAAATAGAATTCTGGTTTTGTTAGTTATTTTTTCATCTTTACTTGAATATTTAGATGATTTGAAAAGAAAATTCTTTTTTACTTTGAATATATCTTGTTTCTTACTTATATTCTGTAAGAATCCCATGGGATTGTATATGAATCCCATGGGATTCACTTTGAATATATCTTGTTTCTTACTTGTATGTATGAATCCCATGGGATTGTATATGAATCCCTAAGGGATACAGAAATAGTAATATGTTAATAGATTAAGTGGAATCCCATGGGATTGTGTATGAAACCCATGGGATTGTGTATGAATCCCATGGGATTATTTCCATATTCTCTTCTACCATACACATATTTTCAAAAAATTAAGTGGAAAAAAGTCTATCATAAAGAATCCTTTGGGATTATGAATGAATCCCCTGGGATTCACATAATTAACTGATAAAAAGACAAATAATAGTTCTACCACGCAAACGTTCTGTTATACCATTCAGAAGTTTTAAAAAGACAAAATAATGCACATGTTCTCGTCTACCATACCATTAAAGCCTAACTGGACAATTGTTCTACCATGCACAAGTTCCCATTCACATGATCTCGTCTACCATACCATTAACACCTAACTGGACAATTGTTCTAGCATTCAAAAAAGACATAAAATCTTTAACAAATCCTTTAACTGAAGGATTATTCAACATATTCTTCAAAAGATGCTTCATAACATCTTCAGGAGAATCGTCCTTCTGAATCTTCAACGGACCCTTCCCCTTCATTCTCTTCTTCCCCTCATCCGCAGGTATAATATCTTCTTCTTTATCAGAAACAGAAGAAACACCCCTCTTTCTCTTTACAACAACATCCCTCTTCAATATCTTCTTCTTTTCATCAGCATCTACATTAAAAAAACACAATATAAACAACTTTATAACACAAAAAAAACACAATATTGACAGTCAATTCCATGGGATTGACTGTGAATCCCATGGGATTGACTGTGAAACCCATGGGATTCAAACAACCTAACCTTAAAATTTTAAGCTAATAATAAATTAGTTAAATGGTTCAAACCGCCTAACATTTTACTCAAACAGATAAACTTAAGCCAATAGAGATCACATAAAAACAAATTTCATGGATTTTGGACTAGTAATGAAGCTAAAAACTAACCTAGGAAAACCTAAAAAAGATATATAAGCTTAAATGGGCATAAATAGGCATATTGAATTCAATCAAACAAAAAAAGACATATCTATACCTTTTTGAACCTTGAGCTTTGGTTTCTTTGTACTCTTATCTACTTTTGATAATCCCAATTTCCGTTTCGGTTGAGTTTCTTCATGAACGGACTCCTTCTCCAATGACATATCATTCACCCTAAGCTTCTTTTGCTTATCCTTTGAAATATCACTCGGCGCCTTCTCCATCTCAAAAACCGGATCAGAACCCTTGTCCTTCGACTTATCCGAACTCAAAAGATCACCTTCTGGAACTCCTTGAAGAACATAATCAAACATCACGACCCTTGTATCCAACGGATTCGTCTCCAACGCCTTATTCTTACCAACACTCTTACCCGACCTCTTACCCTGGGATTTATATGTAAAAACACTATCCTTCTCCTGTACAACACCCACCACAATCTCCTTGTTCTCCTTCTCATGTACAACACTCATCACATTCTCCTTCTCCTTCTCAATCTCCTGTGCAACACTCAGCACATTCTCCTTCACCTTCTCCTTCTCCTTCTCTTTATGCTTCTCCTTCTCCTTCTCCTTCTCCTTCACCTTCTCCTTCTCATTCTTCTGTACAACACTCAGCACATTCTCATTAGCCAAATCAGAAACAACAGCAGAAATAATACTACGAGAATCATCCGGCACATTCTTCATCTCCTGAACAACACTCGCCTTTCCCTGAACACCCGACACAATCTCATTCTCCTTAACAACACACGCCAACTTAGCAACATCAACAATAGATGTTTTATTCGCCTTTTTACTCGCCTTTCCCTGAACAACCTTATTCCCTTGTTTATTCGCCTTAATATCATCATAAGGATTCCACCGACCCAACGTAACATTCCCTTTACCTATATCAATTTTAAGACGAAAAGAGTAATATTAGTTTTGAGACAAATATTAGATATAAGCAACTAACAACAACACAATCTCATCAATCACAAAGTCCTAACACTAACAAACAATACAGAAAAATACGCAACTATAAATATGATTCCTAAAAGCTAATACAAACACTCATTCTATGTGAATCTCATGGGATTCAGTGATAATCCCATAGGATTAATCTTACACAAACTGACAATTCCATTTGCTTATCTTCTTATGTCTATCACATCCAAAAAATAAGCAAAAACTATAAAACTTATTTCAATTTGAGAAAAGCATAACAACTAACTATAATCCATCACAAATTTCAATCACAAAATTTCAATCACTGAAACCTATAATCCTATAACCTAGTTACTGCATAGATCTCACCTCTTAACACAAACTATAATCCATCACAAATTTCAATCACAAAATAAGCTACTGATGTTAATTAAGCAAAAAATAATTAAAAAATGAATTTCGAGACTTACTTTTATCAGAAACGTTAGATGAACGAGGTTTTGACACTGAATCGCCTTTAGATAGGGCTATTTCATCTCGAATATCCATTTAAAATGAGTAATTACGGTTTCACGGTGGATTTGGAGGTGGTTTGATGGCGGTTTGGGGGTGGATTTGGTGGTTTGGTGGCGATTTAGGGTTTCAGTTGTATTTGGGGATCTGAATATCGAGAGGTGAGAGAGTGAGTGAATCGTGTGTGTGTGTAATTTCACGTTTTGTGTTTTGGTATAATGAGAATATGAAATTACAAAAATGACCCTTTTAGTATAATTTTAGTTTCAAATGTAAATTAATCTAATCCATTGGATTCAAATAGATGGATGGTTGAGATCTAAGCATTTGTTTTTTAGATAAAACTTGTTCCGTATGGAACTTTTCTCAATTAATTAATTAAAGATAAAATTGTCATTTAGCAAAAAATAAAAATATTAAACAATAAAAAATTATGTTTTTTTGTGTGTGTTAAAGTACGTGTTTTTTGTCGAATGATAATTATTTTGATCGAAAGGAGTATGAGTTTGCACGATCAACTTCTAATTAAAAGAATACGATATTACTCATCTAGTTTTATTCCCACATAACAAGTCCAACCAAAGCGGTGATAAGTACAACGGATTATAGCAAAAAATGTTGCACGCAAACTAAAATGAGATGTCTAAAACAACTCCCAACTAACATTATATAGTTGCATAACCTAGTATAGGCAGAGAGCCAGAGACAATCATAAGTAAAAGTTAAAGATGCACAGACTGTTTTGAAGCACAATATAAAGGGGAATGAAAACTAACGAAAAATGATCAAAACAATAAAGGAATTAACATGTTGTATCTCCTAATCAATTTTTTTATTAATCGGGTGTATTTTTAGATTAAATCAATACTTATTACGAAACTAGCACTACACGGCAACCCAAGGTTTTCTGTGACCTAACTTGCTTAAGTCCCTGATTTTAGACAAGAACAGTTTGGCTCTTTGTCCAATTCTGTAAATGTTGTCCTTTTTGCTTCCGAATTCAATTTCACTAGTGTTTTGGACCACAAATGGGCAAATCGCACTTGTTATCGTTTTCGTTTTTTCGTCTTTGCATACAACAAAAGTTTGCAAATATCACTCATCGTTGGAGTTGAAGAGGCTAACTATCAATTCACCCGAATATATGAATGTGATTAAGTCAAAGAATACATAACAAATATATCTAATTAACTAAAAACAAATCATGACCATCGAAATACATCGACAATGTGGTCCCAAATAAATGGTTGTTGAACCTATGGTCCACCAAGTCAGATGACGACGACCACAATGTATTAAGGGGTAATTCTCTATCTACCCCAGTTGCCCAATCTATTTACTTTAAATACTTAAAAAATTTTCAACTTCTTTAAATACCTTATGGGCAACTCTCCCATAAAGTTGACAAGTGTCCCTATCTTTGAGCCCATCTTGTATTTACATAGTACAAGTGTCATAGGAGAGTTCTTGGGCAACTTTGACCCACTTTCTTGGGCAATTGGCATTTTTTTGTCTTTTAGTAAAAAAGTAAAGTCTTTTTATATTATAAAAAAGTACATATATCTTGGGCAACTTGATCCCACACATATGAATTCTTGGGCAACTAATTAGGTAGAAAACGTATTTTTATATTTTTTAATGTATTAATATTTATGCCATACTTTTGAATACAAAATACTTTTAATTACAAAATACACATTATATTTTTTTACACATTATATACATTAAAATATATAATAGATACAAATTATACACACAACTTCTACCCACTGCTACCCTCTCCCCCACCCGCTCCCCCACTCCTACCCAGATCAATCAAAAAATAATCACCGATCAAACGATCACCACAGCTTAGATGCTAACCTTTGCCTCCTTCGCCTCTATCAGGTTGCTATTCTTCTTATTCATTCCATTTGTTTCTTTTTTATAACATTTATTAATTAATTCAATTTAATTCAATTAATTAATTAATTATTAACAAACAGTTTGAGCCTGAGAGGATGAGCACTAACTGAAACCGCAAATTAGGGGTGTACAAGATTGCTTATTTTAGATTGTTTATTTGCTTAAAAAATAAGCATAAAATCAGTTGTTTTTTATTGCTTATTGCATGCTTGTTTATAGGTGGTGGATAATGAGTTTTCAAAAAAGTGTGTTGAGTACTTTCGAGGGTGCTCACCCTAGATGCCCCAAAGGTACTTTGTAGTGGGAAGAAGTGGCGGGGAAAGAAGCGGTGTTGCCGAGTGGGAAGAAGTGGCGTAGGACGGCGACGGAGAAGCTGCTTTCGAGTGATTTGTGGGCGGTCCGGATTGAAAGGTTGTATTTTTTAACTTTTGTTTTGATTATTAGGATTTTGTGAATTTGTTTTGGATGATGTTTGCAGGAAAACCACTTTGTTAGGAATTGGAAATTTCATGTGAAAGTGTCGGTCACCCCAATTATGGTCTAGCATATGTTAGCTCGTAGACTTGTAGTTATTTACGTTGTTTAGTAGTTAATTAGTTAGTTAGTAGCGTAGATTAGTTTAGAGTAACACCGTGGAGGAAGAACGGGTCTTTACCCACTGTATGCCTGATCCACAGTCCGACAGGAGGACGTATTAGTTTGTAACTATAAAATACCCTCTACCTCCCAAGGTAGAGGGTTGGAACTTCTAAGCTAACCTTGCATTTTGTGTTGTATTTCTCTCTATAGAATTCCCTCTCCTCTCTTCATCTCTCTAAAAAATGCTTACTTGTTTAATCATCTACCTAGACCACCCGAATCATCTAAACAACATATTTATACGATCCTACAATTTGGTACCAGAGCCAAGGTTATGGTGTTTTGATAATTTTGTGTGGTTTTGAATCAAGTTAAAACTGTTTTTTGGATGACTTTTATGGTCTGGAAATTTTTTTTACTCATTTCTGAAAACAGTTTTATACTTGTTTGTATGTATCCATTTTGGTTTGTTTGTATGTATCCATTTTGGTCAAAAAAAATGTCATATGGTCTATTCAAAGGGTAACAATATATGTCTTGTGTCATTCTTATCCAAACAGGTTTGTTTTTATCATCTTTTAATGACCTTTTTTTTGTTACCAATCCGTGAAACTTTTGTGGTCATCTGGTGAGTTGTGGTCATCTGGTGAGTTTATGTGGTCATAACAGGGCAAAAATGATGTTTTTTCAGTCCCTTTTTCTGGGAATTTGAAGCAGAATTTCTGGACTCATACTTGAGTTTCTTGAATGCGACTTGGTAAACGGTTTGAAGATAAATGCAATGAAGCGAGTTGTCTAATGAATATGCTATTTGACCCAGTTTTGATTGCGTTTTGTGTAAAGTGTGTTTTGACACACTTATGCGAGTTGTCAAAAGAATAAATTGAAGCGAGTTGTCAAGTCCCTTATGCGACTTGACAAAACCGTTTGACTAACGGAAGCCTTGTTGACCATGAAAACCAAATACCACACCATCACATGTGACCTCAGGTTGTAAACCTTCATCAGGTTGTAAACCTTCATCAGGTTGTAAACCTTCATCAGTCCATGTAATCAAGTATCAAATACGATCTATCAACGACACACCTACATCTCAAAACTGATCCAACACTATCCTAACCCAACTCCTTCCAACTCACAATCTATCAACGACACACCTACATGTACCCATCTCGAATATACAATCATCTATCACGATCTCAGAATTGATTCAACTTTAACTTCAATCATTTAAAAGATTTTTTTTTCTTGTTGAATAATAAACATCATCGATCAATTTGTGAAGTCTAGCTTCATTTCATATCCGAATCTAAAAAGAAAGATGTATAACAAGTGTGTTACCATCTCTCTTTGATTCGTACAGACTCACACATGAAAAAAAAGAATACAACAAATGGTACCTACCCGAGACCTTAAATATGATCTTGAAGCTTTAAAAAAAAACGAGGTCTTGGAAGGTTGTGTGCTGCTCCGTCTTTATTAGGAAGATTCAAAAGGGTTTTCTCGTGTTTGTGTGGTTGGTATATCGTGCATAAGAGAGTGAAAAATGAGATGAGAAAGTCTTGATTTTGATCGAGGTTTGGTGAGGAAGATGCAAGCAGACTTAATATGAGATCTGCGCTTAGGTGACAGAGAGTTGTGAAGTGGTAGACGGATTAAGTTTAAGTGAAGTGTTTTAGGGTTAGGGTAACTTAACAAGTGTGTGTTAGGTTTAAGTGTGGTATTTGTATTACCGGTTATAACGTTTGATATCAATTTGATTTGGATCGTGGGCTATGCATCTATCACATGATTATGGGCCTTGTAATTCTTGGTACATCCCAAATTCAAGGTGCAACAATCTGCTACCCAACTTCAAATGGATCTGTTTGTATTGGATCGGGCTTCTCTGTTGGAATTTGGTATTTGGAAGTGCATTCGTTAATGGACTGATGGCTATGGGTCTAGGAGTTATTTCACTAAATTAGTTAACGAGATGCTATAATAATCAACATGTAATCCGAAAAGTTAATTTTTTTTTTTAATTCATATTGATTATAATTGGTGAAAAGTGATATAAAATTGGTATTTTGGTCATGACAAATATTCACGGAGGGATACACTATTCACGGCTTGAGCTTAAATTTGAAGAAAAAAAATGATTACGGGGTTTTTGTACGGTATTGCTTATGAGAAATTGAAGTAACGTTTCACGGGTGTACTTCTTTATCAATTGAGACGTTGGTTGGTTGGATGCATGTCTCAAGATAACTTGTTTGGGCATTTATAGTGTGCGATAAAGACTTAGCTATTTAGTTACTTTTGTGATTCTTTCTCTCTTAATCCACAACGTAACTATCACTTCGGTGTCTCACGTAGTTGGGGATACGTGATATGATGCCAAAACCCGTCAAGTTTACTCACACAAGCTAGCCACTTGTGAATGACTAACCGTAAGAAACTTAAAACAGTTCGGACAAACCAATAATAGATGAGAAGTGTGTAGTATGCGGGTAACTCAAACGTGTTAGGTTTGAGCACCGAGATCGTTCCGAACGAGGGTTGAATGGAATTTCCAACTCACGTCTCGATTATCGGGATTTGAATAAGAGAAGGGGATAAAATGAAGTTTTCTAAACTACGGGGCAAGGGAAGCATAAAAGGGAAATTACACTACGGGAAATCCTAAATACGCGATTTATACTAAAACGTATTAAAAGAAACGTAATAAAAATGCAACTACGTCTAATCTAAATCCTAAAAATAACCTAAAATTACTTTTATACTAAAAATACTATTTGAAAACTATCTAAGAATTAAAACTAATTTTTAGGAATTTTCTGGATTTTATAAGAATTAAAAAACTAATTATTAACTTTAAAAATAAGACTAAATAACTAAAAATTATAAAAACAAAGGGGAAAATTATGAAACTAATTTTATAAAATCTAAAATACCATAAGAGAATTTTCAAAACTATTTTTGTATTTTTCAGATTAATTTTCTACTTTCTATGAATTTAATACTATTTAAACCTAATTTAAATTGTGAAAAATACCAAATAAAAAGGGAAAAATAGGGAAAAATATTTTTTATGCTTTTTATATTTATCTTAAACTGTGAAAATTGAAAAATTATTTTTTGGAACTTTTTCTGAATTAATTGCAATTAAAGCTATTTAAAAAAGGATTAAAAACTCTTTTTTATTAAGAAAAATAGTAAACAGTAGCTAAAAATTATGAAAAATTCAGGGAAATTCTAAAATGTTATTCTAAAGCTATGAAAAAATATAAAAACAAGGGCTTATGTGGATGAAAATGCAACTGATGTGAAAACTGCTTATTAATAAGCTATTTGAAATAAGCTAAATAACAAAATGAGCCACCAAACTTCTACAGGAACCAAGTTATACTTAAATAAGCTAAAATCAACTAATTACTTCTACTCTTAATCTCTAATAAGCAGTTTACCAATGATTTAAGCTAATTACTACTTAAGCAAATAAGCTACTTGGCCCCTACTTTAAGCCACTGCAACTGCTTATTCAATAAGCCAAAGTGAAAACCAAAAGTGGATATCAGTAGACCACCAACCAGAGATACTATATCTAAAAGATCAGCTCATAAGGACTAGTAATGAGGAAGTTACAGATCAAAATCTAACTGACTATTAGGGGCAAGTGTATACTGATGCAAAGAAAACAGGAACTGGGACCCTAGTTTAAGCTACTCTATAAGCTTAATTAATGAACTAATGCTAAAACCAGATATGTGGGTTTAAAGACCACCTAGCAGACTGTAAATGGACCAAATATGAGACCCTAACTAGCTGTATTGAACATTGTGCACTTGCTGCAAGATCTGCAAAAGACTGATATTTGGCACAGTTTGACTTTGGAAAACAGATTTGAGATTTGACTTATTTGAGTTTCAAGATCAAATGTTGAACTGACAATGATGAAATATGATGTATGACAGTTATAGCAAGCTAGATTATCAACTCTTACACCTATATGCTAATTCTTAACCACTGATTCCAACAGTAATGCTCAAGAGATCAGATCACTTGTTATTCTGACTTAGGATGCAAATAGCAGCAAAACAAAGACAGATATGGAATCAATAAACTATATCAAGCCTATATCAACTGATCTAATCCAATATTGTAACCTCTAAAACAGTTTTGAGCATTCAACCAAACACTCCTTCAATAATTCAAAATGCAATTTAACTAAGAAGATTTGTGAGAATCTAAGCAAAACTAATGGAGTTTTAACAAACTAAAATCAATATCAACTACTTAACATATCAGAAGCAGAAATTAACCAGAAACGGATTTAACTTCAAAATGTTGACTTTGTTTGACTTTTTTTCAAAACTCAGAATTAGGAACAGTTAAGATACCATGAGACTCATATAAGCTTAGTTAAGCTTATATGAGCTTAAACAAACAGTAAAAACAACTCTTGGATTGATTTGAAACTAGATTGTATGAAAACTCAAATTGACAATGGATTAATGAAAACTTGATTAAAATTAATAAAGTGACATTACAAGAGAATTGAGATTACACTGAAAAGTACTTTACTAAGCTATGAAAACAATAAATGACAGGAAATGAAAAGGTCAAAATTCCTCTAATGCTTAAGGAATTGGACGAATGATTCTTGTGATTGAATGGGGTATTTAAAGCCTGATGAGGAAGCTTGGGATCCTTTCAGAAGCTCCTAGAACCTTATCCACAGCCACATGATCATCTCTGAGTCACTATAGCCAATCACAACCTTCCAATTCATCAAATGATGTGTTGCAACCAATGGGAGAGCTCCATTTGTCCACGTATGCATTCTTATCCTGACATGTCAGCTTCTAGAAGGTCTTGAGAAGATGCTAGTACGAGGTGGTGCTTGGGTGATTGGGTAAATGGTGGTAAAATGGGTGTGGGTAAAAGGGTTGTTTGGGTTGGGGAAGATACCACTGTAGCGCGCGTTTGGTTTGTTTATTATTAATCAAAATGTGTTGACCGGGTTCCTGTGGTTGACTCGGGTAAAAATATCGGGTATGTGGATATATGGGTTGGGTGGTATTAATAACGTGGCCGGGTAATGGATTAAATCGACCGGGTTGTGGTAATTGGACTTAGGATAGAATCAATGGTTTTGGGCTTTGATGTTGTTTTGTATCCGGATATTAACCAAGGGACCTTTCATGTAAATTTGCAAAGACCAAGGACCAAAAATGTAAATTGGGAAAGGGTAAGGGTGAGTTGGGAAATTGGAAGAGAGGGTTTTATGAGGGGTGAAAGTGTAATTAAGGAAAGTTGAGGGATTATTTGTGAAAAAGTGGTAAAATGAAAGGTGTAATGTGAAAATGTGATACAATGACGGGTTTAACGTGAAATCTCCCAAACCATGTCCCGAACTCCGCATTTTGACCTCTTGAGCATCAAAGTCCATAAAATTTCATCCCGGCATCGGCTTAAGCTCTCTTAATCTCCCGTGCTCGGATTTATGTCTGATTTGGCTCCTTTTTGCGTGTTTTTACATATCCGTACCTGCACAAGCACAAACTCAAGAAAACCACAAATATTAGCAATAAACGGCTCTTTCTTGGTTATTTTGGGTCAGTTTTGATATAGAAAAGGTATGTGTTTTAGCACATACCAAAATACCCCAGACGAAACCATTGTCGTGTCCTCACGCAATGCAATCAACTCACGCTTCTAAAACCAAGGATTTCAATCTCTTTCTACTAGACCTATGAAGAAGTAGCAAAGATTCCTCAAAAGAGATTAAGAAAGCCTTAATTCTAAAAACGCCCCGTTTACCTTTTAAATCACAAGTAGATATTACAATTAAGCACATTCCGGTTATGAATGACGGTTTGATGAACTTTTATGTCGATCAATAACTCCAACATTTTTCAAACGACATGTTAGGATCACGGAGTAGAAAACACAACACATCGTGAAGTGACCATACGGATAGAATACATCGTCCCTGATTTTTCACAAGTCCCAAACTAAGCGTAAAACCGAAATCATTGTTAAATATGATTCTAGATGCTAACACTACCCATGGAAGTTACTTGTGTAATTACCTTTTATTCCCATTTTCCTATTTTCCTCTATA
Organism: Chrysanthemum makinoi; assembly: GCA_910596185.1. Lineage (NCBI taxonomy): Eukaryota > Viridiplantae > Streptophyta > Magnoliopsida > Asterales > Asteraceae > Chrysanthemum > Chrysanthemum makinoi. Next base: position 282,440,908 of record OU343225.1, on the reverse strand, counting down.
TATTTTTTTATTTTTGTGAGAAATGAATTTCTTCAAATTCTCGTTTCGATAACTTTTATTCCAATAAAGATACAAAGTTAAGTCGATAGTTAGTTATCCGCCTTCCCTCAAGAACCATTGTCGTAAAAATGAGGTCCACATCAAGGAATTTTTATTCACTTATACTTTATTTTTCATTTTCATTTTTCAATTTTTTTTTTTTTTTTTTTAAACTTGTACTTTTACTTATATGAGCTATGAACCACGGAGCTTCACGGGGTAATTCAAGGACTATAGGCTTCATGAAATGAGGATCCCGGCTGGCTAGGCTAAGACCTCACTCAATCCTGGCTAAAGATCCAAGGGTCCGATCTCGACACCGTAGCTCACAACTTTACTTATTACTTTATCACTTATCACTTATTTCTTGTTTATTACGGATCCTTGATGTGTACCCAATTTTTAAAACAAAGATTCTTTTAAGAAGATAAAGAACTAACTATCGCCAAAAACTCGACATCTCTAATTATTATTAGACAGATATGGGGTGAAACAATTTTGTGGGAACAAAAAAGCCATAAGTACCTTCGATGGGCTCTAAAGAGAACCAACTACTCCACGCTTAGCATCTAAACTCATAAGTAACTCTATCATTTCTCGATCTCTGCAAATTTAAAATCCCAAATAATGAGATCCGCGGATGCTTAGCCGATAATTTTTAGATTATCTATGGTTAAGGGAACAAGCTAGGGCTCAACACGCCCGGTCAAGTCAGAATTCCATTCCTACTCTCACCAGCGGAAAGTCAACAAGGTGTCAAAACATATATTAACTTAGCAAATGCTTCGTCTAATGAAATCAAGTCATGCATATTTAAAATCTCTCAGGGAAACTTGCAAAATCTTGGCCTTGTGAGCTAGAATTCGCATTTTATAGCTTCTTATCTAAGAGACTAGCAAACTTTTCAATCAAAAAGACTTAACAAAAGCTTCAAAAATTTTAAAATTTTTCACATTTTTGCACAATTTTCATTTTCTAAGGAAAAACGGGGTTACGAGAGTACACGACAGAAAATAAACAAGTGCGGTCAAATCAAATCGAATATTACCCTACCCCAGACTAGAACGAAACATTGTCCTCAATGTTTAAAAGCAAGGGTATCAACGAAAATCTAAAAGCCGTTTATTAAGTATGCTAGAAGATAAACGTTAGTCGATAAGATTTAGGATATCGGATTTCCATCAACAACGATCATAAAACTCGAGTAGAGAAAAGACAAACTTTGAGCACGAGAGTCTTCATATCGGGAAAATCCTGAACACAACATCACAAACAACCAAACACGAGAAATCGAAGAGGCTAACCCCTTCGCGTCACTTATTAGAAAATAGAAAGAAGATAGATGGATAAGCATGGGGTGCCTCCCACGAAGCGCTACTGTTTTTCTTAAACGAGTCGCTAGCCTGACTCGTCCCCGAATTCATTTGTCCTTGGGGAAGAAAGTGGTAGAGATACCAGGGTCAAAAACGGTGTCCTCATTCCCGAAAGAATGAGACTGGGTGGTTTGGGAGGGAAAGAAAATGTCGGGCTCAAGCACATAAGGAATGACTCCTCCCAAACTCACATAAGGCATATGAAAGATCGATCCATTATCCGGTGGTTTTGCGGGCGGACGAAGGGATGAAGGATCGATAAGAGAATACTCCAAGAAAGACGGGAGCTCATGGTATAGAAAGGTGTTACTCAAAGGCTCATCAACGAAGGCATCCAAGAGAGGATCCTTATCTCGAATGACATTTTTAGCATAAAACTCATCAACGTGTATCCCGGGGTTGAAAATCTTGTCCTCGGAGGGGAAGGAGATCAAAGTGTCATCTATGTGAAAATCCTCATGAGGAAAGGATTCACTCTCGGCTAAAAAATAATATTGGACCTCAGGATCAACAAGTTCATCTGTTGAAAACTTCACTTCCTTATCTTTCTTTGGAAAAAACGGATCATCGTATTCTTCTTTATCCTCAGAGAAAATCGAGTCGGTAGGAGCAAGTTCATCGGTGAACTCCTCACTTTCTTCGTCAAAGAGTTGATTTTCAAAAATTTGAGTATATTCAGAATCGAATTCGAACAAGGGATTTGTGAATGTCGTTTTGTAAGATTCTTGATTGAAAGATATCTCAAAAGAAGGTTCCATGATTTCAGAAGAAGGAGTGGGATTGCCACTCAAAGGAAGGTTGATTTTCTTAGAAATCGGAGGTGGGACAAGTGGTGTGCTCTCAGAGCTAGCAGTTTCCACCACTACCATTGTAGACTCCTTTTCTTGTTTCTTTTTCCGTTCAGCTTGTATTGTTGACATACTCTTGATCGTAAACCTTGAAAGATCAATTCGAGACGTTTTGGGTTCAACTTTCTTCACATCATTCGGAAAAATGGAATCACCACTTTCTTGAGAAAAATCAATCACACCGATGCTATGAATCGAATGATCATCGGGTGGAGGTTTTGACGTTCTTTCGGCATAAAACACTATTTTTTCATTTCCTTTTCTTATCGTTATCGTTCCTTGGTAATGATCCACAATGACTTTCGTTCCTTCCTAAAGTGAGAGGAACTCGGGCGTCGACCTCTATATCAACTACGGCGAAATCCACGGGAAAATGGAATTTATCCACTCGTACCATAACATCGTTGACTACACCAACCGTGTGAGCAATTGTTCGATTAGCTAATTCGATAGTCATACGAGTCGGTATAAGAGTCTTCAATCCAAGCTCATGATATATCGCAAGAGGCATGAGACTTATGCTTGCACCTGAATCGGTTAGGGCATTACATTCCTTAATATCATTTAAGGAGCAAGGAAGGAGAAATTTCTCGGGATCACCAAGCTTCTCGGGAGCTTGGTTCGAGGAAGAATTAGACGGTGTAGGCTCAAGTGAAATCTTTGAAATTTGTTCCAATTTCTCTTCATAAATCATTTCAGCAGCTTTAATCATATCAGTCGTAAGTTTGAACTTGGTTCCGGAAATAACTTTCATTTTGTCGAACCGTGATTGAACAGATTTGCACGGTGTAAGGTTAGAACTCGGCATTATGACAGAGATAGAAGTAACTTGGGCAACCAAAGGTTGGACGTATTTGGCTTTTCCATTATCAAGAGGAATTACCGGGTCCTTTGTCACCTCGGTCTCTCGTGCTATATTCCTCACCGGAGAAGAAGTAGTCATTGAGGGCCCATTATCTCGAATGGTTACGGATTTCATTTCTCCCTTCGGGTTTGGAATTGTGTTACTTGGGAAAGAACCGGAACCCGAGGGTTGAGAATAAGATGTAGACGGCTGATTGGCTTGAAAGAAACTAGCCATCATATTCCTTATTTCAGTCATCTGTTTGTTGCTTGTAGCTTCCATTTCCTTTTTGAAGTCCGTCCTCATGCCGTTAATTTGATTTTGCAAACTTTTAATGGTGTAATCAGAGTTCTTCATGTAAGCTAGAAAATCGTTGTTCGGGGCGACTTGAGGAGGTGCTTGATAAGATTTTTGAGGAGGAGGTGGTTGTTGGTAAACTTGAGGTGGAGGAGCTTGGTAGTGTTGATTACCATGATTAGCATTAGCTCCTCGGTTCTGATTGTTGTTACCATTGAAACGGTTTTGATTCTGGTTTTGTTGTTGGTTGAAACCGGGAGGTCCGAGATAATTGTTTGAACGGTAGCTAAGAAGATTTCGATCTCCTTGCGGTTGATTGTAGTTTCCCGTAGCAGCATAAACATTCTCATGTGCGTAGCCACCGACGGTTGGGCACTCGGGATAAGAATGTGGACCTCCACAAGTCTCACAAATCGGGTGTACCGCTTTTACTTGTTGATTTTGATTCTGATTATTCATCTGAGTAATTCGTAAGATATCGTCGATCTTTTTGTTCATGGCGGCTATTTCGAGAGAAGAAGACGTATTTGATCGAGATGATGCACCCCTTTCGGCGGTATAATCCCAATAATTGTAATGAGCGGTCATGTTCTCAATAAGATCGTAACATTCCTCGGGACGTCTTTTCATGAAAGTTCCACCAGCAGCAGCATTAATCGTTTCACGGTGTCTCAACGTTAAACCATTATAAAACGTATCAATTTGAGTGACAAGCAACATGTTATGATTCGGACATCGATCAATCGCAAGCTTATATCGTTCCCAAGCTTCAAACAAAGATTCGTCGGGATATTGCCGAAAATTACTGATATCGTTCCTCAACTTCGTCACCATCGACGGTGGAAAGTACTTTGCCAGAAACTTCGAAACCATTTCCTCGAAGGTATGAATCGAATTCTTCGGGAGTCGATCAAACCAAGACGTGGCATGATGAGTCAAAGAGTATGGGAAAAGATACAGACGAAGGGCGTCATCGGAGACCCCATTCTGTTTCATACACTGAGTGACGGTCAAAAATTTATCAAGATGTTTGTTTGCATCGTCATCGGGTAAACCATGGAATTGACAACTGTTTTTTACTTGTTCTATCATATGGTGTTTCAAGCTAAAATCGGTAGCTTGAAAATTAGTCGGTGCAATGGGTCCTCCCCTCCCGTACATTGTAGGTTGACATAACTCCTCCATCGTTCGGAGATCGGGAGCTACATTTTGATTATCAGGAGGAGGATTAGGACCGGGGTTTGGTGGTCCGTTGGGAGCAGCCATATTACGTAACTCGGGTACGTTCTGATTCTGCTTCTGAAGTCGTCTAGATCGAGATCGAGTGCGCATGCACTTAAAAACTGTAACACCCCCAAATTTGTTTAGCGGAAGCATACGTGTTATTCGGGAGCGTTACGAAATTGGTGAATCATAACACAAGTAATAAAGAACGGAATACATGCTCCGTTTGATTTCATAAAAGAGTTTTAAAATATTATCTTACAACATAGTTTAAATAAATGGGTACATCCCATTAGTTATAGTGGTCCCAAAGTAAAAACATCATTTTTGTGTGAAAACACTTCTTTAATATTACTACGACCATACATCCGCTTCTTGCCTTGCCTTCATGAACAAATCTTAAACACCTGAGAAAATATGCTAAAAGGTCAGCTATAAGCTGGTGAGTTCATAGGTTTAAATTAAAATAGTAAGCTTGGACCATAAGCAAAGGCATATAATCATTACAACGAATATAATGACATATGTATGAATGTCTATTACGTTAGCTCTAAGTTCATGCAACCGATACTACGACAGTTTCTGTATGCTAAAAGATGTCATACAATATAGGGGCCCATAGCAAGTGTTTTGTCCCTCAACACTTGATTCCGACATGGTATACGTTTCGCCTTGGCCTAAGCATGGCCAACCGAATGGAGGAGTCACCCTCAATAGATCTATTTATAACATTCGCGTTTCCCAATGGGGAATTGACGGTTCATGAGAAAGGGCATTCTCTAGGGACATAAGGGCTTAGGCTACACCACGTAATAGTAATCATGTAATAGTTTTGGTCCATAAAATGTTTTGCATATTTCTCACCCCAAAATGTATAAAACAATTTATCAAGTAAAAGTGGGGCTATGAAACTCACCTTAGCAAATGTGCAATCCGAAATGTGGGATTAGTGATTGTTGTGAAACGGCACCGACACGCGACCTAGATAAGGAGTGAAATGTTTCAGTTCATTGTTTTAAGTATCACTTACTTAAACTCGTTCAATTGTTTTTATAATAGTAGCGAAAATAAACTTTTGGTTTTAGAAAAATGATTTTTACTAGTAAGTATACAAGTATATTCATTTTTACGTTGTCATTATAACGGTTTTAGAACTCGAAATTTGGTTTGAATATAACAATTCACTAGTAAGTATATAAATGTGTATATACTTTATTTAAGTTGACACAAAATGGGGTTGTCAAAAGTATATATATAAATTATTTATTTTCTATTTGAATTTAGAAAATATGCAAGTTATATTTGATGATTTTCGAACTTAACTTATGATAAATAGCATAGCGGTGTCTATATTTATCATAACTTGTTCCGTACATATATATATATGTCGCTTTAAATGGAAATTTTCTTGACATACGTTTGCTCACAAATTGACGTTAAAAGTGGTCGTAGACATTGTTAGGCGAAACGTGTTTTAAAACACTTGTTGTTCATGTCGAATCATTACGCATTTTGAGTTTATTTTGCGGTTTATTTTGGGCTACCAAATGGATATCCGAATTTGTCATGGGTTGTGGCCTGCGTCGCTTGCAGTAGGGAACATGGATTGGGCCTGGTTAATAGATGGCGCAAGAGTTTTGTGTTGAGGTACTAACTGAGCTGCGGCTCAAGTAGTACAAAAAGAATGGGTTTAGTACAAAGTCTTAACTTTAAAATGAGATGTCAAGTATTAGCATGCTTTATAGGTAGATAGGTACTAGTTTTAAGTAACAGATTATATTCCAACTTGTTGCTCATGAGTCAAAATGGATGCAAGTGGGAAAAGTAGCCAAGTGCTCAACTTGACATTTTATGACTCAAACACATTTTATTTGGATGAAAAGTCTTCTTGTTGGAAATGAAGTACGAGGAAAGTTGGCTATAGTTTGGTAACACATAATGCTCTCAAACTTGGTATATAAGACATCAAATTTGACTAAGAGAAAGTAGCCTAGTATCACTATGTTTCACGAGCAGGTTTCCATCAAGTTTTTAATGGGAATATTACATTTCGACACCATAATGCTAGTGCTTTTGTCCTTGACGCAAGAATAACATAAACGACTAACTCGAGATACAACTTGACCAAGCATGTCCTACTTTGTGAAGTCGAGGTTCCTTGACCCGGGACTATGACTCCAACATCCTGGTACTACCAAGTGAAGTTGTCGATACAATATGAGGACCAATCACGACTCTCACGAGTGATACTAACTCTAGACACAAGGTGTTGTGGTTACAAAATTTACTTTCCAAGTTATTGATTAGTTGTGGCATAAAAATGGTTTCTCTAGTATAAGGTTTATACCACGCTATTAAGGGCAACATGAGTATCGACTGTTGAGCACCTCGAGCAACGAAGTGGGTTCACCATTGAGCCAAACAACTTCGCACTAAGGTTAACGACAACACCATAACCGAATGTTACAAGGTGAATTTGTTACAAAGTACTTGACTCATCATTACTTACGCAAGTTTTAACAATTAAACCCAGTGCTAGGACCAACATCAAATTTCTAGATTCAATAACAATGTTTACTAGTAGACTTAACTTTCACCAATCTTTTGACTTTTTCTTCTCGACCGAACCAAGATTAACAAAACAAATGACAAGGTTTAAATCCCGACGAGACTAAATCATTTACTGAAAGAACATAAGAATTATCAATTATCAAAAATACTTATCTTGTCTTCTTTGATTCCTAACCTCGACAAGACCACAACAAAGGACTCAACAACAACTAAATTTACTTGAGGCTACTTATTTCACCCGATTTGTCATCAACAAGAATACTAAACTTAGCATCTCATCCATAAGATATTAAACAAGATGTGGCTTATGTCTAAATTATACTTCATTAATACTTGAAGAAAGATACATATTGAAAGAAAAGAAGTTAAGGATTCTTACAAACCACTTGAGAGTCTCGACACAAGGAAGGAAATACTTCTCGACACAATCCGATTACAACACAAAATAAACCCGAACCAACAGGAATCACCACCACACCGATAACACCTTGAGAAGTTTTGTGACTAAACTATTTTTGGGGATGTATGTGACCCTGTGGTTCGGTCCAATTAAAAAGAGTGGAACAATAAGAAAGTTTGACTACCCTTTCTTCCTTGGGTCTTGGATTGAAGCCGAAATTAGCTATCTTCCAAGGATAGACGAATCTTGTGACTTGGCTCAAGATGGATTTGAGTATAGATATGTTTCTTTTGATTCCCCTTGGATTCGTTCAAACCATGGCCGGCGTATCAAGGATGGTTTTTGGAGAAGAAATCTATCATGATTTTGGTGTGAGTGAGAAGAACAAGGTGGAAAGGCATGTTGGGTTTTTCTCCTTTTGGGAGATTCGGCCTATGCGTATGGTTTGGGTAGCAGGGAAAAGTAGCTAGTTTCTTTGGGAAGACAAGGATTGTGGTACTATCTAGTGAGATGAAGGAGATAGCGTGTGAGGATGAAAAGGCAAAACATAAAATAAAGAAAAGAAGGTGAGAGGGGCGGCTACCAAGAGAGAAGGAAACAGACAAAAGAGTGTGTATATTGATTATTTTTATTTGTAAAGACAATAAATATAAAATGTATGTAGAAGTTTTGGTAAATGTATTAGTTTTGTAGGGTGATACACTTATATTGATGAATGTTAAAGTCTTGAGTGTGAGTTGTGTTAGATATTTTTGTGTCCCGCGAAATTATATCGTGACCAAGGTATCATTGTTCGATAACTTTTATAACGTAGTGTCTTATTGTTACGTGCCTGAAATATTTTATCTTTGTAATATTCCAAGTTGTTGACATTTGTTAATTGTTTTAGTGAGTCCTCATCATAGTGTCGGTACGCGTGCAGTGTCGGGCACTGGGGTAACGAGATAACCTCCCGTCTTACAGTTTTAATCATATGACAAAATGCAATATTCATAAAATAATATGAATGCAAGAGTGATGCAGTTACCTACCGTATGCGAGGTAACTACTCAAATGATCAGGCAAAGCTTATGCATGCTTAATAAATTTGGCCTAGTAAAAAAATGAATTACTAATTATCAGTTAAATTTTGGTGAAAATTTACCGTGTGTCACATCCTCCCCGTCTTGGAAGAGAAAACCGTCCTCGGTTTTCAGTTAGAATTATTTGGTGAAGTAGAGAAAAGGTGTGGGTATTTGCGTTTGAATTGGTCTTCGCGTTCCCACGTATATTCTGGACCTCTTTGAGAGTTCCAACGGACTTTGACGATCGGGATGCGGCTTTGCTTAAGCCGTTTGATTTCCCTATCCATGATTTCAATGGGTTCCTCGACAAAATTCAATCCTTCGTCGACTTGGATTTCTTCCAAAGGAATAGCAAGAGTTTCGTCGGAAAGACATTTCTTTAAGTTGCACACGTGAAACACGTCGTGCACAGAGCTGAGTTCTTGTGGTAATTCAAGGTGGTACGCTACCGGTCCGATCCTAGCAAGAATGTTGAAAGGTCCAATATAACGAGGATTTAACTTTCCACGTTTTCCGAAACGAATTACGCCCTTCCATGGCGCAACTTTGAGCATAACTTTATCTCCCACTTGGAATTCAAGTGGTTTTCTCCTTTTATCCGCGTAGCTCTTTTGGCGGTCACGAGCTGCTTGTAGTCGGCTTTTGATTTGTACAATCTTCTCGGTAGTTTCTTGGATTAACTCCGGACCAGTAAGTTGACTTTCTCCAACTTCGGCCCAGCACACAGGTGATCTACACTTCCGACCATAGAGTGCTTCATATGGTGCGGCTTTGATACTTGTGTGATAGCTGTTATTGTAAGAAAACTCGGCTAATGGCAAGTGTTTATCCCAGCCATTTCCAAAGTCTATCACACATGCTCTTAGCATATCCTCCAGTGTTTGGATTGTTCTCTCACTCTGTCCATCAGTTTGAGGATGGTAAGCGGTGCTCATGTCGAGGTTAGATCCTAAAGCATCTTGAAGTGATTTCCAGAAGTTTGAGGTGAAACGGCTATCTCTGTCCGAAATGATGGAAATTGGTACACCATGGCGTGCGATGATTTCTTTCAGGTATAATTGTGCAAGTTTTTCCATTCCGTCACTTTCTTTCATCGGTAGGAAATGTGCTGACTTGGTGAGACGGTCAACTATTACCCAAATAGTGTTGTAGCCTCTAGAGGTTTTAGGTAACTTAGTGATAAAGTCCATTGTTATGCGTTCCCATTTCCACTCGGGGATTTCGGGTTGTACTAGTAGACCCGAGGGTCTCTGATGTTCAGCTTTAACCTTTGAACAAGTTAAACACCGGCTGACATATGTTGCAATGTCGGCTTTCATGTTAGGCCACCAGTACAATTTCTTCAAATCAAGGTACATTTTGTCGGATCCTGGGTGGATGGAGTATTTAGACTTGTGGGATTCATGCATAATAATGTCGCGAATTCCTCCGTAGAGTGGTATCCAACTTCGCTCTTTGAAACACAGAGTTCCGTCCGACCTTTTTACGAATCCATTTTCACTTTCTGGCATTCCGTAAAGGTTTTCCTTCGGACGATTTTCCTCTTTGAGTGCTTCCAATTGAGCCTCAAGAATCTTGGTTGGAAGAGGTGAACTAATTGTCATACCCAAGGATCTGACTCTAAGAGGTTTTGGTCTCTCTTTCCTACTGAGAGCATCAGCTACTACATTCGCTTTACCCGGATGGTAACGAATCTCACAGTCATAATCACTGAGTAATTCCAACCATCGGCGTTGTCTCATGTTCAGTTCTTTCTGATCCAAGATGTGTTGTAGACTTTTGTGATCAGTGTATACGACACACTTTGTGCCATACAAGTAGTGTCTCCAAATTCTGAGGGCGAACACAACTGATCCTAACTCCAAATCGTGTGTCGTGTAGTTCTTCTCATGAATCTTCAATTGGCGAGAGGCGTATGCTATCACCTTCTCTCTTTGCATTAATACTGCTCCGAGCCCCTTATGTGAAGCGTCGCAATAAACAACAAAGTCTTCACTACCTTCAGGTAAGGCCAGAACAGGTGCACTACACAACTTTTCTTTAAGGAGTTGAAAAGCTTCTTCTTCTTTCTCTCCCCAGTCAAACTTAGCGTTTTTCTGGGTTAGCTTGGTTAAAGATTTGGCAATCTTTGAGAAACCGTCAATAAATCTCCTGTAGTACCCAGCAAGTCCTAAGAATTGGCGTATTTCGGTAGGAGTTGTGGGTGTCGCCCAATCCTTTATTGACTCGATCTTAGCGGGGTCTACATGTATGCCTTGACTGTCGATTACGTGACCTAAGAATTGCACGGTAGGTATCCAAAATTCACACTTTGAGAATTTCGCATACAGTTCTTCCTTCTTCAACAATTCCAAGATTAACCTAAGGTGCTCTTCGTGTTCTTTCGCACTCTTGGAATAAATTAGGATGTCGTCAATGAATACGATCACAAATTTATCTAAGTAGGGTTTACACACTCGGTTCATGAGGTCCATGAACACAGCTGGTGCGTTGGTTAACCCAAAAGGCATGACTTGGAACTCGTAATGTCCATAACGAGTTCTGAAGGCGGTCTTGGGAATGTCTTCTTCTCGAACTCTTAGTTGATGGTATCCAGACCTTAAGTCGATTTTTGAATAAACACTCGATCCTTGAAGTTGATCGAATAAGTCATCGATTCTCGGGAGTGGGTAACGGTTCTTGATGGTTAGTTTATTCAACTCACGATAGTCGATGCACATCCTGAAGGTTCCGTCTTTCTTCTTGACGAACAGGACTGGTGCTCCCCATGGTGACGAGCTTGGTCTGATGAATCCTTTTTCCGCAAGTTCCGACAACTGGTTTGATAACTCCGGTTCCGTTGGAGCTAATCAATAAGGTGCTCTTGCCACTGGTGCGGCACCAGGCACTAAATCGATCTGAAATTCAACCTGTCGGGTCGGCGGAAGTCCTGGCAAGTCTTCGGGAAAGACTTCAGGGAATTCTCTTACTATTGGCACGTCCTCCAGACGTTTTTCTTCCCCTTCTTTTTCGTCCTCTCCGGTGACTTGTGCTAGGAAGATATGACATCCTTCCTCGATACACCTTAACACCTTGGTACAGGAAATGACATGCAATCTTGAAGCGTTTCTTCTGTCACTTCTGTCTCTTTCTATTGTTAGTACTTCATCTCCGTAGGGTATTCGAACGAGTTTCTCGTCGCAAATGATGGCAGCATGATATTTTGCTAACCAATCCATTCCGACAATAACATCGAAACTACCCAATGCTACTGGTATCAAGTCGATATTGAATGGGTGGTTTAACAGGTTAAGGGTGCAACCTCTTATGATGGTATCTACCCTTTCTATGTTACCGTTAGCTAGTTCCACGTTGTATGCATTTCCTAATGCGCTTGGGGTAATATCGAGTAGTGGACTAAATGTATTAGAAACAAAACTCCTATCGGCCCCCGTATCAAACAATATGGATGCATAACGGTTATTTATAAGGAACGTACCCGTCACCACATTCGGGTCTTCCTGAGCTTCCACTTTGGTTACAGCATAGACTCTCCCACGAGCTCCTTCTCCATTTCCCTGATTACTTGTTTGTCCAACATTCCCCTGAATCCTGCCATTCCCATGGCTTCCTGGATTCCCTCGGTTTCCTTGATTTCCTTCACGACCTTGGTTTCTGGTCTTTCGGCATTCATTCTTATAATGCCCTTTTTCACCACAACCAAAGCAAGTTATATTAGCCTTTGGGTCCTGAGCTGGAGCTGTTTGAACTGTCGCCAATGATTTGGACCTGCAGTTCCTGGTTAAGTGTTCGATTTTTTGACAATTACGGCACTTAACGGTACACTGCCCCTTGTGATGCAGTGTGCATCGATTGCACAATGGTGCAGTCCCTGAGTACGGTTTTCTTTCTCCGACATTCACTGCATAAGCTCTAGCAACATTTTGCCTTTTGTTTTGGTTGTTGCGGTTGTTCCTATTGTTGTTACCACGATATTCATAGTTGTTGTAACCTTGAGAATGGTCATCCCATTTCCTCTTATTGTCAACCACTTTGTCCATGGAATCCTCAATCACTTGGTCCATGAGTTTGTTGGCTACCTCGATGGTTTCATGAAGATCAACAGCCTTAGAAGTGGTTACATTGCCCTTGATAGGTTGGGGCAATCCTCCGATGTATCTCTCCAACAATCGGGTCTCAGTGGGAACCATTTCAGGACACAATAAAGCTAGCTCTTGAAATCGCTGATTATAAGCAGCCATATTGGTGCCTTGAACCTTGAGGTTCCAAAACTCATGTTCGAGCTTCTTGATCTCATTACGAGGACAGTACTTTCGAAGTACCATTTCCTTGAAGTTTTCCCATGGCATGGCATAGGCAACATCGATACTAGCGGATTTCAGAAAATTGTTCCACCAGGTCAAAGCAGCATCTGTGAAAGTGAATGATGCATACTTAACCTTAGAATCTTCTTCACAATTGCAGATTCGGAATACAGTCTCGAGCTTTTCGATCCATCTAGTCAGACCGACAGCTCCTTTGGTTCCACTAAAGCTTCCAGTCATGGTTTTACGAAAGTCTTGATAAGTACAAGCGCGGTTGTGAGTGGGTGGTCTTGAAGTTCCAGCATTAGTAGACGAGTGGTTTGTTGCAGCTAAAGCGGCGTTTACCCGCTCATTGACTAGTTGGTCGATCATGGCTTGATTCATGATAGGTTGGATTGGAGTAGTCCTAGCAGGAGTAGTGGCTTCAGCAGTCTGATCAGGTGTGACTCTGTTTGGAATAGCAGCGTTTGCAGCTTGGTTGCGAGTGACTCTCGCTGGGATGGGAGCATTGGAGGCTCCACCAGGGTTGGTACGTTTTGATCTTCGTTTTGGCGGCATTTCTGCAGTAAGAAAGGTGATGAGATATAGAACCTTTGAAACAAGGTAAGTGTCACGTAATAGTGTGGTTATCGTAGATAGATCATATGCGTAATCTATAAACGTAAAGACAATTGGGTAGGAAAATAAGTTTGACATAGATAGAATTTCGGTTACAAGGTTCTTACGGTACATGATGAGATACTAGTTGGGATACAACCGAAATACAACAGAATACAAAGGAAATACAATGGAAATACGAGAATAATAACTAACACTAACTGTTATAGCTCAGTTTAGTGTAATACATCATGCAATGGAATCTAAGGATGTCCACGCTCGGTACGGAGTCGCTCAATGGTAGCAATCAGCTCTCGCTGTGTATCCTCCAAACTCGCGATACGTCTCATCTGCGATGCTAACATAGACTCTAAACCAGTAGTCCTCTGCCATCCCTCTCTGACAGTATCTCTAGCAATCCACTGGACGCTCTCTAGCTCCTCTAGTCGTCCGTATATCTGAGTCTGACCTCTACCCAAAGCTCGTACTCTGCTGTCCAACTCTCTGACGTCCTCAACCTGAGTCTCAACTCTAAAACCCAGTCGCATCCTCTCGTGTCTCTCGAGTCCCATGCTCTCAAACAACACATCAGTGACTCTGTCTAAACCCTCAACACGCTGCTCGCAAGCTTGCAAGCGTGTTGGATCGATCCTCTCTAGCTGATCAGAATGGACTCCTAGCAATGTCTCATGAGAGTCCAACTGAATGAATATCCTCTCAGTGAGGGTCAGATCGCCTTCTGGAGATCCTGACAAGTCCGGCTCGTCTGTGCCTCAACCGGTGCAGCTTCCTCAATGGTCTCAAGCTGTCTAGTGGTGCTCTCAAGGCGCTCCATGTCTGCTGCAGATGGTACAAACGAAGGTGATGACGGACTATAGCTCGGACTAGTGACAAGTGGTACTGAACTGATCAAGCAATCAATATCTCTCCAATCAATCTCACTACTCTCCTCCTGACTGTGGAGAAAAGCGGCTCTCTGCCCTAATCCAAATGGTGCATCAATATCCATGTCATCGTCTAATCTCGAGCCATCCCGAGCTTTGTCCTAGCTCCTGTATACTCTGGACAATCTCCAGACCCTGTGTACTCACATCTGCCGCTATGCTAACATAGCCAGGGACACTCTCAGTCGGTATAGGCTCTGGTAGTTCCTCTTCAGGATCCTCTTCCGGATCTTCTTCCGGATCTTCCTCGAGTAAGAATCATAGATCTCCTGAGTCTCTGATGAGGTGGTGACTCAGTGGGTGACGGTGTCAATGACTCCGAAGTAGTAGAAGGACCCATGTAAGCAGCGCGGGTCATCCGAGAAGCTAGTGCAGGCACATATGAATACCGCTCTCGATATCCAGGTACTCTCACAATCATACGGGGCTTTTGCCTGCGCGTCAACAGGGCTGATGGAGTGGTGGTGAGGGTAGGTATAAGTGGAGTAGGTGCAATAGCTGGCTGGACTGCTAGTGTGGCATGTACGTATGGATCAGTGGCTGAGTGTGCAAGCTGGCGGATGGTCGGTGAGTGTGCTAGTAGGATGTCCTCCTGAACATCGTGAGGAAAGGCTGGGGAAGGCATAGTCTGTGACAAGACGGTGCATATGTGTAAGTATGTGGAAAATATGTTCATGATGGATATGAAATAGTGCATAAGTAAATAGGAAATAAAACATGTAATCCTATTAAATGAACTTTAAGTAAAATGGCAAGTAAGGCAAGCGGCAATCGGTGGTCGTAGTATGATGTTTTTGGTGAAAAGTAGTTATAGTTTAGGGTTTATATGTACCTAGTTCTCTATAACCTAGGCTCTGATGCCAATCTGTAACACCCCCAAATTTGTTTAGCGGAAGCATACGTGTTATTCGGGAGCGTTACGAAATTGGTGAATCATAACACAAGTAATAAAGAACGGAATACATGCTCCGTTTGATTTCATAAAAGAGTTTTAAAATATTATCTTACAGCATAGTTTAAATAAATGGGTACATCCCATTAGTTATAGTGGTCCCAAAGTAAAAACATCATTTTTGTGTGAAAACACTTCTTTAATATTACTACGACCATACATCCGCTTCTTGCCTTGCCTTCATGAACAAATCTTAAACACCTGAGAAAATATGCTAAAAGGTCAGCTAAAAGCTGGTGAGTTCATAGGTTTAAATTAAAATAGTAAGCTTGGACCATAAGCAAAGGCATATAATCATTACAACGAATATAATGACATATGTATGAATGTCTATTACGTTAGCTCTAAGTTCATGCAACCGATACTACGACAGTTTCTGTATGCTAAAAGATGTCATACAATATAGGGGCCCATAGCAAGTGTTTTGTCCCTCAACACTTGATTTCGATATGGTATACGTTTCGCCTTGGCCTAAGCATGGCCAACCGAACGGAGGAGTCACCCTCAATAGATCTATTTATAATATTCGCGTTTCCCAATGGGGAATTGACGGTTCATGAGAAAGGGCATTCTCTAGGGACATAAGGGCTTAGGCTACACCACGTAATAGTAATCATGTAATAGTTTTGGTCCATAAAATGTTTTGCATATTTCTCACCCCAAAATGTATAAAACAATTTATCAAGTAAAAGTGGGGCTATGAAACTCACCTTAGCAAATGTGCAATCCAAAATGTGGGATTAGTGATTGTTGTGAAACGGCACCGACACGCGACCTAGATAAGGAGTGAAATGTTTCAGTTCATCGTTTTAAGTATCACTTACTTAAAACTCGTTCAATTGTTTTTATAATAGTAGCGAAAATAAACTTTTGGTTTTAGAAAAATGATTTTTACTAGTAAGTATACAAGTATATTCATTTTTATGTTGTCATTATAACGGTTTTAGAACTCAAATTTTGGTTTGAATATAACAATTCACTAGTAAGTATATAAATGTGTATATACTTTATTTAAGTTGACACAAAATGGGGTTGTCAAAAGTATATATATAAATTATTTATTTTCTATTTGAATTTAGAAAATATGCAAGTTATATTTGATGATTTTCGAACTTAACTTATGATAAATGGCATAGCGGTGTCTATATTTATCATAACTTGTTCAGTACATATATATATATGTCGCTTTAAATGGAAATTTTCTTGACATACGTTTGCTCACAAATTGACGTTAAAAGTGGTCGTAGACATTGTTAGGCGAAGCGTGTTTTAAAACACTTGTTGTTCATGTCGAATCATTACGCATTTTGAGTTTATTTTGCGGTTTAGTTTGGGCTACCAAATGGATATCCGAATTTGTCATGGGTTGTGGCCCGCGTCGCTTGCAGTAGGGAACATGGATTGGGCCTGGTTAATAGATGGCGCAAGAGTTTTGTGTTGAGGTACTAACTGAGCTGCGGCTCAAGTAGTACAAAAAGAATGGGTTTAGTACAAAGTCTTAACTTTAAAATGAGATGTCAAGTATTAGCATGCTTTATAGGTAGATAGGTACTAGTTTTAAGTAACAGATTATATTCCAACTTGTTGCTCATGAGTCAAAATGGATGCAAGTGGGAAAAGTAGCCAAGTGCTCAACTTGACATTTTATGACTCAAACACATTTTATTTGGATGAAAAGTCTTCTTGTTGGAAATGAAGTACGAGGAAAGTTGGCTATAGTTTGGTAACACATAATGCTCTCAAACTTGGTATATAAGACATCAAATTTGACTAAGAGAAAGTAGCCTAGTATCACTATGTTTCACGAGCAGGTTTCCATCAAGTTTTTAATGGGAATATTACATTTCGACACCATAATGCTAGTGCTTTTGTCCTTGACGCAAGAATAACATAAACGACTAACTCGAGATACAACTTGACCAAGCATGTCCTACTTTGTGAAGTCGAGGTTCCTTGACCCGGGACTATGACTCCAACATCCTGGTACTACCAAGTGAAGTTGTCGATACAATATGAGGACCAATCACGACTCTCACGAGTGATACTAACTCTAGACACAAGGTGTTGTGGTTACAAAATTTACTTTCCAAGTTATTGATTAGTTGTGGCATAAAAATGGTTTCTCTAGTATAAGGTTTATACCACGCTATTAAGGGCAACATGAGTATCGACTGTTGAGCACCTCGAGCAACGAAGTGGGTTCACCATTGAGCCAAACAACTTCGCACTAAGGTTAACGACAACACCATAACCGAATGTTACAAGGTGAATTTGTTACAAAGTACTTGACTCATCATTACTTACGCAAGTTTTAACAATTAAACCCAGTGCTAGGACCAACATCAAATTTCTAGATTCAATAACAATGTTTACTAGTAGACTTAACTTTCACCAATCTTCTGACTTTTTCTTCTCGACCGAACCAAGATTAACAAAACAAATGACAAGGTTTAAATCCCGACGAGACTAAATCATTTACTGAAAGAACATAAGAATTATCAATTATCAAAAATACTTATCTCGTTTTCTTTGATTCCTAACCTCGACAAGACCACAACAAAGGACTCAACAACAACTAAATTTACTTGAGGCTACTTATTTCACCCGATTTGTCATCAACAAGAATACTAAACTTAGCATCTCATCTATAAGATATTAAACAAGATGTGGCTTATGTCTAAATTATACTTCATTAATACTTGAAGAAAGATACATATTGAAAGAAAAGAAGTTAAGGATTCTTACAAACCACTTGAGAGTCTCGACACAAGGAAGGAAATACTTCTCGACACAACCCGATTTCAACACAAAATAAACCCGAACCAACAGGAATCACCACCACACCGATAACACCTTGAGAAGTTTTGTGACTAAACTATTTTTGGGGATGTATGTGACCCTGTGGTTCGGTCCAATTAAAAAGAGTGGAACAATAAGAAAGTTTGACTACTCTTTCTTCCTTGGGTCTTGGATTGAAGCCGAAATTAGCTATCTTCCAAGGATAGACGAATCTTGTGACTTGGCTCAAGATGGATTTGAGTATAGATATGTTTCTTTTGATTCCCCTTGGATTCGTTCAAACCATGGCCGGCGTATCAAGGATGGTTTTTGGAGAAGAAATCTATCATGATTTTGGTGTGAGTGAGAAGAACAAGGTGGAAAGGCATGTTGGGTTTTTCTCCTTTTAGGAGATTCGGCCTATGCGTATGGTATGGGTAGCAAGGAAAAGTAGCTAGTTTCTTTGGGAAGACAAGGATTGTGGTACTATCTAGTGAGATGAAGGAGATAGCGTGTGAGGATGAAAAGGCAAAACATAAAATAAAGAAAAGAAGGTGAGAGGGGCGGCTACCAAGAGAGAAGGAAACATACAAAAGAGTGTGTATATTGATTATTTTTATTTGTAAAGACAATAAATATAAAATGTATGTAGAAGTTTTGGTAAATGTATTAGTTTTGTAGGGTGATACACTTATATTGATGAATGTTAAAGTCTTGAGTGTGAGTTGTGTTAGATATTTTTGTGTCCCGCGAAATTATATCGTGACCAAGGTATCATTGTTCGATAACTTTTATAACGTAGTGTCTTATTGTTACGTGCCTGAAATATTTTATCTTTGTAATATTCCAAGTTGTTGACATTTGTTAATTGTTTTAGCGAGTCCTCATCATAGTGTCGGTACGCGTGCAGTGTCGGGCACTGGGGTAACGAGATAACCTCCCGTCTTACAGTTTTAATCATATGACAAAATGCAATATTCATAAAATAATATGAATGCAAGAGTGATGCAGTTACCTACCGTATGCGAGGTAACTACTCAAATGATCAGGCAAAGCTTATGCATGCTTAATAAATTTGGCCTAGTAAAAAAATGAATTACTAATTATCAGTTAAATTTTGGTGAAAATTTACCGTGTGTCACAAAAACCAAGGCAATTAAAATGATACGGTATTCGAAAACACAATGAACTTAACCAATAATCCCAAGTGAATAAATCACTTCTACAAGACAAACGCACAAGCGAGCGGAGAAGCTTATTTAGGTCAGCGCGAAGCTTATTAAAAACCCGCTTCTTTACAGCCGCAATTTAATGTCAGGCTATCCTTATACCCACCACACAGTTTGTTTATCTAATAGAAATAAATCGACTCACAAGCGACACAAAGGCAAGTTTTTTATCTTTAGTTCGGGAACTTATAATGATAACACCTCCGTTGAGAATGTTATATAATTGGTGTCTTCTATTTATTAGCAAAAACACAAGAGAAAATCTTTTTGTATTTTTAATCTGATATATATATATATATACAAAAGAAAAAGGAAAATATTTTTTACTTTTTTAATAGAATAGTAACTTCACGAATGAAGGATCTCTAGTCACTAATCGTCAAACCTCAAACGATATTGTCGTGACACAACCTCCCCGGCAGCGGCGCCAAAAATTGATATGATGCCAAAACCCGTCAAGTTTACTCACACAAGCTAGCCACTTGTGAATGACTAACCGTAAGAAACTTAAAACAGTTCGGACAAACCAATAATAGATGAGAAGTGTGTAGTATGCGGGTAACTCAAACGTGTTAGGTTTGAGCACCGAGATCGTTCCGAACGAGGGTTGAATGGAATTTCCAACTCACGTCTCGATTATCGGGATTTGAATAAGAGAAGGGGATAAAATGAAGTTTTCTAAACTACGGGTCAAGGGAAGCATAAAAGGGAAATTACACTACGGGAAATCCTAAATACGCGATTTATACTAAAACGTATTAAAAGAAACGTAATGAAAATGCAACTACGTCTAATCTAAATCCTAAAAATAACCTAAAATTACTTTTATACTAAAAATGCTATTTGAAAACTATCTAAGAATTAAAACTAATTTTTAGGAATTTTCTGGATTTTATAAGAATTAAAAACTAATTATTAACTTTAAAAATAAGACTAAATAACTAAAAATTATAAAAACAAAGGGGAAAATTATGAAACTAATTTTATAAAATCTAAAATACCATAAGAGAATTTTCAAAACTATTTTTGTATTTTTCAGATTAATTTTCTATTTTCTATGAATTTAATACTATTTAAACCTAATTTAAATTGTGAAAAATACCAAATAAAAGGGGAAAAATAGGGAAAAATATTTTTTATGCTTTTTATATTTTTCTTAAACTGTGAAAATTGAAAAATTATTTTTTTGGAACTTTTTCTGAATTAATTGCAATTAAAGCTATTTAAAAAGGATTAAAAACTCTTTTTAATTAAGAAAAATAGTAAACAGTAGCTAAAAATTATGAAAAATTCAGGGAAATTCTAAAATGTTATTCTAAAGCTATGAAAAATATAAAAACAAGGGCTTATGTGGATGAAAATGCAACTGATGTGAAAACTGCTTATTAATAAGCTATTTGAAATAAGCTAAATAACAAAATGAGCCACCAAACTTCTACAGGAACCAAGTTATACTTAAATAAGCTAAAATCAACTAATTACTTCTACTCTTAATCTCTAATAAGCAGTTTACCAATGATTTAAGCTAATTACTACTTAAGCAAATAAGCTACTTGGCCCCTACTTTAAGCCACTGCAACTGCTTATTCAATAAGCCAAAGTGAAAACCAAAAGTGGATATCAGTAGACCACCAACCAGAGATACTATATCTAAAAGATCAGCTCATAAGGACTAGTAATGAGGAAGTTACAGATCAAAATCTAACTGACTATTAGGGGCAGTGTATACTGATGCAGCAAAACAGTGAACTGGGACCCTAGTTTAAGCTACTCTATAAGCTTAATTAATGAACTAATGCTAAAACCAGATATGTGGGTTTAAAGACCACCTAGCAGACTGTAAATGGACCAAATATGAGACCCTAACTAGCTGTATTGAACATTGTGCACTTGCTGCAAGATCTGCAAAAGACTGATATTTGGCACAGTTTGACTTTGGAAAACAGATTTGAGATTTGACTTATTTGAGTTTCAAGATCAAATGTTGAACTGACAATGATGAAATATGATGTATGACAGTTATAGCAAGCTAGATTATCAACTCTTACACCCATATGCTAATTCTTAACCACTGATTCCAACAGTAATGCTCAAGAGATCAGATCACTTGTTATTCTGACTTAGGATGCAAATAGCAGCAAAACAAAGACATATATGGAATCAATAAACTATATCAAGCCTATATCAACTGATCTAATCCAATATTGTAACCTCTAAAACAGTTTTGAGCATTCAACCAAACACTCCTTCAATAATTCAAAATGCAATTTAACTAAGAAGATTTGTGAGAATCTAAGCAAAACTAATGGAGTTTTAACAAACTAAAATCAATATCAACTACTTAACATATCAGAAGCAGAAATTAACCAGAAACGGATTTAACTTCAAAATGTTGACTTTGTTTGACTTTTTTTTCAAAACTCAGAATTAGGAACAGTTAAGATACCATGAGACTCATATAAGCTTAGTTAAGCTTATATGAGCTTAAACAAACAGTAAAAACAACTCTTGGATTGATTTGAAACTAGATTGTATGAAAACTCAAATTGACAATGGATTAATGAAAACTTGATTAAAATTAATAAAGTGACATTACAAGAGAATTGAGATTACACTGAAAAGTACTTTACTAAGCTATGAAAACAATAAATGACAGGAAATGAAAAGGTCAAAATTCCTCTAATGCTTAAGGAATTGGACGAATGATTCTTGTGATTGAATGGGGTATTTAAAGCCTGATGAGGAAGCTTGGGATCCTTTCAGAAGCTCCTAGAACCTTATCCACAGCCACATGATCATCTCTGAGTCACTATAGCCAATCACAACCTTCCAATTCATCAAATGATGTGTTGCAACCAATGGGAGAGCTCCATTTGTCCACGTATGCATTCTTATCCTGACATGTCAGCTTCTAGAAGGTCTTGAGAAGATGCTAGTACGAGGTGGTGCTTGGGTGATTGGGTAAATGGTGGTAAAATGGGTGTGGGTAAAAGGGTTGTTTGGGTTGGGGAAGATACCACTGTAGCGCGCGTTTGGTTTGTTTATTATTAATCAAAATGTGTTGACCGGGTTCCTGTGGTTGACTCGGGTAAAAATATCGGGTATGTGGATATATGGGT
Organism: Chrysanthemum makinoi; assembly: GCA_910596185.1. Taxonomy (NCBI): domain Eukaryota; kingdom Viridiplantae; phylum Streptophyta; class Magnoliopsida; order Asterales; family Asteraceae; genus Chrysanthemum; species Chrysanthemum makinoi. The sequence goes on along the minus strand of OU343225.1, from coordinate 282,418,325 downwards.
TGGGTGGTATTAATAACGTGGCCGGGTAATGGATTAAATGGACCGGGTTGTGGTAATTGGACTTAGGATAGAATCAATGGTTTTGGGCTTTGATGTTGTTTTGTATCCGGATATTAACCAAGGGACCTTTCATGTAAATTTGCAAAGACCAAGGACCAAAAATGTAAATTGGGAAAGGGTAAGGGTGAGTTGGGAAATTGGAAGAGAGGGTTTTATGAGGGGTGAAAGTGTAATTAAGGAAAGTTGAGGGATTATTTGTGAAAAAGTGGTAAAATGAAAGGTGTAATGTGAAAATGTGATACAATGACGGGTTTACAGTGAAATCTCCCAAACCATGTCCCGAACTCCGCATTTTGATCTCTTGAGCATCAAAGTCCATAAAACTGCATCCCGGCATCGGCTTAAGCTCTCTTAATCTCCCGTGCTCGGATTTATGTCTGATTTGGCTCCTTTTTGCGTGTTTTTACATATCCGTACCTGCACAAGCACAAACTCAAGAAAACCACAAATATTAGCAATAAACGGCTCTTTCTTGGTTATTTTGGGTCAGTTTTGATATAGAAAAGGTATGTGTTTTAGCACATACCAATACGTCAAGAGGTTTTGTACATTGGGTACACCGTTTCTTTTTCACAAGGATTAGTGCAAGTTTAAGTAACAACTCTGGGGAATTTTACGTCATGTTCAAGTTTGGTATATCGGATTTACTTCACCAAATAGTCACAGCAATTGCCGACAGAATTCGTGAATGATGTGTTTACCAAAGGGTTCGCTGCATGTTCTCCTAAAACAGATATTCACCGAAATCAAAGTTGTCATAACACATTCAAGCTGACATTGTTTACGGTTTTGTCTTGATTTTGTAAAATCCCGCAAATAATCTATTTCTCGGTTTAAATCAGAGACGTGTAAAATCCCGTGACAATGGAAAAATCCTGGTAATTGTAAAGTGCATTTCCGGATCTATCTTACGGTTTATTCTTGGTTTTGTAAAATCCCGCGAAAGAAACTATTTCTCGGTTTAAACCACAGAGTTGTAAAATCCCGTAATGATGGAACCATCTTGGAGAAAGGAAAGTGTATTTCGGGATCTTATCTGATGCTGGTGCTACAGTTTCTGTTTCGAAGAAGGGATAAAAGGGTGTACTTCATGAATTGGATGTGTGTTTGGATTATCTTCATGGCAGATTGGTTATTTCAAAGTTTTACGGGGTTATGCTCATTTAACCATGGTCGGAATAAAACCATTATCATAGTTCACTTAAAACGTCAAAGGAGGCTAGATTTGAGCTTTTAACCAGAAGATGTGACAACGGGGTTAATTCACTATTATTTATTTGAGGTTGAAGTGTAATGACACGGGCAAGTGTACTTAGTATCTGAAGGTATCGGGGATGGTTGGATGAAGATTCTTCAAGATCATTGTTTGAGCTTATTATAAAAAACGAAGACTTGGAAATCTAGTTATTGTTGGGTGACTTTTTCATTTTCTTTTATCACTTGGGGGAATTGGGCTCTTACCACCACAAAATAACTATCACTTTAAGGAGTTACGTTGTATTGCTCAGTGTCACATTCAATTGTGGATTTTCAAGAAGTGATGTACGTCTTATACTTGATGGTTGGTTGGATGAAGAGTATAGAGTACTTAGAGATTCAATGGAGGATGAAGTCTCAGCACTGCTCTTTGTTACATATGTGCAAGTTTAAGTCACGAGTTCGGGGTGTTTTACTTCAGGGTCAAATTCATCATATTGGGTTTTCTCCATCAGCTGTCACGACAAAGAGCCTACTGAATGATAATGGGGTTGATTACAAGTTTTGCCAAGAGAGCTGAAAAGAGAGAGATGATGACGTTTGAACACAACAGTTCAAGCCTCGTACTCTAAAGAATAGAAAAGTGTATGTTTCAGTGCGCTTTATCTTCTGCAGAAGAGAAATCTTCTTATTACGTTTGAACACAACATTTCAAGCCTCGTTCCCTAAAGAAAAGAAATGTGTACGCTTCAGTGTGCATTATCTTCTGAAGAACAGAAATCTTCTTATTATGACAATTCTCATCAACATGCTTCATACTTTTTCCATGCGCGTACAATTATCAAGTGAACTGAACCAGTACTAGTCTCATTCCACTTGCTCAATTAAAATGGCGATGGCGGCATCATCTGCAACCTTCGAGGGGGAGAAGTGTGAAGAAACTACATTATGAAGATAATCACTTGTTTAATCAAGAATGGCATCTCCGTATGCAATTCTTGAGGGGGAGAAGAAGTATGATAATTATACATGTTGATTTTTATCTGAGAATATATGGTCATACGGCTCCTAACTCATGTAAGAACCGAGCTTCTTCTTATCGGGTCATCTTTACATGGAGTTTCTTCTAAGAGCCGTTAGTTGACATCTTCTCACGGACTGATGAGTTTATTGACAAAGTGTTTCCGGTTAATGCTTCACGTACACATCAACATGATGATTCCGAACAATCTATCTGTTCTTTTTTGATGTGATTGGTAGTTTGGTGTTACCATTTAGTGTGTTCGTTGCAGGATGATTGCTGATTTCCCTGATGAACATCTTTCTGTTCTTGTTTGATTGGGAGAGATTTGTGTTAAGGGGATTTGCAAGAGGTAAGTTAATTGGGATGCTTTTTCGATGAGATGAAGATGTTAACTATCTATTCCCCAACTGGACAATCTTGAAGAAGGTCGAGTTTACAGTCTGTTCTACATTTTCTGCTGCATGTTAGAAGACTAAAGACGAATTGCATTTAATGATCTAAAGACTTCTTCTTATTCCGGGCATTCATCATAAATATTGTTAGTTTAGGGGAGAGCACTAATTGGGGGAGAGTGAAATTTCAGATTTAATCCCCAATTAGACTTGCTCACACGCTTCAGCAAGTTGATTCTCACAAAGATTAAATGTGGTCTTCTCAAAAAGATTTCAAGTATTTGGGCTTACAATGAGTTGCTGATTCTGAAGCATCAAAACCAGCAAGGGGGAAGGAGACACGCATCTAAACGCGAGTAAACATTGATGAACTTAATACTTCTAAGTGATTAAAGATATCCCGGGAAGACTAATGTCATTACCGCAGAGAAACTCAAAGTTTGACTCATGGCGTTTAGTGTTCTTATTCCAACTATGTGGGGGAAGGGATGGAAGAGTTAGTTTCTGGTGATAAAAGAGGTACACAAGTGTGTGATGATTTCGATGCTATCGCAATCATCATGGGAGAGAGATTGTGTACATTGGGGAAGCTCAACTGTTTCACTTGAGTGCTTAATCAGTGATTCAGAGATATAATCACTTATTCCAGAGTTGACATCCGTGGAGATAGTCATCCGCAGAGATAATCAGTGATTCGGCCTGCTTCTTCAATGTTATCGGTTATTCTCTCTTTGGGCATTCGGGTACTTCGGATTCTTGAGCTTCATACACTTTATTTATGGGAGAGAAAAGTATACATCGGGGTTATTCTTTGGCTATTGGACTTAATCTGCTACTTCGATGGTATAAGTTTCTCTGTCTTCGGGTATATGTGTATTCGGGTTCGTGAGCTCTAGTCTAAGAGACTGACTGCATCAATTCATCTACTTGGGGGGAAGTGGTCTCTTGACAACTTTTTGGTATGGATCACTTCAGACTTCAATAGAAAAGGAACTTGAGAAGAATTATTCAAATGTGGGATGATACGTTGCTGTTCTTCTTTTGGATGATATAACCTCGAACGAAGAATCACAAAAATTATTCTTAAAAGGAGCAGCAAGATCGATGATAATGGTGTGCTTCTTTTTGCACCTGGCTAAGGAAATCTTGAAAGAAAGCTTTGAATCTGCTCAGCTAAAGGATTTTCGGTTTGGGGGGAAGCTGCCAAAGTCTCGCTTTCTTAAAGGCTCAATTCCTTCTTTTCAAGAGCCTCGGAAGCTTTGGTGGTGGATGTTTAAGAGATGGCGATTTCTATCTTCTTCAACGAGGTTGTTTGATATCCTTATCTCGGTACTCGAATCATTATCTTCTTAAACTATATCATCTACTCTATCTTTGTAAATATTTATCAAAAAACCAAAATACAAAAATATAAAACCAACAAAAAGAAAATAGAAAAATATAAAACCAACAAAAACCCATAAAAAATCAGAAAGTTTGAAAAAGACCAAAAATATGTTTTCTTAAGACATGTCTTCTGGTATCGATAACATCTGCGGTATTAGAAATGTCATTCAACAATGGCACGGTCCCATAGATGAAGTTCGAGCAGGAGGTGTAAATATTCTTTTCCAAAACATGTCTCATAATATGGCTTGCAAGTACTTCAGACTGTAACCCGTGATTAAACAATGGCTTGCTATTATTTCAGATAGCAACCCGTTCTTCAAGAAAGGAAAGTGCTGCGCTAAACCAATTTTCAAATAGTTCGTGCACTTATACTAAAAACAAATTGAGGGAAGTATGTCGAAGGACTGCTGTTCCTACTCAAATATTTTTCCATCTAAAATTCTTCAGAAAAATATTTGTTTTAACAAAATTAATGGAAAATGAGTTGCTTGAAAAAAAATCAGTATCAAAATGTTCATAAATTTGCAAACCCAATCAATGACTTCAGCGCTTTCAAAACTTTTCAAAAAAAGAGTCATTGATTGAGGGGGAGAATGTCTTTTCAAATTTACATCATCTAACGGGCTTTCTTAATCATCCTATGTGCTTAATTCAAAATGATATTAGCCTATGTCGAAGGACTAGGAATTTAGGATATGAGTTTTAGAATTAGATGACTATAGTTTGATAAACATGTTATTCCCATGCCTTTATATGATCTGATTGCAGTCGATTGCTGTTTGGGTGTTGTCGACCACCATATATCTGTTTGTGTCCACTAACGTATGCAGGTATATTGGTATATAAGAATGTTCCCGATCCGGATCCCACATAGAAGATGATTGGATGCCGAAAGGAAAAGGTAACTATATCTTGGGTTGACAAATGAAGAAACGGAGCTTAATTTGACCTCTATGGAAAGTTGACATGAAAAAATGCAACGTAAGAGGTCTCACTGCATCAGAAGATGGTTTTCTTCATCATCAAATGAAGAAACGGAGCTTAATTTGACCTCTATGGAGAGTTGGCATGATAAAATGCAACGTAAGAGGTCTCACTGCATCAGCAGCTGGTTTTCTTCCAAACCTCTAGCAACAACAACAAAAGCAACTCAACCACCTAACGTATCTTTGTGCAGGACAAGTAGTGGATGATAACAATTCTGAAAATACTGTTTTGAAAAATGGAAAAATATTGTTTTGAAAATAAATTGGACTAAATTTTGAAAATCACCGGACTTCATCTTATCAAAACTTTAGTCACTCAATCAACGACTACGGTCATCGATTGAGGGGGAGAGTGATTTAAAATAAAATATTTTAAAACAATATTTCATCAATCAAGTCCGTTTGTGCTAAATAAGTGGTGATATAAAGATTTAATGTTATGTCATGGTATGATTTTCTTTAAAACTCTAATATCTTTCAAAATGAATTTTTTTTCTGTTCTTGTTTGATTGTGAAATTGTTTTATTTTACTTAAAGATCTTTTAAAATTATCATACTTGACACTAACAATCTTTAATGTCTAAAATTGATCCTTATCAATCATTTTTCAAAATTAAGTTTTGCCATGTCTTTCCCCAAAATTTTCTAAATGATTTAAATCAATCGGGATCCAAAATCTCAATTGGTTTGAAATTTTTGATCGGGAGAGAGATCGTGATTTAAATCTCAAATCGGTTTTAAAAGGGTGATTGTTTCAAAAACACTCATTCCTTCATGTGCCAAACGATTTTAAATACATAATGCACATGATTGAGGAGGAGCATCTAACAAAAAAAAACAGAAGAGAATTTAAACCATGCACATTATCTCTCATGTTTTCTAAACCTTATTAAATCACTTGGGATCCAAAATCTCAAAGAGTTTGATATTTTTGATCGGGGGAGAATTTGTGATTTAATTATGAAATATGATAAATGATGATCCATTTGATTCAAAAGTGTCGCTCTCCCATATGTGTTATACGCTTTCGAATCTCGAAGCACATATTGAGGGGGAGCATTTCAAAAGAAAATAAACTTTCAAGGTACAATGATTTCTATGTTTCAACATAAAGTACCTTGATTGATTTTCTAAATGGTTTCTTAATGGCTTTTGTGATCGTGGATGTACTTCAAAAGAACTATTTCCTCTATGTGATAAAATTATTTCAAATATCCTATGCACATATTGAGGGGGAGAATTTACCAAAGAAATTCAAATGGCTTTTTCTAAGAAAATTGTGATCAAGAAATTGTTTCAAAGAACTCTTGCCTCCATGTGCTAATCAATTTCAAAATCATACGCACAGGTTGAGGGGGAGCATTTCTAAATGATCAAAAACAATTAAGGTACAAAATGTTGTTGATATTATATCACAAGTACCTTGATTGATTTTCCAAATGATTTTTCAATTGGTTTCAAGAAGAGAAAGAACAATACCAAAAGACCGACCAATTTACTTTATGCATGGTGTTATAAGGATGGTTAGGTTAGGTATTCGTTCCCATGATCCCGACAGAGCCTGAGGGATCTACCCAGAGACAATTCACTAGATAGTGTAGAAGTCCTTAGGTATGATGAAAAAAGGAGAAAAATGAGAATATGGGAAGAGTGCGGACTGAGACAAAGCTAGTACTGGAACAAACCCAACAAGGTTCTAGTAATGAAGTCTCGGTAAGCACTGAAGGGGTTGAAGAATGAAAAAGAAATGAAATGATAAAAGGGTGAAAAGAAACAGCCCTCCAATAATTCAACCTTAGGGCAGAAACCCGGTTCAATTCATATGCTACTGGTGGTTATTAAGGTAACGCCGGTATTGAAGACAAGACGTCATGGACCCAAAGGACGACCGCACCTAACTTCCCAAGCTACTCCAGTTCCTCTTAAAAGGACTTGTTTCATTCTCACGGGGAACCTACATAATCTATCGACTTTCTCTTAGAGATTGTTGATATTGAAGAAGGAGACCCTCTCCCTAGTCTCCGACATAGGAAACCAAATATGCACTATTGATTCTAGAGCCAAGAGATCATCCACAATATCTCATTAGGACACAAAATTAATGAAGACTTGCTGTTTCACACAATGTGGAAAGTAAGAATATATTAAGAGTCCTACGCATTATCCTTGTAGTATTGCCAGAACATCCGAGTGATATGTTAAATATTCACAATGAAGATGGAAATCCTTCTAGAGCCAACATCAAACAAGCTCTTGGTGGGTGACATGTGAGATCTTTTCTAAAGATCAAGCTTGTGACAACTGGATAGAAATAATGGGGCGATTCATTCTTGAATCAACCTTGGTCCAAGAAATGAATTGACGAATACTTTTGGAAAAACCGTTCGATCTGCAAATCTTCTTTTCTCTAGCACATCGAATGTGTATTCATTTTTGTTGGGAATTATACGTTTGAGTTGATAAGACAAAAAGAATGAAACAAGAGGGACTTAATACGACAAGAAGGAAACCTACAAAAAGATGGAAGGACTTGCTTGCAAAAGAAGTTTTATTTATTAGTCCTTAGTAGAGATTTGTAAACCCTGATCCTCTAGTATATAAAGAGGACATGGGGTGTAGGTTTGATATATGTCTTCCAAGATGTAGTCGACTTAAAGGTGTGTGTGTGTCCTAGGCGTATAGTCTTGTAAACGCCTAGGTTATTAGTTTAGTTAGTAGACGTGTTCCTATAAACGTCTAAGATTAGTTAGTGATAGTGAATAAAACCTTGTGTCAATAACAATTATGTTTTGATTTATCCGTTGCGTATTGTCATTGTTATTGTTAAACCCTAAGGCTCAAAAACGATCTAAAGGAGTTCTAACAAACTCTACAATTGGTATCAGAGCTTGGGGATCTCGTTACCTAGGGATTCACAAGGTTTCTTGGCGAAAAAGAATGAAGAAAATCGATTTTTTGCAAAATTCGCAACTTTTCTGCAGCACTGTTTTCAAGAGGGTATAACTTTTTATTGAACCGTTGGATCGGGCTAAAATTCGAACTGGAGCTTCTTGGTATATCTATCTTTAATCTCACTGAAGGGATTATTGATTTGAGCTCTCAATCAAAAGTTATAAGCTATCGAAGTCTGCTGCTGAAACTGAATTTTTTTTCGTAAGGTTACTACAGCACTGTTTTGAAACGATAATAACTTTTTCGTTAACCGTTGGATCGTAATGAAATTTTAGGTGGACGTTCTCTATATGATAATCTAACGTTCCACCAGAGAGATCGTTGATCTGAGCTTTTATGAAAAAGTTACAAGCTGTCGAATAGGGCTGCTAACAAAGTACTGCTCTTGGACGAAAGTATTGCTCTTGATATGAAAGTACTGCTTGGAGTTTTCAAAGTACTGCTGGTGTTAGTCAAAGTACTGCTGAAAGTACTGCTGTTATTGAAAGTACTGTTTGTAAAAGTACTGTTGGTACCTATTCGTTTTAAGTTTGTACTGCCATTGAAAGTAACCACTGCTGTACGTCACTATGCCATTCCAAGGTACTGTTCATGTTATATGGTTAATATTGGTCCCCTAAAAGCTAAGTACTGCTCGTTGTGATGGTTTATGCTATACTGAATGAGTGTTTCTACTGCTGAGTTTTTGGAAGCTTGTATTGTTTTGGAATTGAGGGGAAGTTGAGCATAATAATTGTTATGGATTTTTGGCAACACACACAAGTTATTGGTTCACACACACAAGAGGAGATTGGAAGTTGTTCTTAAAAGGTTTTAAAAAGGCTCGTTTTGGAGATTCTTTGAAGATGTGATTACGAAGACAATTGAATATTGCTTATTTGATGTTGTAGTTGAGTTTCACAGGTTTGTGTTCTTATCATATCTCAAAGTGGGTGTTACACTTTGAAGATAATTTGTCCGTACTTTATAAGAGATGTGACAAAGACTTGATGAATCTAGCAAAATTGTGTGATCTACAAACTGATGGTGCTTAATACTCACTTTTGCTATCACTTTAAGGAGTTACGTTATTGTGCTCAGTGTCTCATATAGTTGAGGATTTTGTCAAGAGATTGCGGTCTACTTATATCATTGGTTAGCAGTATAAGTTCAACGTCACGTGGATAAACAAGACATAAGATACAAGTTTGGGTTATTTTACTTTTTCATCAAGTTTGTTATATTTGATTTTCTTCACAAGTAATCATTACATGGAGCTTACAGATTTGAAGAATCATTTGATGTTCATGCACCACTCAAGGGGAAGTGTTTGATTCTTACTACTATTGATTAGTATTACTACTGATGGTTTAGATTTCTACTGTTTCAAGTTCATTTTTAGTTGCGGAAAACTTCATGGAGGGTAACTTGAGACATTGGAAGGATGAATTGGATGTGTGGTATTGGTTCGTGGTGGTCAAGATCATTATTTGCATACGTTCCCTATTTGGATAATAACAAAAAGGAGAAGAGATGTTTGAGTGGCATGGCATGGATTAAGGGGAAGAAAAAGGAAGACATACTTGTTTCATTCATGGTGAGATCCCTGATCTCAATTTCTCTACTACGTCTAGGGAAGTTCGTTCAAAAATGGTTTTGTCATTATCAACTAGGGGAAGATTGTTGGGAATTATACGTTTGAGTTGATAAGACAAAAAGAATGAAACAAGAGGGACTTAATACGACAAGAAGGAAACCTACAAAAAGATGGAAGGACTTGCTTGCAAAAGAAGTTTTATTTATTAGTCCTTAGTAGAGATTTGTAAACCCTAATCCTCTAGTATATAAAGAGGACATGGGGTGTAGGTTTGATATATGTCTTCCAAGATGTAGTCGACTTAAAGGTGTGTGTGTGTCCTAGGCGTATAGTCTTGTAAACTCCTAGGTTATTAGTTTAGTTAGTAGACGTGTTCCTATAAACGTCTAAGATTAGTTAGTGATAGTGAATAAAACCTTGTGTCAATAACAATTATGTTTTGATTTATCCGTTGCGTATTGTCATTGTTATTGTTAAACCCTAAGGCTCAAAACGATCTAAAGGAGTTCTAACAAACTCCACAATTTTCAAATTCAAAAAGTATCTCTGATTGAAAAAATACTTTTGGAAAAACCGTTCGATGTGCGAATCTCTTCTTTTCTCTAGCACATCGAATGTGTATTCTCTTTCAAATACAAAAGGTATTTTGATTGAAAATTGATATTTCTCATAAAACCTTCGTCGTATTGCAAATCTCTTTCTTCAAGCAATACGCGATTGTTTTCAAATCAATTTTTCATCAATCAATGAATCTCAATTTGCTGGTTCACTCACTCCGTGTTGTCTTCTTTGAGACGCTCCGGTTTGAGAACGGCTAGAGCAAATGTGCGAAACCCTGCAAGGAGATTCTTCGAATTATACCTCGATCACAGTATACTTGTACCGATCAACGGGAACCGTGGGCGTGTACTCAATTCAACGAAAGTGGTCAAAGACACTTTCATGTGTTTTATTGCTAACTGTTGGTTGCAGGTACATTTGGACGGTTGCAGCTGATCGATATTGAGAAGTCAATTCATAGCCGCATGCTCTCAGCATCCACACTTAATTTAAAGAAATCATGACAAGTACCTATCTTCATAACCTGGCTCAGATATTTTTATACTATGCTTCTGCTACGCTGCTGCAAATATCTTGAACCAGTAAAAGCTTCCGCTACTCTGATGAAAAGATGTCATGATCCAGAAAGTGTGAGCATGTCGGTCCGAAAGTCACAACATCACATGAAGGCAACACTACAAAGGGTGATCCAGAGATTTACTGTGGCTGATGATCGCAATGAAAGCTCGAAGATCATCAAAGATGTGGATTAGTTAAAGGCCTCCACTAAAAGTACAAAACTATGCGAACTTTGAAGAATCGCAAATAAAGCACAAAGATTGCGGAACTTGAAGAATTGAAGTCTACGAGCTCAGAACTAAAGACAAAGATAGAATGCTAGGATGCAAAATGTATTTCATGGGGTGACCTCCCTTAGGGGGAGATTGTTAGGAATTGGAAATTCTATGTGAAAGTGTCGGTCACCCCAATTATGGTCTAGCAGATGTTAGCTCGTAGACTTGTAGTTATTTACGTTGTTTAGTAGTTAATTAGTTAGTTAGTTAGTTGCGTAGATTAGTTTAGAGTAACACCATGGAGGAAGGACGGGTCTTTACCCACTGTATGCCTGATCTACAGTCCGACAGGAGGAGGTATTAGTTTGTAACTATAAATACCCTCTACCTCCCAAGGTAGAGGGTTGGAACTTCTAAGCTAACCTTGCATTTTGTGTTTTATTTCTCTCTCTAGAATTCCCTCTCCTCTCTTCATCTCTCTAAAAATGGCTTACTTGTTTAATCATCTACCTAGACCACCCGAATCATCTAAACAACATATTTTATACGATCCTACACACTTGTTGGCATGTCTGAGGTTAAAGCAGCCATACAGGAGATGTTGTAGGCTCCTCATATCCAGGTAGGGGATATAAAGTCTCTGCTAGTGTGAATTTGAACGTTTTGCAATTTATCTTCATCTTTTATAGAACATTTGCGTGAATACTCGATATACAATTCCACTTATTGTCCATGATCTTAAACCACTGCTAGTATATTTTGGTAACCACTGCTACATTTCTCGAAACCACTGCTAGTTCGCTAGTTACCACTGCTACGTTTCTCGAAACCACTGCTACGTTTCTCGAAACCACTGCTAGTATATTTTGCTGACATGCTGGATCTTGATAGCCTTGGGTTCAATGTAAGAGTAATGTTGATGTCTTCCGTTTGCAAGTACAAACTAAATCAAATCAGTGTTAACTAAATAAACATCATATCTCATTGGCCATCGTTCATTTTAGAGTCCAAAAGAATTATAGTCCAAAAGAATTGTATTCCCCCTGTTTGGTCATCGTTCAGTTTAAATTTTTATCCCCCTGTTTGAAAACACACAATTAGAGTCCAGAAGAATTTTATTTACACGATCTCGGTTCAGAATTACTTTCACACTCGCAATGGAAGTCCAAACTCATTAAAGCTGGCGATATTGATATTTCTTGGACTATCCAGCTTCTTGGGATATATATACAAGTACATGTATGATGTATTTGGAGGTATATGGATGTTTGTGAGTAGCGTACTAAAGGTAGCTTCAAGTGCTGAGGCGGCAACCAAGCACACCTATGAGGTTTCTCTGTGGCATGCCCTTTGGAATGACCTTTTCTCACAGGTGATAATTTGAAATTTTACCTTTTGTAGTTATGCTAATCAAGCCTACATATATACGCTATACAGCTTCTGTACTCATATAGATATTGTTCTTGTAGATTTTTTGTGCTACCAAGAGCATTCTATATGGCGTTGCTGCATTTTTTGCAGCTTGCAATAGACACCGATTAAGGTTAGATTTGTTACTCCTCCTTGTATACTTTAGCAAAATCTACGTATCAATTGTAAGACTAAATATTGAAAATAATAGTACTAAAAATTGATGATAGTAACACTAAGTTTACATCTATCTCAGCATTCTACTTAATACGTATTACGCGTAATTAATAAAGGGTCAGATCATGTTAGACAGGAACCGGTTGTTTTTCACACCTCTATACGAGATATAAACAAATATGAACAAGTGAATTACTACAATGGACGCAAAATTCTCTATAAAACATAGCAAATGGTCATAATAAATTGTAATCAAAACGATGTAGACCTTGTCTCAGGTGAACATCAACAGATTTTCACTTATTAAACGAAGATAAAAAAAACATCTATTTGACAAAAAGACATGTAATTTGCTTGTGATGTTCTCTTTTCTGTGTGATATTCCCTTTAAATTTCAAGTCTATTGCAGCATATACAATCATTTATTGGAATTCATGCGAAGACTTTCTCAACCAGTCCAGAGATCAGAACTCTTATATGCTAACACTAGATTGCTAAAATTTGGAAGCATCTCTCCACCGATAAGTTTGCTTGCCAAAAGGATCCGGTTCTTTCAGTTCATTCCATGAATCTTGCAATGGTTTCCTTTTTGGGATATCCAAGCATTCCTCTTTGGTATTTGAGATGGGTCCGAAATGCCTAGTGTTTTGTCTCCTTTGAATGGTATTTGGATATCCACAAAGTCTTTGAGACTATTTTTGTCCATTACATTGTTGCATAGGTTTGGTTACATTGTTGCATAGGTTTGGTTAAGTTGACCCGCAAACACTTTTTTGCCCATTTTTGGGGAAATTTATATAATGACATAATGTGTTAAAGTATAATTACCAAAAAAAAGTATATTAATTACAATGATCTAAATGAATAAAGCAACTTAGGAACCATTTGACTTGTTTCATCTTTAGCTAGAGTTTTTGATTTGACCCCTTAAAGATAATATACACCCAAACTAACCGTATGAATAAGTCAATGGGTAAAACTTTGCACCGGTAATTCTAAACCTGAAAGATATCAGTTTAAGTCGTAAGAATATCAAATGTTGAACTTTACTCCACAATTGCAACTCTAGAATCTGGATACATTAATAAACCAGACGGAGTAGCACTCCCAAATTGTGAATTTTACACGTTTGACCCGCTCGTCATAAATCACAACCCACATTAACCACTTTATAAATAAGCAGTTCAGTTTACTGATCAGTTGATGATTCTTATTTTGTTGTTGATGTTATACTGCCGGCAGAACCCAGGGAACGAAGGCCATTGCCTACTAAAAGCAAGAAACTGAGTTGACATTTATGTTCATCATTGTGCAGCATTCTTTTTCTATACATCAACATAGTACAACAGCAGAAAACAGAACTAATGGCCTTCATCTTTCTAGCTTTGAGTTTGTATATACTAAAGCACGAAATTGATTAGTTTTTTCACTAGCTGTGGATTATAGCTTGACCAATGAATTCTTGGAGTGTTTCTACTATGGTGTTTGATAGATTGTTAGATTCGTTGATTGACGTCTAGTAACATACATCTTGTTAGATAGTGGTGCTTATAAGTTATCATGCTGAAATTTTAAGAATGCAATCAGGGTTGCAAACATAAATTCATTTGGTTTATATGGAACGAGTCACGACCACCAGTTACACAAGTGTATCAAAAGCCAGGTTGATTTCATATCAATAAGAAAGCATCTTGTATATGGTTATCAGGCCATAGCAACCTAGTCAATCAACAAGAAGATGCTTTTAACAAGATAAAAAGCAGCAAAATCTGCTGTAACAGAAACAATTCTGGTAACACCACCATGACAGAGACCAACTCAACCTGGTACAAACCAACAGAAGCAACAATTTTATAGACCTGTAAACATTTGCTATCCAGAGAAACATGTTCTGTCAAAAAAAAAAAAAAAAAAAAACGAATGTGCATATTTTCTCCACAAGTGTTTCTGGTATATAACTAAAGAAATAAGATAGATTTGATAACATAGCATAGGACCATGCACAACAATACTGCAAGTCAAAATCTTGATAACAAAATCCAAAACTTTCTTAGCCATGTTACATTTTGAAAAACAAAAACCGTTCCAACTCTTAACGAAATACCCAGCACACAATCTAATAATTTCAAAAGGCAGCATCAAAACCGTTGGACTGTATGACCAATAATCTAATTCATTCACCTGATGAGCTCGTTGATGAAATCTTCACGGTTACCTGCATCACCTCCTTCAATGTAATGGTTCATCTTTTTCTTCATGCCTCCCAATGGAGCCTTCAACTTGAATGGCTAGAGGAAGTTGTTGGCTTCCTTGAAGTGAGGGCCAGCAGTGAGAATCTCGTGAATAAGATATTCAACACAGATGATACCATGTTTCCCAAGACCCTGTCATCAGAAAATACAGGAGTTATGCCAATTTACATTTACTTTTCAGACATTGTAAAAATTAACTTTATAAAAAAATAAAAGAGAAGCAACCAGACCTGCTCAACGATGGAGTTATCCGTCAAAGGAATCCTCTGCTTGTTTAGCTTGCCATAGCCTCTCTTGTAAATCAACTCCTTCACGCTCTTCAAGTTGGGGTATCTGAAGAGAGATGTACAAAATATTCAACAACGCTAACAGAAATATGTATCAACCGTAAAATGAAAAGTTATTTGCAAAGACATACCCATAGGTAACATATGGCTCCACCCTGTGCAACATGTTTAGAGTTGCCTTGTTGACTTTTAGGAAGACACCATTGAAGATCTGGTTGATGAGCACAATATGAATAAGCCCACACAGAAATAAAAGATGATCTCTGAAACTGTAAAAAGCATTCAAGCTACTATAACACCAAATACTATGTATGGCTACAGGCGCGGACGAGCGGTACTTGCCTTTCAGTTCAACATAAACGAGATGTAACATCTAAATATTTCTAAATTTAAGTTTGAAGAGAGGAATATAAAACGAAGCTTCAAGAACCCATCTTGGTTTTTTTTTTTTTTTTTTTTTTTTTTTTAATTACCCCATCACCATTGCTTTCATGACTGCTTCACATGAAAACTTTTTTGCATGTGTTGGTAAAAGTTTGCGCAAGCTTAAAACACTCACGTCTATGTTAATCACCTAGCCCACTTCCGGTATTATATAGATGAAGTTATAGTGACTTCACAGATACACTATCGCACTAAAAGTAACATCGCTCTTTCATTTACAAATTCCCTAAAGTTTGTGTTTATTCTAAGCTTGAAGCTTTTCAAATCCCAATACAGGTAACCAAGTGATAATTTTGTATATACACTGAAAAAATGTAACATAATTTTTCAGTTAACCAAGTGAGCATCAAAGATGAAACACGATTTTATTAACGCCTAATAACTAATAAGTATCAAACTAACACTGTCTAGATAAATTCACATGGAAAAGTTACAGTCCTAGAATAGGTTAACTGAAAATTACCTGTCTCAAACGCAAGAGCTACAAGATCTTCTTTGATTTTGGGTCCATGGCGTTGATACTAAACATCGAAAAAGTATAAAAATAAATTAGAATTTGACGTCGGCATCAGTTCAAAAATTACCACAAACAATAAGAGCAAGAAACCATACCCACGGATCCTAATGATGAACAACATCTTGGCTTCAGGGTTGACATAAAATCCACCTTTCAACCTCGCCTCACGTTTCAACCGAATCAATTCCTTTTGCTGCATATCATAAATACCACACATTAGTAAGCTGGAAAACAAAAACAAACGCCAAGAAGGCGAAACAGAGTAACCAGACCTGGGCTTCATACTCCTGAGTGTACTGCTTAGCCCTGTTGAAAATCAACTTCCTGTTAGCAGCATTCCTTTTCTTCAAGGCTTCGATCTCGACCTTCTTAGCCACAACCCATTCTTCGCTTCTCTTCTGCTTCTTCAGAAACGACTCCGAAACAACGGCCACAGGCATTTTTCCACACTAGATACCAAATCATTAAACCACATTAAACCTTGTATTCAACCTAAATCACTAACTACAAACTTCAAAGCAAAGACCCATTCTAACCAATTATCAACAAAACATTTAATCACAACTAAATACGCTATATTAACTACAGAAAGGTATCAAACATCTGAAAAGCAGTACCCTTTTCTACCGTCATACCCGTATCCATATCCATATCCACCACCACTGCCAGCAGCAGCGCCTCCAGCACCTCCTCCAACTGCCCTACCATATCCTTTAGCACCATAACCTCCAGCGGCTCCACTAACACTACCACTTCCATAACCCCTACCTCCACCATAGCCAGTAGACCCACCATAACCACCGTACCCAGCCCCTGCATATCCAGCACCACCGTACATGGGACCACAGTACCCATACCCATACCCGTATCCACCATAGTAAGCCGCAGATCCACCTCCATAACCTCCGCCATAACCATCATAACCACCAGCATAATTACCCCCGTACTCGTCATATCCTTTGTCTCATTTTCCACCATAGCCACTACCTCCATACCAGCTTGAACCCCTACCAAAGCTACCACCATAGGATTTGGAACCACCACGACGAAGTGACCGGTTGCATATGCAAAATCACCGCCGGTTCGTTTTGGCTCAGCCCTCTTGATCTCCACCTAATATAGTTGACATCTTATTAGTCCTACTTTCTTATAAATGCACGATTATATTTTGTTAAACTGCAAACTATAGGGTTATTCCGTGCAAATTCACTTACTTGTTTGCCTCCAAGTTCGTGTAGTTGACCATCAACAAAGATCTTATCCACGGCTTCTTCACTATCAAATGTCACGACAAAGCCTCTTGATCGCCCAGTAACATGATCTAGCATAATCTGAAGCTCAACTATATCACCATAATTGGAAAAATACTCTCTCATCTCATCTGCAAATCATAGTTAAAAACTTGCATCGTCATGAGCTATGAATACATAATCTGATTCATCCATAGAATATAAAATCGAGAAATGGCACTGTTTTCTACCTTCTGTTAGAGTCAATGGTATACCACCAACATAGAATTTCTTCGTTCTTGATACCCCTCCTCTGCTACCCCCTTGCCCTTCGTCTCTGGGAACTGTTCTCTTGACTTCAACCTGATTCAAAGAAAAATACAATTCAGATCTGCTAGAGGGGACATTTCAACCAATTTGGCTAAAAATGGGTCGATTTGAACAAAACAGATTGAGTTTTGTCCAAAGCATATTCAAATACTCGCAACATCCTAAACCTTTTGAAAATATAATTGTTATCGTTTAAATAACATAGTACATGACCCACAAGAATAATTATCCGTTTTGACCCATACCATGTTACCCGTTAACATACCCGACCCTGCCCATTTGGCCACCTCAAATTGGCTTATTCAACGAAATAACATCAAAGAATTGTCCCTTACGGTTCTGCCATCTATGACATGATCTTGCTCCAGGACTTTATCAGCATCGGCGGGATTAGCAAATGTTACAAATCCAAATCCACGTGGACGAAATGGATGGCAAGTTGCTTAACTCGTGACAAGGTAAAAGAATTGGATGAAAAGTTGCTTAACTCGTGAGAAGGTAAAAGACACATCAACTTTGTACCACTTTCTTATATCTCTATTCTCCTGTACTTGCAAGAAGGTTTAAGACACCATCACTTTATACTAAATTAAACAGCAATAGTTATCCTATATATTCAATCCCTATTGTGCATGGACCCATAATCACACATTCATTCTCCTGGTACCATATCATACGATTAAAGTAGATAACTTAACGAATAGTGAAAAGAACCTGCCTCCCCAGTTGCTCTCATTAATCGAAGACTTAGCAGCCCGAAGCATTTCGACTATGAGTCTCTTGACATCCCTGCGAAAGCTGGAAACCAACATAATGCATGAAGGAAAGAATTCAACTCCAACGATACGTAATAAAACAGATTTTGGGACTCACTTTCTATCTTCTGCGCGCCTAGGGAATGGAATTCGAGGCTTGAAGTCCCTCCCTTGATATCCCTGAAATATAATTAATAAAAGAATAAGTTAAGAATCATTGTTGAATAATAAAACTGAAGGAGAAACAAAGAGATGCTAGGCGGATCATATCAAGCTAGATCCATAACCCTTTCGGGTTGCTAATATATTTTGGATCCGTTTTTTTTTTTTTTTTTTTTTTTTTTTTGGTTTCAGACATTATTCAATTGTCTAAAATTTGTTCTACTTCAGGAACATGGTGACTAATATGAAGGTTTGAGGAGGAAAAGGTAAGAAAAACATTCAACCACCCTTCATTTATAAAAAAGACACACAGAACACGTCACCTATATCTTTAAAGTTAACCCATAAATATCAATATCGCCAGCTTTAATGAGTTTGGACTTCTATTGCGAGTATGAAAGTAATTCTGAACCGAGATCGTGTAAATAAAATTCTTCTGGACTCTAATTGTGTGTTTTCAAACAGGGGGATAAAAATTTAAACTGAACGATGACCAAACAAGGGGAATACAATTCTTTTGGACTATAATTCTTTTGGACTCAAAAATGAACGATGACCAATGAGATATGATGTTTATTTAGTTAAGACTGATTTGATTTAGTTTGTACTTGCAAACGGAAGACATCAACATTACCTTTACATTGAACCCAAGGCTATCAAGATCCAGCATGTCTGCAAAATTTACTAGCAGTGGTTTCGACAAACGTAGCAGTGGTTTCGAGAAACGTAGCAGTGGTTACCAAAATATACTAGCAG
Source organism: Chrysanthemum makinoi (assembly GCA_910596185.1). Classification (NCBI taxonomy): domain Eukaryota; kingdom Viridiplantae; phylum Streptophyta; class Magnoliopsida; order Asterales; family Asteraceae; genus Chrysanthemum; species Chrysanthemum makinoi. The sequence goes on along the minus strand of OU343225.1, from coordinate 282,399,096 downwards.
TGGTTAAAGATCATGGACAATAAGTCGAATTGTATATCGAGTATTCACGCAAGTGTTCTATAAAAGATGAAGATAAATTGCAAAACTTTCAAATTCACACTAGCTGAGACTTTATATCCCCTACCTGGATATGAGGAGCCTGAAACATCTCCTGTATGGCTGCTTTAGCCTCAGACATGCCAACAAGTGCTTTTCCTGCAAACATCATCCAAAACAAATTCACAAAATCCTAATAATCAAAACAAAAGTTAAAAAATACAACCTTTCAATCCGGACCGCCCACAAATCACTCGAAAGCAGCTTCTCCGTCGCCGTCCTACGCCACTTCTTCCCACTCGGCAACACCGCTTCCTTCCCCGCCACTTCTTCCCACTACAGAGTACCTTTGGGGCATCTAGGGTGAGCACCCTCGAAAGTACTCAACACACTTTTTTGAAAACTCATTATCCACCACCTATAAACAAGCATGCTATAAGTAATAAAAAACAACTGATTTTATGCTTATTTTTTAAGCAAATAAACAATCTAAAATAAGCAATCCCGTACACCCCTAATTTGCGGTTTCAGTTAGTGCTCATCCTCTCAGGCTCAAACTGTTTGTTAATAATTAATTAATTGTATTGAATTGAATTGAATTAATTAATAAATGTTATAAAAAAGAAACAAATGGAATGAATAAGAAGAATAGCAACCTGATAGAGGCGAAGGAGGCAAATGTTAGCATCTAAGCTGTGGTGATCGTTTGATCGGTGATGATTTTTTGATTGATCTGGGTAGCAGTGGGGGAGAGGGTGGTGGAGAGGGTAGCAGTGGGTAGAAGTTGTGTGTATAATCTGTATCTATTATATATTTTAATGTATATAATGTATAAAAAATATAATGTGTATTTTGTAATTAAAGGTATTTTGTATTGGCATAAATATTACTAATACATTAAAAAAATATAAAAATACATTTTCTACCTGATGAGTTGCCCAATAATTCATATGTGTGAGACCAAGTTGCCCAAGATATATGTAATTTTTTATAATATAAAAAGGCTTTACTTTTTTACTAAAAGACAAAAAAATATCAGTTGCCCAAGAAAGTGGGTCAAAGTTGCCCAAGAACTCATCTATGACACTTGTACTATGTAAGTACAAGGTAGACCCAAAGATAGGGACATTTATTAACTTTATGGGAGAGTTTCCCGTGAGGTATTTAAAGAAGTTGAAAATTTTGGGGCATTTGATGTAAATAGATTGGACAACCGGGGTAGATAGAGAATTACTAAGAAGATGAAATCCTATTTGATGGTGCCGATGAAAAAGGGTTGCTCACAATATAGTAACGGCTTTGGCCTTGTTTGTTCTTGATAATATAGCCTTCAAACAAAAGAAACAAGGTAAAGGACCAAATCATAGCTAAAAGTGACCGGAGCATATTTTTTTTATTTACAGTATAACGAAGAAAACTATAAAAAAAAAAATAGGATTTTCACTTGAAATGTTTGTGTTTAGTTAAAAGTATGATATTTTTTTTACCTATTGATAGACTAAATTAACAATATTTAGAAGGGAAAATAACGCAAATAGACCAGGCGCCCTGAGGCTTATCACTTTTCGGATCACGCATTTTTTTAATTTGAAACTAGATCGGTTGCCCACCGATTTTCTTGGACCCAACCAGGGGCTGCCACGTGGCCGACAACTTATGACACAAGTACGTATTTTGAAAGTATATGTCATGTATTGTAAGGTATTGTTTTTTGGGCAACTTTATTGTTTTTTGGGCAACTTTATATTTTTTTGGCAACTTGTATTTATACACAAAGATATTTTGGTCATTTTACATTTTAAATTAAAAAAAAATCACTGCACCCACACAAAATCCAACCAAGTCTTGTCTTCGGGATATAATTCATTTTATTCTTTTTAATTTATCTCCCCATGTTCATCTCCTTCTGGATCCATCTCCATGTTCATCCACCGACCAACTCCCCAAAATCCAATCCAAGTACACAACAACACTCGCCAAATTCAAAACCCGATTCTTGATCTAACCCGTTTTGAGTTTTTTCAGAAATTAACGGTTTTGAGACCTGGTTTTTTTTGGGTTTTTGGATTCGTGCAATTCGCGTTGAGCTGAATCCGTACCCGGGTTTAATTCGGGTAAGTTTTAGTCTGTTTGTATTATGTTTGAATAACAAGGCCAAGACTAAATCGACTTCCCACCCACTCTCACTGAAATTGATTTAACTTTGGGGAAAAAAGAAATTAAGGTTAGCGATTGTTTAAATTTGGGGAAAAAAGAGTTAAGGTTAGCAATTGTTTAGCAAATAATCGGAGATTGAAACTGTTAGGATTTAGTAAATCCAGGTATTAAAGTGTCGGTCACCTCAAGTATTTGTAATCGTTAGAAAGCTCGTAGTCGTAGTTATTTAATGTTAAGTAGTATTTAGTTAAGTAATACCGTGGAGGACGGACGGGTCTTTACCCACTGTATGCCTGATCCACAGCCCGTTAGGTGGCGATTTGTGTTAAGACTATAAATACTCTCTACCTCCCAAGGTAGAGAGTTGGAGCTCATAATAAGATTTTTCTTTCTCTCACTACAGTTCCCAAACCTCTAACTTTCTCTCTCTAGAAAATCATCTATACGCCTACTTGTGTTTGTGTTATGATGTGTATGTGAAATCCAATATGTTACAAATGGTATCAAGAGCCATGGTTAGATCATCTCTTACATATCCTTGGATTTCTAGTGGTTTTTAGATGGTTTTTGAGGTTGAAAAAGTTTAGTGGTTTTTGCATCATTTGGATCATTTCTAGTGTTAAAGCTTATATTTTGATTGTACTTTTGTGTTTAGGATCATCATAAGTGTTTAGGTTTTGATTTGGTAGGCTTGAATCATCGTGGTTGACTTGTTTTGGATTGAAAAGTGGTGTTTTTGAGATTTTCTTGCTAGCGACTTGAGTCACGGATTTTTATTCTTGGTAGCGACTTGCTTTGTAAGTTTCTAGCGAGTTGTAGTTGAAGTGGTAGCGATTTGAGCTTAGCGACTTGTCTATTGAGACAAGCCGACAAACAATACACTTAGTGGATTCTCCACTACGGGTAGCGACTTGGTGAAGGTAGCGATTTGCTTTCAATTTTGTTAGCGACTTGTACTTAAGTTTTCTTAGCGACTTGGTGTTAGCGACTTGAACCTTAGCGAGTTGCTATTTAGCGACTTGACGACTTAGCGACTTGGTGCTTAGCGACTTGCTGTCAAAATTTGTAGCGACTTGTTGTCATAATTCTTAGCGACTTGGCATTATAGCGACTTGATTTCAGAATACTTAGCAACTTGGTGCTTAGCGACTTGGTTCAAGGTTTCTTAGCGACTTGGTTGAACTTTTGGTTGTAATACGGTTTTCTCTTGATTTAGTAAAATCCCGTGAAAGAATCTATTTCCCGGTTTAATCATAGAGTTTTAAAATCCCGTGTAATCTGTTAACATGTCTACCAACGTACCTACAATCATCTCCACTTTTGCTGAGGATGTTCAAGCAGCTGGTTCAGATACTCGTCCTCCTATGCTTGACAGAACTGACTACGACTCTTGGGCTCAACGAATCAGATTGCACTCTCTTGGAAAGGAAAATGGGGTCAACATTCTCAAATCCATTGATGAAGGACCTTATCAGGTTGAGACTACAAGAGATATAATTGATACTGCTGCAGATGGAACCATGATCTTTGGATTGGACAGACCAAAGACGTATGATGAGCTCAGTGATAAGGTGAAAAAGAGATTCGATGCTGATATCAGGGCTTCAAACATCATACTTCAGGGTCTTCCAAAAGACATCTACACGCTGATCAATCACAACAAAGCCAAGGCGTTTGGGATAATGTCAAGATGCTTCTCTCAGGTTCTGAATTGTCTAAAGAAGACAGAGAATCACAACTGTATGATGAGTTTGAGCACTTTAAAATGAAACCAGAAGAGAGTGTCTATGAATATTATGTGAGATTCCACAAACTGGTGAATGATATGAGGAATATCAAGATGACTATGCCAAATATTCAGCTGAACTCTAAGTTTGTGAACAACATGAATCCCGAGTGACACAAGTTTGTCACCTCTATGAAGCTAACCAAAGGATTGAAGAACACAAACTATGAGCAACTGTATGCCTTCCTTCTTCAGAATGAGAGACATGCAATGTTTGAAAAAAGGATTCTTAATCAGTTCAAAACCAATCAGGGAGAAACAAGCTCACTAAATGATTTTACAACCTTCTACACCAATGTTGGTATTACCACCAAAGCCTCTCAAGTTATTCCCATAGGTGATGGTAATTACAAACTCATCCCGGATCCAGCATATAAGCCACCAGACCCAAACACATTCATGGAAAACTTCATCAATCAATTGTCTCTCATGGTCAGTCAAAACATGAACTCTCTTCCACACACCAACAATAACCTCGAACACATCCAATCCACACAATCAAGCAACTGTCAGAGATGGGAAGGTTATGGTGCAACCAGTTCAAGAAAGGCAGTATGATCAGAGAAGAGGAGGAGTTGGTAGAAGATATGGGGTAAATCAGAATAGGGGAAGGATTGGGAATCAAGGTCAAGAAAATCCAATCAAATGCTACAACTGCGGTGGTGAGGGACATATTGCAAGGAACTGTACATCTCCAAAACGTCCTCAGAATGCAGAATACTTCAGAGACAAGATGCTGCTTGTGCAATCTCAGGACAACGGAGCAACTTTAGATGAAGAGGAGTTGTTGTTTCTTGCTGAAGGGAATGCTAAGACATATGATGCCGATGTAGATGAGCAGCCATGCAGGGGTATGGGTCAGAATAATCCAAATGCATTTCAAGTAGCTGACTGTGATGCTTATGATTCGGATGTGGATGATGAACCAACTGCCCAGTCAATCTTCATGGCTAGCATCTCACCTATGGTTTCTCCAAAGGTCTCTCCACCACAACAGGCTGGTCCATCAAAAGAAACAATCATCTCAGAGGTATTAAAATTATATGATAAAGTTGATGAGCAAAAGATACATAATGAAGTACAATCTCTTGAAACCTACGATTCAGATATTGATAATGTGGGCAATAGTAATATTGTCCCATATGATCAATACATGGCTCAAAGTGAAAGTGAGATTGTACCAAGTGATGTATCTTCTGCAGTCAATAATGACTGTGATTTTGATGAATACACTGCATGTGCCCCTAATGACTCTGTTACCTCTGAACTAAGTGCCTACAAGGAACAAGTTGCTATCTATGAACAACGTGCTAAGTTTGAGTTAACCACCCGTGAGCAGGAAATGGATAACCAAATGCGTACAATTATTAGAAAAGTAGGTTTAGAGAAGAAGTATTAAAACAAGAGTTAAATTCCTTACAAGAAAAGCTTTCTAAAACTGCTAAGCAAAAACAAGAACTTCAGGAAAATGTTAAACTGCTTAAGCAAGAATTCAATACTAAGGAATCAAAACTTTTGAATGATTTTTCCAATCTGAAAACCTTGAAAAATAAGCTTGAAAATAAGTTGTATGCGTAAGGGAACACCATTCAAACTACTCACTTGATCACTAAGCATAGAGTCTTAAGCGATAAGCATAGCATTCCCCTTGTTGAGGAACCAAATCCAGAGGTCATTAAAAAGGCTAGAACTGCTCATAAGGTAATTTATGATGGCAATGAAATCCTTAAACCTAGGCAGAAACCTAGTTGCGCTGAGTGCACTGAGGAAGATAAGAAATCAGATGAGGTCACTAGGGAGAAAATGGATAAGAAACTCAACAATCCTACATGTAAAGAGAAAAACATAATTATCAGACCCCATGACTACAAAAAGGAAAATTGGATTTCCTTGAACATGTTTAAGCCTCAAACGTTGTTAACACCCGAACAAGTGTTCTGGAAGAAGGATTTAGATAAGCAAAAGGTAGAGAATCTTGTTGTAACAAACCCCCCTTTAGGAAAATGCCTTCAGCAACTGTGTATCCTCGTAATACACCAATGCATATAGTCCCTAGAACTATTGCCACTAAAAGCAAGACCTTAATCAGTCAATATGTTATCTTTCAATTATTTGTTGATTTTGAGAAAACTTGTAAGAAAAGGATCACACCCACTGGTATAACTGAAGGGGAAAGGGGTTTTGAGCAAACTAAAGAATGCTATTTAACTGAGGTCATGCCTTTCTTTAAACAACTAAAAGATCAATTTGAGAGTCTTAAAAAGGGAATGAATTCAGATATTAAAGAAATGGAAAAGGAATTTGATGCAATGATTGTTGAGGTTAATGACTATGAGCGAGAATTAAAATATAATGAGATTGAGAGGAAGAACTTGCATACATTGAATGAGAATCTTATTTCTGAATGTATTACTCAAGATGTGTTTTACACTGCTACAAATTGTTCCATTAATGCTTCTCAATTTCATGAATTATCTGCTCCTCTGAAAGTCTCCCATGATCGTGTCATTGAGCTTGAAAAGACTAATTCTAAACTAAATGAGAAAATTGATCAGGATGATCACGATAATTTGGTAAAACATCTTTCTAAACTAGAAGTTGAACATTTTAATTTACAACTAAAATATCAACATCTTAAAGAAAATGTCAAAACCTCAAATATCAAGACATCATCGGATGCTCGAGTTTGATGTAGTTTTTAGATAAACAAACGTGATGAACAGATTCAAGCTCATTGTAACACGATCAGAAAATTGAAAGCCCAAATTTCTCAATTAAAGGGTGAAAAGAACAATGTAACTGGCACCCAAATGCCACCTCCTTTAGATTCTCAGTATTCTCAAACTTTTCATCTTCAAAACTTAGTAAATGCTTTACAAAAGGAAAACGAGAGCTTTCTAGAAGAAAATGAAAAGGTTAAACGTCACTTTAAAGAGTTATATGATTCAATGAAAGTCACTCGTGACAAAAACAACGAAAAAATAACCTCTTTACAAAAAGAAATTGAGAATCTGAGGAGTCAGGAAAAAGGGAAACTGCCATTTGTTTTTAATGAGAATGTTGCTTCAAAGTCATCCTCTGACTGCAAATATACTATGACGGTTAAATACATTCCTCCTCATCTTAGGAATAATGAACTTGTGTTTCATAACTATTGTGCTCACCTTAAGGATAGTCTAGAATGTCTCCGTGAGATTGTGGAAGAGGATTTCATAAATAAGCCTCTTGATATAGAAATTAGGTTTGCTTGCATTCAGTCCAAACGATCTCAGGAGCTGCTAGAATGTGTAATTGCAACATGTCCTAAATCCTTAGGTGCAAAAGGAAAAGTTGTGATGCCTTGTTCTATGCCTAGTGCCAAGCATACAAACCATTCTATGCCCAAGTGTCAAGAAAGTGAACACTAATGTGCCTTCAAGTAGTTCGATCCTGCACATCTAGTTCAGGGAATGCAAAAGTAGATCAACCAACTAATGTTCCCATAATTCCTCTACAGAGTAATCAATGACATTAAAGCAAGCGGGTCAAAGCCTCCAGGAAATACCAAGCAAGATAGGACCTCGCAAGCTAAGAATGTGCATTGGAAGAGAGTAGAAGACCAACCTAGGAACTTTAAGTTTGAGTTGAATAAAATGAATCGTGTTGATTCTAGTATTAGCCATAGGCGTCTTGTAATAAATTCAATTCGATACTATCTGCAAACCATGTAATGATGTCTGCTTGAATTCTGTAGCTAATCATGAATGTGGTGTGAATGTTTTGTCTAATGCTGTCAAATGCCCAGTTAAAATTGGTAATGCTAAAAATCATGCTAAGAAGGCTAAAAGGCAAAGACGAAAGAAAGTTAGAAAACAGCGGAAACCCACAGGAAGAACATTCAGTAAGATAGGTTATCAATGGATACCTTTTGGCCATAAGGATAATCAGTTATGCCCTCAATCTGCTAAGACAATGCCCACTAGAAAATGGATGCCTACTGGTAGAACTATTCCTTTAAGAAGTGAACATACTTTGAATAGGTCAAATACGGACACCAAAGACTTGCATCTACTCCTAATGATTCCATTGTTTCTACTTCTGATGTGGGTGTTCCAATCACTGTACTAACCAAATGGAACCCATTCTTGCATGGGGATCCCAATTATCCGCTTATCCATTCTTGTCTGTGTTCAACTGCAGATCGTTCAAATCGTTCCGTGGTACCTGGACTCAGGCTGTTCCAAGCATATGACTGGAGACCGGTCACGGCTCATGAACTTCGTGAGCAAATTCATCGGGATAGTTAGATTTGGGAACGATCACTTCGGTGCTATTATGGGTTATGGAGATTACGTGGTTGGAGATAGTGTGATTTCGAGGGTATATTATGTTGAAGGTCTTGGACATAATCTATTTTCGGTTGGACAGTTTTGTGACTCTGACTTAAAAGTGGCCTTCAGAAAACATACTTACTTTGTTAGAGATCTTGATGGTGTGGAACTTCTCAGAGGAACTCGTGGTTCAAACCTATACACCATCTCTATCGAAGACATGATTAAAGCTTCACCCATCTGCTTGCTGTCAAAGGCTTCTAAAACTAAGTCATGGCTATGGCACCGTCGTCTCAATCACTTGAACTTTGGTACCATAAACAATCTTTCCAGAAAGGACTTAGTAAGAGGACTACCTAGACTTAAGTATGAAAAAGATCATCTTTGTTCAGCATGTCAATTGGGAAAAAGCAAGAAGTATGCCCATAAACCCAAACCTACAAATTCTGTTATGGAAGTTCTACATACCATTCACATGGATTTATGTGGACCCATGAGAGTGCAAACGATTAATGGGAAGAAATATGTGTTAGTTGTGGTTGATGACTACTCCCGATTCACTTGGGTTAAGTTTTTGAGAACAAAGGATGAAACTCCAGATGCCATCATTAAACTTATTAAACAACTGCAGGTCCGACTTAACAAAATGGTTAGAATCGTCCGATCAGACAATGGAACTGAGTTTGTTAATAAAGAACTCAATGAATTTTATGAAAGTATTGTAATCAGTCCTCAAAGAAGTGTTCCACGAACTCCTCAACAGAACGGTGTAGTTGAAAGACGAAATAGAACTCTTGTGGAAGCCGCAAGAACAATGCTGATTTACTCAAAGGTTCCAATGTTTCTATGGGCTGAAGCTATTGCCACAGCATGCTACACTCAAAATCGATCCCTAATCCACACATCTCATGGAAAGACTCAATATGAACTTGTCCACAATCGAAAACCTGATCTATCATACCTTCGTGTGTTTGGTGCTTTATGTTATCCAACTAATGACGGTCAAGATTTAGGTAAACTGAAAGCTAAAGCAGATATTGGAGTATTTGTAGGATATGCACCAAACAGAAAAGGTTACCGAATCTAAAACAAGAGAACTCGAAATATCATGGAAACAATTCACGTTACGTTCGATGAGCTGACCGGTCAAATGGCTCCTGGACAATCCATTTCTGGACCCGCACTTCAAAACAGTCCCATTGGTTCATCTCTTGTACCAAACTCCTTTCCAGCAACTCCATATGTACCTCCATCTGAAGATGATTTGAAGAAATTGTTTGATCCAATGTTTGATGAACATTATGAGCCAAGGGCCAATGATCGCCAAGTCCAACAACGAGACTTTCTAACCCTGTCAATGAAGTTAACCCTTCGGTTTCAATGTCATTAAGTCAAGAAGCGCTGCGATCACTCTGTCTCATAAACAAACCTTCAATCATCAAGTGTACATCATGGAATTGCTTCTGGCACCCAAGATGAAGTTAATCCCTTTGCTACTCCCGAAGATGCTCCATTTGAAAATATCTTTGCTCCTGAATCTTCATCTGAACCATCTTCTTCAGGAGACATCGACTCTGCTACTTCAGTTCCTCAACAACAACCACATGAACACCTTAGAAAATGGACACATGATCACCCATTAGACAACATCGTTGGAAACCCCTCTCGTCCTGTATCCACTCGTAAACAACTTGCAACCGATGCCTTATGGTGCTTCTTCAACTTCATACTCTCAAAAGTCAAACCAAAAGATGTTAAAACCGCAATGAATGATGACAAATGGTTCAATGCCATGCAAGAAGAAATTCATGAGTTCGATCGGCTAGATGTATGGGAATTAGTACCGCTCTGATTGTGCTATGATCAGTGCTCTAAAGTGGATATTCAAAGTTAAACTTGATGAGCATGGTGATGTTTTAAAGAACAAGGCTAGATTGGTTGCAAAAGGATACCGTCAAGAGGAGGGTATTGACTTTGAAGAATCATTTGCTCCTGTTGCTCGTATCGAGGCAATCGAATCTTCTTGGCTAATGCTTTGCTAGCAAGAATATGGTGTATATCGGATGGATGTGAAAACCGCCTTTCGAATGGAGATTTGAAAGAGGTGGTATACGTCACCCAACCCGAGGGTTTTGTGAATCCAGAGCATCCTACTCATGTCTATCGCTTGAAAAGGCCCTTTACGGTTTGAAGCAAGCTCCTAGAGCATGGTATGATACGCTATCAAAGTTTCTTCTATCTTCTGGATTCAGCAAAGGAGCAGTTGATCCGACATTGTTCACCAGGAAGTCAGGCAAACATTTAATTCATGTTCAAATATATGTTGATGATATTATCTTTGCCTCGACTGACCTCAATGAGTGTGATCGTTATTCTAAAGAAATGGGTTCTAAATTTCAAATGTCAATGATGGGACAAATGTCATTTTTCTTGGGATTACAAATTTCACAAAGTCCAGGAGGCATTTTTATAAATCAATCTAAATAGGCACATGAGATTTTAAAGAAATTTGGATTTGATTCTAGTGACCCTGTTGACACTCCCATGATAGAGCGTACTAAACTAGATGAGGACCACTCAGGGATCATGGTAGACCAAACGAAATATCGTAGTACGATTGGATCCCTGATGTACCTCACAGCTAGTAGACCAGACATCTTGTTCGTTGTTTGCATGTGTGCTAGATACTAGGCAAAGCCTAGCAAAAAGCACCTTGAAGCGGTTAAACGGGTCTTTCGGTATCTCCAAGGAACCATCAACATGGGACTTTGGTACCCGAAGGACACCGGTATGTCACTAACAGCCTATGCAGATGCTAATCATGCAGGATGTCAAGATACACGTCGAAGTACGTCTGGAGGTGCTCAGATTTTGGGTGATAAGCTTGTGAGCTGGTCTTCAAAGAAGCAAATGAGTACTTCTATTTCCTCTACAGAGGCTGAATACATAGACATGTCATCTTGTTGTGCTCAAATCCTATGGATGAGATCCCAATTATCTGACTATGGCTTTGAATTCAACAAAATCCCTCTGTACTGTGACAATAAAAGTGCTATTGCTCTCTCATGCAACAACGTACAACACTCAAGAGCAAAGCACATCGAAATTCGACATCATTTCATCAGGGAGCAAGTTGAAAACGGTGTGGTGGAACTATACTTTGTGAGGACTGAATACCAGTTAGCAGACATCTTCACCAAAGCTCTTCCTAGAGAACGTTTTGAGTTTATCCTTCCACGACTTGGTCTTAAGAGCCTACAACCGGAAACACTCAAACGTCTTCAAGAGGAAGAAGAGGAGTAAAAGGTTTTCCTTCATCTATCTCTTGTAAATATCTATTCGAAAAACAAAATACAAAATTACAAAACCTTCAAAAAGCAAATAGAAAAATAGAAAACTTTCAAAAAATCCAAAAAATATTGTCCTTTTGTCATGTTTTCCTCGATTCGATAATATCTACGGTCTTTGTGATGTCATTCAAAGAATGACACGAGACTTTAGATGTTATTCGAATGTTAAAAAAAAAATTTGAGAGAAAGAATTTTTTTTTAAAGAAAGTAAAACTATGGTTTATTGTCATTTCAGGCAGTAACCCGCTCTTCAATGAAAGAACAGAGCCATGCTTTATCTTGGTTTTCAAATCTCTTGCTCTGATTCTATAAACAATAACTTACTATCTAATGAAAACTAATTGCTTTGAAAAATAACTCGGACTCTATTTTTGAAAATCATCTGGACTTAACATTTGTCAAAAACATCTATCTCTCAATCAACAACTTATGTCATTGATTGAGGGGGAGAATGATTTCAATTAAATTAAAAAGGTTATTTGTCATACAATTGTTTGTCAAAAGATAATCATGCATGTTTAATCAATGGAGTTTAAAGTCTCAAAATCCGATCCGTATCAGTTAAAACGTTTTCATAATCAATTCACAATTCTCCTTAAAAGCTTTCAAAATCAATTTAAATCTACATAGATCACAAATCTCAAATGATTTGATAATTGTGATCGGGGGAGAATTTGTGATTTAAATTGGATTTAATATGATAATTTGGTAAATGGTTTTATAAGGATGTACAAGCTCTCCTTCCCACATGTGCCAAACGATTTCAAATTTCCATGCACATGTTGAGGGGGAGCATCTATCTTAAACCACTAAGATTTGAAACGTGATCAATTTATTTCAATGTGCAGTCTTTTCCTAATATGTGCAAAACATCTTCAAATTTCCATGCATATATTGAGGGGGAGCAACTATTTTGAAAACCACATTCTTCATATAACTACTCTTAGATGCAAGCCAATCCCTCAAAGATGAAAATTATTTCCATTACAAAATGATGCGTGATGCACATGTTGAGGGGGAGCTCTGCTTCAAAAATTATCAAAAACAATTCAGGTACAAAATGCTTTGATAATATATCACAAGTATCTGGATTGATTTTCAAATGGTTTTCAATTGGTTCCAATGGCAGATGAACAATACCAAATAGACCGACCAAATTTACTTTATATATGGTGATATAAGGTTGATAAGGTTAGGCATTTGTTCCCATGATCCGCCAGAACCGGAGGGATCTACCCAGGGACAATCCACTAGATAGTGTAGAAGTCTTTAGGTATGATGAAAAAAGGAGAAAAGTGAGATATGGGAAGAGTGCGGACTGAGATAGAGCTAGAACTGGAATAAACCCAACAAGGTTCTAGTTATGAAGTCTCGGTAAGCGCTGAAGGGGTTGAAGAATGAAAAAGAAATGGAATGAGAAAATGGTGAAAATAAATAGCCCTCCAATAATTCAACCTTAGGGCAGTAACCGGGTTCAATACATATGCTACTGGTAGTTACCAAGGTAACGCTGGTATTGAAGACAAGACGTCATGGACCCAGTGAAGCCTTTGCACTACAACTTCCTGAGCTACTCAAGTTCCTCTTAAAAGGACTTGTTTCATTCTCACGGGGAACCGACATAATCTATCGACTTTCTCTTAGAGATAGTTGGTATTGAAGAAGGAGACCCTCTCCCTAGTCTCCGACATAGGAACCAAATATGCACAATTGAGTCTAGATCCACGAGATCATCAATAAATCTCATTAGGACATTTTCAATGAAGACTCTCTATTTCACACAATGTGGAAAGAGAGATTATATCTTATGAGTCCTACGCATTATCCTTGTGGTATTGCCAGAACATCTGAGTGATATGCATACATTTTCACAATGAAGATGGAAAGCCTTCTGGAGCCAACATCAAATAAGCTCCTGGTGGGTGGCATGTGAGATCTATCCAATAGATCAACCATGTGACAACTGAACATAAACAATGGGGCGATTCAATCTTTTGAATCAATCCTGGTTCAGGTTATGGATTGACGGATACCTTTAAAAAACTGGTCGTTGTGCTTAAAAACTCTTTTCTTTAGCACATCGACCATGTACTAATTTTTCAAATCAAAAGGTGTTTTATGATTGATAATTGATTTTTATTAAAACCATCGTTATATTGCAAAAACAATTTCTATTGAGCAATACACGATTGTTTTTCAAATCTCTTTTATCAATCGGTGAATCTCAATTATTTGGTTCACTCACTCCGTGTTGTCTTCTTTGAGACGTTCCAGTTTGAGAACGGCTAGAGCATCTGCGAAACCCTGTCAAGGAAATTCTTCGAATTTTACTGATCACAGGCGTACTTATCGATCAACGGGAACCGTGGGCCGTGTACCTCAATTCAACTAAAGTGATCAAAGACACTTTCGTGTACTTTATTGCTAACTGTTGTATGCGTGTACGCCCGTCGTTTGCAGTGATCGAATGAAGCGGTCAATACATAGCCGCATGCTCACACATCACATTCATTTCAAAAGAAATCATGATTAGTGCATCAATGACTCTGATATTCTCACTCCATGCTTCTGCTACGCTGCTGCCTATATCATGAATCAACGAAAGCTTCCGCTACTCTGATGAGAAGAAATCATGATCCAAAATGTGAGCATGTCGGTCCAAAAGTCACAACATCACATAATACCAACACCACAAAGGATGAGTCAAAGATTTATGTTTGCTGATGATCTCAAAGCTGACTAAAAACTCAGTATCACGTGGATCAGTTAAAGACCTCCACTCAGATTATCCAAACATGCAAAAATGAAGAATCAAAGACTACGAGCTACAGAACAATGAACATGAACAAGAATCCAAGAACAATCTCAATATAATATCTGTTTGTATTCTATGTAATTTGAGATGACCTCCCTTAGGGGGAGATTGTTAGGATTTATTAAATCCATGTATTAAAGTGTCGGTCACCTCAAGTATTTGTAATCGTTAGAAAGCTCGTAGTCGTAGTTATTTAATGTTAAGTAGTATTTAGTTAAGTAATACCGTGGAGGACGGATGGGTCTTTACCCACTGTATGCCTGATCCATAGCCCGTTAGGTGGCGATTTGTGTTAAGACTATAAATACTCTCTACCTCCCAAGGTAGAGAGTTGGAGCTCATAATAAGATTTTTCTTTCTCTCACTAAAGTTCCCAAACCTCTAACTTTCTCTCTCTAGAAAATCATCTATACGCCTACTTGTGTTTATGTTATGATGTGTATGTGAAATCCAATATGTTACAGAAACAACAACTGCTCTTAGATCTTCATTCAGTACTTGTGTTATTAGACCAACTACTGATTTTGGTCGCTCACGTACTCGATCTATCGCCTTTGCTAAAGTATAATCATTTGTTTTAAGATTTATGATAAATAGTGATTTGATTGGATCTATGCAGATGTTAAGTTGAATTATCATTTTGGATGTTAGAACTAGAATTAAATTGAATAGATTCATTTTAGATATAGGTATTTGTGTGTACATATGTTGTCTACAAGTTGTGAAGTAAGCTGATAGTTATGAAATTCTTGAATATATGCTCAGTGCAAAATGCAGATAACAATATTTGAAAAACAAATGATTATCTGCGTTTTCTTTAATAATCTATTTCAAAACGCAATCCTGTAGCTAATAGGAGCAATCTTGTAGCTAATCGAGTGGGTCACGGTGGGCTGGCCCTAGGTCTGACTATGGCAGGTAAGGGTATGGTGGTGGCGGTGGTGGCGGTCGTGGTGGTGGTGGTCGAGGGGGTGGTTGGGGAAATAGAGGTGGTAGTTGGGGTGGTAGGGAGTTAGAGGCTAACCCGTTTGGTAGCGATGAGATAGAGGCTCCTGAAGATATTGCATCAGATCAAGAAAGTAACGGAATTAATTTTGATG
Organism: Chrysanthemum makinoi; assembly: GCA_910596185.1. Taxonomy (NCBI): domain Eukaryota; kingdom Viridiplantae; phylum Streptophyta; class Magnoliopsida; order Asterales; family Asteraceae; genus Chrysanthemum; species Chrysanthemum makinoi. Next base: position 282,383,542 of record OU343225.1, on the reverse strand, counting down.
CTTATGAGGATATTCCCGTTGAGACTAGTGGAGTTAATGTACCACCGCCGGTTAATACTTTTGCTGAGATAGATTTAGGGGAAGCTTTGAATCTTAACATTAGGAGGTGTAAATATGTTAAACCGACACCTGTGCAGCGCTACACAATTCCTATTTCACTTGTGGGACGAGACTTGATGGCTTGTGCTCAGACAGGATCTGGTAAAACGGCTGCTTTTTGTTTTCCTATAATTAGTGGGATTATGAGGGGGCAAGCTGTACAAAGACCGCATGGATTTAGGACGGTTTTTCCACTTGCTCTCATTTTATCTCCAACAAGGGAACTTTCTTGTCAGGTTTGATTTATGACCAAATTTAGCAATTTTGTAATACTGATTTTAGTATTTTATGCTGTTAGAGTGTTGGATTTTGTGTAGTTAATGTGTTTCTGTGTTTAACTACACGCATAAACACTTGGAAGCTCAGAAGTTTGCTTATCAGACATGTGTCAAGGTGGTTGTGGTTTATGGAGGAGCCCCGATCAATCAAAAGGTAAATTATCTCAAAGCTGCCTACATGAATAATTGGGCGTGATCGGAAACTGTATGTTTAAAAGTTGAATAATTGTGCAACTTTTTAGTGTTTGAACATGGTAGTTATGTGGCTCAAAACCTGCATACCTCACATGCTTCGCTATTATATTTCGTGAAATCTTTCTAGAGGAAAGGCGCCAATCATATATGTTGTAAACATTTCCGTAGAATTAATTGTGCTCCATATCCAGTAACTTTCCATTGAATGAATTTTATTATACTGTTTTTATTTGCTTTTGTAGTTACGAGAGTTGGAGAGACGAGTTGATATCTTTGTGGGCACTCCTGGGAGATTGGTTGATCTGTTGGAGAGAGAAAAAGTATCATTGCAGATGATAAGGTACTTAGCTCTTGATGAAGCAGATCGGATGTTGGATATGGGATTTGAGCCCCAGATAAGGAAGATTGTGGAACAAACCGACATGCCTTCACCTGGTGGAAGACAAACATTGTTGTTCAGTGTCACGTTTCCTAGAGAAATCTGGGTTTGTTGCTATATAACTTCTCTTTAACTCGTTTAAAATTCATAATGGCATATTTGCATTTTTCAAATTCATAATTTATTATTACTGATACGCGTACAACGCGCGTTCGGGGTCAAAGGAACTTCCTTTTCGTCGAGCAAGTTTTTCAACACCCTAGGCAGTGAACCTAATCGTTGTAGTGTAGTATTAGGGTAATCCTCGGGAATTGATATCGTTCTTTAGGGGAATAGGAATGCTAGTGAGAAATTACTACGCTAAGATTGGGGTTGAGGAAGATTATTTTTTATCTTTTTTATATTTTTTAGAAAATTGAAAGGTACGAATCTCGGGGTATTGGATTTGGGGGGTTGGTGTTTCTACCGATTACTCTACTTATCTAATTATCTAATCTAAGGTAAGGGGCAGTCTATGTCTATTGATGTGTGCTCGTATGATGATTAAATATGTGTTTACCTAGATGCTATTACTCCCTAGTTATCTTTTATTGTAGTTTGAATTGTCACTTCCTTATTCTTAACGCGTTGTGTTTCCTAAGGTCGTAGGGTGTGCATTCCCTAACTCTTTGAGGTCACCTTTAAGTGTAGTAAAAGAAATCCACTAAGTCATTCATAAACTAACTTTGAGGTTATCTTTGGGTTGAGTAAATGAAATCCACTAAGTCATTCATAAACTATCAAAGATTTATCAAGCATTAAACACAACGATAGCCTAGTCGCACTACTAGGTCAATCACAATTAAGATAAGAGACAACCAATCAATATTCAATACCTAGGTTTCATAGATCTAAGCAAACACACAAGTAAATTAGCCGGACATGGAAAACATGCAAGCATACACACAAACAATTGAAGACATAATTGAATTAATGAAGTAAATCACTTATCTTGTTGTAAAATAGGGTATGGAACCCTAAGATACTGCCCAAGACAGCCAAAGTTCGGTTTAGGTTTTACTCCATAAAACTACCTCTCTTAAATTCTGAAAATCCGAATTCTATATATAGAGTTACAATATGCGACGGCGTCACTCTTTAATTGTGACGCCGTCATATCGCCGCCATTAGGTTTTCGTCTTGGCCTCGTCAACTCTGTGACGGCGTCACCTTATGGTTGTGACGCCTTCGGGATCTGAATCTAGGCCGTCTGAGTTGTGACGCCCTACTCTTTAAAACCTGATGCCGTCAAGTGCAAAATAGCAATTTGCTTTTTGAGTCGTCTCAAAACGTGTTGTGACGGCGTCGCCATTAGGCTGTGACGCCATCAGCTTCTGCTCCAGCAACTTGAGTGTCTTGATTCTTGACTTTGGCCATTTTCTTCATATATTCGCGCCTTTTCGTCCGAATAAGTGTCATTCAAGTAATTTGCCTTCAAGAGACCTAAAAAATGAAAGGGAACGAAATTAAGTAGTAACATATACAAAAGTGATCAATTAAGGGCTTAAATGACCCCTCAAAAGTGTACATTTTAAATCCTTATCAAATATCCCTACACTTGGTATTTGCTTGTCCTCAAGCAAACGTGATTTTAGCCAATTAATTTATAAGTTAGGGGTCATGAAGCATTAGTTTAGAACAATTCACAACACGTATAAGCCCCGCAAAACTCATAACAAGCACGGAAATTACATACTAGCACCTCACTAGTGGTGTTTGGATACTCTCATCTCTCAGGTGTATATGAAATATATCAAGTTGGAAATGGAATATAAACACTCATTAACCGGTCCTAGTACATAGATTAGTGTAAGCACCTAGGAAAAACTATCCAAGAATTCTTTTAAAGTGTTGTAACGTTAGGCTTACGGTAGGGAAACAAAGGGTTTAGTGGGATAGGCGATTTAGTGGTGGCAAGTCAAAAATCTTTATGTTACATGCATGGGAAGAATGGCGTTGCTAAGACAAGACTCGACACTCTAAACTCTAGATAAATTGAAACAAACAAACATAAATTTAAAGATAGATGTAAGATGGTAGCCCTTTTTTTACACTCTATTTTCTTTTTCTCTTTTTTTTCTATTTTTTTTCGATTTTTTTTCTTCATACACTTTTACTCTACCATCCTCTACGATAACATCAAAATAATAGGGATTTATAGGCACATCCCAACACTTGAGTTTTTATTACTCTAACACTAATTTGACCCGAATTGAAAAAATCAAAACACTTGGAGTACATTATTAAATAAATAAAGGGAATTTGAATTTAACGTTCCTTCCCGTCATTCCATAAAATTTAACTTTTCTCATGAGTCCCAATCGTCCCAAAACTGTGTACAAAGGATATGACTCGACTTAGCAACTTATGCAAGCAACTAGATAATTGAACTAAGGATTAAGTATGATAACAATAATGCACTAAAAGTGAGTGCATACAAGGTAGGCTAAGGCGATTTGGGTGTACATTTGGGGGTGGATTGTAAACAATGCTCTTCATTGATATTCTGGAAAACCGAAACATCACGAGAACCGCGAAAAGGATAGGCTCTGAGGGGTTAACTAGGGGTATCGTGTACTAAAGATGAGTACAACGCAAGGTTGTTGGGGAATTACTCAACCGATGTGGAAGAAGTAATTATAATACGGGTATCAAACAAGGTTATCCTAATTCCTCTTATCATTTAGTTATTCCTAACTACACAAGTGTAGTCTCACTAGCGATCTCAGAATGCATCACAAAACAAGTTCTAGAATCTATGATACTATCGGTACACACTCGAAACATTAAAGAGGAATGCTTTAATTCCTACAAATCTAAGGGCGATCCTCATATTTTGGGTGGAATTTAAGTGGTAAAGGGTTTTGTGCTAGTCATATAACTCTCTATCCATGAGACGCTTTATTATGACTAATGGCCCACTCCTACATGTCATGAAAAATTTTAAATTTGGTGCCAAAATTACCCTAACCGATATTTCTCATGGTTTATTACACAAATGAAATTGGACAAGGCAAATAGTCAAGGATAAGCATAGTTTCAAAGTTACCGTTTTATTTTTCCTCCCTACACTTAAACTGAACATTGTCCCCAATGTTCCCGAAAGTATCAAAGTTATGATAATGGAAGGTAATTAAAAACGAAAGAAACTAATACTCCCCTGATTAGCTCGGTAGGATCCGTGTGAAGTAGTGGTTAAATCCTTCTTCAAGAAGAATGTATGCGTGAAAAGCTCCATCCAATCTTATGTATCTTCTTCTTGATAAATAAAACCTGCACACTTGAAGAAAACAAACGAAACTTCATGTAAAATCGGCAGTTACACTATATATATGACTCTACTAAACTAGGATATAATGCTTGTGGAATGGATGTTTACAGATTTTCTGGAAAATTAAGACCTGGAAAATTGCAAAAATTTATAAGTAGCACAGAAAAACGAGAAAAGTTAGAAGTCTGTTTCTACTCCTCCCGAGGCCGTCAGTTACGATCTGACGCCGTCAGTTATCTGACAAACCGGTATGCGATTTTCTGGAAATAATTCTAGAAAATTTATATCTTTAGAATCTGGAAAAATTTCTGCAAAACATCCATTATGACTCGATACAAGCATTTGACTCAAACAAACACACATGTATATCTTTTTAATAATCGTAATTCTCATGTTCACGTTCTTTTTGAAAACGTGTGTAATCCTCCCTACACTTATCCCTTTTGTAAAATACCTTTATATGTAATTAAGACGAGGTTAAAGACAAAATAAAGCATTTTCACAAATTCAAACCTGAGAATAAACAATCAATAAAAGATATACGACACACAAACAAGCAAACAATTAAGCATGGGTTGCCTCCCATGAAGCGCTTTTCTTTATTTATGAGTCTTGTAGGTAGACTTGAAGTCGTGCCCCTACGTGATTTCATTACCGCCACCTTTTTCATTTATTAAGCCTTCATCAAAAGGTTGTAGACGTTGTATGCTTACCGTGGACTCCTTCCCAACGTCGTCTATTATGATAACGGTTTTATTCTTTAGATTAGTTTCTTTCACCGTATAAGGCCCAAACCATCTTGACTTATTCCTTCCTTTTAATGCTTTTATTTTTGATTGTGGTGTAATTGTTCCCTAATTTTTTTATCACGCTTCCACAATGTCGCATACATCCCTTGACTCATGAAATTTCTAAGCCCTTTTTCCTATCCAATAATTTTCTTCTTAACGGCATTATTGGAGACATGTAAATTCTTATCGTTTACCTTCTCCATAATCTTCAAAGGATATCTCGGAACAATAGGTATCCTAACTTGCCCTTTTCCACTTTTGAGTATCATAATCCCTTCACCGCATTTGATGGTTGCCTTGGCGGTGGCCAGGAAAGGTGTTCCCAGGATTAATGGCATGTTTTTATCTTCCTCAATGTCTACAATTGCGAAGTCCACCGGATAGACAATATTGGCAACCTCAATTAAGACATCCTCCGCTATTCCTATGGGATAAACATATGAATGGTTTGCTAAGGAAAGTCTAAGATTGGTCTTGGTCGGTTCCTACTTGGTTAACTTATTATAGACTGACAACGACATTATGTTTACATCGGATCCCTGGTCGGCCAAGGCATTTATGTTCTCTAAGTCACCTATGCTACATGGAATTACAAATTTCCCAGAGATCTCTTGCTTCTTAGTTAATGGATTTCTCAGAATCGACTCGTACATAGGTCCCATAGGCATGGTGTCATACTCTTCCTCTCCTATTTCACCTAAGAGGGCTTTCCTAAGAACATCATTGCACCTAAAGTTGTCCACTTGGTTAAAAATTGTTTTCTTATTGATCTCATGCTTAAGGTAGTGCTTGATGAATTTGGGTTCATCATTAGTCCGAGCCTCATTCTTATCCTTACTATCCTTGCTGCTCTCAGGATCCTTCTTCTCAACTGCTCCATCCTCATCGGAAGCAATGGAAATGGCGTTAACAAACAAAGTGGGGGTGGCGTGCTCATCGTTTCTCACTAACACCTTCTCGGGAATCTTCGTCTTAGTGTACTCTTTCACTAAGTCCATCATCTCCGCTATTTTTGCCTGTGTTTCATCCCTTTTTCCATTGAAGGCTTTTAAGAGGGTGTCGAGCTTGATTGTCATCTCGCTTTGTCGTTGCTTGAAATCGGCTTCAAGTTGCGTCAATCGAGCTTCTTGAGAAGACATGAATTTGGACACCATTCCCTCAAGACTAGTGGAAGTTCCGGTGTTTGGAGGGTTGTTGTAGAATTTTCCTAAGTTGTTTGGCTCGAGCTTAGGAGTCTCGTAGGAGCTCATTAGGAATTTGACTTGATCTTCAAGTTCGAGCATCCTACGATTGGAAGGTTGTGAGTCAATGGGAGGCAAGGAGACTCCCTTAACGGTTTTGGGAAACTCACGGGGGTCATTCCAACATTCGTTTTCATAGAGGGCAAGGTCCTTTATTGTACCCCACGATTCTTCCACGGTGAGTTTACTAAATTTGCCACTGGCCGCTTGGTCGATGGATTGCTTAGTTGAGAAGTTGACACGATCGTAAAAGATTTGGAATTGAAGCCAAAGATCGATGCCGCGATGAGGGACTTTGTGGAGCAAGTCCTTGAATCGAGTCCACGCCTCGTACAAAGTTTCGCCTTGACGTTGTTGGAACATCAAGATTTCATTCCTAAGTTTGGTAGTTCTCCCCGGTGGGAAAAATTAGGCGAGGAAACGAGTGGCGAGATCATCCCAACTTGAGATGGATCCGGCGGGGAGTCGGTCAAGCCAATTACTAGCTTGGTCCCGTAGAGAGAATTGGAAGAGACGCAAGCGCGTGGTAGCATCAAGGTCGATGGAATCAACAATTTTAAGGAAGTCCTTGAGATGCTGATAAGAATCTTCGGAACGAAGTCCATGAAATGCACATCCGTTTTTCACCAACTGGATGGTGTCGGATCGCAGGGCCGTAGTTTGAGCTTGATCGGGGAGCTCAATGGTGTTCCTATAGCCTTGGTGGCTTGGTCTAGAGTATTCACCAAGAGTGCGGCCTCTTGGTGGGTCATTTGGTGGTGGGTTGACGAGTGGTGGTTGATTATCACCTTCCATGATGAAAAGTGATGGGATTACTAACAAAGGTCACAAAGAAGGGGGATAGACTACAAGGAAGCTAAAAATTGATAAAAAGCTTACTTGATAGGAATCAAGCAAGGGAACCTAAATGAGGTGGAAATCTAACTAGCTATTCTATTCCCCGACAATGGCGCCAAAAACTTGATACGCGTACAACGCGCGTTCGGGGTCAAAGGAACTTCCTTTTCGTTGAGCAAGTTTTTCAACACCCTAGGCAGTGAACCTAATCGTTGTAGTGCAGTATTAGGGTAAGCCTCGGGAATTGATATCGTTCTCTAGGGGAATAGGAATGCTAGTGAGAAATTACTATGCTAAGGTTGGGGTTGAGGAAGATTATTTTTTATCTTTTTTATATTTTTTAAAAAATTGAAACGTACGAATCTCGGGGTATTGGATTTGGGGGGTTGGTATTTCTACTGATTACTCTACTTATCTAATTATCTAATATAAGGTGAGGGGTAGTCTATGTCTATTGATGTGTGCTCGTATGATGATTAAAGATGTGCTTACCTAGACACTATTACTCCCTAGTTATCTTTTATTGTAGGTTGAATTGTCACATCCTTATTCTTAACGCGTTGTGTTTCCTAAGGTTGTAGGGTGTGCATTCCCTAACTCTTTGAGGTCACCTTTAAGTGTAGTAAAAGAAATCCACTAAGTCATTCATAAACTAACTTTGAGGTTATCTTTGGGTTGAGTAAACGAAATCCACTAAGTCATTCATAAACTATCAAAGATTTATCAAGCATTAAACACAACGATAGCCTAGTCGCACTACTAGGTCAATCACAATTAAAATAAGAGACAACCAATCAATATTCAATACCTAGGTTTCATAGATCTAAGCAAACACACAAGTAAATTAGCCGGACATGGAAAACATGCAAGCATACACACAAACAATTGAAGACATAATTGAGTTAATGAAGTAAATCACTTATCTTGTTGTAAAATAGGGTATGGAACCCTAAGATACTGCCCAACACAACCAAAGTTCGGTTTAGGTTTTACTCCACAAAACTACCTCTCTTAAATTCTGAAAATCCGAATTCTATATATAGAGTTACAATATGCGACGGCGTCACTCTTTAATTGTGACGCTGTCAGATCGCCGCCATTAGATTTTCGTCTTGGCCACGTCAACTCTGTGACGGCGTCACCTTATGGTTGTGACGCCGTCGGCTTCATCTTCTGACGCCGTCGGGATCTGAATCTAGGTCGTCTGAGTTGTGACGCCCTACTCTTTAAAACCTGATGCCGTCAAGTGTAAAATAGCAATTTGCTCTCTGAGTCGTCTCAAAACGTGTTGTGACGGCGTCGCCATTAGGCTGTGACGCCGTCAGCTTCTGTTCTAGCAGCTTGAGTGTCTTGATTCTTGACTTTGGCCATTTTCTTCATATATTCACGCCTTTTTGTCCGAATAAGTGTCATTCCAGCAATTTGCCTTCAAGAGACCTAAAAAGTGAATAGGAATGAAATTAAGTAGTAACGGATACAAAAGTGATCAATTAAGGGCTTAAATGACCCCTCAAAAGTGTACCTTTTAAATCCTTATCAATTACTTATGTCACATTTTATTATTGTTTTTTGAAATTTGCTTGTATTCTGCAGAGACTTGAGTCTGATTTTCTATCAAATTACATATTTCTGACTATCGGACGTGTTGGTTCAAGTACTGATTTGATTGTTCAAAGGGTGGAATTTGTTCAAGAAACTGATAAACGAAGCCATCTTATGGACCTTCTTCATGCACAAAAGGATAACGGATCCGGCAAGGTAACACTGGATACCCTTTAATGCATTATTGCATATTATACAGATAAAATATGAGTGTTTCTATTGTTAATTTTAGTGTAGCATACATTAGCAGCGGTTTAATGTTTGCGTTGGTACCTATTCGCAACAACCTCTTACACTAGTATTTGTTGAGACAAAGAAGGGAGCCGATTCACTTGAATATTGGCTATGCAGCAATGCCTTTCCTGCTACTACAATTCATGGTGACAGAACACAGCCGGTAATATAACTAGAATTATGCACACACACACAAAATTTGCTACAAAGTCTTATTTTAAATGAAATGTTTTTTGTCAATAAAACGGCTGCAGGAAAGGGAGTTAGCATTGAGGTCATTCAAGAGCGGAGAGACTCCAATTCTTGTTGCTATTGATGTGGCAGCTCGTGGTCTTGATATCCCACACGTTTCTCATGTGGTCAACTTTGACCTCCCTAATGACATTGATGATTACATACACAGGATAGGACGAACAGGAAGAGCTGGCAAGACAGGACTGGCCACAGCTTTTTTTAACGAGAACAATATGTCACTAGCTAAACTGTTAGCTGACCTGATGCAAGAAGCTAATCAAGAGGTACCTCAATGGCTCACTCGGTATGCCATCCGGGCGGCTTATGGTGGTGGATACGGAGCTCCAGGTGGGTACAGTGGCGGTAGTTATGGTCAGGGTGTCGCTAGTGCCTGGGATTAGTTACCGTCAGTTTGGATTACAACTGATTCCTTTTTTTTACCCTTTATGGGTAAGATGGGTAGTTTTTTTTATATGTGAATCGTAGATAGATAACGTCAACTAACAGATTAGGTTCTGGTCTGGTCGGGTTGAGTCTTGACCCATTTGGTTTATTTTTCGTGGTTAAATTTGGTGGTTGATGGGTTGTGGAAATTGGTCTGTTTTTGGTCGGTTATAACGATATAAGTTTATTTCTGCAAACCCAAGTTGATGGTCTGTAGATTATTGTGGGCGTCACATTGTGTTTTTCTGCAGAGCCTTATTGGTATGGTTAAATGAAAGTGTGCTTGTTTACTTTAACCTGTGGTTATGTGCAAGCGTTGGCATTTTCGCTATTTGGATATAACTGTCCGGTCTAATTCGACAGATTTGAACCACAATATTACTCCCTAACATCACTTGTTTGACATATTGCATCATCATATCAGATTAACATTATAATGAGTCTGATTACAGTGACAAGTTAGATAACGATACTAATGGTTTTCGACAAAACAAAACCATTTGATGTGAACTTAAAAACCGGAAAAACCTTTGAAAACGCTATCGATGAGGTGATTTATATCGTAAGTATATAAAGTTTGTGTTATGGATCTCTACCGAAGTGGGAAGCCTTAACCGAATGTGTATGGTAATAGGTGAAAGCTATTCCGGTCCCTTTTAGGGGAGATGCCAAGTTGCCAACCATCTCTCCAAACACATCCTAAATACCATCATTTTGTAGTGGTAAGAACTTGATTTATCTTTACATGTACCGACGTGGGATAGCAAATGCACAGACATCACAAACTGAATACTTTATGTTTGGTTTTTCGTGCACACCAAAACTGGTAATTTGGCTTTGCAGAATGGGCTGGAAAAGTTTTGTTCAGCAGATGGAAGTGGATAGTCAATATGGTCATTTTGAGAAACATGTCACGCGGGATAATCCAAAATGCAGACATCACAAACTCCATAATGATGTCTTGCCTATTCAGGTTGAATAAGCAGAGGTCACTTGTGACCACTGTTTTGGTGATTGAAACTGAAGTATGATGCATATTTTCTACGTTGATTGCAAAGAATGGGCCGGGAATAAGTGTTAGTTCCGTTATTTTGGCTGTACTTGTTTTACCATCTCTTTTTTTAGCATATGTGCTAAATCGGTTCTCAGAGATCTATGAACTTTGGACAACTCAGCAGTAATTCCATATCGAAGCTGTTTGAAACTGTTCATGAACAGTTTTATTTTACATAAGGCAACCTGAGTATTGGTGGTGAATTACATAGAAATCTGTACTACCAGTAAAGCATAGAAACGTCAGGTACTTAAACTTGAATGCTCCACACACCTTTGATTTTGGTCAATTTATACATATGACCATTCTGTGAAAAGTAACGTCGGATAAGTACAGGAACAAAAGGTCGAAACCCATATCCAAAAGTGACATATATCCGATGTACACATCCTAAAAGCCACATACACGAACAAACCAAACATGGATATATCACAACGTACTGATAAGAGGTCATTAAGAGGTAGCTTTACTTATTAGTGAAAGTGACCCACATTACATATACTTGTATAAAGATGAATGCAAACAAATATACCCAAAATAAGACAATGAAGCATTCCGTAATCAAACATAAAATCGTAATTCAACTCGAATGCTAAAAGTAAACCCCTTAATTATATCCTAATCCTTTGATCCTCCTTTGGTCCGCCATCAAAAGAACTTGTGACAACTGCATGCAATCTACGATATGTTACATTTATGAGTTATCAAGAATTTCAAACTGTGTTAGATTTTTACATTTAGTGCAAACAAAGTGCAAAATGACTAATAAACTTGAGCTTGCAAAGATTCAACACAATCCTTATGAGAAATTACCATCAGTATCTAGAAGAGGCTTCAAATGAACTTGATTTGACAACATTCGGAACCACGATGGAAGTTTAACAACTGCTTATGCCTCTTTGAATGAATGTGAAAAGCATAAATTCTGAAATTCTCCAAACTAATCGAATTTTTTAGTAGATGCTTTATAAAGGTGAACTCCTCTTTTGTTAAAGATCTGTCAATGCGTATTACGATTTCCTTCATCTTAAAGCGCAGACAAACCGGTGGTTCCTCTGGTAGGTCCCATTCTGCGATGCAAAATTTATACCACTAACCATAAAAAAAATCAGTTAGTAGCTATGAGCCTATCAAGAGTGACACCTCTCAACTCTTGAGGTCACACACACACAATTACTTTCAATACCCAAAAGTGATAGCAACTATGCCTATATAAAAATCCATGATTATTAGTATATAAAAAAAATCAACTTTGCGATAAAGAGAGTGTTCAAATCAAATGTGTCTTTGGAGAATGATTATACCAAAGACTCAAAGAGGTCATCATTATGAATAATATAAAAAGGGACTAGAAATTGTTTTTTTTAAACGCTAACTAACTATCTAATTATATATAACAACAAATCCATCTCATACGTCCTAAGTAGGACTTGAACACAACAGGTGTACAATTGGGACACAAGCCCTTTGTTAGAAGTAATATTGTTAGTTTGATGTGTGTATTATCAGAAGAAGAAACTGTTTATCCAAACACAAATGCATAGTCGCAAGTATAAGAAAATGAGTTTAAAAAAGCTAACTCAAACACCCCAAAAGTCCAACTGAAAAGGAAGTATGAGGAGTCAAATTTGACTTCAAATTCACATATTTTTGTTCTTGTTATTGGATTTCTAAGTAAAGTTCAAGGTACACATAAACTTACATAGGATAGGGTAATATGCTCAAGATTAGGCATCTTGCTTAACAAAACTGGCAGAAAATCGAATCCCCAACCAATCACAAGTCTGACTAAGTTAGGGAAAATAGGCATATCTAAACCACGAACATGGTCCAGAACCTGCATAAGCCAAACAATATCTTCATTGCGTAAGTCAAGAGGTTCTTCAGTCGTTTCATGTCTGGTTGAACACTTGAACCTTGACAACAATATGATATTGATAGCATATTATCAAATTATCCCAACTTAACTTCAGCTCATTCTACTAATTAACTTGTAAAAGAATAAAGATTGACGTTATATCACAATTCAAGAACATAAGAGGAAAACAATTATACCTCTTTCTTTGAGACATTTCATTAAACACTTGTTGAACCCTTCACAAAACTCCAATATTACACATGATATCTGAAACTAAACATCCATTAATTGGCTTGGGGACGCTGAGAGTTAATGATCTCAAACGAGTTCCGAATCCTCCAACAAGAATGAGTGCCTTCATTTTGAGAAGCTTCTGCTGCAAAACAAGAATTATCATAAACTAACAGAGAGAGTGCAATGGAAAGCGATTCGGTAGAGTCGTGTGTGTGGATGTGTGTTTTTTTGGATAATGGGTGTTTAGAATTTTCTAGGATTGATGGAGTCGTGTGTGTGTGTTTGAATCTTTATTGAGAAGAAGCGGTATTATGAGAAGAAGAAGCAGTGTTATGAAATGAAGAAGCAGTGTTATGAGTTTTACCCCAATTTTTATTATATACAATAATTTATTTATGTAAAAAGTATGTGTACTTGACTTGACAAGTATTATGTAAAATGACCAAAAAACCCTTTTTAAAAAATACGGTTGCCCAGCGCTTTTTAGTTGCCCAAAAAACAATACCTTACACATACGGGACACTTATCACAATTTCGACGAGTTGCCCAATGACATCGGTTGCCCTCGGTCCATTTTCAAAAAAAAAAAAAAAAAGTGTTCCGGAAAGTGACTAGCCTCAGGACGCGCGGTCTATTTGCATCATTTTCCCTATTTAGAAACACAATGATTTTAAACCGGATACATTTCAGAATATTCAGTTTTTTTTACGAAAATTAGCACCAAAATTCTTCTCAGAGTCCCGCAACAACGCGTGACCCATAGTCCTGTCCTTGTAATGGTGAAACATGCTTTGATACTCGAACAATAAAGATGTATACAAATCATTTTAATCGTGAATAACTGTGAGGCTTTTTTAAATGTACACAAATTGGTACAATATTGTTTTTGAAAATGTGACGCATACGTATTGACATAAACATTCTTTAAGTATTTTTCTGATAGCATTTTTAATACGTTTACACCGGTGTAGTATAATCTTAAGTGCGACCGGTCACACGACAAAATGAGATTCGTAGGTCGCAGCGTCGCACTATACTATAATGCAAAATCCTTTACCTATATTTTATAACTTACAAAAATGATACTTACATTTTTGTAACAAAAACCCAACATGAGCCTATTTTGGTACGTTTCTCATGAGGTTGTGAGACGTTTTAGGGGTTGTTTGTTTAAACTTATGTTTTTTGCTTAACCTTATTATATCTTATAAATAAATAATAAACTTATAAGCCGAGTTCGAGATTTTTACAGGGCTTAGGTAAGGGGACCCTTTGTCTCCTTTCTTGTTCATTCTTGCTATGAAAGGTTTACATGCTATTACATGCAAGGCTGTGAACATTGGCATGTTTAAAAGCGCGACTATTGGGGAAGGTAATCTGGATATTTCACACATTTTTTACGTTGATGATGCTATTTTTGTTGGTGAGTAGCCTCAACACAATACCCATAATTTGATTTGTATGCTTAGATGCTTCTATTTGGTATCCGGTCTCAGTGTTCACAAAAGCAAACTCGTAGGTGTAAGTGTTTCTGATGAGAACATTGTTGACATGGCTACGGTTCTTGGCTGTGGGGTCGCGAAGCTGCCTATGACATATTTAGGTGTGCGTGTAGAGTGTAACATGGGTCGAGTTGAAAACTGGAAGTGCATTGTCTAGAAGTTTACAACCAAAATGTCGCAATGGAAAGCTTGGTTACTTTCTGTTGGTGGTCGCGTTTCTCTTATAAAGTCAGTAGTTTGCAACCTTCCTATGTATTACTTGTCACTTTATAAGATGCCAACTTACGTGCAAAAGAAGTTGGATCCATGCGTAATCAATTCTTTATAGGAGGAGACTTGGGTGATAAGAAGGTTACATGGGTTAAGTGGAACGTGTGCTTAGCTAGTAAGGCTTTGGGTGGGCTCGGTATCGGGAGTATATATGCTTTAAACATGTCTCTTTTGTTTAAATGGATTTGGAGATTTCGATGTAATCCTAATGATCTCTGGGCTAAAATTATTAGAGGCACCCATGGGCAAGATGGAGGTATCGGGGGCGGGAGCATTTCAGCTTCGAACCTAAGTCCATGGAAGGTTATTGTTAATTCGGTATTTCAGCTCCAATGAAAATGTGTTAATTTACTTCCTGCTTATAAGCATTCTCTTGGAGAGGGAATGAATATTAGTTTCTGGGATGACACGTGGTGTGGGGATAGTCCGTTAAAGTGTTATTCACTTGTGTGTATGCGTTAGAAGGAGATAAGAAGAGTAAGGTGGCACATGGTATTAATATTTCTGATTGGAACATGGTTCTTAGGAGGTCTCCAAGAGGTGGGGTGGAGTCTAGCCAACTCAAAGATTTAAAGGTTGTGATTCAAGACATCACGGTCTCGGATAATAAAGATGGCTGGAAATGGTCTTTAGCTTCTAATGGTTTCTTTGTTGCGTCTGCTCGTAAGTTTATTGATGAGAATACCTTGCCTTGTGGGTTGTCGTGCACTAGATGGAATAGAGCTGTTCCTATCAAAGTTAATGTATTTATGAGGAGATTGAATTTGGACAAACTTTCGTCCATCGTGAACTTGGAACGCAAAGGTATTGATATTGATTCTTTATTATGTCCCGTGTGTGGTGATCATGTAGAGAATGCCGATCATCTCTTTTTTTCTTGTGGGATGGCTCGAGAGCTTTGGAGGTTACTAGCTAGATGGTGGGATTTGGATATCCCGGGTGTGGCTAGCATTGCAGAGTGGTTTTCATGGGTTGATGCTTGTAAGGTGACAAAGACGGCCAGATATATTCTTGAAGGTGTAGCAGGCTACTTTGATGTGGTCTATATGGATTTTCGTTACGCTTTAATTTTTTGATTGTAAGCTTAAAAAGGAGACTTTATGAGATTCTATTGTTTCTCAATCATTTTAGTGGATTTCAACTAAAAATCCTAAGTTGTGTCTTAGTTCGATAGGTTGGTTAGGTAAATCCCTAATGTCTCTTAGTTTTTTTTTTGTTTTCTAGCTTTTGCTAGTTTAATATAAAGCCGCTTCTAAAATAAATAATAAAAAATAAACTTATAAGCCATGTTAATGTGTGTGTTATATTATTATAGTTAATTAATGCGTAAAGTGACCAAAGGGTACGTACAATAATTCAAAATGTAATTTTTATATATGGGTATAAAAGTTTATTGCTATAAAACCTGGTAGGGATTGAGCACGGTTTTGGAACCGCAAAAAACCGACCAAAAATCGAGAACCAAAAAATGCATATTTTAGGAACCGAGAACCGGACCAAAGAGCGTTTTTTGGTTCTGTTCCGGTTCGGGTATTTTCGTTTTAAACCGATCGGAACCGAAATTTTTTAAAAGACACCCCAACAATTCAATATCCTTTCATAAGTTGTCTATTTGTGCCCCTTTGAGTGTGACCCATTAATAGCAAAATAAAATAAAATGCTTAAATCGAGATCAACATGAAAGTAAAAAACTAAAACAATTAATTTGGTACAAATATCCCGCAAAAATTTGCTTTATTCATATTTGATTAAGCTTGTCACTAAAACGCATAGATAAAAAAAAATACTTGTACTAAATCCTCGTTATATTTTTACCGAAAGAAACAACATATATAGAAACTTACTCATAGTTGGTTGCGTAAATTAAATTTTATTGTAAGTTTTAATCTTAGTTTAAAGAGTGTAACACATAGTAGGAGAAAAAGATCTTTGGGAAAAGATTTTTTTTGGGTATCACATAAAAACAACTAATCGTCCCATAAACAACTAGTATATTTGAAAGTCGAGCGGTTCTTCGGTTTCGGAACCGATACCTGCGGTTCTCGACCGAATCAAATAGAGAACCGAAATTTACAATATTGAAGAACCGAGAACCGGACCGCGATTCCAAAATTCGGTTCAGGTTGGGTCGGTTCCGGTTCGGTTCTCGATTCTGGTTCAGTTCTTGGTCCATTTGCTCACCCCTACCCAGTACATAAGCCACAAAGTTTGAGTTTGTCAAAACACCTCTTGTATAAGCTAATAAGGCCAATCATATATGATCATCCAAACACTTTATTAAGGTTATTTTGTTTATATAGGCTCATAGTTTATAAGGCTGGAGACGAAAGACCACGCACCAAAACCAATACACATTCCAATGGCAGCTGATCCACACATATAAAGTTCGTACTGCATGTCCTCAGCTGATCCATCCACATATAACGAAAGAGGCCGTTATAGGTTTGTAATATCATAATAATTGCAGAAGCTACACATATTTCAATAGTTATCTAAGTCGTTGAATAAATCGGTCGTATAAATTAAAAGTAGACTTTGGCTGACTTTCAACCCGTTTAACTTACTTGATCCATCCTTGGCCATCTTTTTGCCTAATTGACCCGAATCAAGCCAGTCATAAGTTAATGGGCCAGAATTGCCACCAACAGCCTTTTTGTGAATTAACACTAATATTTCCATTTGTTGTCATAGCTGGTTGAAGCTGTGTTAGAGTATGTTTATCAACAACCCATCACAACTCAATCTCTTAATAAAATATTATTATCTCTTTCCTCCACTTACACAACCAATACATACAAACAATCTATATTTTTCATCATTTATCAACAACCCAACCGATCTATACTAAATATTAAAAATTAACAAAGAAAAAAGAACAAAAAAAGCCACAAAGGCAGATTGTGGGTTGGCAATCTTGGGTTGCCAAGTGATTTAGATTGCAATAAAGATTGTATACAAGATTATAAAAGTATTATATTTGTATATATTTTTGATGGGTTGGGTTGGCAATCCTCCTAATAAACATAGTCTTAGAGAATACTTCACCAAACTAAATGAGGTGGTCTCTAAGCTAGACCAATAAGGTTTTCTATCTTTCGATATATTATGCCATCTCTATGCTTTCTGTAATTAATATATCATCTTGGGCTGTTGCCTGTTGGGCAGTGCTTGAACTATATTTTTGTGTTATAACTGGATACTTTCTTTCGACACATGAAATAAGAAAACAACTATAACATGTTGACATCTCATCAAATGTATTTATGTGGTTATCAAACATTGTAAAAGGCACTTTCATCATGCCTGGCTTGTTCGTTGTCGGATTTGGTATAACTTGATATCAGATTCATACTTTACAATATCTGGGTGACATTGATGAAACAATTGTGGGTGGCCACTACATACAATATGAAAGATATAAACCTAAAAGGATGGATTACTTTTCTCAGGCAGTACCTGAGAGAATCAAATTGGCGAGCTAGAGGAGATATACAAGAGCTCATGGATTTCGATCTTCTTGATGCAAATTACAGTTATATATATAGTCAGTCATCGCTGGGTGAATGTGATAGACTGCTACATTCACATCTTCAGCTTTGAATTGAGCAACTATTTGTACATGGTCTTAGCACATATATAGTTAATTGGTTACGATGCTTTAATTTTATATGTATTGTTGCTGATACTTCTTATTGCCTATTTTTTTCACCAGAAAGATACTTGACTACTTGAGCAAATATTCCACTATAGAAGCCAAGAAGGTGAGTTATTTTAGCATACACTCCACCATAAATGACAATATTCATTCGGTGATGGTATAACATAAAGTGTGAGAACTTACATCAATTCTATGACCATCTCTATTACAGAGAAAATGGTCTTCCTTTTGTTTTGTTTAAAACTCTCAAAATGAGATATGTCTCCTCTTTAAATTTAGAAATTTCATATTTATCCAAACCTACTTTAAAAAATTGCAGATTAAACATTCAATGATTGTACTTTTGGTATATACTCCGTATTAAACTAGTTCATGACTTGTCCGATAGACGGGCGAGCTTCATATGTTATCTTGGTTATGATGTATAATTTATGCACTTATGTTGTTAGCATGATCTGTTTTAAAACAAAGTGGTAGCATATAAGGATTACCTCATGATTATAACGCAATCTTCAAAAATCAAAGAGAGACAATCAATCAAATGAAATAAAGATATTGCAACGACTACTAGAAAAAATGCCATTAGCAATAAATATTTTAACAACAATAGAGAAATCGTTGCTAAAGTGTGCATTTAACATCTAATTTTAGCAACAAAATTGTTAACAAGGTTACAATTTTTTTAACAACAAAAACAATTAGTTGGTACTTCTACAAAAGATCATAAATATTTGTTGCTAATTTAGCAACCACTAATAAATTTTGTTGCATTCTCAAATTAGCACCGGCCAAATTAGCATCAATTGATGCTAGTTGCTAATTCGACAGGTGCTAATTTTAGAATGCAACGAAATTGCTTAGTCGTTGCTAAATTAGCAACAAATATTTATGGTAATTTGTTAACAATACCAACTAATTTTTTTGTTGCTAAAAAAATAGCAACTTTGTTAACAATTTTGTTGCTAAAATTAGATGCTAAATGCATAATTTAGCAACAATTTATCTATTGTTGTTAAAATAATTGTTGCTAATACCATTTTTTCTAGTAGTAATACTGCTTGTTAATTGATTTGCTAATTGTGCAGTGATCGCATTATTCTTTTCAAACATAACATACAACAACCATCAAAGTGATTGCAGATTTGTACCTCATACACTCAACTATTATTTTATAAACTACCTCCATTTGCACCAATCAAGCAAAAAATCAAAGAGAGACAATCAATCAAATGAAATAAAGATATTGCAACAATACTGCTTGTTAATTGATTTGCTAATTGTGCAGTGATTGCATTATTCTTTTTAAACATAACATACAACAACCATCAAAGTGATTGCAGATTTGTACCTCATACACTCAACTATTATTTTATAAACTACCTCCATTTGCACCAATCAAGCAAAAAATCAAAGAGAGACCATCTATCAAACGAAATAAAGATATTGCAACAATAATGCTTGATGACAAAACCATTCGCTAGTTACATCCGCCAGATGGGCGAGCTACTTTCATTATAATAATATTTGTAAGTATTCTTATGTGGGATTGTATTATGAAATTTGAATGTCGTGTTTATTGTTTGCATATGAATGCAATGAATACATATTTGAAACAAGATAAATTTGAAGTTGATACATAACTAAAAACATACATATAGCTTATTTATTATTAGCATTCACAAATTAGAAATGATTGGGAGTTAAGTTGTAATCTATAAAAGTAGCAGAGAACGAACTTCATATCGTTTAAAGCCTATGCAGAACTTTGTAAACACCCTTTTCGACAACAGCAACTAAACACCCATTGGAAAGCAGCAACCAAAACACCCTTTAGACATCAGCAACCAATAACCATTTTATATAGTTATATCCTACAATAAAATCAATTGATTCTTCTTGAGTTAAGCTTCAAAAAATCATCATTCTAATAGTTATCGAAACAATATTACAAAGTAATAGTTTTCAAAGTCTTCCAATATATTATGACATTAAGTAAACTTTGGTAAAAAAATTTAAACGCATTCTGTAAAACCTGAAAATCTAAAACCTGATTAAAGACTAAAATACCATTGGAATCGAAATTTATAAAATACGTAAAATACATTTATATCATTTAACGAGATTTAAAACTTAACTTGCGAATAATCAAACCTAACTAAAATGTGTACGTGATCGATTTTGGTACGACGAAGGTTGGACGTTTCGTAAATAACTTGGGTCATGTTTGTTTTGTTCGATGGACCATAGGCCGAAGCCAATGGTGTGCGTTTGGGTTGTGTTCGGTTGGGCCAAGCCGAAACCCAAGACCCTTCCTAAGCCCTAACCGAAATTTCTACTACTATATATATAATACATAAACTCAAAAGTGAAACCCTAGTTTTGTTTTGCCTCTCTTTTCTTTTCTTTGCTCCATTCGGCCGAATACATACACCCTTGGTGTCGAGTTTTTGCTTCAACCAAGTCAAGGTATAACCTATTCTCGTTTTCTTTTGATGCACCTTAAGTTATTGTATTGTAACTTGTTTCGTTTTGTCGACTTGCGTTTTCCTTTTTCTTGTGTCGAGCCGTATGAAACCAAAACAAGGCAAACCATATGATTTAAACCTTATAAGTATTGAAGAGCTATGTACGTAATATGTATTATTGAATCGAGTCATGGTTATGTCGAGTTGCATAAGGACCGAACCTTATGTGTTTTAACCGAACCATGCATATAATTCGACTAAAGTGTAAAACATGATAACTTGAATGAGTTAAGTACGTATATGAGTTAAGACTTGCGTAATAACCTATTAGTCGAAACCCTAGATTAAACCGAACCACATATAGAGTTTTTGAACATGTATTAAACGAGTAAAGGTCATGTAAACATAAACCCTAGTTTGATATGTGAACCGAATAAGGTATGCCAAACCCTAATGGTTTGTGAATCGTGTCTCTTATGCGTGCGTAATTATACGTCAAGTGAACTTGTAAATGTGTAAACGTGTAATTAATCCGACTAATAAATAACTTGTATGTCACATAAAATCATAAACGTGCATGGTGAAACATAAAAGGAAAGATTGTTTTTATGACGTGTTAGGTTATGTAACGAGTCATTAAAAGACGTAACATGTAAGTAAATGCATATTAATGAGATATTAAAGAATGAGAAAACCCTAGAACATAAATGAGATTCGATTAGGGTTTGAAGCTAAGTATATTAATTCGTTATTTTATGTGTGAGTTATGACGTTTAAACTATCTTCACATTTAACTCTAAACTTTAATTAATGACATAATGAACCCTAATCTACGATATTAATTATAAAACACTTAAGTCTCATTTAATTATAAAACCCTAAAGTATTAAGATCATTAAATATACTAAGTATGAACGCCAAATATTAAAAGATTATTTCGACGATTATGGAATCATAAATAACATGTACGACCGTTAATGTGTATAGGTTCTGTGAAGAAGGAGTAATCCTTTGCTTTCCTGTTTCTTCTTTTCGATCATTTGCTTTGGAATAAGGTACGAGATATTCGACCTTTTCAGTAAAGATTTCTTATAACGTTTTCTTTTCGTTAGCTTTTACATTAGGATTTCCTAAGCCTTTGCTATGAACCCTAATGTGTCTATTTGAGTACTTTGCTTATCACGAACTTTGATTTTTGAAGCATAAAACATTGATTTTGAACTATATGATATGAAGACTTTGATTTTGAAAACATGATTAAACATTTGATAAAATATGATCTATGTCGGTTATGACATTCTATTTGACCTAAGATAGTTTGACAACCGAGCCAATTATTAACTAGTCATGGGGGTTCCATGTCCGTGTCGTAATGCACTCGACATGACTCTAGGGCGATAGAGTGAAGTTCTGCCACGTCCCTTATCTGTTATTTGTTATGAGCTCAAGTTATATTATATTATCAATGTATGTTTGTGGGGCATATGGGTGCATCCTAGATCCTTATATGTTATATATTATATGTTATATGCTATATGTTATTTGATGATTGATGCTGCGTGCATGCACGTCCTTCATAACTCTGGTAGGTCTCCCTACAAATGTTGCCTTATGTGAATATGATTATGTTTATGATATGGCATATGTATTTGGGCTCGAGGTAGTTAGCTATAAAACTTATTTTATTATCCTGATTTACCTTTTGAAATGATTATGATTTTGCTATCTTTCTTTCACTTTATTTCGTATTCGTTCTCGTTTCGTATTCGTTTTGCTTGTATATCTGTTCACTGGGCTTTTGAAGCTCACCGCATTTCTTTCTTCCGCGGCAGTATCTAAGCATTGAGCTGGGTATTGCTTTGGGATGAGTGTTGTGTGGACTTACCTTAGAGATTTTAGCTTTGATCTTATGATGCCATGTAGACTTTATATTTTAGACATTTCATTTGGAGTTTAGTTTCCGCTGGGACCTATGTATTGAAGTCATTTGACTTGGATTATTTCAATATTTATGTTGAGATTTCTTTTGGATATTTATGTTTGCTTTGATATGACACCATTACTTGTGATTCCTTTACCCTTGTCGGTCGGGCGTTACAATTTATGGCATCGAGAGCCCGGGTTTACGACTTGTAGTAAGGACCTGTGACATATGGAGCCTAGGTTTTGAGACCTTAGAGCTTAGGATTTGACCTGTGAGGATTTGGGTAGACTTTAGGATTCCTTCTGCATACTTCCATTTCGTATCTCACCATTGTTCATTTTGCTAATCGTTCGGATGGTTCAAACTCGTACTACCGGTAGCGTGGATGGAGACGATGATGCTACTAACATGGATACTGCGATTGCTAATGCTCTCAACTCTCTTTTCCCTGGTCTTACTACACCTGAGATGATGGAACAGGTGATCAGCAACATTCGTAATCGGAATGGTGCTTCGGGTAGTGGTGGAGGAAATCAACCCGTCGGTATTCACACTTGGCTCGAGCGCTTTGGTAGCTCAAGCCTCTTTCGTTAGCACTGCTGCTACTCCCACTGACGCCGAGGACCGGATCACTCATATAGAAGCTGTTTGAAGTATTGGGTTGTGGAGACGAGTTTAAGACTCGTTTGGCTGCATTCAAATTGGAAGGTGATGCTTTAAATTGGTGGAAGGCACTCAAACAAGCAAGAGGAGGAGATGCTTTTGCCGCATTGTACACTGGACCGAGTTTCGGACTATCTTCTATAACCGTTACTTCCCTAATGCTTCGGCAAAAAAGGTATGAGAGGGATTATCGGGCAATCTACTGTTTGATTATAGAATTCCAATGAGTACATGAGTAGGTTTATGAGGCTGGTGAGTTTTGTGGGAGCGATTGCTGAAGATGGTAGGCGTCAAGCTAAGCACTTCAAGTGGGGACTGAAGAAGTGGGTGTTGGACCGACTGCTTAATATTGAGTATGAGAATGTGTCGGCTTGCAATGACGCAGCTCGTAACATTGAGATCTTTCATGAGGTTTCGGGTTCCAACAAGCGTGATCGCGATGGTGATCGGATTCAAGGTAGGACTCAAGGCAATGACTATAAGGGAAACTCGGGTAGGAGTTATGATTCGAGGAGTCAAGTGGATAGGAGTTATGATCAGCGGGGTCAGTCAGGAAGGAATGTTGACACTGGGCCACGAGACGAGGGGTCAAGATAATAGAAATGTTGGTAAGAATGGAAGTGATCGTCAGAACCAAGGTAACAATAACCGGTTACAACAAGGATCAGGTCAGCTCGAGGATCAAATCGGGTCGTGCTCCAGTGATCTTCTAGTCAACAAAGGACAGCTGAGGTTTTGCCTCCCCCACCTATTTGTACTACTTGTGGAAAGGCTCATCCGGGCAGTGTTTCAAGGCCACTGGTGGTTGTTTTGCTTGTGGCTCCACTGCTCACAAGATTAAAGATTGTTCCTAAGAAGAACCCGTGATTCCGGAAACTACATCAAGCCGCCGACTACTACTGGACGTGTCTATGCTACTACTCGTAACCGGGCGGAGCGCACGTACCATTACGGGCATTCTTTTCATTGATGATTATGCTGTCTTCGTTTTATTTGATACCGGTGCCACACACTCCATTATATCTATCGCATTTGCTAAGAAACTTAATATGAAGCCCAAACTGTTAACAAATCACTTATCGATTTCTACGCCTATGAAGAACCACGTGATCATTGATCATAAATACGTTAAGTGTCCTCTTCGTTTTGATGATCGTATTCGCTTTGCAAATCTGTATCCTCTCGATATGGTCGACTTTGATATCATTCTAGGCATGGATTGGTTGGCTTATCATAGAGCTTCAATTGATTGCCATGCTAGAACGGTGATCTTTGGAGACGTAAAACATCCCGAATTCGTTTATCATGGTTCTCAACCTCTCAAATCTGTTAAGCTCATTTCCGCTATGAAGGCACGGACCATGATTGCTCATGGGTGCCAAGGTTTTCTAGCATCTGTTAAGGACACATCTTTGGAGAGTCCTAACATTGAAAATCTTTCGGTTGTTTGCGAATTTACCGATGTTTTTCCCGATGAACTCCCCGGTCTTCCCTCAGCTAGAGAAGTTGAGTTTAGCATTGAGTTAATTCCTGGTGTTGAACCGATTTCGAAGGCTCCGTATCGCATGGCACCTGTAGAACTCAAGGGAGTTGAAAGAACAGCAAGAGATGATAGAAAATGGATTTATTCGACCTAGTGTTTCTCCATGGGGTGCACCAGTTTTGTTTGTGAAGAAGAAGGATGGAAGCATGCGTCTATGTATCGACTACCGTGAACTTAATCGTATTACCATTCGTAACCGTTATCCTTTGCCGCGTATTGATGATTTGTTTGATCAACTGCAAGGAGCTAAGTTCTTTTCGAAGATGGACCCGAGGTCCGGTTATCATCGATTACAGTGAAGGAGCAAGATATTCCTAAGACCGCGTTTCGTACCAGATATGGTCATTACGAATTCCTCGTTATGCCTTTTGGTTTGACCAATGCGCCTGCTGTGTTTATGGACCTGATGAATCGTGTTTTCCATGAGTTTCTCGACAAGTTCGTTATTGTTTTCATTGACGACATTTTAGTTTACTCCAAGTCTGAAGAAGAGCATGAAGAACATCTTCGGATAGTTTTAGAGATTTTGAGGAAGAAGAAGTTGTACGCCAAATTTTCAAAGTGCGAGTTTTGGTTAAGACAAGTCGCTTTCCTTGGTCATATTGTATCAGTTGATGGTATCACCATGGATCCGTCTAAAGTTGAGGCTATCACTAAATGGCCAAGACCTACGACATGGAGAAGTCGAGTTTTCTAGGACTTGCCGGTTACTACAGACGTTTTGTTGAAGGTTTCTCTCGCTTAGCTCTACCCCTAACCCAACTGATGAGGAAAGGGGAAAAGTTTGTATGGACGGATGAACGAGAAAAGAGTTTTGAAGAGTTGAAATGGAGATTGGTGTCAGCTCCTATTTTGACTCTTCCAACTGGTTCTGGAGGATTTCAAATTTACAATGATGCATCTAAGAAAGGATTAGGCTGTGTTTTGATGCAACATGGAAAGGTAATAGCTTATGCTTCGAGGCAACTAAAACCTTATGAGGAGAATTACCCAACTCATGACCTTGAGTTAGCTGCAGTGGTGTTCGCGTTGAAGATCTGGAGACATTACTTGTATGGAGAGGCTGTGATATATTCATCGATCATAAGAGTCTCAAATATATTTTCACTCAGAAGGAACTTAACATGAGACAAAGAAGATGGTTAGAACTTCTTAAGGATTATGACACCAACATTCAGTACCATCCAGGTAAGGCTAACGTAGTTTCTGACGCACTTAGCCGGAAATCGGCATTCTTGCAGTATCAAGATTGAGCCTAGGATTATTCGTGACTTAGAGAGTTTGGATGTTGAGTTGTGTGTACAGATTTTGATGGATACTGGGATAGTATGAAGGTGGAGTCGAACCTTATACTGCAAATTAAAGAAGCTCAGAAAGATGACGGCGACCGTGGGCCGTGGTGCAAGATGTTGAAGAAGGTAAGCAGACGGAGTTTAAGGTTGATAATGACGGTATTGTATGGTATGGAGATAGGCTTTGTGTTCCCAATGATCGGTACCGTGAGAAAGTTATGACTGAAGCTCATAGTTCTCCTTTCACTATCCATCCCGGTTCTACCAAGATGTATAGGGATTTGAAGCAATACTTTTGGTGGAATGGCATGAAGCAAGATGTGGCGACGTTTGTGTCGAAGTGTATGATTTGTCAGCAGGTTAAGATCGAACATCAAAGGGCTAGTGGATTGTTACAGCCATTGTATATTCCAACATGGAAGTGGGATAAGATATCTATGGATTTTGTGACTGGACTACCTCTTACTCGGAAGAAGCATGATGCGATTTGGGTAGTTGTTGATCGACTAACCAAATCTGCTCATTTCTTGCCAATCAGAAAGGATTTTGGTATTGGTAAATTGGCGGAGATTTTTCAGCAAGAGATAGTTAGACTTCATGGTACTCCGGCATCTATTGTGTCCGACAGAGATCCGCGTTTTACTTCTCATTTCTGGAAGGGTTTGCAAAAAGCTTGGGGTACTCGACTTAATTTTAGTACGGCATTTCATCCTCAAACAGATGGTCAGGTCAGAGAGGACTATATGCACCTTAGAGATATGCTCGGGCTTGTGCTTTAGAATGGATGGCGTTGGGATGAATATTTATGTTTAGTAGAGTTTGCATACAACAGTTGGCATGCTAGCATTAAGGCGGCACCGTTTGAACTTCTTTATGGAAGGAAATGTAGAGTACCAATTTGCTGGGATGAAGTAGGTGAACGCTTGATTGAAGGTCCGGAAATGATCGAGATCACTAATGAGAAAGTAGCTGTTGCTAGAGAAAAGTTGAAGGAAGCTAGGTCTCGTCAGAAAAGTTATGCCGACAAGAATCGAATTAAATTAGAATTTCGGGTTCGAGATCGTGTATTTTTGAAAGTTTCGCCGTTTAGAGGTGTGAAACGTTTTGGAATCAAGGGCAAGCTCACTCCTCGATTTATCGGACCGTTTGAAATTCTAGAACGTTATAGGAGAAGTTTAAGTATCGATTAGCACTTCCGCCTTCGGTTATCGCATGTTCATTACGTTTTCCATGTATCACTCCTAAGGGGATACAACTATCATCCGTTACACGTTGCTTCTTATCCGTTTGACCAAATTCAATCCGATATGTCTTTATCGAAGAACCGAAGCTATTTTAGAAAAACAAGAAAGAGTCATGAGAAATAAAGTCATTCCGTTCGTTAAGATTCTTTGGAAAAATCATCCCGAGCGGAGGCTACTTGGGAAACCGAGGAGTCGATGCGAGCTAGTTATTCTCATTTCTTTGAATAGTTTGGTATGTTCTCATTTCGTTTCATTTTCGTTTAACTGTTTCATTTCAATTTTCGAGGACGAAAATTTTCTTTAGAGGAAGAAGTAAACACTGAAAATCTAAAACCTAATTAAAGACTAAAATACCCTTGGAATCGAAATTTATAAAATACGTAAAATACATTTATATCATTTAACGAGATTTAAAACTTAACTTATAATAATCAAACCTAACTAAAATGTTACGATGATCGATTTTGGTATGACGAAGGTTGGACGTTTCGTAAATAACTTGGGTCATGTTTGTTTTGTTCGATGGACCATAGGCCGAAGCCAATGGTGTGCGTTTGGGTTGTGTTCGGTTGGGCCAAGCCGAAACCCAAGACCCTTCCTAAGCCCTAACCGAAATTTCTACTACTATATATATAATACATAAACTCAAAAGTGAAACCCTAGTTTTGTTTTGCCTCTCTTTTCTTTTCTTTGCTCCATTCGGCGAATACATACACCTTGGTGTCGAGTTTTGGCTTCAACCAAGTCAAGGTATAACCTATTCTCGTTTTCTTTTGATGCACCTTAAGTTATTGTATTGTAACTTGTTTCGTTTTGTCGACTTAAGCTTTTCCTTTTCTTTGTGTCAGAGCATATGAAACCAAAACAAGGCAAACCATATGATTTAAACCTTATAAGTATTGAAGAGCTATGTACGTAATATGTATTATTGAATCGAGTCATGGTTATGTCGAGTTGCATAAGGACCGAACCTTATGTGTTTTAACCGAACCATGCATATAATTCGACTAAAGTGTAAAACATGATAACTTGAATGAGTTAAGTACGTATATGAGTTAAGACTTGCGTAATAACCTATTAGTCGAAACCCTAGATTAAACCGAACCACATATAGAGTTTTTGAACATGTATTAAACGAGTAAAGGTCATGTAAACATAAACCCTAGTTTGATATGTGAACCGAATAAGGTATGCCAAACCCTAATGGTTTGTGAATCGTGTCTCTTATCGTCTGCGTAATTATACGTCAAGTAAACTTGTAAATGTGTAAACGTGTAATTAATCCGAGTAATAAATAACTTGTATGTCACATAAAATCATAAACGTGCATGGTGAAACATAAAAGGAAAGATTGTTTTATGACGTGTTAGGTTATGTAACGAGTCATTAAAAGATGTAACATGTAAGTAAATGCATATTAATGAGATATTAAAGAATGAGAAAACCCTAGAACATAAATGAGAGTCGATTAGGGTTTGAAGCTAAGTATATTAATTCGTTATTTTATGTGTGAGTTATGACGTTTAAACTATCTTCACATTTAACTCTAAACTTTAATTAATGACATAATGAACCCTAATCTACGATATTAATTATAAAACACTTAAGTCTCATTTAATTATAAAACCATAAAGTATTAAGATCATTAAATATACTAAGTATGAACGCCAAATATTAAAAGATTATTTCGACGATTATGGAATCATAAATAACATGTACGGGCAGTTAATGTGTATAGGTTCTGTGAAGAAGGAGTAATCCTTTGCTTTCCTTGTTTCTTCTTTTCGATCATTTGCTTTGGAATAAGGTACATATATTGCGACCTTTTCATAAAGGTTTCTTATAACATTTTCTTTTTAGTTAGCTTTTACATTAGGATTTCCTAAGCCTTTGCTATGAACCCTAATGTGTCTATTTGAGCGTTGCTTATCCCAACTTTGATTTTGAATCATAAAACATTGATTTTGAACTATATGATATGAAGACTTTGATTTTGAAAACATGATTAAACATTTGATAAAATATGATCTATGTCGGTTATGACATTCTATTTGACCTAAGATAGTTTGACAACCGAGCCAATTATTAACTAGTCATGGGGGTTCCATGTCCGTGTCGATGCACTTACCGACATGACTTTAGGGCAGAGAGTGAAGTTCGCCACGTCCCCTTATCTGTTATTTGTTATGAGCTCAAGTTATATTATATTATCAATGTATGTTTGTGGGCGTATGGGTGCATCCTAGATCTGTTATATGTTATATATTATATGTTATATGCTATATGTTATCTGATGATTGATGCTGCGTGCATGCACGTCCTTCATAACTCTGGTAGGTCTCCCCTACAAATATTGCCTTATGTGAATATGATTATGTTTATGATATGGCATATGTATTTGGGCTCGAGGTAGTTAGCTATAAAACTTATTTTATTATCCTGATTTACCTTTTGAAATGATTATGATTTTGCTATCTTTCTTTCACTTTATTTCGTATTCGTTCTCGTTTCGTATTCGTTTTGCTTGTACTGGGCTTTTGAAGCTCAACCGCATTTCTTTTCTTCCTGGCAGTATCTAAGCATTGGAGCTGGGTATTGCTTTGGGATGAGTGCTGTGTGGACTTACCTTAGAGATTTTAGCTTTGATCTTATGATGCCATTTAGACTTTATATTTTAGACATTTCATTTGGAGTTTAGTTTCCGCTGGGACCTATGTATTGAAGTCATTTGACTTGGATTATTTCAATATTTATGTTGAGATTTCTTTTGGATATTTATGTTTGCTTTGATATGACACCATTACTTGTGATTCCTTT
This sequence comes from Chrysanthemum makinoi, assembly GCA_910596185.1. Lineage (NCBI taxonomy): Eukaryota > Viridiplantae > Streptophyta > Magnoliopsida > Asterales > Asteraceae > Chrysanthemum > Chrysanthemum makinoi. The sequence goes on along the minus strand of OU343225.1, from coordinate 282,353,374 downwards.
ACCCTTGTCGGGTCGGGGCGTTACACATTCCCTACTAAACTACTTATAATTAAGTTGTGAAAGCTTTATATCAATTATAACTACGTAATCATTTAATTCTGTCCAATTAGTAGATCATATAGAGTACTTTACATATAAAACCTCAAATATAAACCAAAAGTTATCTATGTTTAGCATCTCCAACCACGTACTTTGCACATAATAATAACATAAAACTTGTGTTCTCTTATAGACACATAATTATCTTCTCTAATTGGACGCAAAAATACACTTCAGGTTAGCTAAACTTGTAGATATATGTATAGTTTTCTCCTATACTTAAAGGCATATAGCATTGAACTATTACTTGAGCTCGAACCTCTATCCTAAAAGCATGCACATTTATGCAATGCATTATGGAAGTGGAAACAAAGCAAATATAAAAAGCATTACCTTGATAGATTTCAATGGTGTTGAACACATATTGGCTGTGTTTTTCGAACTCATTGTAGCTCTGTTGATAACTTTTAATGGGCACATAAGCATAGATCACTTAGCAGTAAAAAAGGGACATATTTTACACAATAAAGTTGCTCTTATACACACAAAACATAGACTCATATGGTTGGAATATGACGAATACCTGGAAACTTCTGATAAGTGCATGGTATCATTAACCTCCCTGCCCTATGCTCAATTCCTAGTTTTACAGTTCCCGAATAATCATATTTTAGCATGTTAACCCTTTGATTTTTCTCAGACCTTTTAGATAACCTCATGGAATTGTTTGGTGCTGGACGTTGTGTTTTATGAACTAATCCATGTCGTCAAATGTAAGCTTTGGATAACTTTGTCCTTCATTCATTCTACACCTCAAAAGCCAACGAATCAAGTTTTTTTTTTAAATACGAAGATCATTTTTTTACTATTATGGTCGTCACAGTCAATCCTTGTTTGAGTATTTGAATTTATATAGAAAGAGAGATAAGACGATTGAGTGTTGTCCCAGCGGGGATTTAAACACTCGAATGAATTAAGTACAACGAAACAAGTATAGCGAAAGCAAAAACAACAATATGATTTAAACGGCTTTTATTGAATCAAACGTAACAGTTTTCTTTGTACAATATGATGGTTGATGATCTAACTGAGATCATCTAGGCCTATATATACTAATTGAAGCGACACCCTTGAACCTGTAGACTTCAATGAAACGTTGTGATGTTTCTGAGTTGTGCCGTTTCTCACATAAAATAACCGCTATTCAGTTTCTAGGTTTAATATAAACCTATTTGGTCCTTGTGTCTTTCGAACTTGTACACGCAGCCCCTTGTACTTCACTTAGACTATAACGAACTCCTAAACTACGAGCCATGACTCAAGATTAGTCCAACAATCACCCCCTAATCTTGATCATGCTATAGTAGCTTCTTTAATGCTATCCTTCACATGCTTCCTGGTTCATCTTCAAGTGATGATGTTAAAATCATCACTGCTGCTTGTGCTTGCTTCCTTTTTTTTTTCAATTTGTTGCTTCATAGTTTCCTCCACTGTTGACATCTTCCATGTTTACATCATCTTTCTTAGTCTTGCTCCTTTTCCTTGGAGTTTCATCCAGGCTATTTCCCTACCCGGCCATCCATCTTTGCATTAACTTTGTGGTCTTTCCATACTGCTGAGTTCCTCTTGCCAATTTTCTCCACATTTCCTGGTTTTCCATGCATTGATCTCTTTGCTTCCTCGTAGTACACTTTTACCATGCCAATGTATTCCTTATACACTTCCTTGACTATCTCATGATGTTCATATGCCAAACCTAATAACCTTGCAACTTGGTACCATTTGTCATTGAATGTTACTTCCATGTAACCACCCAATGCATCCACAAATTTATATAAAGCCAACAAATCAATCCTAATTACCCCTATAATTGGTGGTAATTCCCCTAGCACTTCTTGTTTTAAATATCGCATATAGAACCACTCAAGCATTTCAATGAACTTCCCTTTCAATACTTCCCAATTCCCATAAACCAGTTTATCTATCCTTATTAAATCTAAGAATGCAATAAACCTTGGGAAAATATTTACCTTCATGAAGGACAATGTCCCATTCATACTTAAATACTCACTGTCATGGACATCCTCCTTGTTCATTTTCAGATCTTCCATCCCTTGTGGTAACAGGTGAGTTCATTGAGTTGTGTTGTGTGTTAATGCATGCGGTGGTGGTGGTGCGTGGTGTCGGCTGCTGGTGAGCGGGCGGTGATATTTCACTGACGGCTGGATTGGTGTGGCGGTGGAAACCACGAATTTCAAAGATGGAGTGACATTGATCGGCGAGGTGTGGTTGCAATGCTAAGCTACATACCGTGGCCTCTCAAATTCAGACTCCGCAAATGTCGGTTCGTTAAATGTGACTTAAATGCCAAGATAAGAGATCATCTGTGACAGGGAAACACTTATCACCAAGAAAGTGACTTGAAGCGGGAATCCATCCGGGTGACATCATTTTGAATTATATTTTGTACTAGTGATAGGAACCTTGTAATTTGATCAATAAACGATGTATGTTTTGTTAAAATATTCAGTGTTCCTTATTGTATTTATTAGTACATTCAGTATAAGAAGAAGCCATTTGCTCACTACATCGATCAAACACTTAGGCCATTTGTATATCCAAATAAGGGGAGACTGTTGGGTTCAGTAAATACCCAAACACCTTAATCTAGGATTTGAATAGAAAATAGCCCAAGTGTTTAGTCCGATAAACACTAACAGTCACCGAGTGCTACAGTCTCTCAGTGAGTCATCTTCGAGATACTCGATCGGGCAGTAGAAGAAGTCTCTCCACTCGAAAGCGGAACTTAAAGGGTGAAGACTGAGTCAAGAAGAAGATGATGGATTCGGTGGTGATGATAACTCACTGAATCCCTAAGACTCCTCTCCAACTACTTACATCGAAGACAAACAAGTAGAAGGCCGAAGGATGTAAAGGCGAAGAATGAGCGGAGACAAGGCGGATAAGTTTGAATCTGATAAGACGAAGTCCTTATCAACCAAAGTCAACTTTCCCTGAATGGCAAAAGATCAGGCTTAGTGTCATCACTGACCTTAGGAAAGTAGTCTTGTTTCTTACCTAGAATAGCCTTTGTAAACAGAGACAAACTACATCAGTATTTTGTCTTCTGTATGATGTCAATTTGTCACTTAGGAAAGAGTCAAAAATCATACATGTATAAATAGCATAAGAGATGGAGTGAAAAGGTTAAGCTTGTGAATTGTAAAAACACACACATCTAGCCATCTTTTCACTCCTCCAATCAACTTTATCCCCGAGATAGCTCAGTGGGTTCTAGGAGTTGTGCTTTCGGACTTAGCTTTGAGCTTAGAGAGGAGTCACCAAACTTTGTCATTTCAATCCCAACTCTTGTTCATGAAGCAAGTACTTGGGTAACGATGTCTTTTGATTGATTTCTAATAAAGAATATGATGTTGAAAATTATCTAGTGTGTTTTACTAACTTTAATTTCAGTCATTGTTCACTATTAACTTGTTTTATATTTTTAAACTGTTTTAAACGATAGTGAACGGGGAACAACAAATCAATATTTTAATACATGGTCAATAGTAGCTTTAATATGTTGGTATACTTTTAATATAAATAATTTACAAAAAACAAAAGGCTTGTGTCTTAATGATACTTATTTCTGTAAAAATCTCCTCAATCAAATGGTTGTGGATTTAAATCTTATTTAGGAAATTTGAGATAGATTTGTAGTGTATAATGTTCTTGAGATAGCTTAAAACGCAACTATCAAGTTAGACATCGGTTATGTTACCAACTTCACACACTATTCCTTACCCCATAGAAACTGTAGAATTTTCCCTATCAGGTGTTTCTTAGGGTCGGGGAACGGGAATCTGGATGAGATGATGTGTTTGGTTCAAGATGAGCATCAACAAGTCAAACAAGTTAGGTGATGGAACTAATAGGTAACTCAATGTTGGACTAATCTTGAGTCATGGCTCGTAGTTTAGGAGTTCGTTATAGTTTTAAGTGTAGTACAAGGGGCTGCGTGTACAAGTTCGAAAGACACAAGGACCAAATAGGTTTATATTAAACCTAGAAACTGAATAGCGGTTATTTTATGTGAGAAACGGCACAACTCAAAAACATCACAACGTTTCATTGAAGTCTACAGGTTCAAGGGTGTCGCTTCAATTAGTATATATAGGCCTAGATGATCTCAGTTAGATCATCAACCATCATATTGTACAAAACTCATAAAACTATTACGTTTGATTCAATAAAAGCCGTTTGAATCATATTGTTGTTTTTGCTTTCGCTATACTTGTTTCGTTGTACTGAATTCATTCGAGTGTTTAAAACCCCGTTGGGACAACAATTGGTATCAGAGCCTGTTTCGTTTTTACGACGCAAGATCAAAGAAGAAATTGGGGTCGAATTTTTTACTTTCAAACAACACAAACAAACTCTGTTTGTTTGGTTGAAGCGAGAAACAAGGAGAAGGAACAAGAGTTCTTGGCGAAGGGATTAAGGGCGAAAGAAAAAATACTGGTGTTGTTTTGTTTATGTGTTGGTACGAAGACAGAAGAAACAAATAAACATTAGGTTTGGTGTGTTTGCTGGTTCGAAAAAGAAAGAAGAAAGGGGAACATATTTTGTGTTTACTGCTTAAAAAAAACAAACAAAGGAAAAGTTTTTTTGATTTCTGGTTTGAACAAAGACATGAAAGGTTTCCTCAATTTGTTGTCTCCTTGTGTTAAAAACCCTGAAGGCTTTGGAGATCAGTGAGTAGCCTAAGAAATATCCATCATCAGCTTTTGCATCAAACTTGCCTAGATGATCCTTGTGGTTATGAATGAACACAGAACATCCAAACACATGAAAATAGATGTCGGGGAAGTCTACCTTTGGAGATCTCATATGGGGTTTTATTATGTCTTTTGACAATGATTGACCTGTTTGGAGTGTAACAGTGCTTTAGTACTGCTTCAGATCCGAGAAATGCTTTGAGAGAGATGAGCCATTTAACATGGTTCTTGCAGCCTCAATGAGAGTTATGTTTTCCTTTCATGACCCTATTTTGTTCGAGGGGTATAAGGAGATAAGAAATTTTGAGAAATTCCTTTTTCATCACAGAAACTCTCAAGCTCTTGATTTCTGAACTCAGATACCATTGTCGATTCGATTTGTTTAACAGTAATCTCATTCGGTTTCAATCTTCCCGATGAATGACATTATTGTATCCATTTGGCTGCGACTCTTTTTGGAAAGAAAGTATACCTAATTGTATCTTGAGAATTCATCAACAATGACAAGTGTATACTTCTCATACTGGATAGATCTGGGATTGGCGAGGTCCAAAGAGATCCATATGTAGGAGGTGAAGGCAACTTTTGATGGAGAAATTTTGTTTGGTTTTGAATGATGCTCTGTGGTGTTTACCTTTTCACGGAAGAGCATGGTTTGTCTTTGCAAAAACGGTGATGGTAAGTCAAGGACCTTGTTTTGTTTTGCCAAGTTGTTGAGGTTTTTGAAGTTTAAGTGTGAGTGTCTCTTATGCCACAACCAATTGATAGTTTCAGTGGCCTTAGCAAAGAGACAAGTTCCATCTTGGGAGAGTGTTGACATGTCTAACACGTAAACATCATCTATCCTAGGAGCTATCAACACAACTTCCTTGTTGGCATTGAAGATGGTACCTTGTTTGTCATTGAATTGCACAATGTACTTAGCATCACATAGTTGAGTTGACTGATGAGATTGTATTTAAGACCATTGACATAAGCTATTCTAGATAAAACTATTCCATTGCAGTTCTTGAACCATAACCTTTAGTGGGACATGATGAGTTATCACCAAATACTACCTTGGGTCCTAGTTCCTTTACATACTTGTGCGATACTCCTTCACACGGTCATGCTTCTTGAGCATCCACTGCTAGATGCCAAATAGGCTCTGGCGTGTCTCGCACAAGTAGTAAAGTGAATTAGTTTCTCTTAGTGACCCACACTCCAGTGGGCTTGGGTCTCAAGTTCTGTTTGAATTTGGCAATTGACTCATGGTCAGTGGTTGAGTGCATTGTGCTACCACAGGTTTTGCATTTAGAGACTGAGGATGACTCAGTAACTCTGGGTTGTTTTGTACCTCTCCTTGCATGAATGACACTGTCATGTTGGGATGTCTCATGAGCTGGATTTCCATATATATCACAGCATGTGTTCATGAGACAATCATCCTGATGATGATCATTAAATCCATAGTGAGGACAAAGAGGAAAAGGTTTTGCTCTATTCTTGAGAGTTGTTTTGGAGGATGAAGCATACTGATGACCAACTTTGGTATATTTTGCTTCACTAACAGAGCTTACATACTGTAAGTGGTCTGGGATTCGTGATCATCCTTTTGCGGATCATACAATAAAGGATTCTATAGTAGTTGTCGATGGTGTGACTGGTGTAATGACAGATCACACTTACGCTGGGTTTATTGGTGGATTTTGACTTTGATGAGCTTGATGAGGCTGACTTAGTTTCCTTGATTGAATCGGGGCTTTTCGATGGATTTCATCTTTTCCGTAGCCGCTTCCTTACAAGCTCATAGAATTCTTTGAATTTGGTCAGCTTGGGGGACAGAGGATGTTGAAGTCTCAGTAGGAGTAGACTCTTGTTGGATTTGTTTTGTTGGTCTTTGCAGGATGGTTCTACCAAGTCTAGACCTTTCTTTTGGTGAGTGAGGATTGAATTTTAGAGGAGTAAGCTCAGAGCTTGGATCAACACCACAAGAGGTTTCGGGGTGGAAGCGGTGTTTGAGATTCTGCCGGTCTGAGATATGTGTTCATACCACTTTGCACATCAGGGAGTCCTAGCATGCTCTTAAGAGCTTGGCTTTCGAGCTCAAGAATCCTTCCAGAATCGAAATTTGGAAGCTTACTCTCGGGATTAACCCGTTCAATCCAATCACTGGAATTTGGGTTGTCGACATATTGGTAATCATACCACCGGACACAAATGGTTTTGAACTTTGGTCTTTGTTAGCGAGAGTCGAGGAGATGATCTTCACCTATGTCTCTCTTTTTGCTACTGGGGCACCACAACATCAAAGACCACGGGATTCTTAGCAGTCCAACTATCTAGAATATCTTGTACCTTTTTAAGTTCATTTTGAAGAGCCTGATTTCTTTTAACTAGTTCAGTGTTTTGAATTTGCAAAGTGACGACCTCAAGCTTGGCTTGTTTTAAAATAAGCAGTTCATATCTACACTTGTTTAATTCAAAACTTAGCTTGTTGTATTTTGAAAAAGATTTAATCTTTGCTCTTCTACAAACTTAAGGTCAACATTAAGATAATTCATATAAGGCGCCAATCAGTCATCATCCATACAAAGTAAGATGTTTACCTTCTTCATTGTGATGTTGACCCATTCCTGTTCGGCATGATTCTTCCCAACAACTAGCTTGTCCTCTTCGAGAGGGCCATCGATGCTGTGACATGCACCATTTCATCATCATATGATACTGGCTCTTCATCCCGGTCGAAGGTTTCAAAGAACGTGGCCTTTGTTTTACCCTGCACGATTTAACACTGGTTGTTTGAGGGATGCCTCAAGCAATGCAAGCTTAGCTTTTGCTTTTTTATACTTGGTTTCATAATCAACAACTTTGTTTTGATCAGATTTGCTTTGAAAATTTTGATGAGACTGAAAGATTTTTGGTTGAAATTTGCTAAAGCCGAAGACCTGGTTTGACCCGATGGTTTGTAAGAGGTTCGAAATTGTTTTTGAAAAGCAAAATGACCCTTTTTGTGACACTTAAAACATTCAGTGTCTTCATTAGCTTTAGCGTTTGAAAAACTTTTGTTTCTTCGAATAAACCTTTTAGAGTTAGCGAGGAGTGCTCTTTCATGAAACTCAATATTTAAATCATTCAGGTACTCCTCGCTTCGTCCTCTCATCCTCATCATCCGAGTTTTCTTGAAAATCTTGAATCACATTGTTAGAATAAAAGCGATTGACTTCTGGATTGGAAATGGTTGTCAGGGGACTTCTTGACTTCTGAGATTTTTCTAGTCGAGGTATCGTCTGTTGATGAGGTTTTCCTCATAGACAAATTTCCCATAAGTTTCAGGAAGCTCAAGATTTTGAATGTGGTTAGCATTCCTTAGTCCCTGAGAGAAATTCAACCATTTCTCAGAGGACTGATTTACAAAACCAACATTGATTTCATGTTTGGAAAATTTTACACCATCATTTGAAAGCTCATTTAACAAAGTTTTGTACCGGGTGTAAGTTTGAGACAGAGTTTCTGAGTCCTTAGCCCCGAAGGTGTTATACTCAAGTTTCAGGTCCATAATCTGTTTTCCTTGGTATCGGATAGACCTTCATGACTATGAACCGAGTCATCCCAGTTTGTTTAGGCGTACTACGACTTATGACTGACTCCATAATATCATCAAGAAGACATGATATGATGATACTTTTGAGTCTTTGGTCATGGTTGACCACTCTTCTCTCATCCTGAGTCCACTGAGCTTCGTGTATAGGCAACCTTCGCGATCTTTGGGATAAATGGACCTTTATTTATACACTTGATATAATAAGGTTCCATCCCAATCAAATAGCAAAGCATACGCTTTTCCATTTGTTGAATTTTCCAACTTCAAGTCTAGGGGCAACAGCTGAATAAGCTCCACCCTTTTTATCGACTAGTTGGGGTACATCAATTTCAGCCATTTAGGATCCAAATTTAAAAACTTTTAGAGCGGCCTAAAAACGAGTTTTATAATTAGCCTTGCTCTGATACCACTTGTTGTTCCACGTTCACTATCGTTTAAAACAGTTTAAAAATATAAAACAAGTTAATAGTGAACAATGACTGAAATTAAAGTAAGTAAAACACACTAGATAATTTTCAACATCATATTCTTTATTAGAAATCAATAAAAAAGAATACGTTACTCAAGTACTTGCGGAACAGTACTTGGGATTGAAATGACAAAGTTTGGTGACTCCTCTCTAAGCTCAGGCTAAGTCCGAGCACAACTCTTAGAACCCACTGAGCTATCTCAGGGATAAAGTTGTATTTGGAGGAGTGAAAAGATGGCTTGCGTGTATGTGTGTTTTACAATTCACAAGCTTAACCTTTTCACTCCATCTCTTATGCTATTTATACATGTATGATTTTTGACTCTTTCCTAAGTGACAAACTGACATCATCTGAAGACAAAATCTGATGTATTTTGTCTCACATGTTACAAAGGCTATTCTAGGTATGAAACAAGACTACTTTCCTAAGGTCGTGATGACACCAGCCGATCTTTTCCATTCAGGAAAGTTGACTTTGGTTGATAAGGACTTGCCTCTATCGATTCAAACTTATCCCGCTTGTCCCGCTCATTCTTCAGTCTTTACATCCTTTAGTCTTCTACTCGGTTTGTCTTCATGTAAGTAGTTGGAGAGGAGTCTTGGGGATTCAGTGAGTTATTGTCATCACTCACGAATCCATCATCTTCTTCTTGACTCAGTCTTCACCCTTTAAGTTTACGCCTTCGAGTGGAGAGACTTCTTCTTCGCTAGTATGAGTATCCTGAAGATGACTCACCGAGACTGCACTCAAGGACTTTGTTAGTGTTTATCGGACTAAACACTTGGGCTATTTTCTATTCAAATCCTAGATTAAGGGGTTTGGGTATTTACTGAACCCAACTTGATTAAATGTAAATTATTACAATATTTAAAGGCAGTAGAAAACCCTTTTATCCATAGTTTTCTAATCGCTTGAAGAATCTTTTGCCAATTTTGTTTTCCTTAAACGACGGATGGATATGTGAATACATAAATAGTCAATGAGCTAGATAGAATTACAATAGATTAATTAGATACGCAAGGCCGGAATTTTTCCGACCATAGTTTTTATTCCAACCAAGCGCGCTTGAATCTTCTAAATGAGGCTATTTTTCCGACCGTAGTTTTAGTCTAATCAAGGACCCTCAAACAAATCATGTAAGTGTGTGTTTTTACTGTGAGACGTTGTAAAAAGTGAAGAGAGAATTGGATCTTTTTTTAGCTGTGAGATGTCTTCTATTTATAGAGACATTTAGGGTTTAAGGAAAAACTCATGTGGATGATCAACGTCTATGGACATGCTAAGTGTTGATCATCCGGTGAGTAGACAAGACAGGTAGCAGCTTTTCCTTAGCTCGTACCAGGTTGTGCACGTCTCCGCTATTCTTGCTCATTTGTCTCCCATTGTCACATGTTAGATAGTACATCTTAACCGTTAGTGACATTTGAGAGACAACTGTCTCATGCGTGTATGGTACACGGCATGAGAGGCCTATCAAGTGCTAATAATGGGACTTGTAGAATATTGATAATTGGCTTGACTTTGGCGTATAATTAATAGATTTTAGCCATTAATAATTATACACTATCACAAGAGTTGTAGAATATCATGTCATTATGAAAACCCCATACTTCCAAAATGACTACTCTGATAATGGATTCGAAAATCATCTTGGATGATCTTGGCAACCTTGATACTTTAGCCGTAAGCCATAGGGACTCGACCAAGAGCTCAAATATGGTGTATATGTCCCCAAGAACCAAGAGCCTTGGTTGAAACATGTTTTATTGTTGTGCACTTGAATAAATTTTTTTTGAGTATTTTTCAAATAGTGATAACAAGTATTTTTAAAATAGTGATAACAAGAATTAGGATTGCAGTGTTAGTATGAGCTTAGAATTGCAGCGTTAGTACATATTTAAGTACAAAGTTTAAAGGCATACATACATTCATAGCTAACAGAATTACAAAGGTTACAAAAAAGTGACATATTGATGTACCATATCGACTAATGCTCCCAGGTCACTTTGATTTGTGCGGGTATTGTAGATACTCATGTCTTCAATGTCTTTAAACTTGATGTTATGAAACCAAAACATAATGCAAGAGATTTTATATAACCATTGTTACCAAAGACAAAAACGGGATCACCTTCCCTTACATGTTATGCTTAGTGGAATAACTTATTCGAACCAAAACTGTAGTCAACTTTAGTTCAAGAATTTCTACAGCGTGCTGTAAATGCATTTTCAAGGATGAAAGGGAAAAAATCACATTGGCAAAAAGGAATGAGTTACTCAAGTGCAGATATTACAATATCAACAACCTCTTAGGTTGTGCTACTTTCTCCAAGGTCTTTTGTGCTGTATTTTCCCTCATAGATAACACGTTTCACAAAAGTTTCTAAGCGATATGCATAATCATGAAGCTGAAGGTATCTAAGCATCATTGCTGATTAACAAAGCAAAGCCACGGGGGTTGATATCTTCTTCTTAACCATTTTGGTTGCCCAACATTCCTAGCTGATGCAACTTGCTCAAATGTAACACTCTATCCCAACACTTCCTGTAATAATCAATCATTAATTTCAGTTACTCATAATGCTTAAAGAATCAGTTTTGGATTGTCATTTTCATATCAGTTGCAACAGGATAACCAACCCCATTGACAGCAAGGACCGTCTTACGTACCGATAAATAGGCATCGAGCAAGGTAGAAGTCCAAGATTAAGGTGTTGTTAGTTGATCATAAGCTGCTCTTGAGTATTAGCATGATAAAAAATGGGTGAATCATGATGATGAGTTGCATTTGATCCTATTTTCATCTTCTTGTTCAAGTTTTGTTGATAATACATTTGCTTAAGCCTATCTATTTTTGCCTTCAATGAATCTTGATGAGTTGCATTCATTCACAAATCACAACATATGTTATACAGAATGTATATCTTAGGATGTGTACTCATATAGCTATTAATCTTTAGTCGCAATTCAGGTCGTTAATGGAATTTTACTCCAAGCTCGAGATTAAATTGTGGATAAACTTACTAATTATGACGATATTTATAGTAGGGGGAATTTATATCGGGATAATTGCTTGAAAATGTATCATACTTGTCACTTGTTGTTATTGTGTGTACTGAACTTTTTTTTCTCATTATGTGTACTGAATTTTCAAATTTCGATAATTATGTGTATTTGTGACCATTTTACCCTTAGTTTTTCCAAAATTTGAAAGGTAAATGGTCATTTTACATGGCTAAATAGTCACAAAATACAAACAATGAGAAAAAAAAATATTCAATACACACACAATAACAAAAGCGGCAAGTATAATATATTTTCAAGTAATAAACCCATTTATATTTGCATAAATTCCAAAAACATGCTAGTCACCCTTTCAATTTGCTTTATATAGACTATCCGACTCCAAGTTCCAATTTTATATTGTGCAACCATGCAACTGTGCGATTCCTCTATATTGTTGTCAAATGTCTATTTTTGTAGGTAGATGTTTATTGATAGACTTTTCTTTTAGAAAACGACAAAATTCTAAAAAGAATAAAAAATAAAATTTCAGTTTAAAAAAAAAATCAAGAATTTTTTGCCTTTTTCTAAAAAGACAAAACCTTTGCACAAAAATTTCACAGCTGACAGTTGCACAAAAACTACAATTGTCGGTATAGCAAAAAAAAGTCCACCATGGTTTCACTTTTTATAAAAAAAACAAAATTTGGCAAAAATGTAAGAAACACTTGGTAATAAGATAGTGAAGTCCCAACAAAAACATCAACTTACTAAATGAGATACTTGAAAAAAAAATGTTGAAGTCACACGGTCTAACAGTTGCATAGAAATAAAAGTGAAAAAAATAAAATTTCTGTCTTGTTTTGGGATGTTTCAAAGTGAGACTTCCTGAAATTAGGAATGGGCCTTTGTATTTTTTATATCTATTTTCAAAAGCTAGTTGATACGGCAGCCTTTTTGTGTATATTATTGGATATACGATATGGAATCAGAAATGTATCATGAAGTAACATGCGATGCGTGACAGTATGCACTTTATAAAAGTAGAGTAGAACATGGATACAAAATATCATATCTTATTAAATATTAAGATCTATGTTCATTTTTTTAAAATCTATTTTGGGCAAGGTATTTTTTGAAGTTTTCTTTAAAAGGGAAGAACGATGGATCACTTTGATCCCATGCATTTTAAGAATGCCAACCGGACCCTCTTTTAAGGATCCGACCTCAGACAATGAGCACCTGTTTCAGTGACTACTTATGAATGTGGGCTTTTGAAGTTTTAATATATATTGTATTAATTTTATATATTGATATCTATTGAAGGATATACCTTGAAGTTTTAATATATATTCTATTATTTTTTTGGGTTTGTTAAAAAAAACCCCATGGGTTGTGTGTAAGCATTCTAAACTTATGAAAATCACAATTAATGAAGTCAAATAGTCCATAATTATATACTTTTAATAATTATAAACAAGGTAAGTGATGTTAACTATGGAATATTTAGAGTTCATTAAATGTTTATTAAATGTTAATTATATATTTCTAGAAGGCTTATATACAACGCATAAGTTTTTAACAAAACCTTTTATATCTATTGAAGGATATACCGATATACAATATGTCAATTATCAGTATCTCCTAAATAATATGTGTTGACATGTATTTTGAAAGAAGCTCATCTGTTAAGTCACTTTCTTACTCCATCTCCTATAACAATGGTGCATATCCTATTATTAATAAACTGAAGAAATTCTAAGTGAAATTTTATAAAAGGAAATTAAAGAACATGCTTACCATCTTTGAAAATCTTGTCTTGTGTGAGAGCAGCAATCCTTTGCTTGAGGACACTATTGTCCAAATTTAGAATACATTTGCATGACCAAAATATACCGCTTTCCATTAATTTTTTCACTTTCATCAGTCCAAATAAATGCATGTGCAATATATGTAACCTATTCTCTGAACTAGGTCCAGGTTTTGGCTTAAACGTGGCTCGTTTACTTTTTCCCAACTCACAAGCTGAACACAAATGATCCTTTGAATACTTCAATTTTGGAAGACGACGATGATGTTGTTTTTAGCAAGCTTGTTAATAGTGTCAAAGTTCAAATGAGAAAGATGAAGATGCCATAACCAAGACTTTGTCGAAGATGCTTTGGATATGAGACATATTGGAGATGAAGAGACCATATCGGAAAGATAGATAGTGTAAAAATTTGTCTTGCGAGATCCTGTGAAAAGATCTACGCATTCCATTCCGTACAAAACAAGTGTTCTTCCGAAAAGCGACCTCTAAATCTTCATCACATAATTTACCAACCGAAAACAGATTGTGTCCCAGTCCTTCAACTTAATACACCCACGTGATTAAAATATTTCCATGCCGAAGATCACCGTACTGTTCATATAAACTTCTCGACAAAGTTAAAGAGAAACTTGAGGTTCCCGGTCATATGTTTTGAGCATCCCGAGTCGACATACCAAAAACAAATCTGAATAACCTACCAAGAAGAGAAGTAGAATATGGAAACCGAGTGGAAGTTGGTTTCTGATGGTTAGAAGTAAGGGTGAGCAAACGGACCGGCCGGACCGGACCGACCGAAGGACCGACCGGACCGACACGGACCGAGACCGGACCGACCACATTCGGTCGGTCCGCGATCTCGCTTTGGCAAATTGGTCATCGGTCCGGTCCGGACCAAAACCGACGAATTTGGCCTTGTTGGACCGGACCGACCAGAAGGACCGACCGGACCAACACGGACCGAGACCGGACCGACCACATTCGGTCCGGTCTCGGTCTTGGCATTTCGCCGAACTCGGTTTTCGGTCCGGTCCGGTCTTGGCAAGTCCGGTCCGGTTTTCCGACCGTGCACACCCTTAGTTAGAACTTAGAAGTACTTGCAATCATACGTACAGGTTGTTCACTATCAACTAATTTAGCACAAGTATCAAGGACTTTCCTTGTGGGTTTCCATCTAAGACCAACTGATTTGAATATTCCACCTGTGGGTTTCCACCTAAGGCAAGATCTAAGATATAACTCACTAATAGCAAATGTACGACCTGTAGGAATCCACCTGTTACTTATCCTTGCAGTGCATTTCTTTTCAAATAATTTGTTATGGGTTGTAGTATTTGCAAATGGTGCTTTAGCACGAGTCACACCATTCAAAAATTGAGAAACACAACATCATGATTAGCATTAAACATACATTTCTTACAAGTAGAGCAAACAAATTCAACATTGTTATTCAAAAGCTGGACTTAAACCAGACCAAAATGATCGAGAACGTGTGACGTTTTTAAACGAGACCAAAATGAAACAAAGTCTGAATACATCTTAACTTAATACTCGATGGGTGAAGCTCGCGCAAATAGGCCAAAAGCTGGATTTATGACCGTAAACCCTCCATCAAGTACTAGATTGTGCCCACTGATGTACCTGGAATCATCGCTAGCCAGGAATAGAGCAGCTTCTGCAACATCATCTTTCGCAAGAGTAATCCCTTTGAGGTTTGAATAAACGTTAGAGTATTTCTCAGGATAATCACTTATCATATTAGTAGTCAACGGTGAAGGGATAAAATGAGGAGATAAACAATTAACACGAATCCCATATTGGCCAAGCTCAGCCGCAGTGTTCTTGGTGAGACCAACAATTGCATGTTTTAAACTTGAATAAGAATGAGAAATTACCCCTCCAATGCTACCAGACACACTTCCCATCATAATGATGTTTCCACTACGTGCAGGGATCATGGCTCGAGCTGCATGCTTGGTTCCTAAGAACACACCGGTTACATTGACACTCATGACTTTTTAAAAGGCTGAAAGATCATTATCAAGGATATTCAGCTTTACATCATCTACAATAGCTGCATTGTTGATCATTATGTCCAACTTACCATATTTAGCAAGCGTTGTGTTAATTGCATTTCCAACATCTGATTCGATAGTCACGTCACAATGGACAAATGAAGCGTTATCAAGACCGATGTCTTCACACACATGTTGACCTAATTCGTCTTGGATATCAGCAATGACGACTTTGGCTCCATGTTTGACGAATAGCCTCGCTGTTGTCTCTCCAATCCCTTGAGCCTCGCCAGTGATCATTGCAACTTTCATTGTCAGCCTAACAGCAAGCAAGCTAGGTTATAGAACTTTAGGAACTTAACTTACCATTTTTAATTCATCATTCATAATTTATGAGTGGTATAATAATATTTTTTTTTCCTTTTTTGCGAGTAAAATATTATTTAATAAAAATGTAACTTGAAGAATGAAAATGTCCAATGCAAAAATCAGTCGCACCTACTTGTAAAACATAACATTTTGCCTATAAAAATGAGAAGTTTAATCTTTTACAATATTTTCTTTCGCATAGTAAAAACTTAGTATTCACCGTACTAGATTACGTTAGTTCGTAAATAGTGAGTACAATTTATAATGGTAATAAATAAAAAGTTAAAGGTTACCTTGGTACAACTTTAGACATATCTGGCATGGACTAGAACTTTAAATGCTTGCAATCAGGTCGTTGATAATGCTTATTGGAAGAAATGATGCATTATACAAGCGCAAATGTGAGTTTAAATAGAAAAACGCATGTAATATCGATATCTTTTTATTATATTATTCAATAATTAACTAAATGGTCCATACACTGCGTATGTACTGGAATATGTGTCAATGCATTTATATACAGAGCAAATTTCTTAACTAGGCCAAAAACTTAACGATGGTCTCTTTTGTGGTCACTTTCATGTGCCTTTTCTCATTTTGGTCATGTTCGACTGCTCGACTCCACCAATTTTTTGACACGTGTCACTGGCAAGTACAAGAGTTAAGTAAAGCTTTCAAATGATTGAAATTTGTTTTATTATTCATTATTGTACATTGTCTAAAATACCCTCATGTTCTTATTCTCTCTCTTTCTCTCATTTCACACCCAGATTCCGACCACCTTCATCTCATCTGCAGATTCCGGCCAATCACCACTGCTCAACCACCCCTGCTCAACCACCACTACTCAACCACCCCTGCTCAACCACCACTGCTAATACAAAAAAAAAAGTTTTTCAAAAAAAAAAATCCGACCACCTTCATCTGCAGATTCCGGCCACCACCTACGGCCAACCACCATTGCTCACCCACAAACTTAATTTACCAACAAACAAATTATACATATTATACATAAATTTTATAACAAAATAAACATATTTACATGTACAGAAGCATAATTGTTTATAAAAGTCAAAGCATTACTAGTTAAGTGCACAACATTCAAAAATTTTCCTCTCACCACGCCTTTCATTTTTTTGTCATTCGCAAATATTTCAGAGCATGCCATGAACTTGTGACAATTTTACAATCGATGAGGAGGTGGTCTTTGGTTGTGTCAAAACATACTTAACCCTTAAAAAAAAACCATGACATCATCATCATATTCGTCATACCCAACAGCAGCAGCCACCTCTTCCTTCACCACAACACCAGGAAGCTCAGCCATACCCAACAGATCCAGCAATCTTGTTGCGGAGACGTTTTGATGGGATGATGGCTACTTCTTCCAATCAGATCCGGCAACCAGATCAGATCCGGCGACTAGATCCGGCCACCATATTCGTCAAACCTTCATCGAAAGATAAACTGAAAGATCCAAGTGTATCCGACTACCTTCATCGAAAAACATTTTAGCAATGTTCATAAACATGTTAGATGTATAAAATAGTTATTGTCACCGGATAAAATATTTGAAGGGAAGAAAAATGGTTATTGTCACCGGATAAAATATTTGAGGTGGTGATGAGAAGAAAAATGGTTAGGTGAGAAGAAAAATGGTTAGAGATAAGAAATGTGTAATGTGAGATGAGTGTGGTAGGTAATATAAAGCAAAGGGTATTTTTGTAATCTTAGAAAAAGTAAAAAAAAAATATTTATTTAACTCTTGTACTTGCCAGTGACATGTGTCAAAAAATTGGTGGAGTTGAGCAGTCGAGCATGACCAAAATGAGAAAAGGCACATAAAAGTGACCACAAAAGGGACAATGGTTGAGTTTTTGGCCTAGTTAGAGAATTTGCTCTTATATATAAGCCGCGTCGAGCAAGGCCGTTATCGAGGGTGTGCAAAGTGTTAAGCCGGATATTATGGTCACTACTATCATCAGCTCTATATTAGCGTCACATCATCATTCAACACATCACAAAATCTACCACTTTTATCTTCTATGATCACCACCTAACCCATCACATTTGACCTATTTTTCTTTAACAAATTTAATTAAAAACTAAATTAAACTTTTAAAAACATTCCGCTGATAATTAAAAACATAAGCATACGAAATAAAAAAACGTAAACTAAAATTGTATATTTTAGTTCGCCTACTTCATCTGCAACACCCTTTTGAGGTGGAATCCACTCAAGTGATCAGTAGGACTCATATAGAAGAGTTCGTTTTTTGTCGTTGTTATTGTTATTGCATAACGAACATTTGTTACTTTAGTTCGAGCTTCTTTTTTTGAATTTCCATTTCCTGCCTCTTGATCTCCAAAAACGTTTCGCAGTCTGATTGCTTCATTGTCATAAACGAGTAGTTGTGAGTTGCTTATTCATTAACCAACAACCTAGCCAACGCTTCATTACTACCAGCTGCTGACGATGCCGATGTAATAGATGACGTCATCCATTTCTACTTCACTCTGTCCTTGTCCATTTGTCGAACTTACTGCACATCATCTACCTCCTCATCTTAGCCATATTATTGAGATTAAAACTGCCCTCTGCTGGCTGCGTAGTATTGAATGGAAATAGACCCTGATAACTTATATCTCTTGAACTTTTCGTGTCTCGTTTCTTCAAATGACATCATCATACACTCCACAAAATTGAGCCACTTTAGGACACAAACCCTTCTATTTTTATTTCCTGTTTAACAAGTCGTAGGTTCGAACACCGGATACTTTTATTTCTTGCTCAACGTGACCTAAAACCTCTGTACAAACCCCTTTTCCATTCCTCGTATTACCTTTGACACTATCTACGGATATACGAACCCAAACTTTGCACAATTCAATTTCTTCTTCAATGATCTATGGAATGTTACAGATACCTTCATCGTCAGTTTTGGATGTCTTCTTTTGACGGCTTCTTCTTTGGGGGCGGGACTTCTTCGACGGGAATGTCCTCGCCAACGGTGTTAGGCATAGACGGAGAAAATAAAGGTTCGTACATTGGCAAATCCTCAACACTAAATGGATGAATGGGAGACATGAGTGGAGGTGGTGATGAAGAAGTGCTATTATTTTGTTGTGAAGAACCGCTAATATTTGATGGATCATACATTTGTGAGTTTTGATATTGCAGGTACATTTGTGGTTGAAATCTAGAAACATTTTTTTTGTGCCAGCGTTTTGTATATTTTTGAAGAAGACGAAAATTTATCGAAAAAATAAAAAAATAAAATTTCAATTTTTTTTCGATTTTTATTTATTTATTTTTTTTGTCTTTTTCGAAAAAGAAAAAACGGTTGCACAAAACAATTTCTCAACCGCCAGTTGCACAAACATTATAACGGTCGGTTTAGCAAAAAAAGTTCAATCATGGTCCCACTTTTCATAAAACAAAATTTGGCAAAAATGTAATAGACACTTAACAACAACATAATTGAGTAAAAAAAAAACAAAATGTGACATTTAACAAAAAAAAAATAATTAAGTTGCACAATCTAATAGTCACACAAAATTAAAATTAGAAAGAATGAAATTTGTGTCAGAAGTTTAAAAATGAGAATGTCTAAAATTAGAAATGACGATGTCTATATTTAAAAGCTAGTTGATATGGCAGCCTGTTTGTGTATGTTATATATACTGGAAATAGAGTATGGAATCAGAAATGTATCATGGAGCATGTGATGCATGACAGTTAGATCATATGTATTATACTTTAAAAATCATAAAAGTAGAGCAAAACATGGAACATAAAATATAATATCTTATCTTTACTCATATTTGGAGACTAAAAACTTTCGGTACATTATGTCATGACTCAAGCTATAGGTTTTGGCGCCACTGACGGTGCCACAAATCATATTGGACCTTGTGTTATCGTCTCTCGGCCGGTAATTACAAGTTTACCTCATCAATTTTTCCTCCACTTGAGTTGAGTTGTATGCCCTCTCGCTTTAATCCATCTATCATTTACAGTATTTAATTTCTTTTTTAACTTTTTTATTATCATCAAAAGAATACCACAACATATGTGAATTTTTATTTTTGATTGAATTTTAAATTTCATTACTTAAATTTGGTTTAGACATATGTGAATTTTTATTTTTAATTGAATGTTAAGTATATTGTTTTATTTAAAAAAATAAAAAATAAAATTGCATGAAAACTGGTGTAATGCCAGAAAAGGGTGTTTTGATGCCATAGGCACAAAATGCTGATTAGCGCTCTAAGTATGAGTGTGTAGATTTGACATGATATGACACCTCAATAATGACATGGCATACACAATTCATGAATTATTCGGCCATATTTTAAAAATGGGAGTTGATTTCTACACTCTCAAGATTGATTGACACACTCTAAAATAGAGTGTTGCGACATTTATATCCTCACATTACTTTTACTCATTTTTATCCTGTGAGGGTATAAATGTCAAAACACTCTATTTTAGAGTGTACCAATCAATCTTAAAAGTGTGCAAATCACTCCCTTTTAAAAATATGTCAATAGCAAAATTTGAACCTCGCTCTGTACATCCACAAACAAAACACTCCAACCACTGGACCCACCTAGTTTTTTGTGATAGACATTATTTCAAAACAATAATGTCATGCTTAAATTACTCCTCACTCCCTAATTTCATCGCACCTTAGTTAGAGCACTCCCATCCATAACATCATAACACCATGCGATAACGCGAAGTTACAAAAAAGCAGCTGTCGTTTAACATTTAACATTAATATCCCCAAAAAACACTCACAACCATAACATCCCAATAACACCATAACACCAATAATATTTCATATTTTCAATTTCAACCCCTAAACTAAAACAAACATTTCATTAAAACTAAAAACATATAACAATACGAGATTAAAAAAAAAAAAAAAATTACAAAAGCGAAAAAAACCCACACTTCAAATAAAACGTTACAACAAATTAAAGGAAATACGATCTAATGCGGCGAGGTTTCAAGTTATATTTTTCGATGATTCGATCTTTTTCGTCATTGATCCACTGCACGACCATGGATCTTGCCCATCGATAGAGCGTCATCAAAACTTGATCTCTTCCAACCTTGTTAATGTGAGATCTCTTTCCTGCTGGGCCCGTCGGCCGCTGGAGACTTCGTTTCATCTCGAAACTCGTTTGCCATAGAATCTGTGAAATAAGGTCGACGAGCTCGTTCCTCCAAAGGTCTTGTTCCCCAAGTACTTGTTGTAGTCTCGGATCTTGCTTTCTTGGTAGCACGTTTTCTTTCCCATGGGGCGTGGTTGTTCATCATTACCAAACAAAGCCTCGTTTGTTTGGCTTGGGACTTCGCCGATTAAATCAACCGGTTCCGGCGTCTCCCATTTCTTATAATGACGCAAAACATCCCAAGCGTCATCGAGACCAAACAAGTGCTCTCGGTTTTCCTCACGATACCATTGCTTTGCCCGTTTCATCACATCCACCTCACTTTCACCGCCCGTTGCTCGTTGCGCACGTCGTAACAAGAGTTGAAATTTGTGCATATCCTGTTCAACGTTGTCCATTTGCTTGACATCATGTCCTTGGTGCGCCGTTGAAAGTTGAGTCTATTGAACTCATTTCTGACCGATACAAAACGTATCTCTAGGTTGGCACTTTCCAACTTTTGGATCCTCCGAAACAGCTATGAAACACCTTGCAAGTAATGCTTCCTCTTTGAATTCCAACGCGCAAAGAACGACAACCTCCTCTTCATCAGAATTAATTGGTTCGGGCTCGGGGTCTTTGGATTTCTTTGATTTTCGCTTAATACGACCTTTTCCTTTTTTGGTGGAGATGTGGGTGTCTCAGCAACATCTTGTGTTTCAGTTTGTGATTGTTGTGACTGTTGTGTGAATTGTAGGTTTTGAAAGTTGGAGTTTAAGGTGCTTTGTTGGTTTTGTTGTTGCCAAAACAGTAATGTTTGTTGTTGTTGCCACATTTCTTGGCTTGATAAGCCTAGTAGGTTGGGGTTTGAAGATGAACCAGCGTTCGGGTTAGATGATGAACCCGGGTTTGAGGGATTCCACCCATCATTGAGAAGATTGAAGAAAGTATTGTCGTTGCCTCCCGACATTGTTTTGATTAGAAGTGGAAAGATTGAGAGTATTGAGAGGATTTAGAAGTGGAAGTGTGAATAAAATGGTGTTTTGATTGTGTATTTATAGTGGTAAAAAAAGGTTTTTGATTTTTTTTTATATAAAAACTAGCCGTTAGGGACCTGAAATGATTTTTTTTTAAAATTTAACGGCTAGTAGCCGTTAGAGGGACTAAATATGAAAATTTTTTGAATTTTTTATTTTATTTTATATTTTTTATTTTATTTATTTATTTATTTATTTTGTTTCAGCCCATAACGGGCGTTAAGCTGGCAACGACTAGGGACCAACGGCGTCATTCGTCTCCTCTTCCATTGGTATAACGCGCGTAACGGCGTTAAATAGCCCATAACGGGCGTTATGGGAGGTAACGATGGGAGTGCTCTTAACCTAAAATCCCTAACTTTTCTCACTAATTATCCTCTATTATTTTGAAATTTTGTTAACGAAATTTCTAATTTATACCCGCACCAAATCAATCCTCATTAACATGAAATCAATCAACAAATATGATCATTTCTCCCCTAATTCAAAAATGCACACACACAATAACACATTATTGTTTCGATTTCAAGATTACACTTTTTAATTGTTTTTTCTATGTTTCCTTGATTTGCTTTACAGGACTAGGACTGATGATCGAACAAGACCCCGTTATTCTCGTCTAGGGTTTTGATTACGATTTGACTTCACATAATCCCTACAAATCTCAATCCATCCCATTCCGATAAATTAAAATTAGGGTTTTGATGATGCAATTGAAAATCTACGATCTTTAAACTGGTTTGTTTAATTTCAAATTTGATTTTCAATTATTATTTACATGATGTTGCAACTGAATCTATTGACCAGTTACAATATTTTGAATTATTATTTTATCTGATTCATAAAATAAAGTAATAATGTTAATTTTTTCACTTACAATATTTTGATCCGTTTAAATTGATTATTGAGATGAGAATCACGTTTGTTAGATTGGCACAATGTATATCATAAATGATCATCAGAATATTCACATGCGTTTATTGATTATGATTTTATAACTTGAATTTCATGTCAATTTTATGGTTTCATATTGAAATAATTTTGATATAATATTTTCTAGTTTCAAATTCGTTTTTTTTTTTTTTTTTTTTTTAATTTGCAGGTTCATCATCATTAATATATAAGAGGTGTACATACAAAAAAGTAGATGTCGGATCATATGCAAATTATCACAAGTAAGGAAATATCAGATCTTGTAATTCCATGTTAACAGTTAAAACTTAAAAGTTCTATTAAACATCATAATCATAATATTGTAAGAATTCTTTTTAGCTTTTCAAAACTACTGATACTGTAGGAACTTTTTTCAATAACATTGTAAGAATTGTTTTAGCTTTCTGTTACATCCGAGTCTCGGGTACGACTGACATGTTTAATCTCATCTTTTTTGCACGCAGATCGGGTATTGGGCCTACTACAATAACACGTCATGTATATGATATTGCAGCCCGTGCATGTTGTTGGTGGTGCTATGGAAGGCTTTAATGGTATGTAATGTTCATACTTTATATGCAACTTATTTTTCTAATAAAGGCATAAGGGTATTACCACTAGTTTTCTTGGAAGGGGATGATTGATTGATAGTGCATGTGATGATCTTCTTATTCAGGTTATATTAGTTTATCATTTCATACACTTGACATGGAGTGCTAAAATGTGGGAGATTTAATTTTGTTTTTGTGGTACTATGGTATATATACTTTCATAATAAGCTTTGTTATTGTCACTTGTGCCAAAAAACTTGATGAAGTTAATGGAATTCACAAACACCCCTTGAAAATAAAAAAGAAACCCCTTAGGCAACAACTGTAACGGAACCCTTACAACAGCCATCCAAAAACCGCCACTGTTAGCAACCAAACACCCTCTTATAACAGTCATCCACACATCCCTTGACAGCAACAAAGAAACCCCTTAAGTAACCATCCAAACACGAAGATATTAAATATATACTGTGGAAACTGTAGGGGGTGAATAAGTTTCTATTTAAAACTTAAAACTTTTGTATCAAATTGTCTGATCAAGTTTGACGTAATATGAAATGTGAAAATAATACTTTAGCAATATAATAGAGAGCATGAAGTAAAACGCATTGTCACAACCCAAACATAAATATCAAGCCACAACATAATCATAAGCATAATGTAAAGACAAAATGATAAGTAAAAGAGATTGCAAACCGGACACGGAGATTATAGTGGTCTCCTCTTCACCCTACTCTACTCCCTGAGTACCCAACTCGAGAGTTACTTTAATAGATCAAAAACTCCCTTCTCGGCGGTGAAAACCTTACACAACGTTGCTTACATTTTATACATTACAAAGCTAAATACCGAGTCCTAACACCGGTAGAACCAACCAATCGTCGCTTACACTTTTTCTGGTAGAAAGCTAAATATCGAGTCCTTCTTTGGGTACAACCAAACCCGTTATATTTTATGGCCCAACATAACAAACCTTGTGTTAAAAATAACCTCTCTACATAATTCTCTCCCAACCCTCTCCGGTGATTTCTTCGCTTAACCTATTACCCTAAATCAATTTAATTTCATGTCGATCATTGATCTATTCTTCTAATATTCCTGGTACTAATTAACAATTATACACTTGTGTTGAATCTTGATCTACTACGAGGTTTGTTATTAGTTTACTTTTGATTCGATTGGTTCTTGTGTTATGCAGGGTTCTTGCGATCACAGATTAGGGTTTTGGTTTCGACCTTAATTGGACTTCTGTATTATCACGCAATCATTACATAATCATTGGTCCAATTATTTTATTATGGTTTAATAATTACGCTTCAGTTTATATAAACCCTAGTTTCTAAACTAGGGTTTTACTCGGTCTTGTATGAAAATTAGACGTATGATTCTTCTTGATTCTGTTAAGTGCGATTTACTTGTCTAAGGGTTTACTAATTGTTGTGATGTCGCATTTGGTAGAGTCGAATGTTGAGCCTCTATGTTTAGTGGTTAAAGATATTATGGGTAACATTGATTTAGGTGAACTTAATGCACATATTGATGGTGGTTCCTTTCACAATTCTCTGATGTGTATGGTAATCCTAATCATGGTTAATTGGCTAGTAAAATTCGTGACATTGAAAGGCAATTATGAGAGGGGAAACTTGTGTTAGTGCGTGAAGATGGGCTACCGTTAAAACCATCTAATGATGCTGCTGGGATCTCTTCTCCTTTTGATGTTACTGGTGGAACAAGTAACTCTACTCCTACTGAGATCTCGTCTCCTACTCCTCATGGGAGTAAGGCTACTCAAGCTCATGCTTTGTCTTCTAAAGTTACTAGTACTCATACTAATGTTACTGCTTCTAGGAGTAACCCTACTCCTATTATGACTTCTGTGATTACCGCTGATACAAGTAAGGGTAGTTTAAGTACGACTGAACCTCTAAAGGATGTCACTGGTGTGGCGTCCTCTATTATGAGTAAGCATGACTATATTGATGCTATGTTTGGTGTGTCGTTGAAAACAATTAAGGATATTGATGAATTCACTGCGGGGTGTGAAGCTGGTACTTATCCATTGTGGAATGAATTGGAAAGTGATGTTCGTACGACGGTTATGGATGTTGTTTGTGGCTTGTGGGTGGCTTTTGAGGCTGACATGAATGCTAAAACTATGTCTCCAAAACCTACTCATGAGTCTCCTATTGTCCAAGCCGCGGATACCATTGTTTATGCTACATCCCATGTTGGAGTTACGGGTTTGAGGGATAATAATTTTCGTCCCATTATTGCCGAACATGTATTTGAAGGTGTTAACATCTCTATTCCTCGTAAAGTGGTTGAAAAGATTAGTTCTCAGTTGAAACACACTTTATATGGCTACTTTATTGGAAAGAGGAGCGTTTACAGTTGTTGATTATTATGCTAGGAATATTTGAGCGAAACATAGGTTGAAAAGGATTATGATGAACTCCAAAGGCTTCTTTTTCTTTAAATTTGATACACAGGTTGGTTTAGAAGCTGTTTTGGAAGGTGGTCCTTGGATGATACGCAAATCTCCAATAATTCTTAAGAAACGGTCTACATATACTAGTTTGCGTAAGGAAGAATTGACTAGCATCCCGGTATGGGTTAAATTGCATGATGTTCCTATTCAAGTTTTTGAAGAGGATGGGATTAGTTTGATTGCTACTTTTATTGGTAAACCTGTTATGCTTGATTCTTACACAAGCTCTATGTGTAAGGATTCGTGGGGTAGAAGTAGCTTTGCTAGGTGTCTTATTGAGGTCAATTCAGAGGCTGATCTCGTGGAGGTTGTTACTATTGGTATCCCTTCGCTTACTGGGGAGGGTTTCACTAAAGAAACTATACGTGTTGAATATGAATGGAGGCCTCCTAGGTGTAATATATGAAATTTTTTTGTCACACTCATGATCAATGTCCTAAACAGGTGGCGAGTCCTCCTACTGTTGCTACTTCACATGTTGTTACTCCTACTGTGATGCAGAATAATGATGATTTCCAAACAGTGGGTAAGAAGAAGAAGAAGAAGAAAAGAAATGCCAAGACTACTAATGGAAGTCAGTTTGTTGGTCCTTCGGTTAAACATAATTTCAGATATGTTCCAAAGGCGGCAACTAGTTAACCTAAGAAGGGAGCTACTACGTTTGGTAATGCATCTAAATCGTCATCTACGTTGAAGTCTATTGGTAATACCTCAAAGGAAGGTGATATTACTACATCTAATTCATTTTCTGCATTGGAGATTGATGATCAAGACGATGAAGAATATGTTGAGAATGTGTATGATGAATCGGTTAATATATTTACAAATCCAAAGACAGGTGAAAGTTCATCTTTCACAGTAGCTGCTGGTTAGCTTGTTCAGTTTGATGTTTTGTTCTAGGTGCATCTTTGGTTTCTAGAGTTGCAAGTGCTTATGGCATGTTGTAAGCACTAGTTTTAGGTGTTTATCAAGTTGTTTTTAGCTTGAGGTAAATATGGCACTTCAGCCATATTCCATTTGTACTTAACTTTTTTCGGTTTTAATATATTTTACCGGGGTAACCCTTTACGCAAAAAAAACAAACCTTGTATTTTATAGTACTAATACATAAACCATCTAACCTAGTTTAATGATACAAGATGATGTTACAAATGTATAACATAGATCCAAAACAAAATTTCTAGTGGATATGGATTCCTAATCTAAATGACCTTCTTATGACAAGAAGCCTTCAAATGGATAAAGATGATAAGATCACCAATCTTGTAGATCTTCATATGTATATGCTTGTAGTGGATGGAAATGGCAAGATCTTCTAAGACTTGCTTTGGTGGATCATCATGGAAGTATGCTTAAAACAAAATGAAGGTTAGAAGCATTATAATCAAGGGTTTTACATTTTGAATGATTGATGTTAATGGTAGATCTAATGGATACTAATGTATGCTAAAATATAGTGAAAGTGGAGTGTTTCTGAGTGTGAAAACGGATATGCAAAGGTTTTTATTTATAGGAAAAAAATCCAAAAATGTTTCTGACCCTAAGGATCCATTTGAAAAGGGATCCGACTGCTTAACCCAAAGGAATCTACGAGATCCGGCATAGCTGTGTAAAAACTCCGGGTTTTGGGTTATAAATTCTGGGTCTTGGGTGATGGGTTTTGGATTTTGGGTCAGGGTATTGGGTTTTGGGTCATGGGTACTCAATATGAGGTCATGCATGATGTAAAGGAAATTTTGGGTCATGGGTCATGGACTTTGGTCATGGAAACCCAACATGATGTCATGCATGAAGTAATGTTTTGTTTGTTTGTTTGTTTTTTTTTTTTTTGTTTTTTTTTTTTTTATGTAAAATGTAAGTATCAAGTGTTACTTGTAAGTATTATAGAAATGATTTTATGTAAACTTTTATACTAAAAATGTTTTAGACACAAATATGTTTAAACGACTCTAACAAGTATTCTTAATGGTTTGTTGGGGGTTTGATCATAATGCAACATACCAAACATGTACGAACGTGTGTTGTAGCGTCATTTGAGTACTTGATACGTCGAGAGGTGTTAAAATTATGTTGAGACAGAAAATGATTATGAGTAACTTGTATATTTTACGTTATGTATTACAAGTTACATGTTTGTCATCAATCAAAACAAACGAGACTGTATATATTAAATATCGTAATATTTGCACTAATAATCTCCCTCTTTTTGATGATGATTCCAAAATATATGTAAACGTAATAGATAGTAAAATATTAAAGTTAGTTATATCCATATGTAACACCCCTAAATCTCGGTACAACGGAAGATTTAATCAAGTTTTCGGGGCGTTACATGGATTGGTACATCACACAAGTATAGCAAACAAGATAGTCCTTTACAACTCAAAAACCAATCCCAAATTTAATTATCCAATACAATTATCCCAAAATAGTTAAATGTAAGGCCCAACATAATTTATAAAATAGGTCCGTATAATATTATCAGAGTTTAAATATGACCCTTCAACCAATGCCTCCTTGTCAAGCTTCCATAGAACAAACATTCCAAACATCACTTAAATACCTGAGAAAAACATGCTAAAAGGTCAGCTAACGCTGGTGAGTTCATAGGTTTAAATTCAAATTCAATAGTGGACCTATAGGAGTTTATTTGCTATGCGAGACCTAAGATAGATACACAATATCACACCAATCACATACCAATATCACAATCAACAATACCATCAATAACATATCCGACGTGATAGTAGGGCCCTAAGCGACTCTAGCCAGCGTAGTCGTAGCAAGGTCTAGAACAAATGCTAACCTAGACTAGGTCGAGGTAGAAGTCTATACTTATCTAGGCAAGTGTTATAGCAATTATGATTGCTACCCTAGACTAAGGCAACATCTACCACATATCTATCTAAACAGTCAAGCACATAAGCAAATCAAAATAGTTTAAAAGGTCCAAAAGAGTAGCATGATTTCTCACCCCAAATTAGTTAAAACAGAGATAAAAGTGGGGCTATGAAACTCACCTCAAGCAAGCAACGCACAAACAAACACTAGCAATGAAGATAACAGCTAACACGACTCAGCAACTACTGACTCGGCACAACCTATTAATATAAACCAAATTTTAATATATATTTCTCAAAATCAACGTTATCTACCCCAATGTATTCCTTTTCTTTATCTCCAAAAATATCTTGTTTCACCGTTTAGTCCTAGCGTTTGGTATCGTCGTGTGTGTGTATCGACTCAACATGATATTATGAATGCACTCAACTAACCACAATGTGACTCAATGCAACACAATGAGATGTCTAAGCGATAAGCTCCATAGTCCAATAAGTTTCGGAATAAATAGTAAGACCTTATCGAATTCGTCAACTCGATAAACTCAATTACTTATTCGTGTCGCTTATTATCCCATAAACCGGTCGCATCCTAACAAGTCATAAGGATAATTCACCCATTAATAACGTTATCCTACGTACCTAGCGGCCTCTTATTAGATTCGTCAACCTAATAAGTCCACCGTCCACGTGGATCGACGCTATTAATGTTAGGTCATCCGTAACCCATGCACAAGACGTAAATAGAATTAAATACTTGAAAATGGTATTAAATGCTCATAAATGGCACATTTCGATAAACATGCACTCGAAACATTAAATACTTATTAATTAGAAAACATTTCCGTTTTTAGTCGTTAATTCCCATTTAAAATAGTGAATAACAAGACAAGTCTTGTTATCGAGGGTTTTGGTATAAAAACCATTTATTATTTATGTTTCATAGTTTTATTAACATTTTAATATATATATATATATATATATATATATATATATATATATATATATATATATATATATATATATATATATATTACGTCAATTTCAATATTAGTTTCAAATCGTTATTCGTTTCGAGTCCACAAGCACGAGTCATGACTTCTCGGCTTTTAAATCAATCTATAGTCCAATATATACTAAAGTCCATGTTACGGCGTTGTCGGGGTCAACTATGACTAAAAAGTCAAAGTAACACCGACGTTGCTCAAAGTTGAAAATTTATAATATAGTCCAAGTAAATAATCAAAATAGCGCAAATCAATCTCCAATCAACCCATATAAATCTCGCCATCCAAGCAAACTACCAAAAATACATGTAACCAATGGTATGACCCTAATGGTCATGGCACGGTTCCGATTAAGACCACGTGAACCAAACAAGCCCTAGAAGCTTTTCGGCTCCACGCGTCTCATCCAAACACCAACAACAACTACCAACAAGATACCACAACAACCCGACCCGGACCCTTGGTCCATATGGCTCACGTACGCACACCATGAGCCACGTACGAGTCCCTAGTGGCTCGTACGCCTCATCAACCACATCCAAACACTCCCAAATGGCTTCTACAACAACCAAACACAATCAATCAACCTCCAAACAACATCCAATCATCATAACCATCAATTAATCTAAACCAACATCATGAAACTATGACTAAAATGCAAAAACACGATAAAATGATACAACACACGATACCAAATTACTAGTTACATGTTTTATTAGTTGTAAATTAGTTTTAGACTCATGTTTCACCATAAACCCATTTATGTCGAGCCTTGTACGAGCCATAAAAGCCTCGCACGTGACTTTTCATGGCTCAAACGAGCTTCACCCATGTTCCTTTTACCTTTTCTAAACCCGATCTACAAAGTTACTTGAAAACTCTAGAATCACGAATACTTTTTGCAAAATTTTAAGCTGTTAATGAAGGCTTCTATAGGCGTGCCATATATGGATGGAAAGAGGAAAGATAGATCTATCAAATGGTGGTGGTGGTGTAATGTCACTCTGTTAGGAATTAGAAATTCCAGGTATTAAAGAGTCGGTCACCTCAAGTATATGTAATCGTTAGAAAGCTCGTAGTCATAGTTATTTTATGTTAAGTAGTATTTTGTTAAGTAACACCGTGGAGGACGGACGGGTGTTTACCCACTGTATGCCTGATCCACAGCCCGTTGTGTGGCGTTTTATGTAAGACTATAAATACTCTCTACCTCCCAAGGTAGAGAGTTGGAGCTCATAATAATATCTTTCACTTTCTCTCACTAAGTTCCCTATACCTCTAACTTTCTCTCTCTAAAACACTCTTGTACGCCCACTTGTGTTAATGGTTTGATGTGTTTGTGAAATCCAATATCCTACAATTGGTATCAAGATCCATGGTTTGATCACTCATCTTTCATGCTCCTTGTTTTGGTGGATTTCATAAGGTTTTTGGGGTATTAAGGGTTTAGGAGAGTTTGATTCATTTGGACAAATTCTAGTGTTAAAGTTTGAATTTTGCTTGTACTTTTGTGTTTAGGATCATCATATGTGTTTATGTTTTGAATTGGAAGGCTTAAATCATTGTGGTTTGGTTGTTTTGGATTGAAAAGTGGTGGTTTTGAATAATACTTAGGCGAGTTGAGTCGTTGTATTTTTCTTGGTTGCGAGTTGACTTGTTCTTGGAGCGAGTTGTCTATGCGAGTTGCTTATTGAAGCGACTTGTTCTTGGAAGCGAGTTGTCTATGCGAGTTACTTATTGGGCGACTTGTTCTTGGAGCGAGAGTTGCCCTAAGCGTGTTGTTATAGAAGCGTGTTGGGTTTTTATGCGACTTGGCTATTAAGCGAGTTGTCTCTTTATGCGACTTGTGTTCTATGCGATTTGGCTATTAAGCGAGTTGATTGTGTTGCGAGTTGATACTAATGCGACTTGGATATTTATTAAGCGAGTTGATTGTGTTGCGAGTTGATACTAATGCGACTTGGCTATTTAGCGAGTTGATTCCTTACGTCAAAACTTCAAACGGCCATAACTTTTGATCCGTAACTCCGTTTCAATGAAATACATCCAAAACGACCGGACAGGCTGAATATTGTGAAGTTTCACCATAAAGTCGTGAAACGAATTTTTTGAGGCCCAAATCCCCTCCGAAAGGAAGTTATTGAGGTTTTAAGTTTTTAGACCTAAAAATTCTCTGTAAAAACGTGCATCAACCAATCCAAATCTCAACCAATCAACATTTCAGCTTTTCCTACAAACATTCTAAAGTCCTATCACACAATCGTCTTTCATTGTATCGATCCATCGGTCATCTTAACACCTTCTACTGGTCATTGCTTAACGGTTTCGTCTTGATTTTAGTAAAATCCCGTGAAAGATTCTATTTCTCGGTTTAAATCATAGACGTGTAAAATCCCGTGCATCCTTCCACATCATGTCTTACTCTCTGACCCGGTGATTTGAAGTGCTTAAACTGTATGATGTTGTGGACAACAATGATAATGTATGCTGCGACATCAACGATTAAAGATGATTGAATTAAGCAATGAGGATGTGAGATCTCCGTGTTGAGAATCTAATGAGAAGAATTGCACCGGTCAAGCTGAGAATGCCATGCAAATGGAATGCAGACATTGAGCCCTATCACTACTTCATCTGCACCTCATACATGTTATCCATAGGCGGGGATCGAACATGTAGTGCTCTTTTCGCCAGACTTACCTACATTGGCAAGAAGCTTGTTGTTGAACTTAGAACATTTAAAGCTGCAACTTACCAATGAAGAGGTTCAAAAGGATGGTTCCAGCGCTCTTCAAGTAATCTACAAACAATTTCGACCATTCATCGTGGGGAATATTCGCAGATTACGATCAACACTTGACTGAATTTCCTTCAAAAACATCTGGAATGGAAATTCAGGAATTCATTGAGACATTTATCCAACTCATGGATAATGTGAAAAATTACATTGAGGATACTGCACAAAAGGATGAAAAAGTGAATGAGTGTCAGTGCGGTTGAGAGATTGTTGTGCTAAGTTGGGTAATGTATCTGTTGAAGAATCGGGTATTCTGAATGCGAGAATGTTAGAAAACAAATAATGATGAGTCGAAAAATGCTAAAATACAATCTTCATGCTCATGTTCACAAGAGAGAAGTGCACCAATCACAACCTGTTCAAGCTAATGCAAAGGAACGCTCCATGGAAGCTTCGGATGTACCCAAGATAGAGATGCACCGGCCACAACATGTGCACGTTAATGCAGAGGAAAGTTGCATGGAAGTTTCTGCTGTACCTAGGTATGCATCTTCTACTCAAAATGATGATTATGAATTGCATGAGTACTAGCGCATTTGTGCTTGATGACTCCTTGACCATTGAACTCAATACCTATAAGGATCAAGTTGCCATATACGAACAGCGTGCTAAGTTTGAACTTACCACTCGTGAGCAGGAGATGGATATCCAAATGCATACAATTATTAGAAAAAGTAATTTTAGAGAAGAAGTATTAAAACAAGAGTTAAACTCCTTACAAGAAAAGCTTTCCAAAACTGCTAAGCAAAAACACGAACTTCAAGAAAATGTTAAAATGCTTAAGCAAGAATTCAAGGCTAAGGAATCAAAACTTTTGAATGATTTTTCCAATCTAAAAACTTTGAAAAACAAGCTTGAAAATAAGTTGTACGTACAAGGGAATACCATTCAGACTGCTCACATGATCACTAAGCATAGAGTCTTAAGTGATAAGCATAGCATTCCCCTTGTTGAGGAACCAAATCCAGAGGTAATTAAAAAGGCTAGAAATGCTCATAAGGTGCTTTATGATGGTAATGAAATCCTTAAACCTAGGCAGAAACCTAGTTGCGTTGATTGCACTGAGGAAGATAAGAAATCTGATGAAGTCACTAGGGAGAAAATGAATAAGAAGTTAGAAGATCCTAAGTGTAAAAAGAATAACATAACGATCAAACCCCATAATTACACTAAAGAAAATTGGATCTCCTTGAACAAGTTTAAGCCTCAGACTCTATTAACCCCTGAACAAGTGTTCAGGAAAAAGGATATGGAAATGCAAAAAGCTGAAAATCTTGTTGAAAAGAATCCCCCTTGTAGGAAATTGCCTAGAGCAACTGTGTATCCTCCTAATACACCAATGCATTTAGTTCCTAGAACTATTGCCACTAAGAGCAAGACCTTAATCAGTCAATATGTTATATTTCAGCTGTTTGTTGATTTTGAGAAAACGTGTAAAAAGAGAATCACACCTACAGGGATAACTAGGGGAAAGGGGTTTTGAGTAAACTAAAGAATGTTATTTAACTGAAGTCATGCCTTTCTTTAAACAATTAAAAGGTCAATTTGAGAGTCTTAAAAAGGAATAAACTCAGATATTAAAGAAATGGAGAAGGAATTTGATGCAATGATAGTTGAGGTTAGTGACTATGAGAGAGAGTTAAAATATAGTGAGATTGAGAGGAAGAACTTGCATACACTGAATGAGAATCTGATTTCTGAATGTATTGCTCAAGATGTGTTTTACACTGCTACGAATTGTTCAATTAATGCATCTCAATTTCATGAATTATCTGTTTGCTCTGAGTCTCCCATGATCGTATCATTGAGCTTGAAACAACAAATTCAAAATTGCATGAGAAAATAGAACAGGATGATCATGATAACTTGGTCAAACATTATTCTAAATTGGAAGTTGAGCATCTTGCTTTGCAATTAAAATATCAACATCTAAAAGAAAATGTTAAAACTTCAAATTTCAAGACATCTTGGATGCTCTGAGTTTGATGCGGTTTTGAAATCAACAAGCGTGATGAACAAATTGAGCTCATTGCCACACGATCAAAAGATTGAAAGCCCAAATTTCACAACTGAAAGGTGAAAAGAAGGATGTGACTGGTTCCCATATGCCTCCACCTTTAGATTCTCGGAATTTCCAACTTCAAAACATAATTGATAACTTGCAAAAGGAAAATGATTGTTTTAAAGCTGAAATTTCAAAGGTTAATGATCAAAACAAAGATTTATGTGATTCATTTAAAGTTAATCATCATAAACAAATTGAAAAGATAACTTCTTTACTTAACGATATTGAGAATCTAAAGCGTGAGGTGAAAGGAAAGTTGCCAATCCCAAATTGCAAATACTCTGTTCCTAAGGTTTATGCTTGTGATAAGTATGCTATCGATATGTTATATATTCCCCCGCCCATTAGGAATAATGAACTTGCACATAAAGCTTATCTCTCATACCTTAAGGAAAGTTTGAAGGGTCTCCGTGAGATTGTTGAAGATGAAAGATTAGAAAAACCTTTTGATAGTACTATAGCCTATGCCTGCATGGATGCCAAACGATCTCAGGAACTCTTAGAGTATGTAATTGTCACAAGTCCGAAATCTAGCAATAGGAAAGATAGAATAGTTGTGCCTTGTTCTATGCCTAAAGCCAAGCATGTGACCTTTGATATACCTTGTTCCATGTCGAAATTCAAGCAAGCAACACGTGATGTGCCTCCTAGAATTTCGGATCCGCACTTCTAGACCGGAATGCGAGAAAGTAGTGAAGCCATGTAATGTTCCCATCGTTACTTCTAGAGATGTTAAGATTGACACTAAAGTTAGCGGGTCAAAACCTAGAAGCAATGCAAAGAAGGATAGGATTACGCAAACTAAAAGTGATCATGATAAGGAAGTGAAAGAACACCATAGGGACAAGAAGTTTGATTTGAACAAAAAGAATCGTGTTAGTTCTAGTATTAGCTCTAAGCTTACTAAAATTAATTCGAGGCCTTATGCTGTCTGCAAAACATGCAAAAATTGTTTATCTTCGGTAATCATGATAAATGTGATGTGTTATTTCGAGGTCTAAGATTCATAACCCGTTAAGAAAGTTTGGAGAGTGAAGCAGATTAAGCAATCACGGAAACCTACAGGGAATGTGTTTACAAATGTAGGATTTCGGTGGAAGCCCACAGGTCGAATATTAACGCATGGCAAACCTTACCCCTTAGCTAGATCCACTATGCCTAGAATAGTGCACTTAAGGTTTGGAAGCCAAGCGGTAGAATAATCCCATTAAGCACAAAAGGTCATTTGACTAAGTCTGATGCTTCTACTAGTGCAACTCCTAGTGATAATGCCATTGCATCTAGGGTTTCTGGTGATTCAAAGATTGTTTGTGCTAACCAAAAGGAACCCATCGGCCGTGGGGATCCAATGTTTCCAATTCTCGTCTTCGTCATTTGTCCAAAGCAAGTCGATTACAAATCGTCCCTTGGTATTTGGATTGGGACTCTAAACATATGATTGGGCTCTTAACAATGGCGTCTGTTCACATCGATTCGAGGCCTCGTACTTCATCATTATGGCGTCTGCGGATAACACCAGGGCCCGTTCTTCAAAGAAAAGAAAGGTGTACGCTTGATCGCTTTATCTTCAAAAGAAGAGAAATCTTCATGTTTATGACCATTATCATCGACATTCTTCATCAACAAGCTTCATGTTTTCCCACGCTCTGTCAACCCTCAAGTGGATCTACGTTCATTGGTGTTTATTCTTATTCACTTGTTCAAATCAAAAATGGCAACTTCGGATGCAATTTTTGAGAGGAGAAAGAGTGCATATACTACATGTTGATGGATGCTTGATTTATGGTCGTATGACTCTCCTTCAACGCCTAATGCTTCACCTACTAAGGATAACTGGGATTCATTATTTTTCAAAGATATGTTTGATGCGTACTTTCAATCTCCAACGAATGTTGATCATCTAGTTTAAGGCTCATGCTCTAGTTTCTCTCTGACTCAACAGGTTCACCATCTAAGAAGTACTTCTCGGAATTCTCAAGAAACCTTATCTCCAATTACTTCACAAGGCGTTGATAACGACTATCATGATGTTGTAGTTGCACTATTGAATAATGATCCGCTCTTTGGTATATCTTTTCCAAATCTTCACGGATTATTGTTCATGAATAATGATCCGCTCTTTGGTATTCCTTTGCCAAATCTTCACGGATTATTGTTCCTCTCATGGTGCACGTTATAAATCAACCACATGAACATTAAGGAAAATGACTACCTCATCCGCTCGATAACATTATTGGTGAATCTTCGGTCGGTTTCTACATGTATACCTTAAGGAAGAATGCATTGATGTTGAGGAATCATTTGCTTCCGGTTCATTCGAGTGGGTCAACGTACATCTGATTGTATGTTTATTCACGTGTTGGACATTTGACACAAGTTGATTACTTAAGAGTTAATCATGTATCACTTATTTGAGATTGAATTTGACCTTCACAAAGGCGTGTTCTTATTTGATAACTTGCTCGGGCTTAAGAATTTGAGTTGAAGGCTTGGTTTATCTAGTTACCAACGGTCGGAGTGGATGGTGAAGACACAGTTAACTATCACTATTAGGAGTTCGTTGTTTTACTCGGTGTCACATGCAGGATGACGATGTGGATAAGATCAAGAGGTGTTAATGTCTCATACCTTGTTTGAGTGTGAGTACTTAGAGATTTGCTTGAAGCATAGATTCTTGACACCGTTCTTCCATCTTTAAGTGCAAGCTTAAGACACAAATGCGGGGAATTCGACTTCAGTTTCAAGTTTGGTATATCGGGTTTTTCTTCAACAGTGGTCACTTCAAATTGTCTACATATGGGTTGATAAAGATAGTCGAGAGAGTTTATGTAGATTGATTCTCCACGGATTCATTTGGGCTATTTGAGTTCTTCTCACAAGATTTCAAGTTTATGGATATATTATGTTTTTGATTAGGGTATCAAAACCATTTTGGGGAAGGATATATTATTCCAACTATTTGGGGGAAGTGGTCTCTGGAGACCTTTGGTTTATGTTACTTGATGTTGAGGTTGGAAGAAATGTGAGAAGAATATTTGGAACATGAGATGATCACGCCTATCGACATCTTATATACGGTTTATGATAAAGTGCTTTTGGTTATATGCACAACATGTTCACTTGATCGAGCTAATTGATTATTTCGAGTTGACATCCACAGTGATGATTAGTGACTCAACATGTTACATGGATGTCATCGTCTCTACTCTTGTTGGGTACATGTGTACATTATGTGCTGATTGGTTATATGTTATATAACTGGAATGCACTTGGTAAAATGAAGATGTTGATATATTGTTCCCCTAAATAGACAATTGGTCAATCTCGAAGAGTAAGGTGTACATCGGGATGCACAGGCCGGAGTTCATGTGATCGGTGCGTGTCAGGTTAATCGGTTTGATAACCAATAGGGCGATCAATGTTTCAACTTGTTACCGGTGTTCTCGTGTTCTTGAGGTCTTGAGCTTCAATCAATGAGACCGCTTTGTATTCAACTCTACTTCTTAGGTAAATGGTCTTTATTCGATGTTTGTCGGTTTGGGGGGAAGCTACCAAAGATTCAAATTGAGAAGGCTCATGTCCAGACGATTTTCTTAGAAGCATCGAATGCTTTGGTGGCGAAAGTTTAAGAGATGTTGATTCCTTTCTTCTAAAGCGTCTTTAACGATATCTTTATCTAGGTACTCATTTCATCATTCTCTTAAACTAATTTATCTCTTGTAAATATTTATTCGAAAAACAAAATACAAAATTATAAAACCTTCAAAAAAAAATCAAATAGAAAAATATAAAACTTTCAAAATCCATAAAAATTTAAAAAATTCGAAAAATCTTCAAAAAAATATTGTCTTTTTGTCATGTTTCTCTCGATTCGATAATATCTACGGTCTTGATGTTGTCATTCAAAGAATGACACGGGACTTTAGATGTTGTTCGAATTTTTTATATAAAAAAAAAAAAAAAAAATCAAAAAATCAAAAATTATTTTTGGGAGAAAGAGAAAAAATGGTTTATTGTCATTTCGGATAACAGCTTTTTCAAAGAAAGAACAGAGCCATACTTTATCATGTTTTCAAAATTCCATGCTCGGATTCTTTAAACATTTATCTCTTTGAAAACTAACTGCTGTGAAAAATAATTCAGTCTCTATTTTTGATAATCATCTGGACTTATTTGTCAAAATATCAATCTCTCAATCAACAACCTATGTCATTGATTGAGGGGGAGAATGATTTCAATTAAATTAAAAAGTTATTTGGCATTCAATTGTTTTCAAAAGATATTCAGGCATGTTTTATCAATGGAGTTTAAAGTCTTAAAATCCGATCATTATCAGTTAAAACGCTTTCATAATCAAGTCACAATTCTCCTTAAAAGCTTTCAAAATCAATTTAAATCTATAAGAGATCACAAATCTCAAATGATTTGATAATTGTGATCGGGGAGAATGTGTGATTTAAATTGGATTTAAACTAATAATTTGGTAAATGGTTTTATAAGGATGTACAAGCTCTCCTTCCCACATGTGACAAACGATTTCAAATTTTCCATGCACATGTTGAGGGGCAGCATCTATCTTAAACCTATGATTTGAAACGTGATAACTTATCTCAAGGTGCAGGTTCCCTCTAGTATGTGCAAAACTCTTTTCAAATCTCGAGGCACATATTGAGGGGAGCAAAATCATGAAAACCTCATCCTTCCCCAAAATGCTTTATCTACTTGATTCGATTAGGGAAGTGATGTTGATATTTTTTTGAAAATGGTAATCAAAGAAGTTAATTCTTTCTCTTGCCTCCGTGTGGAAAACTATTTCAAATACTTGATTCACATATTGAAGGGGAGTTCTTCTTCTAAAAATATAAAAAACAATTCAGGTACAAAATGCTTTGATAAAATATCATAAGTATTTGGATTGATTTTCAAATGGTTTTCAATTGGTTCCTATGGCAGATGAACAATACCAAAAGACCGACCAACTTTACATTATGTATGGTGATATAAGGACGATAAGGTTAGGTATGTGTTCCCATGATTCGCTAACCGGAGGGATCTACCAATGGACTATCCACTAGTTAGTGTAGAGTTCTTAGGTATGATGATAAAAGGAGAAAAATGAGATATGGAAAGAGTGCGGACTAAGACTGAGCTAGTACCGGAATAAACCCAACAAGGTTCTTGCTATGAAGTCTCGGTAAGCACTGAAGGGGTTGAAGAATGAAAAGAATTGAATGAGAAAAGGGTGAAAACAAATAGCCCTCCATATATTCAACCTTAGGGCAGAAACCGGGTTCAATTCAAATGCTACAGATGGTAACATCGGTATTGAAGACAAGACGTCATGGACCCAGTGACGCACTGCACTTCAACTTTCCAAACCACTCAAGTTCCTCTTAAAAGGAGTTGTTTCATTCTCACGGGGAACCGACATTATCTATCAACTTTCTCTTAGAGATTGTTGATATTGAAGGAGGAGACCCTCTCCCTAGTCTCCGATATAGGATCCAATAATGCACAAATTGAGTCTAGTGCCACGAGATCATCAATAAATCTCATTAGGACACTTTCAATGAAGACTCTCTGTTTCACACAATGTGGAAAGAGAGATTATATCTTGAGTCCTACGCATTATCCTTGTGGTATTGCGTAACATCCGAGTGATGTGTTTACATATTCACTGTGAAGATGGAAAGCCTTCTGGAGCCAACATCTAACAAGCTCCCGGTAGGTGGCATGTGAGATCTATTATACAGATCAACCATGTGACAAGCCGAACGAAACAATGGGGCGATTCAATCTTTTGAATCAATCCCGGTTCAAAGTTATGGATTGACGGATACCTTTGAAAACCGGTCTTTGTGCTTTAAAACTCTTTTCATTAGCACGTCGACCGTGTACTAATTTTTCAAATCAAAAGGTGTTTTATGATTGATAATTGATTTTCATTAAAACCTTCGTTATATTGCAAAAACAATTTCTATTGAGCAATACGCGATTGTTTTTCAAATCTCTTTTCATCAATCGATGGACGTAAATTATTGGTTCACTCACTCCGTGTTGTCTTCTTTGAGACGTTCCGGTTTGAGAACGGCTAGAGCACCGCGAAACCTCAAAGGAAATTCTTGAATTATACACGATCACAGCGTACTTGTCTTGCGATCAGCGGGAACCGTGGGCGTGTACCTCAATTCAACGAAAGTGATCAAAGACACTTTCGTGCGCTTTATTGCTAACTGTCTTATGCGGTACACCCGACGCGTTTGCGTACCGATCGAATGAAGCGGTCAATACATAGCCGCATGCTCACCTAACACATTCATCTCAAAAGAAATCATGATTAGTGCATCAATGACTCGGATATTTTCACTCCATGCTTCTGCTACGCTGCTGCCAATATCATGAATCAACTAAAGCTTCCGCTACTTTGATGAGAAGATATCATGATCCAGAATGTGAGCATGTCGGTCCGAATGTCACAACATCACATAGAACCAACACCACAATGAATGTCTCGAGATTTTCGGTGATGATCTCAAAAGCTGGCTCAAATTTATTATCACGTGGATCTGTAAAAGACCTTCTTCTAGAGTAACCAAACATGCAATGAGAAGAATCAATGACTACGAGCTTAGGAGCAAAGTACTACATCAAGAATACAAGAACAATTGTCAATGTCATATCTGTTTGTATTCAATGTAATTTTAGTATATGTTTGAGGTGACCTCCCTTAGGGGAGATTGTTAGGAATTAGAAATTCCATGTATTAAAGAGTCGGTCACCTCAAGTATATGTAATCGTTAGAAAGCTCGTAGTCATAGTTATTTTATGTTAAGTAGTATTTTGTTTAGTAACACCGTGGAGGACGGACGGGTTTTTACCCACTGTATGCCGATCCACGAGCCCGTTGTGTAGCGATTTATGTAAGACTATAAATACTCTCTACCTCCCAAGGTAGAGAGTTGGAGCTCATAATAATATCTTTCACTTTCTCTCACTAAGTTCCCTATACCTCTAACTTTCTCTCTCTAAAACACTCTTGTACGCCCACTTGTGTTAATGGTTTGATGTGTTTGTGAAATCCAATATCCTACACACTCGCCGGAAAAGTGGCCAAAATTGGCCGGAATAGGGGCGGCGGTGGTGGTGGTATATTAGGGTTAGGGTTTTTAGTTGTAGGAGAGAGAGTAGAGAGAGAAATTGTGTTGTGTGTGTGTTTTAGAGAGAGAAAAAATGGGGAAAATGAGGGTCGGATGAGGGTATATATACTTTGAGTTGAGGACTAAAATAAAAATGAGCAGGGGAGGAGGGGGGCGCCGACCACCTCAAACAAGGGGGTCAAACTCGTAAATTTTGTAAAACTATCTCGTTTACCCATTCCCGAGCTCATATATTGTCCTACGAGTGTCCCACGACGTTCCTTTGACTTTCTATCGCTTTAATTTATGTTCTTCCACAAGTTTTGAC
Organism: Chrysanthemum makinoi; assembly: GCA_910596185.1. Classification (NCBI taxonomy): domain Eukaryota; kingdom Viridiplantae; phylum Streptophyta; class Magnoliopsida; order Asterales; family Asteraceae; genus Chrysanthemum; species Chrysanthemum makinoi. Next base: position 282,310,963 of record OU343225.1, on the reverse strand, counting down.
TATTTATTTGCCAAGTTTCGAGTTACGGTTTAAAAGTTACCTTATTTCTTGTTATAGGATTTTATTGTGCCAAATCACATAGTGCTTAACGAAAAGAGCTAAAACTCACACGACAACTCATACGATAATAAAATAAATCATAAAAACCAATAATCGATATCAAAACAAGTCTTGGTCAATCAAAATAGTTCTAAAGGCAAATACTCGGTTTAACTTAGCATAATGTGGTTACCTAAAAGAGGCTCCCTAATTGCCAGTTGTCACAGACCTCGGCCTCCCGAAGAAACCCGTCTCGGGTTTCACTCCGAGTTGCTTGATGTCACGAAAAGTTTAGGATACTTCCTACGGAATACGTCCTCACGTTCCCAAGTGAACTATGGTCCATGTCGAGAGTTCCAACGAACTTTGATAATCGGAATATGGCTATGCTTCAGCCGTTTAATCTCACGATCCATGATCTCAATAGGTTCCTCAACGAAATTCAATTTCTGATCAATACAGAAGTCTGTTAAAGGTACAACTATGTTTTCCTCCGAAAGACACTTCTTAAGATTACTAACATGAAAGACATTGTGTACACTGCTCAATTCCGAAGGTAGCTCAAGACGGTAAGCTCTTTGGTCCGATTCTTTCTAGGATTGGAAAGGGACCAATGTATCGGGGATTGAGTTTTCCACGCTTGCCAAAACGTATCACTCCTTTCCAAGGAAAAACCTTTAACATAACACGATCTCCAACCTGAAAGTCTAGGGGTTTACGTCTCCTATTGGCATAACTCTTTTGTCTATCATGAACGGTTTGCAAAAGATTACGAATCTGAACTATCTTCTCCGTGGTTTCTAGAACGAGTTCGGGACCGGTAAGCTGACTCTCGCCAACTTCCGCCCAACAAACTAGAGAACGACATTTTCAGCCATACAACGCCTCAAATGGAGCGGCCTTAATGCTAGAATGATAACTATTGTTGTAGGAGAATTCGGCCAAAGGTAGGTGTCTCTCCTAACCTTTGCCGAAATCGATGACATAGGCTCTAAGCATATCCTCTAAGGTCTGAATGGTTCTTTCACTCTGACCATCGGTTTGAGGATGATAAGCAGTGCTCATATCCAAATTTGTTCCTAAAGCTGACTGTAAGGATCTCCAGAAGTGGGATGTAAAACGGCTATCTCGATCGGAAATGATAGATACCGGTACTCCATGACGCGATACTATCTCCTTGATATACAGCCGAGCGAGCTTGTCGAGACTATCGACCTCGCTAATGGCCAAGAAGTGTGCAGACTTAGTCAAACGATCTACGATTACCCAGATAGCGTCATTACCGCTAGCTATTCTAGGTAATTTGGTGATAAAGTCCATGGTGATTCGCTCCCATTTCCATTCAGGGAGTTCGGGTTGAACTAAGAGTCCTGAGGGTTTCTGGTGTTTGGCCTTTACCTTAGAACAAGTCAAGTACCAACTGACATACTGAGCTATGTCGGCTTTCATGTTAGGCCACCAGTAGAGTTTCTTCAATTCTTGATACATCTTATCAGCTCTGGGATGAATAGAGTATCTTGATTTATGCGACTCGTGCATAATCAACTCACGGATTCCGCCATGAAATGGTATCCAGATTCTGTCTCCGAAGCATAGGGTTCTGTGAGAACGCTTCAAGAAGCCGTTTTCACTTTCTACCATTCCATGCAGATTCTCAAATGGATGGTTCTCTTCCGTCAACGCCGTAACTTGGGCGGCTAAAATTTGAGACGGTAGAGGCGAACTAATGGTCATTCCTAGGGATCGAACGAGTAAAGGTGGAATGTTCTCCTTACGGCTGAGGGCATCTGCCACTAGATTGGCTTTACCAGGATGATAACGAATCTCACAGTTATAATCACTGAGCAACTCTAACCAACGACGTTGTCTCATATTCAACTCCTTCTGGTTTAAGATATGCTTCAGGCTTTTATGGTCGGTAAACACTACACACTTGGTTCCATACAAATAATGTCTCCAGATTCTAAGGGCAAACACTACAACACCTAACTCCAAATCATGGGTGGTGTAGTTTTTCTCATGCTTCTTAAGTTTTCGGGAGGCATAAGCTATCACGTTATCCCGTTGCATCAAAATAGCACCTAAGCCTTTATGCGAAGCGTCGCAGTACACGACAAAATCTTCACTTCCTTCAGGCAAATCTAGGATGGGCGCACTACATAACTTCTCCTTCAGATGTTGGAATGCTTCTTCTTCCTTTTCTCCTCATTCATACTTAACGTCCTTCTACGTCAGTTTGGTCAGCGACTTAGCCATTTTGGAGAATCCCTCAATGAACCTCCGGTAATAGCCTGCTAAACCTAGAAACTGGCGTACTTCTGATGGGTTCCTAGGGGTGGCCCATTCCTTAATGGCCTCAATCTTGGCTGGGTCAACATGAACTCCTCAACTATCTATCACGTGACCTAAGAATTGCACGGCCGCAATCTAAAATTCATACTAAGAGAATTTGGCATACAACTTCTCTTCTCTCAACAACTCTAAAATGAGTCTCAAATGCTCTTCGTGCTCCTCTCTATTCTTGGAGTATATCAAGATGTCGTCTATGAATACTATCACAAACTTATCCAGATATGGCTTACACACTCGGTTCATGAGGTCCATGAAAACTGCTGGCGCGTTGGTCAAACCAAACGACATCACTTGGAATTCATAGTGCCCATAACGAGTCTTAAACGCTGTCTTAGGAATATCCTCCTCTCGAACTCTAAGCTGGTGGTATCCAGACCGTAAGTCGATCTTGGAAAAGATACTAGCTCCTTGGAGTTGGTCAAATAGGTAATCTATTCTAGGTAGCGGGTATTAGTTCTTCACCGTCAACTTATTCAATTCCCTATAGTCAATGCACATCCGAAACGATCCATCCTTCTTCTTCACAAACAACACCGGTGCTCCTCATGGTGACGAACTTGGTCGAATGAATCCCTTCTCTGACAATTCTGCCAACAGCTTAGACAATTCCTCCAATTCTCTTGGAGCAAGTCGATAGGGTGCCCGGGCTACGGGTGCAGCACCAGGTATCAACTCAATTTGGAATTCCACTTGTCGGACAGGTGGAATCCCTGGCAGATCGTCGGGAAACACATCCGAAAAGTCTCTAACGACGGGTACATCCTTGAGGTGTCCTTCGCTCTTCTTCTCGCTTTTCTTTTCAGAAATTCGAGCCAAGAAAAGACAACCTCCTCTATCGATGTACTTCTGGGCCTTAATACAAGAGATGATGCTCAACCGGGAGGGACCTCCATAGTCGCTCCGATCTCCTTGTATGCTCAGAAATTTTCCGCCACACGGTACACGCACTATCATCTCATCGCAGATGATGTGTGCACCGTTCTTCGACAACCAATCCATTCTGATGATGACGTCGAAACTCCCTAAGGTAACTGGAAACAAGTCTATGCTAAATGGGTGGTCTAGGAAACTTAAGGTACAATCTCGGACTGTAGTGTCAATCATTTCCCTATTTCTGTTAGCTAACTCCACATCATAGATTAACCCTAAAGGTGTTGGGGAAATTCCTAGTAATGGCATAAAGGTGGTGGATACGAAACTCATATCGGCACCAGTATCAAACAGTATGGAAGCATAGCGATTATTGAGAAGGAACGTACCAGTAACTACGTTCGGGTCCTCACCAGCTTTCTTCCCAATGGCATACACTCGTGCTGTTCCCATGTCTCTCTGCTGATTTCTAGCACCCTGATTTCCCGAGTTCCCTACAACCTCTTGCTTCACAGGGTTTAGGCCATTACTTCCCACACCTCGGTTAACAAATCCTCCTCAATTACCATGGTTTCCCTTCATCCACGGCTCTCGGCACTCATTCTTGTAGTGAACTTTCTTTCCACATCCAAAACAGGTGACAGTGGCCTTCGAGTCCGCTCCTTGTGTAGTTTGAGCAACAACAAGGGGACGGGACCTACCGTCCTTGGCCATGTGTCCTACCTTAGAGCAATTCCTACACACTATTGAGCAGGGTCCATGGTGGTGTCGGTTGCAACGACCACACAAGGGCTTACTACCTTCAAAACCCTTCTTTTCTCCATTTCCTATGGCGTACACCATGGCTGTCTCTAGCCGTTTGTTGCCATTCCCTTTAACAGTTTCATTCCTCTTCCTCTTATCACTCTTACCCTTGTCTCCTCCTTCTAACACATAAGAGTCGATCAAACGCTGAGCCACGGTAATTTCCTAATGCAAGTTAGCTGGCTTCGCAGTGATGACATCATTCCTAGTAGCTAAAGGCAATCCATCAGTATACCTCTCAATCTTAAGGGCTTCAGTGTGAACCATTTTTGGGCAAAGCAGCGACAGCTCTTGGAAACGACGATTGTAGGTCGTCATGTCAGTACCCTTAACCTTATGGTTCAAGAACTCAATCTCTAAATTCTTAACTTCATTCCTAGGATAGTAAGTCTTGATCAGGAGAGCCTTAAACTAGGTCCAAGTCGTGCTATAGGCTATATCACTTCCTACGGATCTGCGATAGTTGTTCCACCAAGTCAACGCTTTGTCCTTCAAGGTGAACGTTGCATACTTTACCTTACAATCCTCTTCATAGTTACTAACGGTAAACACAGACTCAGTTTTCTCCATCCACCTTGTTAGAAAAACCACTCCCTCGGTTCCTCCGAACTCGATGGGACCACATAATCAGAACTCTTTGTAGGCACAACCTCGAGCTCGATTTAGCGGTGGGGTTCCACCAGAGGTGTTAGAGTAATTAGACTCAGCTAGCAGTTCAGCTACACGCTGCGTTTCAAGCTGGTCGATGTGGGCTAGATTCAAAGGCGAAGGGTTTAGTGGAACAGGATCATTCTCAGCACGGTCGTTCACATATGGGTTCCCAACAGCGGGGTTACCAGTATTCTGGTTCTCAACAGGTGGAGTGGTCGGGGTCGGACGACGACCTCAACGGACAGGAGTAACCACAACAGCAGGAGCTGCTCGGTTGGTCCTAGGCGGGTTTCATCTTGGTGCCATTGATCTGAAGGTTAAAATAACAGTTTCATAAGTTCACATTTCACGCTCTATAAGACTGGGTTTGGTTCCAAGGATCACCGGATAACGCACAAATACATAATCAAGGCTAACAAGGATAATACTACATCATAACGAAATAACTAGAGACCGAATCATAACTAAAGGATGCACATTCTAATAACCACAACGCATAGCTTCCAAAGTGGAATACATGAAAGGATACAGAGAAATAAAAAATGATCCTAACAACGATACTAACAAGATAACTAGGATAGATCTACATCTCGAACTAGAGACTACTCAGTTTCAAGATGGTACAATGCCATGAATCTAACACAATCTAGCCACGATCACGAATACCTCTAACGGATCTCCTAACATCGTCAACCTCCCTCTATGGAGATGAAAGCTCAACACGCTAAGTGTCGCAATCACTCTTTAGATCCACGACCTCCCTCTCCAACTCGCCTACCTTGCGCCATAGCGCCCGGTTTGCATCTCAGGTTGTCGCGAACCCTCTCAGCAGGTCTGTTACCTGCTCCTGGAGCTCCGACATACCCTCTCTCAGAATCGTAGTCCTCCTAACTACAGAACCCATATCTACTCTCAAATCCTCTACACTAGCCTTCGATACTCCAACCAACCGATCTGTAAACCTACTAAGCCTAACACCCTGAGATGTAATCCTCTCCCAAATTAGGCCCGTCTCTCCATACTCCTCGGGCTCTAAAGCAAACTCTGATGGTATCTCTGAACCTAGTGGGATACCTATCTTAGGTGAGTGAGGAGGTGAGCGAAAGTCAAAAGGCTGCCCAGGAGAATCAGGCTTAGGCAAAGGTAAGGGAGAGCCTGGTCGTGGAGAATGCGCAGAATGCGCAGGACTCTGCAATGGTGGAGTACCCCCTTTTAGGATATCCTCATCATCCTCCTCCGGAGGATCCTCATCCTCATCTACATACTCCTCCTCGATCTCATGCTCCTCATCGGCCTCATCTTCAGAGGGGGAGTCCATGAGTCGGCGTCTCTGTGTGGGTGAATCCTGAGGTGGTACAGTAGGGGATCTAGGTATTCTAAGACATGGTGATGCTTGTGGTGATGACAGAAGAGAGTGGGCTGCTAGGTGAATATGTGATGATGGTGGTCGCACAAACATACGAGCAGTACTACGAGTAAGTCTAGGAGTCTGGGCTCGTGCTAAGACCTGATGCAATGTGAGCTGCCTAGATGAGCTAGGGCGATCAGATGATGATGAAGTGGAACTAAAGTGTCGGGCAATCACATAGGGATCACCCTGCGCAACAGTCGTCAGAGTCAATGCTGAGGAAGTAGCAATAGCAAGGACATCCTCAGACACATCATAAGCTAATGAAGGCATGGTCTGTGACAAAGGCATAGGGTAGGTATAAGTGTTGGAAAACCACTAGTTGTAATAAGCGCATCAACTCAACCAAAACATATATCACATAATGAAAGCTTTAAAATAGAGGTACCGCATTACTCAAACTATGCCTTTAAATAAAACACATAAGTTCTATTCTATCACATAATCCAGGAATCATATAATCCCAAATCATATCAAACATATAATCAAGCTCATAATCCAAAAATTATAACATATCAATAATCCCATCAAGTTCATAATATCTCGACAATCAATTCACATTACACATAAGTTCTATTCTATCACATAATCCACGCATCATATAATCCAAAATCATATCAATCATATAATCAAGCTCATAATCCCAAAATCATAACATATCAATAATCCCATCAAGTTCATAATATCTCGACAATCAATTCACATTTCCCCAAAATCAATAATCATATCTCAAAACATAAGATCTCAAAAATCAATTCACAATTCATCATATCTCATAAATCAAATTGCAGTTCATACCATACTCAAATAAAGAAACTTCGGTTTGATAGGCTGGCATACGTCGATCGAGGATCAATTTTTCTAAAAAGTGGTTATAGTTTAGGTTTTATTAAATACCTAGTTCTCTTCCAATCTGTAGCACCCCCCAAATCTCGGTACAGCAGAAGACTTAATGAAGTTTTCGGGGCGTTACATGAATTGATACATCACACAAGTATAGCAACTAATATTGTCATTTATAACTCAAAAACCAATCCTAAATTTAATTATCCAATACAATTATCCCAAAATAGTTAAATGTAAGGCCCAACATAATTTATAAAATAGGTCCGCAAAATATAATCAGAGTTTAAATATGATCCTTCAACCAATGCCTCCTTGCCAAGCTTCCACAGAACAAGCATTCCAAACATCACTTAAATACCTGAGAAAAACATGCTAAAAGGTCAGCTAACGCTGGTGAGTTCATAGGTTTAAATTCAAATTCAATAGTGGACCTATATGAGTTTATTTGCTATGCGAGACCTAAGATAGATACACAATATCACACCAATCACATACCAATATCACAATCAACAATACCATCAATAACATATCCGACGTCATAGTATGGCCCTAAGCGACTCTAGCCAGCGTAGTCGTAGCAAGGTCTAGAACAAATGCTACCCTGGACTAGGTCGAGGTAGAAGTCTATACTTAGCTATGCAAGTATAATAGCAATTATGATTGCTACCATAGACTAAGGCAACAACTACCACATATCTATCTAAACAGTCAAGCACATAAGCAAATCAAAATAGTTTAAAAGGTCCAAAAGAGTAGCATGATTTCTCACCCCAAATTAGTTAAAAACATAGATAAAAGTGGGGCTATGAAACTCACCTCAAGCAAGCAATGCATAAACAAACACTAGCAATGAAGATAACAGCTAACACGGCTCAAAAACTACTGACTCGGCAAAACCTATTAATATAAACCAAATTTTAATATATATTTCCCAAAATCAACGTTATCTACCCCAATGTATTCCTTTTCTTTATCTCCAAAAATATCTTGTTTCACCGTTTAGTCCTAGCGTTTGGTATCGTCGTGTGTGTATCGACTCAACATGATATCATGAATGCACTCAACTAACAACAATGTGACTCGATGCAACACAATGAGATGTCTAAGCGATAAGCTCCATAGTCATAAGGAGTCATAAACCCTCCTCAATTATTTATTCGTGTCGCTTATTATCCCATAAACCGGTCGCATCCTAACGAGTCATAAGGATAATTCACCCATTAATAACGTTATCCTACGTACCTAGCGGGCTTTTATTAGATTCGTCAACCTAATAAGTTCACTATCCACGTAGATCGACGCTATTAACGTTAGGTCATCCGTAACCCATGCACAAGACGTAATTAAAATTAAATACTTGAAAATGGTATTAAATGCTCATAAATGGTACATTTCGATAAACGTGCACTCGAAACATTAAATACTTATTAATTAGAAAACCTTTTCATTTTTAGTCGTTAATTCCCATTTAAAATAGTGATAACAAGACAAGTCTTGTTATCGAGGGTTTTAGTATAAAAACCATTTATTATTTATGTTTCATAGTTTTATTAACATATATATATATATATATATATATATATATATATATATATATATTACGTCAATTTCAATATTAGTTTCAAATCGTTATTCGTTTCGAGTCCACAAGCACGAGTCATGACTTCTCGGCTTTTAAATCAATCTATAGTCCAATATATACTAAAGTCCATGTTACGGCGTTGTCGGGGTCAACTATGACTAAAAAGTCAAAGTAACACCGACGTTGCTCAAAGTTGAAAATTTATAATATAGTCCAAGTAAATAATCAAAATAGCGCAAATCAATCTCCAATCAACCCATATAAATCTCGCCATCCAAGCAAACTACCAAAAATACACGTAACCCATGTTATGACCCTAATGGTCATGGCACTGTTCCAATTAAGACCACGTGAACCAAACAAGCCCTAGAAGCTTTTCGGCTCCACGCTTCTCATCCAAACACCAACAACAACTACCAACAAGATACCACAACAACCCGACCCGGACCCTTGGTCCATATGGGTCACGTATGCACACCATGAGCCACGTACGAGTCCCTAGTGGCTCGTACGCCTCATCAACCACATCCAAACACTCCCAAATGGCTTCTACAACAACCAAACACAATCAATCAACCTCCAAACAACATCCAATCATCAAACCCATCAACTAATCTAAACCAACATCATGAAACTATGACTAAAATGCAAAAACACGATAAAATGGTACAACACACGATACCAAATCACTAGTTACATTTTTTATTAGTTGTAAATAAGTTTTAGACTCATGTTTCACCACAAACCCATTTAGGTCGAGCCTTGTATGAGCCATACTAGCCTCGTACGTGACTTTTCATGGCTCAAACGAGCTTCACCCATGCTCCTTTTACCTTTTCTAAATCCGATCTACAAAGTTACTTGAAAATGCTAGAATCATGAATAGTTTTTGAAAGATTTGGAGGTGTTAACGAAGGCTTCTATAGGCGTGCCATATATGGATGGAAAGAGGAAAGAGAGATCTATCAAATGGTGGTGGTGGTGTAATGTCACTCGTCGGAAAAGTGGCCGGAATTGGCAGGAATAGGGGCGGCGGCGGTGGTGGTATACTAGGGTTAGGGTTTTTAGTTGTAGGAGAGAGAGAGAGTAGAGAGAGAAAGTGTGTTGTGTGTATGTTTTAGAGAGAGAAACAAATGGGGAAAATGAGGGTGGGATGAGGGTATATATATTTTGAGTTGAGGACTAAAATAAAAATGAGGAGGAAAGGAGGGGGTGCCGGCCACCTCAAACAAGGGGGGCCAAACTCGTAAATTTTGTAAAACTATCCCGTTTACCCATTCCTAAGCTCATATATTGTCCTACGAGTGTCCCACGATGTTCCTTCGACTTTCTATCGCTTTTATTTATGTTTTTCCACAAGTTTTGACTATTTATTTTCCAAGTTTCGAGTTACGGTTTAAAAGTTACGTTATTTCTTGTTATAGGATTTTATTGTGCCAAATCACATAGTGCTTAATGAAAAGAGCTAAAACTCACACGACAACTCATACGATAATAAAATAAATCATAAAAACCAATATCGATATCAAAACAAGTCATGGTCAATCAAATAGTTCTAAAGGAAAATACTCGGTTTAACTTAGCGTAATGCGGTTAACTAAAATGGGCTCCCTAATTGCCAGTTGTCACAGCATACTACCTTTACATTACCTTCTCCGTTTACACTCTTATCCCCTTTTGTCAAAACAAAAAAGGTGTGTCCTTTGAGTTAAACTACATATCTCCCCAAGAAGGAGAGCGCATCATCCCTAGTGAAGTTAAATTTACAGCTCCTTATTGCTCCCCTAAGTTCTTTGTGTCTCCTAGTTGATTGTCCTTCGTTGTTAATGGATCAATGGATCAAATTTAGAGGCTCAACCTATATCACGGTTAGGGTTGTGCAACATAAAAAAATAGACAGAATATATGATGAAAAAGAAGCAAATGACACGTGCAGATAAGCTATGTTAGACAATTTTCTCTTACTTTTGTTGAAACCCAAAGGAGTGTTGAAGAGTTAAAATGATGATAAATGTGTGCATGCTCCCTCTTGACGGATGCTCCCCCTTGTTCGAGGCATCAAGGTATGAATTAGAAAATCTACAAACAAAATTTAGTGCAAAACTATATGTGTCCTTGGATGTGTAACTCATATATAACAAAGTGTATATACGATACACTCTATAGATGCTCGACGGAAGCTCCCCTTGCTCGAGGGCATCAAGAAAAACCTCTAAAAATAAATATAATCGATGCAAACTCCATCTTTGGATGAGAATGCCACAAGAAAATTGTATATGCATGAATCTACAAGAGAATAATCACTGCAAACATTGTCCGGAGACAAGTATGCCATATACAATACCGGGTATATGAGTGAACCTAAAAGAAAATAAAATGATTAGTGCAAAATTTCTTCCACAGACGAGAATGCCATACACATCAAAAAATATATATGAACATGAACCTACAAAGAAAATATTAGTGTAATATATGTTTCATATTTCGAGAAAGATATATACAATAAGATGTATATATGATGCAATATAAATGATGTATGAAATAAAGAACTACAAACAATAAATATGAGAATGCTATATGATTCTCTGAAATAGATTCCTAGATAAAAAATGATCGAAGAAAGAAAAATAATACAATCCTACTACTTGCATCATCATGGTTGGTGAGGTTTTTCAAGATTTAAAGAATTATTTTGAGAATGAGACGCATTTTATTACGAAATTTAATTGGGGGCATTTGACACCATATGCAAAGATGCTTATAAGTATCGGGATATGTGGATGACCCGTTGATCCATAAAGAGGCATTAAGAAGGGCATTAGTTGGTGTATTTTGGAAGGTGATTTAACATCCATGTGTTGTAGTAGTGGTGAGACACTAGTAGGTTTTTTCTAGCAATTGTGGTTATAGAAGTGATGAAAGTTTTAATGGTAAATATTCTTTTGAAGATTCGGTGGATGACTCAAGATTGATAAAGGTAAAAAGGTTTTTTTTTGCTAAGACTGACCTTGTTGGTTAATGAAGCACTTGAGGTGCTTGACATGGCGACTTTGTGAGTAGTGAAAGTGGGGACAGAAGATGGTACGGAAGATGGTAGTGAATAGTGACTTTGTAAGTCATTGATGATGTCTGAGAACCGATGATGATATGACTCTAATGTCTCTCCTGGTTCAATCATGAAGTATTCATAGGCTAAGTAGATTTTAGATTCCATGTCTTCTTGATTGAGTTCAGTGCCTTCCATAAGAAGATGAATGTGCTCCCACGTTGCTTTAGCAGTCTTATGAGCATCAACACTATGGAGTATCGGATTGGGTAATCCCAAAAGGATATATTGCATAGCAAGTTCATCAGCCTCTAAGTGAAGAAGTTGATCAGTAGTAAGTTGATCAATACCGACAATGTTGGTGATATCATCTCTTGGTGGATTGGCACGGATCTCCGGTACGTGATAGTAGGCATCTGAAATGGACCTTCAAGGATGACCTTTTTCAAGAACTTTCCATGTGGCTTCTTTAGATCACAAAACCTAAAGAACCTTATCACCCATTGATCGTAGTTTCCGGTAGTGAGCATTGGAGGTCTATCAAGTGATCCAGCTTCATGAATGGATTGTTGGCTATTTAAAGCTTCACACATCTTTGCAAACCAAGACGGTTCCTTCATAGCATACTTGGATGGATGCTGATTTTGAAAGTTTGTGTATGATTGTACTTGTAGACTAGGAGGTGGTTGAATCATTTGTGGTGGAATTTTTCCTTGAGGAAACTGTTGTTAAAATTGTTGCATTTGTTATGGTGATTGTGGAGGACATTGTTGATAGAGTTGTTGTTGTTGTTGAGGATACATATGAGGAAAGTAGCTAGAGTATGGTGGTTGAGACATCTTGAAACTTGTGTTGATGATGGATCTTTGTAGTCGAATGAAACAATGTTGATGAAGTAACCTTAAGCGTAGAAAACCAGCTTATGCGTAGAAAGTACCTTATGCGTAGAAAACCAACTTACGCGTAAAAGAGAGCTTATGCCTAGGATAGCTTATGCTTAAGACTTGAGGAAAAACTTAGCTTAGGCGTAAAACTAGAGGCTTAGTAGTAGAATACTTATGCGTAAGATTAGCTTATGCGTAAGACAACCTTAGGCTTAAGAAAATGCTTAGGCGTAAAGAATTCTACGCGTAAGAGCTAGCTTATGCGTAAAACTAGGGTTTTGCCCAAAAAATCCTTTACACTTATACCAGTGTAAAACATATCCAAATCGAAGTGTTTTCAGGCTTATCCAAGCAAGAAAAACACTGAGTAAACTAATAGCACTGAAGATCAAACGTTGAGAAGCTTATGCGTAGACTTTGAATTCTTACGAGTAAAACTAAGGTTTTACTATGGTTGTACCAATCTTAACCAAAACTGATTTTCAGCCCAAAAGTGTTTTTAAACCAGATTTTTATAATGAAAAAGATTCAATATCACCAAAATATCACAAAAGTGTGAAACTTGATGATCCAAAACATGTTTTCACCTTACACGTAGAAATGACTACACGAATGAAAGCAAGCTCAAAAACAATGAAACACACGTAAAGTTTGAAACTTTATGCAAAAAACTTAAACTTTAACACTAAAGAAACCTTAAAGTACAAGAATCTTGAGTTTTAAAGTGTAAAATTTAGAGTTTTGATGCGTATGAAAGTTGTATTACCGAAACCCACGCGTATACCATAAAAACTTCAAAAACAAACCGTTTCACCCAACTAGATGGCGAATGATACCACTGTTAGGTCACCATGTTGTAACACAAGCATCAATATGTTAGAAATATAGATAAGATGATTGGATGAACACTTAACAACACACACGATATTGATAATATAGAAAGGATATGTGTAGAGTGATATTGAGAGTGAACAACCAACCATCTAAGGATGGTTTACAATGCTTTATATAGGGAAATGAACTAGGGCAACACACAAGTTCCCTTCCTTTCCATAATGGGCTTAGGCCAAGGCTTATGGGCTTTCTACATAAGCCTTGCCATAATTACAAACATAAAAGCCTAATTAAGCTAACTATTACACATAGATTACTAACACTTGAGAAGTAGTTTAGGAGTGATTCCAACAGTAACTAACAATGTATGCTTATTTAATGAGCAGTGAGGAAGAATATGAATGTATGAACATGTAATGCAAGATATGGATCAAAATATGATAAATGTGCGAATGAGAAAAAATTAACTTGATAACAAAATCAACCACTGTCAACCTACATAGATTCAAATGAGTTAGTAAAAACTAAAAGTAATAATAATAATTATATCTACTTGTACGAACAAAATGTTTTCACAAAATATCATGGAATGACAAAAGTAAACACATATAAGTTACATATACGAAACATATTTATAAACATAGAAGGTTTCTTCTGCCATGAATGTCGTAACAAGCTTAAAGTGTAAGACTATAGAACAAGTCCTGAAAAGAATCGGATAATCTTATGTGTTGAGCTAATGTTGAAAGAGACGATTTAGATTAGTAAATTGTTTGCACTAACAATGGCATGCAAGGTATGTGTCAAGAGAGAAGAGGATATATGATGGTGTTCTAGACAATTGAGTTTTGGGGTGCTAGTTTAGGAAAATCCAAGACTTCATTTTAAATTGAGATTCACAAGGCGGAGTTGTTCGTTGTGGAGATGAAAGATTTGTCAAACACATGATGTGTTCTTCTTTTGATGAAGTATAGGTGAAAAATAAGTGTTGGGTTAAAATTCTTGAAGAAAATGTGGTTTTGTGAGTATGTTTTAGCTAAGAGATGTTTACCTACGCGCTGGTATTTGAAGAGTAATAAACACATGTATATGCGTCTAAAATACAATTATGTGAATGAATTTCCCTCCTCTATAAATGGTGGACATACAATATAATGAGTTTAAAATTAATTCAAAAATAAGAAAGTAAATTATTTAGAAGGTTTTTTCAGTTAACGGAATCAATGAACTAAGTAAAGTCATTACAGATGTTGGTTAGCATGCAATGAACTTCTCCCTTGAAGTCATGTAGCTCTTCTCAATGAACACGAGATAACCGCCTGATGAGGCAAGTGGTTTTGATAGACTAAATAAAAGAAAAATCATTTTTACTACTAGTTTGATTAGTAATCCTAAGATGACGCAAAGTATTGCCATTGTAAACTTACTTTAGGTAAGCAATGTAATAGAGATTCTCATTTGAAAGAATGAATATAAGACTATTACTAACACGACCCTTTTTACGGGTGATTTCACATACCCAACTTTTCTCATGGAAGCAATTCAGCCGTTAGGTCAAATTGAGTTTTTAGTGCAATAAGTTCTCCAGTATTCATTCTCATGTTAAAAAAATTTGTATTCCTACATTGGCCTATCGAAGAGTAACAATGATGATATTTGGCTTCATTTTATTAATACTAGGCCTAATGCAATTCAACTAAATGCATTATAACTAAGGTGACGAAGATGACATGTTATATACAGAAATATAACAATTGGTGTGACGAATTTTAAAGTTAAGGGACAAAGCAAACAATATGCATTAATCTTGCGTTGAGATCAACGGTTTTTTTGATTAGATAGCTTATTCCATGATCAAATACATAATATCTTTTATGTTTATTATTAAACAAGACTTAGACGAAGAATATGTGAATTTATGAGAGTCCATAAGAATGATCATTTGAAAGTTTTTCAACAAGAATCTAAATAAGGTAACTTACCTAAGGCATGCCAGAGTCCATAAGGATGTTCGTTTGATATTTTAGAGTATGAACAAAGCTGGAAATCTGTATGTTTGACAAGTCGGCGGATCCCTTGCCTAAGGCATGCCGGATCCCTTTTTAGAGGGATTCGGGGGATCCGTAACGTCAGATGGTTAGAAGTAATAAAATTTAACCATTTGTTTTATTGTTACGAGAAGGATTTATATAATCAAATGATCATTGGTTGAGTTAAAATTATTTTATATTTTAGAGAAAGCCGAATGTTTTGGTCTTAAGGAGTTTAGACGCACACGAGGATCAAAAGGAGCTATGAATACGTATGTAGTAACATGGTTCTCTTGTTACCCGAAGATTGATATTTTGGATTTGATGAGCAAATTCAACATATGTTGTTAGAGGGCTCGTGATTAGGTTTTCAGATACGACAAATTATTTTTGCGTGTGCAAAATAATTTTACGTGAGTGTTTCGGATGAAACATTCAAGTTATCAGTCTTACTATGAAGCTTGGAATGCGATCATGAATAAGTAGACTCGATAGTACATCATCAACACAAGTGTGGGTTATGATCCGATGTAAATCCTTATCGTCTTAGAAGACAACACACAAAAATACGAATGGATAATGAAATCAACCAATATAAAACCATATAAGACACTTATGTTCCACAAGCTAATAAACTTAAATATAAGGTGTAAAGAGTATACAAAACTAACTAAGCAGACATAAGTAGCCATAAAGAATATCACACATTTTAAACACTATTTCTACTTATATGACTTACCTAAGCATTTACGAAAATACATTTTCAACAAAACTAAGAGTTATCCAAAACACTCCTTAAAAAAACATGTAGGTTCGAAAATATTACTTAATCGACAAACAAGTGGAAGAACGACAAAGTAAGGTAGACACATGTTTCACAAATAAACAAGCACAAATACTATTTGAGATAAGCATATGATCAAGGTATATAAGCAAGCAAAGTAAAACAGATAATCATCTAGCATAACATACGAAAAAAAAAACTTTTCACTGATCTGCGTTAAAAACAAGGTATACAGAGCTTGATTAGTTTTCTTCATATTTTAAAGGGTGAAAATATACGTAACAAATTTTTTGAAATTAACCGATATACGTAACATACTTATTTTATTCATAAGATACATAATATACTTTTAAATACATACCAATGTATGTAACATTGACGATTACCATTTTAAAAAGTTACAGTTTCGGCCCCTATTGTGTGCGTTGACTTTCATCGTTAGTCCTTTGACATTTTTATTCTTAAAAAAGTAACATTAATGGTCCCTTGACATTGGGTTGACTTTCACCGTTAGTCCTTTAGCATTTTTTCATCCGTTTTATACGTTTTCGTTCATTTTTCTTACGTTTTCATCCGTTTTTATACGTTTTCATCAGTTTTTATCTGTTTTCATCCGTTTTTATACGTTTTCATAAGTTTTCTTACGTTTTCATCCATTTTTATACGTTTTCATATGTTTTTATCCGTTTTCATCCATTTTATACGCTTTCACCCGTCTTTCTTACGTTTTCATCTGTTTTTATACGTTTTCATAGTTTTTTTATCCGTTTTCATCCGTCTTTATATGTTTTCGTCCGTTTTTCTTACATTTACATCCATATTCATATGTTTTTATTCGTTTTCATCCGTTTTTCTTATGTTTTCATCCGTTTTTATCCGTTTTTATGCGTTTTTATACATGTTTGTCCGTTTTTATACGCTTTCGTCCATTTTTCTTACGCTTTCATCCGTTTTTATATGTTTTCATACGTTTATATCCGTTTTCATCCGTTTTTATACGTTTTCGTCAGTTTTTCTTACGCTTTCATCCATTTTCGTCCGTTTTTATCCGTTTTTATACATTTTCATCAGTTTTTAACCTACTTTATACGTTTTTATCTGTTTTCATCCTTTTTATATGTTTTTACCCGTTTCGATATGCTTTCATATATTTTATCCATTTTCATCCGTTTTTATCCGTCTTTATAGGCTTTCATCTGTTTTTCTTACGTTTTCATCCGTTTTTATACGTTTTCATACGTTTTTATACGTTTTCGTCCGTTTTCCATCATTTTTATATGTTTTTATCTGTTTTATCCATTTTATCTATTTTTATACGTTTTCATACGTTTTTATCAGCTTTCATCCGTTTTTATACGTCGTTTTTATACATTTTCAACTGTTTTTATATGTTTTCATCCTTTTTTATCCGTCTTTATAAGTTTTCATTCATTTTCATTGCGTTTTCAACTGTTTTCATCCATTTTTATATGTTTTCATCTGTTTTTTACGGATGAAAACGTATAAAAACGTATAAATGTGGATGAAAACATATAAAAACGCATGAAAATGTATGAAAACGTTTAAAAACGGATAAAAACGTATAAAAACGAATAAAACATATAAAACGGATGAATACGTATAAAAACGGATGAAAATGTAAGCAAAACGGACGAAAGCGTTTAAAAACGGATGAAAACGTAAGAAAAACGGATGAAAGCTTATAAAAATGGATGAAAACGTATAAAAACGGATGAAAATATATAAAAGTGGATGAAAACGGATAAAAACGGATGAAAACGTATAAAAAAATAGATGAAAACGGATAAAAATGGATGAAACATATGAAAACGTATAAAAATGGGTGAAAATAGATAAAAACGGATGAAAACATATGCTTACAAAAAAATAAGAGTTAATTGCATTTTTGGTCCCTGTGGTTTGGCCAAATTGCAGATTTGGTCCCCAAAAGTTTGAAAGTGCACCAGAGATCCCCATTTTCAAGTTTCCGTTGCAAATTTGGTCCCTGGACCCACACGCTGTTACATCTGCTCCGTTACTCATCCCACGTGGGTTGCACACGAGGGTGTTTACGTCTTTTCACCCACTAAAATCCACCCACCCTTTATATACCCCCAACCCCACAAATAATCTCAACCCCCAAAAAACCCACTTACCCAGAAAATCTATCCCCCCAAATTGCAATCCCAGAAAATATAAACCCTAAACCTAGTTGTTTCAATACAAGAAATGGTGTTCTGTCACTGTGGTTTGCGTGCCCGAATTCGCACATCATGGACTCCATTGAACCCTGGGCGTCGCTTTTACTGCTGCCCCAAACATGTAAGTTTTTCAATGATTGTTTAATTTCTTCTTTTTAACAGTGAATAATTGAAAGAATCATTGATTGTAGGATGATTGTGGGTTTTTTGATTGGTTTGATCCTCCAATGTGTGCTAGAGCCGTGACCATTGTTCCTGGTTTGCTAAGGGCACGGAATGATCTTGAAGTAGCAAACAATGCATTGGTTGCTCAAAATGGAAGATTGAAGAAATTGTTGGTTTGCAGTTGGATCATATTTTTAGTGTATTTGTATACGTAGTTGTTTAATTTGACTTGAAAAAATAGACCAAAATATGTAATGGTTAATTTTGCCCTTTTGTATTAGATTATGTATTTCAATGAAGAATGTTATTGTTAATTGTGCAAGTGTAATGGTTAATTGTGCAAGTGGTAAACAAGCATGTATAAACTGCAAGTGTTAAACAGGATTGCAAAACAGGTACTAAACTGCAAGTGTTAAACAGGTACTTGTAAGTGTACATAAATAACAAGTGGTAAACAAGATTTGCCTAAACTGCAAGTGTACATAACAGACATAATAGCAAAAGATACACAAAGTCATAAGCTTAAGTTATAGAGTCATACACTTATACTCTAGTCATAATGACCAAGGTTGAAAGTCATAAACATAACAGACATAAACTTGTACATAACAGACTAAGGTTCAAAGACATAAAGTTAAGAACTCAAAAGACATAACCTTAAGACACAAAGTAGCAAACACAAATCAAATAGTCTAGTTGGGAGTTAAACGCCTATTTGCAGTCATCTTTGTCCTTCTCTGAGGTGTAGATGGGCTTGACTGAGGTTGGCTTACAGAAGCTTGCCCTTGACTTGGTTGGCTTGCATCTCTTGGTTGGGTTGGACTTGGTTGAGTTGCTGCAGCTTGAGCTACCTTGCAGCCTCTTTTATTGTGTCCCTTGCCTTTGCAAATCTTACAAGTGACTTGTATCCCTTTCCTACCTATCTTCCCTGACTGCACCATACTTTCAACCTCACCAGCACTCTTCTTTCTTTTCTTAGATGGCCTACCAATTTGCACATGAACCTTAGGTGGAAGCAATGTAGTTGGCCACTCATTCTTCACCCATAAGTGTCTACCAACCACAGGATTAATCTTAAAAGAGTATTGCTTTTTCCAAGTGTCTAGCCTATAAGATGAATGGACCCAATCTTCTGGCAAACCCACATCCATTCCATGATCTGCCATATCATGAATGCATGCTACTGCATGTTTACAAGGGATACCAGACACTTCCCATTTTCTACAAGAACAATTCTTATCACTAAGATTTACAACACACTGATCACCATGAGGTCCTTTAGCTTCATACAAATCTAACCCATTCCATTCTACTATGTAGTTGACTGAAGCATCCTTTATTTGGTTAAAAATTTTTGTAGCAGCAGGAGTGAGTGGACCTTCACTTTTTTCAGTGATTTTTTGCACAATGACAATCCTTTTCATTAGATAGGCTCTAACATACTCTAAGGCATATATGATTGGTGAGTCCCTAGCCTCTAATAACTGTCTATTGAAAACTTCACAAATATTGTTGATAAGCAAATCACAGTGTGCCCTACCTGTATATGACATTGTATGAGGATCTACAAAATTAATAATAAACCATAACATATAAAGTAATTCTACATACCAGAAAAATAGGATCTACTCCAGTGTTTTGGTGCAACTTTGTTCAACCATTGATATGCCCCAAGATGATTCATGACATTGTTGAACTCAACTGTTGTTGTTGAAGTTGCAGCTTTCCACAATATGTCTTTAAACCTCCCACCTTTCCATATTAGATTCATGTTCTCATTGATGTGCCTGATACAGAACCTATGCTCAGCTTCTGGAAACAACCTCTGAATTGCTGGTAATAGTCCCTGCAATTATAAGTCAAATTAGACAAAAAAAGTTAATATTTAAAGTCAAATATGTTTAGGTAAAGATGTACCTTCTGTCTATCTGTTATGAATGTAAAGTTGGAAGTGCAGTCTAAGTCCAAATCATTTCCTAGTTGTGACAAGAACCATAACCAAGAATCTTTAGATTCAGATTCTACTATTCCATATGCCACATGATAAATACCATTATTCCCATCCACTGCTACAGCCGTTAAAAGTTGCCCAGGATATTGCCCTTTCATGAATGCTCCATCTAAACCAAGTAATTCTCTACCACCAGCTTTGAACCCATCTTTCAAAGCTCCCAAACATACATAAATCCTTCTAAACTTCCTGGTTGTAGATTCTGGATCCCCTTCTCTATAAAAATATAACTTAACTGTTGTGTTTGGATTTGCCTTTTTCAATTCCAAAACATAGTCTCTAAGTAAAGCATATTGTACTTCAGCATCTCCTTTTAAAGCACACTCTGCCTTTGCTTTTGCTCTAAAAGCCTTATGAATAGAAACACCAACATGAAACTGCTTCTGCATCTGATCTTGTATGGCCTTAGATGGCATATCTGGATTCAACTGTATTAGATCTTGGACATGTGGATATAGAAATGAAGATGTGCAAGCTTTAATTTTTCTGGAAAGCAGACATTTATGTGAATCTGTGAAAGTCTTAACAACCCATTTTTGGACTTGTGGTACATAATGAATGTATAAAGACCAAGGGCATTTATTATCCTCATCTTCTTGTGCAATTACTTTTTTACCCTTGCTTTTACTCTTGATAGTATTCTTTCCTTTTTGACTATTCCTCCCACCTTGTCCTTTTATGTTTTCAAAAGATTCTTGTTGTCCAACTTGTCCAACTGGTCCAGTCAATGTTGGAATTGTCCCATTACAAACAGCCCTCAACCTAACCTTATCATTCTTCTTCAACTTAATGTTTCTCCTGGTTTCAACAATATGAGCCTGAATTTTTTTCTTAGCATCCTCCTTACTTGCAAACTCTTGCCCAACAAAGAAGTAATTGTGAATCCTATTCTGTTCAGCAACTTGTTTTCCATGCTTCTTTAATTTCCTCAGTGTTGATTTCCTTGCAGTATCACTATCATCACCAAGATCACTTTCATATGAATCAAAGTCTAAAACCTCTATATCATCTTCTGTTAAGTTCACCTCAGTAGTTAACAACGCATTCTCACCATCTTCATTGACAGTAAACCTAAAGCCATCCATATTAACTTCAACTTCCTCTATGATGTGTTCCTCATCCACTATATCATCCACATTATCCCTACCCTGCTCATTGTCCTCATGATCACTACCCTGCTCATGATCACTAGCCTGCTCATGATCACTAGCCTGCTCTTCATCACTCCCATGCTCTTCCTCACTACCATGCTCTTCCTCACTACCCTGTTCTTCCTCACTACCCTGCTCTTCCTCACTACCCTGCTCATGATCACTATCAATGAAGTTGTCAATACCTAGGTCATTACCCATGCCATGTACATCTGTACTACCCTGCCCATTTGTCCTAACATGCTCTACCATATCCACATCTGTCCTAACATGCTCTACCATATCCACATCTGTACTACCCTGCTCTACCATATCCACATTTGTCCTAACCTGCTCTATCATATCCACATTTGTCCTAACCTGCTCTACCATATCCACTTCTGCAGTAACATGTTCTTTTACCCACTCAATGGCCAACTGCTTACTAGACCTAGGCAATGATTTCTTCACAACATCATCTTCATCCAAAACAACAATTTAATTATTGTCATCTATCTCCCTAATCTCCATTCCTTTCCTAAATAAAGGCTTATAAAATGACTCAACTCTGGTCTCATTGTGTTCAATGTAAACTTCTATAACCTTATGCTTTGAAACATAACTAATCAAGCTCACAATATCATCATCACTTGCCAATGCTCTAAGTCCCCAATCCAAGTTTTTCTTAGGTATTCTGAAGTGATAAAACATTATTTGTTGAGGATCATATTTTAACATTTTAACAATGTTATGAATCACCTCAACCATAAAGTTTTCACTATCTACAAAATCCACAATTTGTACCTTGCCATTTACATACTTCCTATTAGGACTGCTTGTAAAAACTCCACCATGGTGCACCTTCATTGAAAAGATGTTTGGATAATCAGCTGTTTCACAAACCATCCACATTGTCAGATTTTATGCTAATCCAAATAATGACAAACTAAACAAAATTGCAATCACAACTTCTTACCATAAACTACATATGGATCATACGTGTGAATTGCATGATCAGGTCGAAAACGCCAAACTTGAACTCCCCTAACCATTTTACAATGTCAATCTTCAGGGACGATCTTTGCAATGCTTTAGAACATTTAGGATTTTTTTAGGATCTCAAATTAGGGTTCGTGTCAAAGGGTGGGTGGATTTGTGGGGTTGGGTTAATTTTGCGGGAAAATGTGTGGGGTTGGGATAAACTACTGATCTTGTGGGGTATATAAAGGGTGGGTGGATTTTAGTGTGTGAAAAGACTTAAACACCCTCGTGTGCAACCCACGTGGGATGGGTAACGAAGCAGATGTAACAGCGTTTGGGTCCAGGGACCAAATTTGCAACGGAAACTTGAAAATGGGGACCTCTGGTGCACTTTCAAACTTTTGAGGACCAAATCTGCAATTTGGCCAAACCACAGGGACCAAAAATGCAATTAACTCAAAAAATAAAGATGAAGATGATCAGATCACCAATTTTGTAGATCTTCATATGTATATGCTTGTAGTAGATGGAAATGGAAAGATCTTCTAAGACTTTCTTTGGTGCATCATCTTGGAAGTATGCTTACAAAAAAATAAAGATTAGTAGCATTATGATCAAGGGTCTTACATTGTGAATGATTGATGTTAATGGCAGATCTATTGGATACTAATGTATGCTAAAAATTAGTGAAAATGGAGTGTTTTTGTCTATGAAAACGGGTATGCAAAGGTCGATATTTAGAGGCAAAAGAATCCAAAAATGTTTCTGACCCCAAGGATCCCTTTGAAAAAGGATACGACATAGTTGGGTAAAAACCCTGGGTTTTGGGTTATAAATTACGGGTCTTGGGTTTTGGGTTTTGGGTAATGGGTACTTGGTTTTGGGTTATGGGTACGTAATGTGATGTCATGCATGATGTAAAGGACATTTTGTGTCATGGGTAATGGACTTTGGGTCATGGGTACCCAACCTGATGTCATGCATGAAGTCAGTTTTTTTATTTTTTTTTTATTATTTTTTTTAACATATATTTTGTAAAATGTAAGTAACAAGTGTTACTTGTAAGTATTAGAAAAATGATTTTATGTAAGCTTTTATACAAAAATATTTTAGACAGAAATATGTTTAAACGACTCTAACAATTATTCTTTATGGTTTGTTAGGGTTTTGATCATAATGCAACATAACAAACATGTACGAACCTGTGTTGTAGCAGACGAGGACTTGAGACGTCGATAGATGTTAAAAGTATGTTGAGACAGAAAATGATTACGAGTAACTTGTACATTTTGCGTGATGTATTACAAGTTACATGATTGTTATTAATCAAAACAAACGAGATTGTACAGATTAAATATCGTAATATTTGCACTAACAATTTCCCCCTTTTTGATGATGACAAAATATATATAAACGTAATAGATAGTAAAATAATAAAGTTACTTATATCCGTACTATCTTTACATTATTTTCTCCATTTACACTCTTCTACCCCTTTTGTCAAAACAAAAAGGGTGTGTCCTTTGAGTTAAACTACATATCTCCCCAAGAAGATGAGCTTGTATCATCCCTAGTGAAGTTAAATTTACACCTCTTTATTTATCCCCTAAGGGCTTTGTGTCTCCTTGTTGATTGTCCTTCGTTGCTAGCGTATCAATGGATCAAATTTAGAGGATTAACCTACATCAAGGTTAGTGTTGTGCAACATAAAAAACTAGAAAGAATATATGATGAAAAAGAAGCAAACAACACATGTGGATAAGCTATGTTAGACAATCTTCTCTTCCTTTTGTCGAAACACAAAGGAGGGTTGAAACGTGAAAATGATGATAAATGCGTGCATGCTCCCTCTTGACGGATGCTCCCCTTTGTTCGAGGCATCAAGGTATGAGTTAGAAAATCTATAAACAAAAGTTAGTGCAAAACTGCATTCGTCCTTGGATGAGTAAGTCATATATAACAAATTGTGTATACGATGCACTCAGTAGATGCTCGAAGGAAGCTCCTCCTTGCTCGAGGGCGTTAAGATTAACCTACAAATATAAAAATAATTGATGCAAACTCTATCCTTGGATGAGAATGCCACAAGATAATTTTATATGCATGAACCTACAAGAGAAAAATCATTGCAAACATTTCCCGAGGACAAGTATGCCATTTGCAATACCGTGTATATGAGTGAAACTAAAATGAAATAAAATGATTAGTGCAAAATTTCGTCCACTGACGAGAATGCCATACACATCAAAGTGTATATGTGATATGAACCTACAAAGAAAAGATTAGTATAATATATGCTTCATCTTTCGAGAAAGATATATACAATAAGATGTATATATGATGCAATATAGATGATGCATGGAATAAAGAACTACTAACAATAAAAATGAGAATGCAATATGATTCTCTGAAATAGACTCCTAGAAAAATAAGCTAGAAGAAAGAAAAATAATATATAATTCTTCTACTTGCATCATCATGGTTGGTGAGGTTTTTCAAGATGGTAAAGATTTGTTTGAGAATGAGACGCATTTCATTACGAAATTCACTTAACATTTGACACCATAGGCAAAGATGCTTATGAGTATCGGGATATGTGGATGACTCGTTGATCAATAAAGAGGCATCAAGTAGGGTATTGGTTGGTGTATTTTGGAAGGTGGTTTAACATCCATGTGCTGTAGTGGTGGTGAAACGCTAGTAGGTTGTTTGTAGTAATTGTGGTTATAGAGGTGATGAAAGTTTTCATGGTATATATTCTTGTGAAGATGACTCAAGATTGATAAAGGTAAATAGGTTTTTCCTTAAGACTGACCTTGTTAGTTGATGAAGCACTTGAGGTGCTTGACATGTTTGTAAGTAGTGAAAGTGGTGATGGAATATGGTGCGGATAATGCAAATAACTAACAATACATGCTCATTTAAAAATTGGTGACGAACAATATGCATGTATGAGAATGTAATGCAAGATATGGATCAAAATATGATAAATATGCGAATGAGCACAAATTAACTTGATATCGAAATCAACCATTGTCAACCTACACAGGTCCATACAAACTAAAAGTAATAATAATTATATCTACTTGTACGGACAAAATTTGTTCACAAAATTTCATGGAATGACAAACGTAAGCAGTTATATAGTCACATATACGAAACATGTTTATAAACATAGAAGGTTTCTTCTGCTATGAATGTCGCAAAAAACTTAAAGTATATGTGATGCAGAGTTTGCGAACCTCCGAAGAAGTTTTACAATCCTCTTAGGCAGTGTACCTAACCGTTGTAGTGTAGTATAGGTAAGACTCTGGGGATTGATCGTTCTCTATGGGAATAGTGTTGGGAAGGTCAAGATGTATGACGAATAAGTCTAAGGTGATGGATGATTCTTTTTCTAATTTTATATTTTTTTTGAAAGCAATTAAAATCTTGGTATTTGGATTGGGGGTTATATTATCAACTTCTTTAACTAAATAATTAAACTGATTAAAACTAAAATAAACGTAAATGACGGATTCTTATGATACACTTTTGCCTTGCCATCTTTTGATCTGCTGACAATAAATAACATAGATACTCGGGATTTATAGTTTCATCCCTACACTTGCATTTTTGCATAAATATATACTGACTAATGACCCGAATTATGAGGATCAAAACACGTGGAGTACTTTACAATTAACGTACATATGGGAGGTAATAATTTGACTTTCTTCCCCATTACTCTGTAACAAATAGTACTAAACCCTGAGTCCTAATCATCCCAAAACTATATTTACAAGATATTACTCGTCTTAGCAACCATGTAAGCAACTAGATAATTAACTAATGGTTTAACATAAATGTTGTAACAATCATGCACTAAAAATAAGTGCATACAAGGAAGGCTAAGGCAATTTGGGTGTAACATTTAGGGGTGGATTGTAAACAATGCTCTTTATTACTATTTCAGAATTCACCAAAATATCACGAGAACCGCGAAAAGAAAAAGCTTAGAGGGGTTTACTATCTACTACTAGAAGTGAGTACATAGCAAGGGTGTGGGGTAATTACTTGACCAATGTAGCTAATGTAGTTAGAGGTGGAAATGAGCCGAGCCGAGCCCGAGCCTGCCAGAGCTTGAGCTCGGCTCATTTATATTTTAAAAAGCTCGAGCTTGAGCTTGGCTCGTTTCGAGCTTTAAAATGTAAGCTCGAGCTCGGCTTGAGCTCAGCTCGTTTGTGATAAAAATATAGTTTGGCTTCTTGAGCTTACTTTTTCGACTCGTTTATCGTTTTGAGCTCGTTAATGAGCAGGTTAGTTAAAAAATCAACAAAGTAAACCAATGCAACAATATAAAAAAATTCAAAACGTTACTTGTGGAATAATGTGTTAATCGATGACAATTGGAAAAAAGAATGGAGTGAGTCGGTGATGAACAGGTGAAGTCAAAAGGTCTCGTATCATTGTGGCTTAACTAATCTTATTTTAATAGATAATATAAAATAAAGATGTGATTTTAGGAAATTAGAAAAAATTAGAATGGGAAACGACATATTTAATTCGAAGGATTGCTTATGAAGTTAATTATTCTGGAATTCTCAACCTAATAATAATTAAATATGTATACATATACAAAGCTCGTTTAGGCTCGCGAGCCTAAACGAGCTTTGTATATCAAGCTCAGGCTCGAGCTCGATTATTAAACGAGCTTTAACTTAGGCTCGAGCTCAAGCTCGAGCTCGGGCTCGTTTAGGCTTGACTCGTTCGAGCTTTTTACCGATCCAATCTCGAGCTTTTTACGAGCGCCTTAGCTCGTTTCCACCCATAAATGTAATTATAATAAACAGGTTTAAAAACACGGATTGTCATAATGCCTCTTTATCTAGTAAATCGTAACCACACGAATGTGATGTCACTAACTATATACTACCAGTACACTCATAAGCATTACACTCATAAGCATTAAAAGTGAATGCTTTTTCCTATATATCTAAAGGTAAACCTCACATTTTTTAGGTGAAACTTTTTTTTGAGTGGCAAAGGTTTTGTGCTAGCTATATAACTCTTATCCATGAGATGCTTTATTAAGACTAAATTTTTACGTGTAAATGTCATAAAAACTTTTAAATCTGAGCTAAATCTACCTTAACAAATATTTCTTTCGGTTTATTACACAATTAATAAAGAATAAAACAAATAAAAAATGCATAACTAGTTTCTAAGGTGTCCTTTTTTACCCTTACTACACTTAAATTGAACATTGTCTCCAGTGTTCTTAAAAGTACCAAAATATGTTGCTACACTGCCTGACGTCGTCAGGATGACCTGGCAGATTATTTCATTTTGTTTTCTGGAAAATTATAACTTTTAAAACCTGTAAATTTCTTGTAAAACATTTATTGTGACTCGATACAAGTATTTGACTCTAAGAAATATACAAACAAGATAGAATATATGGTAATTATGAATTGTAAATCTTTCATGTTCGAATTTCTTCTTTAAACAAAGTAAGAATTTCCATACACTTATCTTTTTGTAAAATACATTTATATGCAATTAAGACAAAGTTAAAAAAATAAAGCATTTTCACAAAGTATTCAAAACATGAAAATTAAACAATTACAATTAAACAATTACAATTAAACATATATGACACAAACAAAATTAAAATGAAAAACAAACAAAGCAAGTAAATGAAATATACATGGGTTGCCTCCTGAGAAGCGCTTGTTTTTGTTCGAGTTACGAGCGTGACTCTACACTCATTTAATGGGATAAAGTGGAAGTTTCTCCTATACTTAAGATTAAGTGCGGGCGATATTAACGATACACACCATTTTGGTGGAAGGGAGACATATGATGGGAGATTGATGGTTGACTTATATGCTCAAAAGGGTGTGTTTCTTTTATTTTAACCTTACCTAATTCTATTGGTGTAGCGGGTAAATCAAGTCTTTCTCTTAGAAAATAATCATATTTAATCATCTCCAAATTTGAAATGTTCTTAGTTAGAGATCCATCTTGACTTAACAAACGCGGTTTAAACCCATAATGTTTCTTGTGATTAATCATAGATGGGTGATGTAAGTATGTAAGGTTATCTTTCACTCTTATATTAGCTTCCTCTTCACATGGCTTAGATTCTACTACATTTATTCTAAAACTACCTGGACTATATGGTTTGATGTGTGGATCGGGCCTTTTTTAATTCCTAAATTCACATCTAAGGATGGAAAATTGGGTAACGGCTTTGGCTGAGGCTCCGGTTCATCAAAACTAGGAACTTCCTTAGAACTAAGTGAAAGGTTATGACTACAAATATTCAAACCTATATCCTCTAGATGTGTTTGGTCTAAGGGTTCTACATCTATCGGGGTTACTATATGTCACACCCCCAAATTACCTGTTTTGCAGCGGAATGGAATTCTTGGGGGATGACTATCATAGCATCAAAGTTACAGTTATATCGAACGACCTAAAGTGTCGTTTTGAAAATATCGTTTGACTAAGTAAAATAATCAGAGTTTACAAAACATAGGTCCCAAAATATTTCCAATATTCCAAAATGAGTTTGTTACAATCAAACGATAGTTAAGTGCATAAAATATATGTGAGACGCGTCGTCATCTCGACTCTATGATAAGTCCACATGCATGCCATGAAGTGAATGCCGTAGATACCTGAGATAAAACATGCTAAAAGTGTCAACAAAATGGTTGAGTGAGTTCATAGAGTTTGTTTAACAAGTAAAGCTTTTAAAGAGCGATCATGCAACAAAGGCAAAGTTTTTGGTCATTTAGAATAGTCCACAAAGCAAAGGCATCGCAAATCCACTCAGCCCAAGTTCCGCCCATACAAAACTTGCAACATGTGTGTTCACAACCCATTGCACAAAATATAGTATGTCTAGTTTATGTTCATGCACACGTTGTCAAATGAGGTCACAAAGCAAAGGCATTGTGAATCCACTCAGTTCCAAGTCCCGCCCATACAAAACTTGCAACCTGTGTGTTCACAACCCATGCCAAAAGTAGTATGTCTAAAAGTCAAGTATAAGTTACCATAATAATTCACAATATTGCACCACGTATATAATAATTCAGGGATGCTCCGAACATGGGAGACTTTGCACTGCTCCAACAAGGGAGACTCCTTTGTCACTCGACCACCTAGGCGAGAATTATTGAGAACGCTCCACCAATAAGGCGAGACTTTAGAACGCTCCACCGATATGGCGAGACTTTGCACACTCCACCAATAAGGCGAGAATTTTTGAGAACGCTCCGTAACATAGTGAGACGCCTGCCCTGACCGGGGAGGCTTTAGGTTACTCGAACAAGGGAGACTTTATAGTGATGCTCCGAACATGGGAGACTTTATAGTGATGCTCCAAACATAGGAGACTTTAGGTCAAGGTCATAACACGTACGGTTCAATAAGTTCAAACAAGTCATAAGTTTGTATTTAAGTTCAAGAGTTCCGTTCAAAAGTTCGTAATTAAGTTCAAAGATTTAAGTCGAGTTCAAAAGTTCGAATCAAAGAGCTCGAATAATATCAAAAGGTTCAAGATAGTCTAAGCGTTCAAAATCACGTCAAACAAGTTTAAAATATATCAAAAGGGTCCTTTACGGGTTAAAAGAGTTCAACTATATGTCAAAAAGTTCAAATCAAGTCCAAAGTGTTCACTTATATGTTAAAGGGTCCGAATCAATTTAAAAGAGTTCAAATATACATTTCGAAGGGTTCAAAATCAAGGAAAGTGTTTCAACTAATAGCGATCATAACATAGTGATCAATTTAGTTCGGGCATAATCTACTTACGCGCAAATAGAGTGAAACAAAAGATATTTAAGTTCATATAAATGTAAAGTAAAAGCAAGTAGTTGAGCATGTATCTCCCACAAAGAGTTTATAAAACAATTAAACGAGTAAAAGTGGGGCTACGAACTCACCTGATGCAGTGATTATGATGACAAAAGTAGATACACTGAAATGAGGTGCGATCTCTATCCGCAACCTAATATGAATGATGTGTTCTAATGTAAGTCATGAAACAATGTCGCGCATGCAAACTCATATGATATCCATACCACTTGTACACTTTTGAAAATAAAGTTTATTGTCGAAAAATAATCTTATAACGTCTTGACAATTTATAAATTACTTTACAAGTATTTACGTTGAAACGATATCCTACGATAGTCATTTAGTGATTTATTATGAAATTAAAGCTTTTCGTCGTAAAACAATGTCATTTGACAATTTCATGAAAGTGACTAAACGGCCTCGAAAAGCTAGTCGTAAAATGGTGCACATCGAGTGTTAGGAAACAAACTCAACGGTTTTGGGAAGCTTGTATCATTATCTCAAAGTTTTAGCATTTAAGTTTTCATCATAGAGGTCTCGTTCATGGAGAAAAATATAGGTAAAGTATGGTACTTGTGTCCAAAATTTTGTTTAAGGGTGGTTTTCGGCAAAGTTTAAGTGACCGTATTTTATTCGTTACAACTCCGCTTGACGAACGGTTGGACATTTTGGAAAATAGGCTAGGCGAACTTACTTTCACTAGAAGACATCATGTTATAAAAAGTACTACATCCATGCTAAAACGACCCTCAACATGGTCCTTTGTTGCCGTAGTACTTGTCTAATAGAAATATAATAGTTTTTCTTATATAATAAAGTTACGGCAACTTTGTGTAAACGTGTATAATTTAATCGTTACAAGTCTGTTTTCTACGTTTTATATGTCCTTAGCTTCGTATCAAAGTATACTAATATATTTTTGATAAGTTGACACAATTTATAACGCCTAAGCCTCATTTTTGACTCGTACAAAGTAGACGTTACATGCTGAATTTTCTGGTTTTTACACTTTTCTAGGCCAAAATATTTTACCTATTGTCGAATTTTCCAGATTTCAAAAATATGGACAGACCCTTTAGAAAACTTGTCGAAATGAGTTTTTCTCGCGCCAAACCTATTCTAACCAATTCAAAACAACTCCGAAGCTATTCTAATCCTACCATACACCTTCTTAGGGTGTCATGGGTTCCTAGACATCACCAAAAGTGATATATACCAAGGAGTAATTATAGGATGACATATGTATATATAACTCTTAAAAACATTAAAAAGTGGTATAAACATCAATATGACTTGCATGTTTTTCTTAAATATGATAAAATGAACATAATATGAGTATGAAAGATAAATATGAACATGAGATGCTTACTAGTAACTTGATGAGGTTAAATGAACAAAGGTTAATCCTAACACCCTAGGTTTTTATTTCAAAACCTTAAAAGAGAGTAAACTAGTGTTAATAATTTCACTTGTTCTTGCAAAAACTCCAAGTTTCTTCTTGTTTTTGGTCTTGGCCGAAAATGATGGAGAGAAAAGAGAGAGTATTGGTTTTTTTCAGCTTGAGATAATGTGCTAGTATGTTTTATAAATTAGTATATAATAGAAGTAAGCAAATATTTTGGTAAACCTTAGATATTTTGTACCAAAAAAAGATGTGTCATCCCCTTTGTCGACACACTCAAAACAAATAAACATTGAGTGTGTTTTGAATAATTAATTGTATAATTGTATTAGGAAATGTGTAATTTTTTAAGTATATTTGGTAATTTGTATACATATTTGAGTATTTAGAGTAGCGTTAGCTAAAAATAAATATTAACGGATCAAAATAAAATATACTGAAGCCATAAAAATTATAAAAATACATTTCTTATAAAAATTGAGTGAAATAAATATTTATCGTGTAGTTTTTAAGAAAACCGTCGTAATTATATAAATATAACAATTTATATACAAAATAAATTTAAAACACTGGGTAAACTAATAATATTAGTTGTATAATCTTAATATGAGTATAAAAATTTATCGAGCTAATTTTTGGAAGTATCGGATCAATTGTTCAAAATAATTAATTACGCGATAACGTTTATTTAATTTGAAATTACACGTTTAATGTAATATGCAAAACCATGCATGAACTAATATGATGATAATGATGCTAATGATATATAGACTAAACCTAGTCTATATGGAATGTCCTTGATGATTGTTCATGAATTCGCAGCTAAACCATTAAGGTTACGCGAATTTGATACTCGTAAACCTAGTTTACGATAAACGATGAAATAGTAAATGTGAGAAATGACCGGAAATTGAGAATTGTGACATTCTTCCCCGGTTAGAGGAATCACGTCCTCGTGATTCAATTATTGATACTATAGTCCGAACCGCGGCAAAGGTTCTAAAAGTTAATGCTCGTACGAATAGTCTAAATGATCATGTCAATGCTCATGCATATGAGTTCCTCATCCAACTAGGTACGTTCTCATGCTATCGTGACCATATCCCATTCTAAATACATGCTCTCTTATGGTTTAGGTTTGGTGAGGCAGGCTTTCCCATTCTCGAGCGAAACCCTCAAAAGATTTTTAGGTAACCGATTTTTACTTAATCTCACAACTCATCAAACAAGAACTGTCATGAGATTAGGCTAAATCGGTTTTAGCAACAACTTGTTTCTAGCTTGATCTTTGCAACTCATCAAACAAGAACTGTCGCTCGGATCAAACTGGAAACAAGTGGTTTGAAGAAAATCTTTTGAAAATTTGGCTCGATTAAGGAATTGCTTACACATATGAGACTACTATTCCCTTCATTGCATGATTCTTCCTGAATTAGACATAGGAGATCAGGCTATGTATAATTTAGGAGTAACTATGCAATGCTTGGACTAATCGTCTCATATGATGTTTGGTGTTGAGTCATAAGTCCGCATGTATAAGGAGTATGCACTTATAATGATATGATGAGTTGCTATGATGATGTAGTTATAGTCTAGGGTAAATGATGCAACCTAGTTCTCTATAACCGATGCTCTGATACCAATCTGTCACACCCCTAAATTACATGTTTTGCAGCGGAATGGATTCTTGGGGGATGACTATCATAGCATCAAAGTTACAGTTATATCGAACGACCTAAAGTGTCATTTTGAAAATATCGTTTGACTAACTAAAATAATCAGAGTTTACAAAACATAGGTCCCAAAATATTTCCAATATTCCAAAATGAGTTTGTTACAATCAAACGATATTTAAGTGCATAAAATATATGTGAGACGCGTCGTCATCTCGACTCTATGATAAGTCCACATGCATGCCATGAAGTGAATGCCTTAGATACCTGAGATAAAACATGCTAAAAGTGTCAACACAATGGTTGAGTGAGTTCATAGAGTTTGTTTAACAAGTAAAGCTTTTAAAGAGCGATCATGCAACAAAGGCAAAGTTTTTGGTCATTTAGAATAGTCCACAAAGCAAAGGCATCGTAAATCCACTCAGTTCCAAGTTCCGCCCATACAAAACTTGCAACCTGTGTGTTCACAACCCATTGCACAAAATATAGTATGTCTAGTTTATGTTCATGCACACGTTGTCAAATGAGGTCACAAAGCAAAGGCATTGTGAATCCACTCAGTTCCAAGTCCCGCCCATACAAAACTTGCAACCTGTGTGTTCACAACCCACTGCCAAAAGTAGTATGTCTAAAAGTCAAGTATAAGTTACCATAATAATTCACAATATTGCACCACGTATATAATAATTCAGGGATGCTCCGAACATGGGAGACTTTGCACTGCTCCAACAAGGGAGACTCCTTTGTCACTCGACCACCTAGGCGAGAATTATTGAGAACGCTCCACCAATAAGGCGAGACTTTAGAACGCTCCACCGATATGGCGAGACTTTGCACACTCCACCAATAAGGCGAGAATTTTTGAGAACGCTCCGTAACATAGTGAGACGCTCTGCTCCGGACCGGGGAGGCTTTAGGTTACTCCGAACAAGGGAGACTTTATAGTGATGCTCCGAACATGCTCCGAACATGGGAGACTTTATAGTGATGCTCCGAACATGGGAGACTTTAGGTCAAGGTCATAACACGTACGGTTCAATAAGTTCAAACAAGTCATAAGTTTGTATTTAAGTTCAAGAGTTCCGTTCAAAAGTTCGTAATTAAGTTCAAAGATTTAAGTCGAGTTCAAAAGTTCAGAACAGTCAAAGAGCTCGAATAATATCAAAAGGTTCAAGATAGTCGAAGCGTTCAAAATCACGTCAAACAAGTTTAAAATATATCAAAAGGGTCCTTTACAGGTTAAAAGAGTTCAACTATATGTCAAAAAGTTCAAATCAAGTCCAAAGTGTTCACTTATATGTTAAAGGGTCCGAATCAATTTAAAAGAGTTCAAATATACATTTCGAAGGGTTCAAAATCAAGGAAAGTGTTTCAACTAATAGCGTTCATAACATAGTGATCAATTTAGTTCGGGCATAATCTACTTACGCGCACATAGAGTGAAACAAAAGATATTTAAGTTCATATAAATGTAAAGTAAAAGCAAGTAGTTGAGCATGTATCTCCCCGAAGAGTTTATAAAACAATTAAACGAGTAAAAGTGGGGCTACGAACTCACCTGATGCAGTGATTATGATGACAAAAGTAGATACACTGAAATGAGGTGCGATCCCTATCCGCAACCTAATATGAATGATGTGTTCTAATGTAAGTCATGAAACAATGTCGCACATGCAAACTCATATGATATCCATACCACTTGTACACTTTTGAAAATAAAGTTTATTGTCGAAAAATAATCTTATAACGTCTTGACAATTTATAAATTACTTTACAAGTATTTACGTTGAAACGATATCCTACGATAGTCATTTAGTGATTTATTATGAAATTAAAGCTTTTCGTCGTAAAACAATGTCATTTGACAATTTCATGAAAGTGACTAAACGGCCTCGAAAAGCTAGTCGTAAAATGGTGCACATCGAGTGTTAGGAAACAAACTCAACGGTTTTGGGAAGCTTGTATCATTATCTCAAAGTTTTAGCATTTAAGTTTTCATCCTAGAGGTCTCGATCATGGAGAAAAATATAGGTAAAGTATGGTACTTGTGTCCAAAATTTTGTTTAAGGGTGGTTTTCGGCAAAGTTTAAGTGACCGTATTTTATTCGTTACAACTCCGCTTGACGAACAGTTGGACATTTTGGAAAATAGGCTAGGAGAACTTACTTTTACTAGAAGACATCATGTTATAAAAAGTACTACATCCATGCTAAAAACGACCTTCAACATGGTCCTTTGTTGCCGTAGTACTTGTCTAATAGAAATATAATAGTTTTTCTTATATAATAAAGTTACGGCAACTTTGTGTAAACGTGTATAATTTAATCGTTACAAGTCTGTTTTCTACGTTTTATATGTCCTTAGCTTCGTATCAAAGTATACTAATATATTTTTGATAAGTTGACACAATTTATAACGCCTAAGCCTCATTTTTGACTCGTACAAAGTAGACGTAACATGCTGAATTTTCTGGTTTTTACACTTTTCGTCGCCTAACTTGAAAAATTCATAACTTCTTTGTTATAGCTCCGTTTTAATCCGTTCAAGCGGCCACGTTTTCTTTTTAAAGTGTATTTTCTAAATATCTAGGCCAAAATTTTTTACCTACTGTCAAATTTTCCATATTTCAAAAATATGGACAGACCCTTTAGAAAACTTGTCGAAATGAGTTTTTCTCGCGCTAAACCTATTCTAACCAATTCAAAACAACTCCAAAGCTATTATAATCCTACCATACACCTTCTTAGGGTGTCATGGGTTCCTAGACATCACCAAAAGTGTTATATACCAAGGAGTAATTATAGGATGACATATGTATATATAACTCTTAAAAACATTAAAAAGTGGTATAAACATCAATATGACTTGCATGTTTTTCTTAAATATGATAAAATGAACATAATATGAGTATGAAAGATAAATATGAACATGAGATGCTTACTAGTAACTTGATGAGGTTAAATGAACAACGGTTAATCCTAACACCCTAGGTTTTTATTTCAAAACCTTAAAAGAGAGTAAACTAGTGTTAATAATTTCACTTGTTCTTGCAAAAACTCCAAGTTTCTTCTTGTTTTTGGTCTTGGCCGAAAATGATGGAGAGAAAAGAGAGAGTATTGGTTATTTTCACCTTGAGATAATGTGCTAGTATGTTTTATAAATTAGTATATAATAGAAGTAAGCAAATATTTTGGTAAACCTTAGATATTTTGTACCAAAAAAAGATTTGTCATCCCCTTTGTCGACACACTCAAAACAAATAAACATTGAGTGTGTTTTGAATAATTAATTGTATAATTGTATTAGGAAATGTGTAATTGTTTAAGTATATTTGGTAATTTGTATACATATTTGAGTATTTAGAGTAGCGTTAGCTAAAAATAAATATTAACGGATCAAAATAAAATATATCGAAGCCATAAAAATTATAAAAATACATTTCTTATAAAAATTGAGTGAAATAAATATTTATCGTGTAGTTTTTAAGAAAACCGTCGTAATTATATAAATATAACAATTTATATGCAAAATAAATTTAAAACACTGGGTAAACTAATAATATTATTTTTATAATCTTAATATGAGTATAAAAATATATCGAGCTAATTTTTGGAAGTATCGGATCAGTTGTTCAAAATAATTAATTACGCGATAACGTTTATTTAATTTGAAATTACACGTTTAATGTAATATGCAAAACCATGCATGAACTAATATGATGATAATGATGCTAATGATATATAGACTAAACCTAGTCTATATGGAATGTCCTTGATGATTGTTCATGAATTCGCAGCTAAACCATTAAGGTTACGCGAATTTGATACTCGTAAACCTAGTTTACGATAAACGATGAAATAGTAAATGTGAGAAATGACCGGAAATTGAGAATTGTGACACTATAGTCTCTTCTACTTCTTCCGGGTAAGTTACAAGCGGTGTGTATTCCTCAAATAATGGTGGGACTTGTGGGCTTGTAGTTTTTACCTCATTCTCTATCTTATCAAGATCACCTATATGTTCATCTTGTATTTTGGTAGATCTAACCCAAACACACACCTAAGTATCTCAAATCTTTCTCTAGCTATTTCAAATTCTTGGTCCGATTCATAAGAATCGTTCTCAATAACTTGATTACTATGTTGCAATTTCCTAAAGGATTTCTCATGCGTGTCATATGTTTTGGTGAAATCTAACCCACACATGCAACTAGCTAGCTCAACTTTAACCATCTCGCAATCTTGGTCCGTTTAAAAGTCCATGTTGTTAAAAACTATGTCTTTTTGTTCATGGTACCTATGGTCGGATAAATCCTCTTCATTTATTTCCTCAAGTTGTGATGTATACAAACCTATCATTTCATTCAACTTATGGCTCACGGTTAGGAGGCTTTCCTTAAAAAATTTCTAAAGGGTCACACTAAAAGGAGTTGATCCTAACAATGATTGTTCAATAGAAGTTATACATGCATAAAATACATCAAACCCATCTAACTTTACCCCCAACTCCTTTTGGATATCTCAAAGGTCACTCAAAAACTCATTGGAACAACAAAAAGTAAATCTATCTGTGTAATATAATTGTTCTTCTATTAACAATGATTCAAATGTAGCTTCATATGTTATAACAACGAATGACAGGGGTTTTACGAACAAAAGAAACAAGAAAAATATAGACTACAGTAAAACCTCTATAAATTAATGATGTTGGGACCAATATATTTTATTAATTTAGTGAGATATTATTATATCGAT
Organism: Chrysanthemum makinoi; assembly: GCA_910596185.1. NCBI lineage: Eukaryota > Viridiplantae > Streptophyta > Magnoliopsida > Asterales > Asteraceae > Chrysanthemum > Chrysanthemum makinoi. The sequence continues at coordinate 282,272,665 of OU343225.1, read as the reverse complement.
AAATTAATAATTTATTAATTTAAAGAGGTTTTATGTCTTACTTTTAAATTTCCAATTCTAATAAACTAGTTACAATGTATACTGTTAAAGATGAAAAATAAATTATAAAGACAAGTTCCAATTAACATTTTATGAATTTACCTTTCACAAACTAATTGAATTTGTCAAGTTCATTGTTTTTTAATAAATAAAAAGTTACATTTATTGACACAAATTCTAATTACGTATGACTTTAATTGAATTAATTAAATTTGTACAAGTTAATTACATATGACCTTTATATATATATATATTTATATATATATATATATATATATATATATATATATATATATATATAGAATTCTATTAGTAATTATTAATTTATAGTTGTGTTGGGACCAATATATATACACTGGGGTTTCAAAAAAATTATTATCTCATTATTTTATTGATTAAGGTTCAAATTTGTACTGGTCCTAAGTTGGGACTGAACAAATTATTAATTTTATCGAGGTTATTAATTTATCGAGTATTAATTTATAGAGGTTTTACTGTATGTGAAAGCTACCAAAAAAAGAAAAAAAAGAAAAAACTCAATTGATAGGTATCTAATGAGTAGACCTAAACAAGATAGAAATCAAAACCTAGACTATTCCCTGGCAGCGACGCCAAAAACATGATGCGAATAATTGTAAACACATGAAGCTTTACAATCCTCCTAGGGATCGATCGTTCTCTAAGGGAATAGTGAGGTAGGCTCGAAGTGTATAACGAATTAAGTCTAAGGGTTGAGGAATGACTATTTTTTTCTATTTATATTTAATTGAAAGCAAGTAAAATCTTGGGCTTTTGAAGAGCTTAGTTTTTAAAGCAAATTATACTAAACTAATCTGCAGAAAAGTAAATTAGTGAAACTCGAATGATAGAAAAGTGTATTCACTTAGAATCGCATTACTCCCTAGTTATCTCTTATTCATTAGTCGAGCAATCACGTCTTTATTTAGTTAGAGCGTTGTATTCCTTAATATCAATTGAGGATTGGCTACTCCCTAACTCTATGAACTATGTTTTAATTGAGTGGTGCCTAAGAATTCCTTTTTAATTTTCAATTTTCATAATGCAAACACAATTCATGCATTAAACACAATGTACATCAAGTTAATAATAACTAAGCGTCTAGTCGGACGTTCAAGCTAGTAATATATTTGACCTAGCCAGTTTTTCTACTCCTAACGTGATTCACAACTAACCATACAACAATCGACACATAATAATCAATAACTAGGTTTCATGCAATCGTAAGCAAATATAAATGTAGCCTAGCATAGTAATGAAAAGAAAAGCAGATAAAGGAATCAAACAATAAAAAATAAACATAATTGAATGATTAATTAAACAACTTATCTTATCAATACATGATGAGTCTTGGGGTCAAAGCCCTAAAAATCTGATAAAATTCGGACTTGGGTTTATCTCTAAGTTGCCCACAAAGTTCCACCTTTTACAATGAAAAACATACGAAAATATATATATGATTACACTTGTGACGACATCATTTGCTAATTGTGACACCGTCGTCATTAGGGTTTTGGATTTGTAACCAACTTATTGTGACGGTGTCACCTTATTGTTTGTGATGCTGTCACTCTACATATTCTTGGTCATGAAGCCGTCAGATCGAGGCCGTCTTCACAGCCTGAGCCGTCACTTGCAAATTCTAAAACTACGATCTCATTAATAACTTCAAGTGACGACGTCACTTAGAGATTGTGACTCTATCCCAAGCCCTTTTTCTGACGTTTTCTTCGATGTTGTCGTTTTCTTTGTTGTTTCATCTAGTCAAGCCCGAAACGTGCCATTTTCCAACATTTGCTTCCCAAGTACCTAAAAATCAAATAAAAATAATTTAGGATAATAAATGATTAAATAAGTACGGATTTATAGGCTAAATGACCCCTTTAAAATGTATAAAATTACACCTCATCAAAAACGAAAAATTTATTGGAAAAATTTCTTTTGAAAATGGTGTTGTTACTTATATTATGCCTAACATGAAATACTGGTTGCGACATTTCTCTCAGGTAACTTGTAACAAGACACCACCTATTTTGGTGATCAACGGAAAATACAAGGCACGGGGTATCATGCATCCGTATCAAAAAGAAAAAGAAGTTTACAAGGGTTGTTTGGGTTTAGGATCAGATTACAAGAGGAATGAAGATGTGATCGATGTGATTACACATGGACATGCTAGCTTTTACAAAACAACGTAAAGTGGAAGAGAGTCGAACTTAACGACTTAGAAATAACCAAACATGCTTCCCAGGAGACAACCCAGAATGTTTTTTTTTTAATTTTTTTCTTTATTTTATTTCAAAATTGTTGATTCGCTCCGAACGGTCTATCTTTTATTAGTCAACCACTTGTGAATGGTCAACCATAAAAGTCAAACAGCTCAGAACAAAATGCAATTAAGTCCAGAGGAGTTTAGTGTTTCCTCGGGTCGTTAAGTCCCAACGAGCTGTACGATTGAATAGCTAAACGCGTAGTGATCGAGTGATATTGAACAGGAAAGGGGGTATGATTGATTACACTAAGGAAATTAAATCTAATAAAGACTTTGAAGTCATTTTAATTCTATATTTAAAATCATTTAATGATTAAAACCTAAAAATGATCTAAAATTACTTTTACTCTAAAAATGCAATTTAAAGCTTTATTATGATTTAAAACTAATTTTTATGATTTTTCTTGATTTATTTTGAATTAAAAACTAATTTTGAACATTTAAAATATAGCTTAAAATGCTAAAAATTAGGAAAATATGCAAGCAAATTACAAAACTATTTTTCAAAAATCAAATTTAACTAAAAAGATTTTTCAAAACTGGAATCACATTTTCTTGACTTTTTTTCTATTTATTATGAATTTAGTACTATATAAAACTAATTAAAATGCTAGAAAATACTATTTAAACTAAGAAAATTATGGAAAAATATTTTTTTTGTTTTTTATATTTTTATAAAACTAATAAAATTGAAATTGCATTTTTCTGATCTTTTTCTGAATTATTTGGATTAAATGCAAATTAAAAATGCTAGAAAATGACATAAAATGCAGAAAATTAGTAAATGAACAATGAAAAATATGAAAACTTCCTGTCAACGATAAAATAATACTGAGAACCCATGAAAAATAACAGAAACTATTTTGGAGCACAAGAACAATGATTTGGGCGCACAACTAATGAAATAAGCACCTGTAAATAAGCTAAAATCTAACCATAAGCTACTATAAGCTACCTTAGCCTTAATCTAACCTAAATTATGCTAATGCAACTGAATGGGACCCTAAAAGCACAGGCTAGAAGTGTTATAGCTATAAAACAGGTTCTATCAAACTTATGCCAAACGACCCTTATGCATCTATTTTAAGCCTACATTAAGCTAGCAAGAAAAAATCACAAAAATTAACTAAAATGACCAGGCAGTAGACAACCAACCAAAGAGCTTATATCCAGAATTTCAACTAATTTGGACCTATATTGAAGGAATGAAAAATCAAAACTATAACCTATTCGAACATTATTTGGAATTTTTGACTTTTATTGAAACTTTGAAATCTGACTTTTTCCAGCTTTGATCACTCCTAATTCACTATAAATGATGTTTTCAGATGTAAAATGGACTAGATAAGCTAACCTATATATTTCTATCACTATATGTAAGCTAACACAAGCCTTATACTAACTGTTATGCAACATACTTAAACCAAACCATGATTTTGACTTTAAGAGGATGCTAGTGCAAATAAATGACTTAGTTGACTCTAATGAACCTAAATTGGACTCAAGCAACTGGTTTTAACCTATGAACAAACCTTTATCTTTGATTTCTACACTGAACCAAACACTAGTTTTCCAACTGATAAGCAAATTTTAACTAATAAACCACTAGTCTACACCATAATTCCAATCCAAACAGATTTTAAAGAGATTATAAGAACTAAATGATGCAATAAAACCAATATTAACTAACAATTAATCAATGATGCAGTTTATTCAGACATGACAGTAATGAAATAGAAATGGTAAAACAAGCAAAACTTACATAAGTCCAGTCACAATGACTTGCTTAACTGAGATTACTTAACCACTAATCCTAACTCTGATCTTAACCCAAATCGAATACAATCTCAACCCTTATCCAGCTCCATATCAGCAGAACAACATCATTTGATTATTATGATTCTGAATTTGAATTATATAGACTGAGTAATATTTAAGAGTAGAATCTTGACTATTATCTGGAATTGGCTCAAACAAGATCACAAGTTCCCTATAAACATTTCCAGACCTGCTCCAATGTCCAAGAACAGGCTATCCCCCTCCTTTGACTTTCATTGACCAAGTACCAAATTTGATGAATCTGTTTCTAAAGGTCACTGAAAGCTATCAACAGCTTCAGTGGGCTTGTTTGAATTTAGAAATAAGCTCTTTGGAGCTTGGATTTAACACATTTAGAACTGAATAAATAAAAGGAAATCTAAAAACAAGAAATTTGGATAAAACTTTGAATTGATGCTTGAATTCGATTACAAGTGATTAAACAACTTAAGTTTAGTACATAGAAACTGGAAATTACAATTTAAGAATTAAACTAAGACATTCATAATAAAAACGATTTGCAAGAAATTATAAAAATTAACTACCACTTTCTCTAGCTTCTCTTCCCTCTATTTATCAACAAAAGTCTTCCCACTTGTGTTCTGAGCATTTCCCACTTCTTATCTGGGCCATTGGATTAGTAGAATTGATATTAGCCGTTGATGGCTTTTTGGCGCCAAAACGAATTTTTGCCAATTGGGCTTGATTGAGTGCAAAGAAGAAGAAGCAATTAATGCTCCTTGTTGGTTTGTGGAGGTGGAAGAGATAGGGTGTGGGTTGTGAGCTGGAAGAATGGCGATGTGAGATGGTTTGCAGAGTTGGTGAAGAAGGAAGGAGGGAAAACAATGGGCGGGCTTTGACCGAGTTTTTTTTATTAATATGGAAAGGGTTCACGGGGTATATTGGCAGGGTCAAAAAGGGTCAAGGCTCAAGGTCCAAGCTAGGGTTCAAGGTTCAAGTGTTGGTGGGCTTGGGTGGTTTGGGCTGCAGGTTTGTAGCATGGGCTTAAGTTTGGATCCGGTTGGGTTTGTTTATTAATAACACAAGGACCAAAATTGCAATTCCACCAAACTTGAGGGACCAAATCTGTAATTTTCCAAAGTGTATCATAAGGACCATTTTTTGACAAGTTTGAATTACCAAAGGACTAAAAATGTTAATTTTCCAATTAAAAACGTCCAGGGGTAAATTCTGTCAATCTTTGAAACTTCAAGGACTAAAGTTGCCATTTTGCAAAACTGAACTTTATAAGGGTAATTTTGACAACTTGAAAATCCCTGAGGGTCTTTTATGAAAAATTAACATGTTTTGAATAACCAGGGACTAGATTTGACAATTTATGCATAAAATACAGTCTAAATATTTTTTCTGTCTTTTTAAGACTTTTCAAAGTGTTTTTGACTGTTTTTTGCAGTGCAGATGGAATAAAAATGATGAGTATTTAGACACTCATCAATCCCCCACACTAAACTATTGCTAGTCCCTAGCAATCTTTTGAGAAAACTTAATGGGTTTGAATCTCTTTACCAAAAGCCATTACTTCTGGAGTAGCCAATTGTTTCAGTTCAAGTAAGAACCTTGGTACAATGATAACCAAATGATTTTGAACAAATCACCAGCTTTCAACGGTTTTGATTTGTCTTTACCAGAAGCCGTTTGCTTCTGGACTAGCCAACTCTTAGATAATATATACTATCTTTGGTGAGTCGATTACCAATTATGGTTTTCCAACTGCCTTTACCACAAGCCATAAACTTGCGGGCTAGCCAACTCTTCACTAATTAAAGATATGGTGAGTTGAACACCATAAAATTTTGGGCAAATTGCAAGCCGTCAACGGATTTGAGATATCTTTACCAAGAGCCGTTTGCTCCTGGATTAGCCAATCCTTTAGTTTATTAGACATGGCGGACAGATAACCGTAAGCTGAGTAAGTGCAAAACACTAACTTAAAAAAATTTGGCCAAAAATGGGGGAATTGGGTGGTATCATTACATGATAAAATTCGTGAGAATTCTCCCCCACACTAGAAATGAATATTGCCCTCAATATTCAAAGTACCGGCGGTTATGCCGAAACATAGAACGTAAAAGGGAAATACTACGGCCATTTTTTGTGATTTTTTTTTGAATGAAAACTTATATACAACAGCGGGGGGCAACTCCCCCACACTAGGGTGGTAGAAAGTAGAAAGAAGTCAGAAATATGGGTGAAAACCCATATGGTATGCTACTGTTTTTTATTCCCGAGTCGCTAGCTTGACTCGATCCCCACATTCATTGGTTCATGGGGAAAGTTTGTAGATCCGGGACGACCACAGGTGGAATGTTCTCTCCAAAATAGTGCTTCAATCGATGACCATTCACTTTAAAATTTGGACCATCGGGCTGAGATAACTCAATGGTTCCATAAGGAAATACTTTAGTGATGGTGAATGGTCCAGACCAGCGGGATTTTAGTTTTCCCGAGAAAATCTTCAATCTTGAATTGAAAAGAAGGACTCGATCACCGACGTTGAAAACGCGGTTCTTGATTTTGGAGTCATGAATCTTCTTTGTCTTTTCTTTGTAGATCAAAGAGTTCTCGTATGCTTGATCACGGAGTTCATTTAATTCATTCATTTGAACTTTCCGGTGATCACCAGCTGTCTGAATATCGAAGTTGGCATGTTTTAAGGCCCAGTATGCTTTGTGCTCAAGCTCAATCGGCAGATGACACGCCTTTCCGTACACTAGCTTGTATGGAGTACACCCGATGGGTGTTTTATAAGTTGTACGGAAGGCCCAGAGTGCGTCATCTAGCTTATCCGACCAAGAGGCACGGTTTTCGCCTACTGTCCTCTCCAGAATTCTTTTAATCCCTCGGTTGGAAACTTCCACTTGCCCACTTGTTTGGGGTGGTACGCAGTAGAGAGACGGTGAGTTACACCATACTTTTGCATGACTCTATCAAACTGGTCATTGCAGAAATGCGTACCACGATCACTGATTATAGCTCGTGGAGTTCCAAACCTAGCAAAAACAGATTTTAAGAATTTCACAACAACTCGGGCATCGTTGGTAGGCAAAGCTTTCGCTTCAACCCATTTTGACAAATAGTCAACGGCCACGAGTATGTATTTATTTCCTCGAGATAAAGGAAATGGCCCCATAAAGTCAATGCCCCAGATGTCAAAAATCTCACACACTTGAATGGCGTTTTGCGGCATTTCATTTCTTTGTGAGATATTTCCGTGACGTTGACAAGCGTCACACGTTTTGACAAATTCGTGGGCATCCTTGTAAATCGTGGGCCAATAAAATCCGGAATCAAACACCTTCTTGGCAGTGTAGTTGGGGCTATGATGTCCCCAGTAGGTCCAGAATGGCAAGCCTTAAGAATGTCATTGGCTTCCTGACCATACACACATCGCCTGATGACTTGATCCGCGCAAATTTTGAATAAGTAGGGGTCGTCCCAGAAGTAATGTTTTACATCTTTAAAGAATTTGTTTTTCTGTTGGGACGACATCCCTTTCACCACAAAGTTACCCGCATGGTAATTTGCAAAGTCAGCAAACCATGGGGTAGAAGAGTCTCCACGAAAAGAAACCACATTGAGTGTTTCGAGAGGAAATGTTTCGTTTATTTCCTTTTTCTCGAACACATCCTGGTGAGGGTTTTCTAGACGGGACAGATGATCAACAGCCAGGTTCTCAGCTCCTTTTTTATCACGTATAATGATATCAAATTCTTGCAGGAGGAGAACCCAACGGAGCAATCTCGGCTTTGCATCTTGTTTTGCAAAGAGATATTTGAGAGCCGAGTGATCCGTATACACCACGCATTTGGTCAAGATTAGGTATGGTCGAAACTTCTCAAACGCATACACCACAGCTAATAATTCTTTTTCTGTAGTGGTGTAATGGGTTTGAGCTTCATTCATAGTCTTACTCGCGTAGTGGATAGGCTGAAAATGCTTGGTTTTACGTTGCCCCAGGACTGCACCGATAGCAAAATCACTTGCATCGCACATGAGTTCAAAGGGTAAATCCCAGTCGGGCGCAACGAGAATGGGTGCTTCCGTAAGCTTTTTCTTTAATGTTTCAAAAGCTTCGATGCACTCAGTTGAGAAGATAAAAGGAGCATCCTTCTCAAGGAGATGAGTCATAGGCCGAGCGATTTTAGAAAAATCTTGTATGAATCTGCGATAAAACCGGCATGACCTAAAAAACTCCTAATACCTTTGACGGTAGTAGGATGAGGCAATTTGGCAATGACATCCACTTTCGCTTTGTCAACCTCAATCCCGTTTTTTGAAATCTTATGGCCTAGGACAATTCCTTCCTTGACCATAAAATGGCTCTTTTCCCAGTTTAGACAAAGATTGGTGTCTTCACACCGTTTGAGCATTTTTTCTAAATGGGAGAGACATGTTTGAAATGAGTCCCCAATGACCGAGAAGTCATCCATAAACACCTCCATTGTTTCCCCGATCATGTCGTGGAAAATTGCTATCATACATCGTTGGAACGTGCTAGGAGCGTTACATAGGCCAAAAGGCATACGTCTGTAGGCAAAAGTTCCGTATGGGCAGGTGAATGTGGTCTTTTCTTGATCCTGTGGATCAATGGGGATCTGAAAATACCCCGAGAAACCATCTAGGAAACAATAGTATTCGTTTCCTGCTAGTCTCTCAAGCATCTGATCCATGAAGGGTAGAGGAAAATGGTCTTTACGGGTGGCTTCGTTTAACTTGCGATAGTCAATACACACACGCCATCCCGTAACCAATCGAGTTGGAATTAACTCGTTTTCTTCATTTGTGACAACAGTTATGCCACCTTTTTTTGGAACACAATGGATGGGACTGACCCAAGGACTATCAGAGATCGGGTAAATTAGACCGGCATCAAGAAGTTTGAGAACCTCCTGTTTGATAACCTCATGAATCTTAGGATTCACCCTTCTCTGATGTTGGACTGCTGGTTTGAAATCATCCTCCAATAAAATCTTGTGCGTACAAAATTCAGGGTTAATACCCTTGATGTCGGAGAGTCTCCAAGCAATTGCTTGCTTGTGCAACTTCAAAACCTTTATGAGAGCAGTCTTCTCCTCCTCAGTTAAGTCCTTAGCAATTATGACGGGTAATTTATCATCACCCTCCAAGAATGCATACTCAAGATGAGGAGGTAGGTCCTTAAGTTCAACCTCTGGAAATTCTTCAGTAGATGTTTGTACGGATTTGATTTCTTCAATCGTGATCTCTTTCGGAGGGAGTGACGGTAATGGATCTTCGTTTAACAATTGCTCAAGATAAAGGATATCTCCCTCCGAATCATAAACACCATCATCAATTCCCGGCGGAATCGATTCATCATTAGCAAGAAACTCATCGATCTCTTCTAAAAAGAAGTCACCTCCCTCAAACGGAGTAAGAGAGGGGGAAGAATCGGCAATAATTGGTTGAGAAGATGTGGTAGGATCCCCACTCACAGAATTATGAAAATAACAAAGAAAATCTTGAGAGTACTCCTCTGAAGCAATATCAATTACATCGATTCGATTAACCGATTCAGCATCATAGTTTGAGGAGTACCTCGAAGTTTGATCAAGGTTAAAGGTGACAGCTTCATTACCCACACGTAATGTGATTTCTTGCTCAAATACATCAATGAGAGCACGGCCCGTTCTCAGGAATCCTCGCCCAACAATGAGGGGAACCCGATGATCGGCATCGAAGTCAACAACCACAAAGTCACCTGGAAAATGGAACTTTCCTACTTTCACGAATACATCCTCGGCGATGCCAAGAGGACGCGATATAGAACGATCTGCAAGCTCAAGAGTCATGCGGTAGGAATAAGTTCGGAAGAGAAAGTTTCTTCCATATGAATAAGGCATCGATTGATGCTTGCACCAAGATCGGCGAGGGCAAAGCATTCAATCATTCCTGTAAAAACACAAGGTAGAAGAAATTTTCCAGGATCTCCAAGCTTCTCGGGAAGCTTCTTTAACAGAATGCTGAGCAGTTCTCGCTCGAGGAGTTTTAGCCAATTCAAACAGTTTTTCCTTGTTGCTTAACATGTGTTTGAGAGTTGATGCAAACTTGGGCATCAACATGATTGCATCCACAAAGCTTATGTCAAAATGTAGTTCTTGGAAAATTTGAAATTTTTTTTCCATTTGATGACTGGCTTTTTCGCGGAGCTTTTGCTCATTTAAACGTGATGGGTAAGGAATAGAAGTTTTGGATTTGGGGTTTTCAACTGGAGGTTCAAAAACAACTCCTGGTTTGGATTTTGGTTTCGGGAAAACTTGAGGATGGACATGTGCTGTGCTCTGTGAGCTAGTGGGTTGCACTTGGTCCTTTGTCGCCTCAGGTTCACTTTCCACTACCTTCGGGAGAGAAGAAGAAGAGGTAGTAGGAATAGCGGGTTCATCATATGAAGCACCACTTCTGGTTGTGATCGCCTTTGCATCGCCCCTCGGATTAGCAATCGTGTTGCTAGGTAAAGTACCTGAGCCCGAGGGTCGATCATTTAAAGACTTCTTAATGTCAAATTTGGCTTACCAACAACCTATTCATTTCCTCTTGGGATTTCATGAATTGCTTCAACAACTCATCAGATGATGGTCCAGTTGGAACAATGGCTTGATTTTGTGTAGGAAAATTCTGGCCTCTATTGTTTAGATTAGGGCCTTGATTTTGGAAATTTCCTTGATTATTGCCATGAAAATACCCGGGTTGAAATTTCCTTGACCTTGGTTTCTATTAAAATTTCCTTGGTTTTGGAAATTTTGACTTTGATTTTGAAAACCGTTATTCTGACTAAAATTACCTTGGTTTTGAAAACCTTGGTTCGTTCTATTCTGATTTTGATTACGGTTTTGGTTTTGGTTGAAACCGGTGGTCCAGGGTAGTGGTTAGGACGGTGGTTCGGGTCCATAGGAGCACGGTATTGGTTGCCTCCTGAATTGGAAATACCGCCCACAACGCTTTGCTTCAAAGGGTTACCATCGGTGGCCATACAGTTGTAATAGGCATGGGGCCACCGCAAGTAACACATACTTCCACTTTCTTGACTTCAGCAGGAGGTGAAGTTTGTGGAAAAGAAACTTTCTTTTGGTTGGAGAGAACCAAAGCTTGAATTGCTTCCGTGAGTTTGTCAATCTTAGCATCGGTGCTAGATTGACTCACGGCGATGAAGCAGAAGGACCAACACTGACTTGGGAAACAACCGGTTTGCTTCGTGCAATGCGGACTTTAGACTTGTTTTTAATTATCGCTAAAGCTTCTTTTACAGTTTTGCTCAAGAAATTTCCTCCAAATGAGGAATTGAGAGAATATTGATCAGATTGACTCACTCCATTATAGAAAGTATCGAGTTGCATCAACTCGGAGAAACCATGGTGAGGACATTTGTGGAGCAACTCCTTAAAACGATCCCACGATTCACTGAAGGATTCATCAAACTTTTGTGTGAACTTGATGATTTCGTTTTTAAGACTCGTGGTTTTAGAAGGTGGATAGAACTCGTTCACAAATTTCTTCACCAGTTCTTCCCATGTTTCGATCGATTGAGGGGGTTGTTTTTCAAGCCAAATTCGGGCTTGTCCCTCGAGGGAAAATGGGAACAGAAGAAGTTTGACAGCATCGGTAGGGACATTCTTGTATTTGATGGTAGATGCAACCTTGTTAAACCATCGAATATGAGCATGAGGATCATCCCTCTCAAAACCATAGAATTGACTTGAGGTTACAAGATTTAGTAACCCGGCTTTGAGTTCAAAATTTTCAGCCACAATGGCTGGGATAACAATAGCATCTCCATACCCATCGATGGGTGCTTGGAGAAGCTCGCATATAGGACGTTCATCTGCCATGATAACGGAAGTAGTGCGAGCAGTCCGGATCTCAGATCCGACTGATGGGGCAGAACGTCTACGGATACGCCTCCTTGGAATCCTGACAAGCTCACGAAATGGGCTCACAGACCTAGAAGAGCGAGTTCGCATACACAAGAGTTGACTCTAAGAAATCTCAGAGTCAAGGGAATTATGAAAATGGGGAAAGAAGAATCTTTTTTGGGTTTTATGTTTTTTTATAAGAAAATATAAATATATATAGATGGTATGAACAAGGAGTGAATATTCAAATCACTAATCTGCTAAACGTAATTCTATTAGCACAGCTCCCCGACAGCGGCGCCAAAGTTTGATTCGCTCCGAACGGTCTATCTTTTATTAATCAACCACTTGTGAATGGTCAACCATAAAAGTCAAACAGCTCAGAACAAAATGCAATTAAGTCCAGAGGAGTTTAGTGTTTCCCCGGGTCGTTAAGTCCCAACGAGCTGTACGATTGAATAGCTAAACGCGTAGTGATCGAGTGATATTGAACAGAAAAGGGGGTATGATTGATTACACTAAGGAAATTAAATCTAATAAAGACTTTGAAGTCATTTTAATTCTATATTTAAAATCGTTTAACGATTAAAACCTAAAAATGATCTAAAATTACTTTTACTCTAAAAATGCAATTTAAAGCTTTATTATGATTTAAAACTAATTTTTATGATTTTTCTTGATTTATTTTGAATTAAAAACTAATTTTGAACATTTAAAATATAGCTTAAAATGCTAAAAATTAGGAAAATATGCAAGCAAATTACAAAACTATTTTTCAAAAATCAAATTTAACTAAAAAGATTTTTCAAAACTGGAATCACATTTTTTTGACTTTTTCTCTATTTATTATGAATTTAGTACTATATAAAACTAATTAAAATGCTAGAAAATACTATTTAAACTAAGAAAATTATGGAAAAATATTTTTTTTGTTTTTTATATTTTTATAAAACTAATAAAATTGAAATTGCATTTTTCTGATCTTTTTATGAATTATTTGGATTAAATGCTAATTAAAAATGCTAGAAAATGACATAAAATGCAGAAAATTAGTAAATGAACAGTGAAAAATATGAAAACTTCCAGTCAATGATAAAATAATACTGAGAACCCAGGAAAAATAACAGAAACTATTTTGGAGCACAAGAACAATGATTTGGGCGCACAACTAATGAAATAAGCACATGTAAATAAGCTAAAATCTAACCATAAGCTACTATAAGCTACCTTAGCCTTAATCTAACCTAAATTATGCTAATGCAACTGAATGGGACCCTAAAAGCACAGGCTAGAAGCGTTATAGCTGTAAAACAGGTTCTATCAAACTTATGCCAAACGGCCCTTATGCATCTATTTTAAGCCTACATTAAGCTAGCAAGAAAAAATCACAAAAATTAACCAAAATGACCAGGCAGTAGACAACCAACCAAAGAGCTTATATCCATAATTTCAACTAATTTGGACCTATATTGAAGGAATGAAAAATCAAAACTATAACCTATTCGAACATTATTTGGAATTTTTGACTTTTATTGAAACTTTGAAATCTGACTTTTTCCAGCTTTGATCACTCCTAATTCACTATAAATGATGTTTTCAGATGTAAAATGGACTAGATAAGCTAACCTATATATTTCTATCACTATATGTAAGCTAACACAAGCCTTATACTAACTGTTATGCAACATACTTAAACCAAACCATGATTTTGACTTTAAGAGGATGCTAGTGCAAATAAATGACTAAGTTGACTCTAATGAACCTAAATTGGACTCAAGCAACTGGTTTTAACCTCTGAACAAACCTTTATCTTTGATTTCTACACTGAACCAAACACTAGTTTTCCAACTGATAAGCAAATTTTAACTAATAAACCACTAGTCTACACCATAATTCCAATCCAAACAGATTTTAATGAGATTATAAGAACTAAATGATGCAATAAAACCAATATTAACTAACAATTAATCAATGATGCAGTTTATTCAGACATGACAGTAATGAAATAGAAATGGTAAAACAATCAAAACTTACATAAGTCCAGTCACAATGACTTGCTTAACTGAGATTACTTAACCACTAATCCTAACTCTGATCTTAACCCAAATCGAATACAATCTCAACCCTTATCCAGCTCCATATCAGCAGAACAACATCATTTGATTATTATGATTCTGAATTTGAATTATATAGACTGAGTAATATTTAAGAGTAGAATCTTGACTATTATCTGGAATTGGCTCAAACAAGATCACAAGTTCCCTATAAACATTTCCAGACCTGCTCCAATGTCCAAGAACAGGCTATCCCCCTCCTTTGACTTTCATTGACCAAGTACCAAATTTGATGAATCTGTTTCTAAAGCTCACTGAAAGCTATCAACAGCTTCAGTGGGCTTGTTTGAATTTAGAAATAAGCTCTTTGGAGCTTGGATTTAACACATTTAGAACTGAATAAATAAAAGGAAATCTAAAAACAAGAAATTTGGATAAAACTTTGAATTGATGCTTGAATTCGATTACAAGTGATTAAACAACTTAAGTTTAGTACATAGAAACTGGAAATTACAATTTAAGAATTAAACTAAGACATTCATAATAAAAACGATTTGCAAGAAATTATAAAAATTAACTACTCCTTTCTCTAGCTTCTCTTCCCTCTATTTATCAACAAAAGTCTTCCCACTTGTGTTCTGAGCATTTCCCACTTCTTATCTGGGCCATTGGATTAGTAGAATTGATATTAGCCGTTGATGGCTTTTTGGCGCCAAAACGAATTTTTGCCAATTGGGCTTGATTGAGTGCAAAGAAGAAGCAATTAATGCTCCTTGTTGGTTTGTTGAGGTGGAAGAGATAGGGTGTGGGTTGTGAGCTGGAAGAATGGCGATGTGAGATGGTTTGCAGAGTTGGTGAAGAAGGAAGGAGGGAAAACAATGGGCGGGTTTTGACCGAGTTTTTTTTTATTAATAGGGAAAGGGTTCACGGGGTATATTGGCAGGGTCAAAAAGGGTCAAGGCTCAAGGTCCAAGCTAGGGTTCAAGGTTCAAGTGTTGTTGGGCTTGGGTGGTTTGGGCTGCAGGTTTGTAGCATGGGCTTAAGTTTGGATCTGGTTGGGTTTGCTTATTAATAACACAAGGACCAAAATTGCAATTCCACCAAACTTGAGGGACCAAATCTGTAATTTTCCAAAGTGTATCATAAGGACCATTTTTTGACAAGTTTGAATTACCAAAGGACTAAAAATGTTAATTTTCCAATTAAAAACGTCCAGGGGTAAATTCTGTCAATCTTTGAAACTTCAAGGACTAAAGTTGCCATTTTGCAAAACTGAAGTTTATAAGGGTAATTTTGACAACTTGAAAATCCCTGAGGGTCTTTTATGAAAAATTAACATGTTTTGAATAACCAGGGACTAGATTGGACAATTTATGCATAAAATACAGTCTAAATATTTTTTCTGTCTTTTTAAGACTTTTCAAAGTGTTTTTGACTGTTTTTTGCAGTGCAGATGGAATAAAAATGATGAGTATTTAGACACTCATCAATTGTTCATTCTATTGAGTAGATACGGCGTATCCAATTACCGGATACGATGTGTTCCACTCCCAGAATTCGTAATTTTGTTTATTTATATATTTTAGGGTTTTAATTATAAACTATCTGCCAGGTCCTTGATACGACATATTTCTATTTTGGGATACATCATATTCAAGCATTGGCCCGTATTGAATTGCCCATACAGTTAGTTCAATATGGCATATCCAATATCAGGGGTACGCCATATAAACAATTGCCTGTATTATATCAATAAGGTAGTTTTTACCCCAGCTTGATCAATATGGTGTATCCATATAATGAATACGTCGTATCAATCTACACAACTGGACATGACCTTTTTATTTTTAATTCTAATCGACTCATACTACAGAAGTAGTTATTCCATTTTTGTTTTAATCTGATTACAGGAACAATGAAGTGTCAAATGTGATGGTGTATATTGTAAAACCTGAAAATCTAAAACCTGATTAAAGACTAAAATACCCTTGTAATCGAAATTTATAAATACGTAAAATATATTTATAACATTTATGAAATTGTAAGTTAACTTGTGAATAATTAAAATACTAACTAAAATATATTACGTGATCGATTTTGGTACGACGAAGATTTAACGTTTCGTAAATGATTTGGGTCGTGTTTGTTTTGTTCGATGAACCTTAGGCCGAAGCCCATATGGTGTGCGTGGGTTTTGTGTGTTCGGTTGGGCCAAACCGAAACCCAAGCTACTCCTCAAAGCCCTAAACTAAAATGTTACCACTATATATACAACACATAATCACAAGATTTGAACCCTAGTTTTATTTGCCTCTCCTTTTCTTTTGTTCCATTCGGCCGAGAGTCTCAACCCCCTTGGTGTCGAGATTTTTGCTCAACCAAGCTAATGTATAATGCTTATTTGTCTTCCTTTGGTTTGGTCGAGTTATACCATGCGTTTGTATAATGTATCATGTTTCGTTTGGTCGAGTTATGTTTCTTCTTTTCTTGTGTCGAGCCGTGTAAAACCAAAACAAGGAAACCCTAATGATTTAAACCTTACAAGTGTTAAAGAGTTACGTATGTAATATGTAATATTGAATCGGGTAATGGTTGTGTCGATTTATATAGAGCCGAACCATATGAATGAGAACCGAACCATGCATGACTTTCGAATAAGGTGTAAAACATGATAACTTGAATGAGATAAGTATATAGATGAGTTAAGACTTGCGTTATAACTTGTTAATTGAAACCCTAAGTTGAACCGAGTCACATATGAGTTTTTAAAAGTATATTAATTAAGTAAAGGTTATGTAAACGTAAACCCTAGTTTTGATATGTTAACCGAATAAGGTATGCTAAACCCTAATGGTTGTGAATCGTGTCTCATATGCGTGTGTAATTAATACGAGTAATAAGTAACTTGTATGTCACATAAAATCATAAAACGTATATGGTGAAACATAAAAGGAAAGATTATTTATGATGTGTTAGGTTAAGTAACGAGTCATTAAAAGACGTAACAAGTAAGTACATGCATATTAATGAGATATTAAAGAATAGAAACCCTAGAATATAAATGAGAGTCGATTAGGGTTTTGAAGCTAAATATATTAATTCGTTATTTTATGTGTGAGTTATGACGTTTAAACTATTTTCACATTTAACCCTAAACTTTAATTAATGACATAATGAACCCTAATCTACGATATTAATTATAAAACACTTAAGTCTCATTAATTATAAAACCCTAAAGTATTAAGATCATTAAATATACTAAGTATGAACGCCAAATATTAAAAGATCATTTCGACGATTATGGAATCATAAATAACATGTACGACCGTTAATGTGTATAGGTTCTGTGAAGAAGGAGTAATCCTTTGCTTTCCCTGTTTCTTCTTTTCGATCATTTGCTTTGGAATAAGGTACAGATATTCTGACCTTTTCAGTAAAGGTTTCTTATAACGTTTTCTTTTCGTTAACTTTTACATTAGGATTTCCTAAGCCTTTGCTATGAACCCTAATGTGTCTATTGGAGCTGTTGCTTATCTGAACTTTGATTTTTGAATCATAAAACATTGATTTTGAACTATATGATATGAATACCTTGATTTTGAAAACATGATTAAACATTTGATAAAATATGATCTATGTCAGTTATGACATTCTATTTGACCTAAGATAGTTTGACACCCGTTCCAATTATTAACTAGTCATGGGGGTTCCATGTCCGTGTCAGTAATGCACTTCTGACATGACTCTAGGGCAGTAGAGTGAAGTTCGCCACGCCCTTATCTGTTATTTGTTATGAGCTCATGTTATATTATATTATCAATGTATGTTTGTGGGGCGTATGGGTGCATCCTAGATCTGTTATATGTTATATATTATCAGTTATATGCTATATGTTATCTGTTGATTGATCTTTGCGTGCATGCACGTTCTTCATAACTCTGGTAGGTCTCCCCTACAAATGTTGCCTTATGTGAATATGATTTTGTTTATGATATGGCATATGTGTTTGGGCTCGAGGTAGTTAGCTATAAAACTTATTCTATTATTCTGATTTATCTTTTGAAATGATTATGATTTTGCTATTTTTCTTTCACTTTATTTCGTATTCTTTCTCGTTTCGTATTCGTTTTGCTTGTATATCTGTTCACTGGGCTTTTGAAGCTCAGCCGCACTTTTCTTTTTCCGCGGCAGGTATCTAAGCATTGGAGCTAGGTATTGCTTTGGGATGAGTGCTGTGTGGACTTACCTTAGAGATTTTAGCTTTGATCTTATGATGCCATTTAGACTTTATTTTTAGATATTTCTTTTGGAGTTTATTTTCCGCTGGGACCTATGTATTGAAGTCATTTTGACTTGGATTATTTCAATATTTATGTTGAGATTTCTTTTGGATATTTATGTTTGCTTTGATATGACACCATTACTTGTGATTCCTTTACCCTTGTCGGGTCGGGGCGTTACATATATATTGCTGACAGTCTACGTGTTGCATAGCCATTCTTGCTCATATTATTACCATGGGAGGATTATACTAAGCAATATCAGGGGAGTTTTTCATTTCTAATTATACCCTCTCTATATTTTAGTTTTTATTTGTACAACGAGGTTGTTGTATAGTACGTTCAAGTGGGCGGAGGTGGGTAGAATTAGAATTTTACTTGTCTTATATTTACAAAAAACATACTTTAAAAATGCTAAATTTAAAAAAAGTCACATGTTTTTCGTAAATCATTAGTAACATAACCCGCACACAATACCCTTATTTCTAATTGTGAGAATTGAAACCTTTCCATTTCTCTTATTTTACCCATATTTTATAAAATATGAGTGTGTCGGTGGAATGATGTAGACTTTAGAACTTGGCTTGGCATATCTGTTAGGATTTAGAAAATCCATGTTAAAGTGTCGGTCACCCCAACTATAGTCTAGCATAAGTTAGCTCGTAGACTCAACGTTATTTAGTAAGTTTATATTAGTATAAGTAACACCGTGGAAGAAGGACGGGGTCTTTAACTATTGTATGCCTGATCCACAGCCCGAAAGAGGGCGTAGAAATATGTATAAATAGCCCTCTCCCCACAAACGAGAGGGTTGGAGGTTCACAAGTAATCTAAGCTTGCAAATTTTGTTTCTCTCTCTATACATCCCATTCTCTCTCTAGAAACTCACGACCATAACTCTAATCTATTGTGGTGTTATGATATCAATAATCTTACAATTGGTATCAGAGCCTATGGTTTGATTAGCTAGGTTGTATGTGCGTTTATCTTGGTGGTTTTAGATTGGAAAGTTGGTTTTGGAAGGTTTTTGGACTCATAAGTGGCTTCCTTTGATTATCATGTTTGTGATGTTAAAGTAAGTGTTTTTAGGATAGTTATAACCTTCTAGGATCAAGTTGTGCAAAAGAAACCTAGAAAAAACGTTCAAAAGGGTGAATTTTAGGTGGTTTTATGTGAAAAAGTGTCTTTGTTCTTGACTGCTATTTGACAATCGGACTGAATTATTGGGTGCGTTTTGTCCAGGCAAAGCTGCATATTAATCTGAGTTGACTGCGTTTTGATTATTATATTAATATCGGACTGCGATTTGTTAGGAAAAGGACAATAGTACATGTACTGTTGAAAGCGACATTCGTTTTGTCAAGCGCTGCATTTTGTGTCTATACGTTTTGGGTATCTTGCGTTTTGATAGGCTGCTATTTGAGCTGACTGCGATTTGATTGTTGCGTTTTGGATATTATGTGTTTTGTCACTATGTTTTGACAAGGACTGTGACTTGGTATTCTAGCGTATTGTCAACTGCGCTTTGTCACTACGTTTTGTCAAAAACTTAGGATTTGTCACTGCGTTTTGGTTTACCTGCGATTTTTTAAGGGTTGCGTTTTGTCAAGGGTTGCGACTTGTAATTTGATTCAAACGTCACCAAATCACAATTTAACAACAATTCACCTAATCCAATCATTTCCAATATCCTTTTTAATATACAATTACTAATCATTGAATCGATCCAAATTTTATCATAACACGTTCAAAATATCAACAACATCTTGTCTTACACTCCTGATTCAGTGATTTATGAAGTACTTAAACTGTACGATGTTGTAGAAAACCATAAGAGTATTAGCTATACTGAACGGTTAAAGATGATTGAATCAACCAATGACGACGTTAGATCTTCGTGCTCAGATTCAGAAGAGAGATAAGTGCACCAGTTACAGCTACAACATGTTCTTGCTAAGAAAAGTTGCATTAAACCTTTTCGAAAACTTCATTCACACCTCACGCTACTTCGAACTAAGACAGATACACAATGGGAATCGAACGAGCAGTTAACGCACTTTTTCATCAAGAATTATCAACATTCACGGGGACATTGTTCTTGAACTTGGAACAATTGGAACAACAACTTGATAGAGAAAAGGTTCAAGAAGTCAGTTCTAAAGCTGCACTTCAGGTGATCAACAAACACTTTCAGTCATTCTTAAATGGTGAATACACTTCGGATTATGATAATCATATGACTGAAAAGTGCTTCAAGAATCACACTGGGATGGAAGCAAATATGTTCAGAGAAACATTAATCCAACTCATGGATAATGTTAAGAAGTATATTGCGGAAAGAACACATAATGATGACAAAGTGAATGAGTGTCGGGTGTAATTGAGAGATAGTTGTGATGTGTCGGATAATGTATCAGTTAAAGGATCGGGTGTTGCTTAATGCAGAATATTAGTGACAACCAAGAATGATGTAACCAGCTGTTCAGTAACTCCTGTCACACAAGAAGTGGATGCAAATATCAAAAAGGTGAATGAACAAGCATCAGGTGCTGAGGTATTCTTAACTGTTCAACATGATGCATCTACCAATATTCTTATGCAAATTGATCACGTCACTGAACATGACTTTCATAAATGTTATGTGACTGAGTCTAAGTCGGTTATAAAGTGTTTCAAAACAAATGATGTGGTTGAAAAGAAAATTTATGATGAACTTTCAAACAAATTTTTACAACTTGAAAAACGTTCCATTTCACTCGAAATTGCGATGCAAAGTAAAGAAGAAAATTTTCAACTTAACAAACCATGTAAAAACCCGGAACTTCCTGAATTCCGTGAATTTTTTGAAATTAACACTTTGAAAGCTCAGCTTCAAGGCAAAGACTAGACCATTTACAATCTGAAGAAACATATTTCTGTCATGAATGAGAAAAGTAATATATTCAAGGCTAAACATGACATCGAAGTTATCAAATCTAGAAATATCGAATTGGAACTTTGTGTGGCTAGATTACTTAAGGAAAATGAGACTTTGAAAAGGCATCGCATTGACCTAAGTGACTCAGTCAAAGAAGCTAGAACTAAGCATTTGGAAAAAACAAACTCTTTGATAGCCAAAATTGATGAACTCAAAGCTCAACTTCAGGATAAGATTTTCACAATAGTTGCCTTAAAAAATGAGCTTAGGAAAACTGTAGGGAAAAGTGTGAACACTAAGTTTACAAAACCATCAACCTTGGGGAAGCCAGTTTCTCATCCCAATAGAGACCGGTATGTTGTTAGACAGCCTACTGCGTTTATATCAGAAAGACCAAAATCTTTAAAACCAAGGTTTTCCTCCCAAGTTGATAAGAACAAAGTTTTGTCAAAACCAGTCACTTCAGAAGCTAATCCCAAGAAAATGAAAGGTAATGCTCAGGCCAAGGCTCAATCTTCTAAGATAAGGAATGTAAAAAGATCTTCTAGTGCACTAAAGAAGTCTCAAAATGCTAATTCATCTCCTAAGAAAACACTTAATGACAAAGCTTCAAAAACTAGGAATAGGAATAAGGTTACATCTTCCACAGTGCCTAAGAAGTCAAACACTCCTAGATCTTGCCTTAAGTGGATACCAACTGGTAAAAATTTTAAGAATGTTGGACTCACATAGATTCCTACCAGCATATTAACCACCAATGGCAACACTAAGGTTGATTGTGAAATCCCCAAAAGTCTGGATACTGTTGTAGCTAACCTACTTAGCTGCATACCTACTTGTGTTGTTTGTGCAGTTATTCCTCACTCATTTGTAGGTACATTGATCAATTCTATCAAGAAAAGACTCATGGTCTGGGTGCCTAAGGAACAGAAGCCTCCTGTTACAGGAGCTCCAGAATGTCAGAATTGATGAAGCATGTATTATAATTCCTGATCACTTCAGCTCAGGACTCGTACCTTAGCACACATCATTTAAGAGTATTTTTCAATTCTGGTATACTCTATACAGTTTTACACGTTGTAATATCTTATTCTTTGTAAATATTTTTATCAAAAAGCAAAATAGAAAAATATAAAACCATAAAAAACCCATCAAAAATTTGAAAATTCTGAAAATTCAAAAAATAGTCTCAAAGGCATGTCTTCTGGTATCAATAACATCTACGGTCCTAGAAATGTCATTCAATAATGACACGGGTCTTTAGATGAAGTTAGAACAAAAGTTCATATGTGTTTCTCAAAACATGCCTATACAAATCTTTTTATATTTATGTTTTATCAGTAATGCAATTGCTTTTCACATTATTACTAAAAGTGTTCTTAGTCAACGGGATTCATGGGTGCATAAATTTTTCATATTCAATCAATGACTACTTATGCTTAATCTCAAATCGAGTCATTGATTGAGGGGGAGAGTTATGTTCAAAATTTACGATTATCAGTCAAGTTGCCTCAACTTATTGAATTCTATCTCGGCTTTCATACCTGATGGGATATAACTCTTGCATTTAGTCCAATATGGTCTCATGAGCTGATTATGTGTTATATTTAGGATCATGATTGCTATCTGCTAATTGTTTCCTAGATATTCGTGTAATTATGGTCATGTAATTCATTATCCTGACTTGCTTTCCCCGTGTAGTTTTGTATCTCTAAATGCTCATGGAATGTGTTGTAAGGGTTCAAACTGAAAAGATCATGACAAATGTACACCTTTAGGAAAGTAAAGGGACTAATTGGATAATGCATAAAAAATATTTGAGGATAAGAGTGCAATCTTTTAACATGAAGGGCCAAAAATGACAAATGCTGATAATCATTACGGTTGAAGTGCGATTTGTCAAAAAAATGGCCAATAATGTCAATTTAGGATAAAAGTTTGTCTATCACAAGGACCAATTGTGTCATTTTCTGAATCTTATGAGAGTTGTTATAAAAGGGGATGCGTCTTGTCAAGTCAAAATTTTCCAAAATCCCAGTCAACCTACTCGCATTTTTTTCTCTCACTCATACTACGCTGCGATTTGTCTTCCTTTTGAATTTATGTGCTTCTATTTTAGGTATGTGTTGATTCTTAGGTTAGTACAATTGTATTATGTCTAATACATCTTCTATTACCTAAATCTCGAATTTAATTAACCTTCTTATGTTGATCATACTCTGATCCCCATCTCATTTAGGTTTGTTATTCTTTTCTTCATTTGATTGCTGGATTTAGGTTTAATACTTGTTGTAATTGCTTGTTTCTGATAATAATTAGATTCCTTGATGCTTACGTATCCTGATTATGAGATTAGAACCTTTTTGTTGTTTGTGTTTTGTGCATTAGTTTGGTATTTTTAGGATGGTTTAATTGTAGTGATAAGATTTGAGTTTGACTAATTGTGTTCTGGACATAAGTTGGTTTTCTTGGTAGTATTTGGTTGTTTCATAAGATCTGTTATGAGTGTTTTTGAATGAGTTTTGGTAGAATTATCCCTGAATGCGTTTAGGTAGAATTGTTCTTGAATTCACTTATGTAGAATTGTTCTTGAATGCGTTTTAGTAGAATTGTTCTTGAATGCGTTTTGGTAGAATTGTTCCTGAATGTGTTTAGGTAGATTGTTCTAGAATGCGTTTTGGTAGAATTGTTCTTGAATGCGTTTTAGTAGAATTGTTCTTGAATGCGTTTTTGATTAATGTTCTTTGATGCGTTTTGATGTTGGTATGCTTAGGTGCGTTCTGGATAGATGTTCCTGGTTGCGATTTGATAGATATTCTTGGATGCGATTAGATTATATAGGCTTGACTATGTTTTGTCTAAATATGTCACGGTGCGTTTTGTGTCAACTCGCAGTTCATGCGGTTTGACGAGAAAAGAATATTTTATTTTTAAATGTAGGACCCACCATGACCATATTTTAATTGCAATGTGATTTGTCATCCTAGACTGCGTTTTGTCTCATGTGACTTGGGTCGTTGCGTTTTGTCATTATTGTGCGTTTTGACCTGATGCGTTTTGAACTAGTGCGTTTTGTCTTAATGAGTTTTGACATACTGCGTTTTGACCTAGTGCGACTTGACAGACTGCGTTTTGTATTGTGTGTTTTATGTCCTCTGCATTTTGATTGGCTATGCATTTTGTCTTGGTGCATTTTGATGTTTGTAACTAGTTTGGTTGCGATTTGATCTTGTCTCTTGAAGTTGTATGATGCGTTTTGTCCCTAAATGTCCTATGTATGTTGCAATTTGACCTCTTGTGATTTTTTATATTTGACTTGATCATTTCAATTTGACAAAACAGAGTTTTGTGTATCTTGTAATGGTGATCAAAGTGACTGATAACATCAAATAGTCCTGATTTTCTAAGCATTAATTTCCCCCTTTATCATCACATTTTGAGTAAAATACTCATGAAAACATCCTTATTCCTTATTATTTCATTTTAGGACCTATTGAATGTAAGGAAGCTGCAATTGGACGTTTTCAAGCCCTATTGATAAGATTGTCTCTTAACTACGGCGTAACCAAGTGATGAAGTTACGACATAACTAAAGATTATGAAGGCTACGGCGTAACCAAGTGATGAAGTTATGACATAACTAAAGATTATGAAGGCTACGGCGTAACCCTCAGCTCAGGTTACGCAGTAAAAACTGATAAACACCCAATTGACAAAGACTACGGCGTAACCCTATGCTCAGGTTACGCCGTAATGAAGAAATACACATGATTTACGAAAGCTACGGCGTAACCCCAGCTAAGGTTACGCTGTAGCCATGGATAAGCACAAAATATTGAAGAGGTTACGACGTAACTACCTAATAAGGTTACGCCGTAACCAGTTCGAAGCCTATAAATAGTCGAAGGTTTCACCAGTTTTTATCATCTCTCCTTTCCCAAACCTTCTAGGGTTTGGGGAGATCAAAACACAGAAGAAGAAGCATGGCTTAGGAGCGCTGAATAACGAAGTCCTCGTCTACTATTTCCATTGTATTCGAGTTTGAATTCCTTCTACATCTTTCTAGGACTTATACTATGAATTCATATTATTAATTGAAGTTTGCATTTATGTTATTGTTATTCTCTTTAATTCTTTATAGACATTTGCTAGTCTTTTCATAGATCGCTAGCCTTGGTAGTATTATAAGCTTGGTAGTATCTAAAGGGCTGGGAGATATGACCAACTGACCTCAGTCTGATAGATTGCGAAGTATGGGAGGAATTGGCCATAGTACAACCACTCTTCGTGTGCGAACTGACCAAATGATCACCTATCAAGTGGAGGTATTTAAGAGGTTAGGGGGAATCTAAGTTCCTAACGGCCGGGTTCCCATCGTATAGATCTAGTAGATTTGGTGCTTAATGACTGCTATTAGGTTGCCATACGCCATGACGAATTGACCAAAGGATTCTGGTGATAATTAACCACTATATTGAACCTTCATATCGAGAATCAATTCATATTTGTATTCTTCGTTAAGCTTCATTTATCTAACTCTTTACCCTAAATTGCTGGTGTCTGTGTGAGTAGAATAATAGCATATCCATGAATTATAACAACTTTGTCATACCAATATATTATCAATATCATTTCTAATCATCTTAGTTCTTTCAAGGTCACAGCTCTCTTGGGACGATACTCGGATTTACCTAAGGCTTTACTACATCTGATCGGGTTCTCTGCTCGTTAGTATGTGTCTATCCTAAGTTATTTAAGTTTTATAAATATTAAAAGCAGGATGAATTAGCACATCAGGTTTTTGGTGCCGCTGCCGGGGAGCAGTTAATGGAAGATCTAAGGTATATAATATTTATCTCATTAAGAGATTTGAGCACTTTCATAAGGTACGTTTCTCAATCTCTCATACTGCAATACTACAAATTTATCTTTCGATGCTATTAGTTACGGCGTAACTTCTTTTAAAGGTTACGACGTAACCATATTATAATTATTAAAAAAAAATTAAATATATAAAATATTTTGATTAATTATTTATGACGTAACCTCTTTTAAGAATTACGACGTAACCACTATACAATCAGATTTCTAAAAAATATATCTTTAATTAAAAATTAAATTATTAAATTTTTTGTTACGGCGTAATCCATATTAGGATTATGACGTAACCCTTTCACAACAATTAATATTCTGAAAATATTAGTTACGGCGTAACCATTTAATCAATTACGCCGCAACCTCCTGGCGGTATAAAACCTTATACGGATTAAAAATATGTTTTACACAAAATCTTTTCACCGCCTACCAAAACAGTAATTTTTTCTCTCAAAAAATTTTTCCATCAAGATTTCTTCATCCACCATGGATGGTAAGATCTATTACTACTCTTTTTGATTCGTTTATCTCGATTATTCAATTAGGGTTTATATTTTAATATTTTAGGGATCTTACTTATTTGATTATATTATTGCTATTGGTTTGATTAATTGATGATTATGATGATTTCTCCATGTTATTTTGATTCATGTCCTATCACTATGGGTCGTTTCGAATGTTTTGAATTAATTTAAAATGGTTTTGGGTCAAACACAAACCTAGTGGGTTAGGCGCGGTCCCTCAGCACTAATAGGTTAAAAATCTATAGTGGTTACGTCGTAATTCTTAAAAGATTTTATATATTTAATTTTTTTTTAATAATTATAATATGGTTACGTCGTAACCTTTAAAAGAAGTTACGCCGTGACTAATAGCATCGAAGGATAAATTTGTAGTATTGCAGTATGAGAGATTGAGAAACGTACCTTATGAAAGTGCTCAAATCTCTTAATGAGGTAAATATGATATACCTTAGATCTTCCATTAACTGGTCCCTCAGCACTAATAGGCGTAATCTATTGCTTAATTTGATCATCTGAGGTGCTGAGTTTCTGGGGAAAGTTACGGCGTAACTGGGGGTCAGTTACGTCGTAACTGCTGAAATCTGTAATTACGGCATCACCATTTCGTTTAGTTGCGCCTTAACTTCAGGAATTATCTAATTACGGCGTAACTATGATAGTCATTACGTCGTAGCTTTACATCAGTAAGGTCTGCACTTACTGTTATCTGTTTTATTTACCGGCGCAAACAACCCCGCTAATTGGTTTAGGTTTCTGGCATATGAAGAAGCAGGAATCAGGCAATTGTGCCTTAATGAGTTCGAGAAATTGAGGAGGAAAGATATTAGTCAACCAGAAGCCCTTGATTTTGATGCGTTTGATAGTTTGGCAAATGGGAAAGCTTGTAGGAAGTTGAGGAAATTCTGCAAGATTAAGTTCACATGTACAGCAGGGGAGTTCACATGCAACGCGTGGTTAAGGCTTTTAGGATCACGGAGCCGGTCATTCCGGAATATGTCCGGGAGTTCCTTGCTAATGTTGAGTTTCGTACTGAGATTGAGGATGATGATGTGGAGTCTTTGTTTTTTCAACTTGGAGGTGTGAGAAGGAGTTTGACTCTAAGGCAATTTACTGTGAGAATGGGCTTATATACTCAAGAAGAAATGGAGTCGGAAGCTTTTCGAAGGTTTTACAACACTTGTTGGAGGCGTAGGGATGAAACTCAAGACACTGTAGCCTATTTCAACCAGATTGCTGTCATGGATGGTTATGATTCTAAGCAGCCACCATCCTACAAAATGGTGAGGAGCCCCATTCGTCGATTGGTGCACCGCCTCCTTGCTTGCTCTATTCGAGCAAGGCACTCTGCCAAGGAAAAAATGACTATGGATGACTTATACCTCATGGAAGGCATGGAAGGGGGTAACAACATCGATGTCCCCTACAATTTGGCGAGGTTTATGAGCAGTGGTGCTACGGGGTTTACAGGTAGGAGCCCAATGCAGGGAGCTCATTTCATTGGGAGGTTGGCTAGGAGCTATGATATGATGATCGATGTAGCTTTGGCTCGGGTGAACCATGGTAGGGAGACTAGCTTGATTGGATTGAGTAAGCTAGTTGAGTTCGGGATTTGCACCCAGGACATGTATGGAGTGATTGAGCTAGCTAGGACAACCCCGAGGAGAGAAGTCGGAGAAGGTAGTGGTGCTGGTGGTGAAGCCGGAGAGGATGTAGAGGAGCAGGTGCCCAGGGGACGAAGAAGGGCACACGTGAATGTGGGGGAAAGGTTACAGATCATCGACGAGAGGATCGAGGGAATGGCGACCCACTTCAACGAGGAAATTGATAGCCTCGGAGTGGGTCTATATGGTTTTAGTAACCAATTTGATGGTTTTGCAGGTACCATGGATCAAGTGCATCGGCTCTAGCAGGACTTCTTTCACTAGGTGGCAAGGTTCGGAGTACGTGTACCAGCCCGACATCCCTGACATTGGCATCTAAGGAGGAGTGGCATTCATGCAGGCCGAGCCCACTCCTGGTAGCACCACAAGCACCCCGTTCGATACCACCCAATTTTACTCCATGGATCATGATCTTCCCAGGGATGATTGATTTCCCTGTTTAATGGAACAATTTGAAACAATTTGATACTTATGTTTGTAATAACTGATTTATTAGGATATTTGTATGCTTAATTATCAATTGTACCCTTATGGCACAAAATTTTCCATGTATTCTGTGCAAGTTTTATTTCTGTGATGCAATTATGGCGTAACCTTAGGGTCAGTTACGCCGTTACCTCTGCTGCAGTAGGAAAATTTTAATTAAGGCGTAGTCCCCGAAAACGATATGCATTAGACACCCCACGAACCACCTTCAACCTTTAGTGAGACATCTTGGGTAAGCATTTGAGAGGGGATTTTATTTCTTTCTTGCTTATTTTTCATTTCTAGTTTATTTTTTCCTTTTTTTTCATACAAATGGGACTTTGTACACTTCAAGTGAGGGGATAGGAATAAAAATGAAGTGTATGATTACTTAGCTTACTTGCCCTAATTTTCTAGTTGGTTTTCAAAATTTTAAGCTCATTTGAAATTTTTTTGTCATATTTTTAACCAATCTAGAATTACATAAAGTCGAGCACACTATAACCCTTATTGCCATTGGTGAGATTTAGCCTTTTCGTTTTCCCCATTTTACCCAAATCTACCAAATATTGAGTATGCCGATAGTATTGTAAACTTTAGAACTTGGATTTTACATCACTTCGAGACCATAGATGAGTAGTGTATCAAGTTAGCTTGGTGCATTTGGAAAAGGCGATTTAAAAAAGTAAATGTTTTAGGATTAAACCCAAATTGCTCATATGTGTTTACTTGTGTGCGTTTATCGATTAGTCACATTGGCTTTTCGACCTCCGTGTTAACCCTATTTGTTGCACTCACCTTTAGTGCAAGATATCCTTTCGTTACACCCTTACACCTTAGCCTACCGTGTAGTCTTACCTTTTTATCTTGAAGTCATTGTTTGCCCTTGTTCGAGGTTCAAAATAAAGTTTTGAGAGGCGTGCCTAATCATCTACATCTTACTGAAGACCATCAAAGTCCCCCAAGTTATCTCCTTATACTCAGTTCAAGTGGGGGGATGCAAAAAAAAAAAGAAAAAAAAATTTGTGTTACAGTGCAAAAATTTATAAGCACTATATGAATTAAAGAAATTGGCATTGAGAATAATCTCGATCACATTCGAAGGTTGGAAGAATACTTCAAGGAAGAATAATGGTGGATTCGAGTGACATATATTGATCATACGAAGATGAACCTCGAATTAACGGTTTGGCGATGACAACTTGGTTTTAAGCTAAGACTATTTGTTTTCTTTTCCTTTTACACCCATTAAAATATCTCATGCCTTACCCTACCCTTTTTTGTCATGAAGCATGTCTAGGTGATGCAGCGAGCAATCCTTGATGTCTTGGCCATGGATTTGGTCATGTATCATTGATTTTGTCCACTTCGCCGTGACACGTTAGTAATGACATCACCCCAAAACCTTTGAATCACTATAACCCAACATTGCTTTCTAAAATTTGTCTTAACCTTAGCTCTAGTGGTGGAGTTGTGTGTAATTGCCAAGCTTATGATAGAATACTTTCTATGTCCGAGCAATTGAGTGATCACCCTGAAATTAACACTTAGATTAGGATGAGAGTAAGAGTGTTTTCGTTCCCATTTCGTGAGGTGTTAGGCTCTTATTAATATTCTAGCATGGAAATTTTAACTGCGCATTCTTTGAGGATGTATCTTTTGCAGTCTAAATTGGTCTACTTGAGGGCAAGTAGAGTTTAAGTGGGGGGATATTTGATAACATCAAATAGTCCTGATTTTCTAAGCATTAATTTCCCCCTTTATCATCACATTTGGAGTAAAATACTCGTCAAAACATCCTTATTCCTTATTATTTCATTTCAAGACCTATTCAATGTAAGGAAGTTGCAATTAGACGTTTTCAAGCCCTATTGATAAGATTGTCTCTTAACTACGGCGTAACCAAGTGATGAAGTTACGACATAACTAAAGATTATGAAGGCTACGGCGTAACCCTCAGCTCAGGTTACGCCGTAACAACTGATAAACACCCAATTGACAAAGACTACGGCGTAACCCTCTGCTCAGGTTACGTCGTAATGAAGAAATACGCACGATTTACGAAAGCTACGACGTAACCCCAGCTAAGGTTACGCCATAGCCATGGATAAGCACAAAAGATTGAAGAGGTTACGACGTAACTACCTAATAAGGTTACGCCGTAACCAGTTCGAAGCCTATAAATAGTCGAAGGTTTCACCAGTTTTTATCATCTCTATTTTCCCAAACCTTCTAGGGTTTGGGGAGATCAAAACACAGAAGAAGAAGCATGGCTTAGGAGTGCTGAATAACGAAGTCCTCGTGTACGATTTCCATTGTATTCGATTTTGAATTCCTTCTATATTTTTCTAGGACTTATACTATGAATTCATATTATTCATTGAAGTTTGCATTTATGTTATTGTTATTCTCTTTAATTCTTTATAGACATTTTCTAGTCTTTTCATAGATCGCTAGCCTTGGTAGTATTATAAGCTTGGTAGTATCTAAAGGGCTGGGAGATATAACCAACTGACCCTAGTATGATAGATTGCGAAGTATGGGAGGAATTGGCCATAGTACGACCACTCTTCGTGTGAGAACTGACCAAATGATCAACTATCAAATGGAGGTATTTAAGAGATTAGGGGGAATCTAAGTTCCCAACGGTCGGGTTCCCACCGTCTAGATCTAGTAGATTTGGTGCTTAATGACTGCTATTAGGTTGCCGAATGATCCTGGGTGACCTGTTCATCTTGGTGAGGAATATAAGAACCATAGGCCATGACGAATTGACCAAAGGAGTCTGGTGATAATTAACCACTATATTGAACCTTCATATCGAGAATCAATTCATATTTGTATTCTTTATTAAGCTTCGTTTATCTAACTCTTTACCCTAAATATCTGGTGTCTGTATGAGTAGAATAATAACATATTGATGAATTATAACAACTTTGACATACCAATATATTATCAATATCATTTCTAATCATCTTAGTTCTTTCAAGGTCACAACTCTCTTGGGACGATACTCGGATTTACCTAAGGCTTTACTACATTTGATCGGGTTCTCTGCCCGTTAGTATGTGTCTATCCTAAGTTATCTAAGTTTTATAAATATTAAAAGCAGGATGAAATAGCACATCACTGACATAGTCCCGGGAGTGTCCCTTATCTCTTTAAGTTCTTTCATCCTATGACTACGTCTTAGGATTACCCTTGCTTGGTGTTCATTCTCATATGTTCTTATCGTCTAAGCTGTATTTCATGTCTAACATTATCATCCTACAAATATCTTTCTTTGTGGATGTGATTGGTACAGATACTATGGCTGACATCATTGCACCAGTTAACCAAGCAACTACTGCCCCACCTAGCACACGTACTGATGATGAAATTCTTCCTTATGCTGACTGGGTACCTATTGGGAAAAGAAAATGCTTTATTGACATGGACAAAACTCAACCTAACCCTATCTACAAAATCTCAGTGGACATACTGAAGAACACGAACTTCTTCGGTGCTCTTACGTTACGCTCCACAATCCCATCGATATACATTCAACAATTTTGGGATACGGTAAAATGGGATAAGATCACAGCAGTGTACAGCTGTCAACTTGATGATACATGGTATGTGTTAATTCAAATAAGCCATAAACGCTTATTTATATTTTATGATCTTCTAACGTTTTGTCAATAACAAACGTGAAATCATTTTAACGAAACAAATAAAATACGTAAATGGTTTGAGCCAATATTTTACTAACACACTTAAATTTTCATATAAAACACTAAACAAGCAATATTATTTACATCTTATAGAAATGCATAATTATAACAACTAGTGTTTACATAATATCGAAATGTACATATATATATATATATATATACGTATATATATATATATACGTATATATATATATATATATATATACTTGATATATATTGTAATTGGTAAAACTCTAAGTCCTTAACCCATTGACTAGATACATTGAATATTGTTGGGAAAAACCCAAAGTCCATGACCCATACCCATGGAGCTTGATCCATAAGCCATGACCCATTGCATGACATCATGTATAAAGTCATGTTGGGTATTATCCATGATCCATGACCCAAGACCCATGAACCAATTTCTATATACATTGCATCTTGTTGGGTATCTATAACCCATGGTTCATAACCCATAACCCGGTTTGCAACCCAAAATCTGGACTTAAGTTGACCCTGCTGCCAGATCCCTTAGATTGCACTAGCCGGATCCCTCTGGGAAGGGATCCATGGGAACCATGGAAAAGTATAAAATTTTGCCTATAAATAGTGAGCCATTTCTCACTTGCAAATCATCCCTTTTACACATACTCTCTCTTAGTATTGTAATATCTCTAACCTCAGATCCAAGGGATCTTTATATGTAGTTTTGTGTTTGTGTGATTCTCTAGGTTCCTCTTAAAGGCGAGAACACCACCTCTTGAAGTCGAGCAAGCTCAAGTCCATGAGTCGCCAAGCTTCGTCATCATCAAGACTACTAAAGTTATCTTGTTGATAGTTCTTTCCTCCCTCCTTAGAAGTGTTGTGTCAAAGGCATTAGTAAAAGGTGCCAAAAGGTCAAGTCGAAGGCATTAGTGAAAGGTGACAAAGGGTCAAGTCGAAGGAATTAGTGAAAGGTGCCGAAGGATCGTTTCGAAGGCATTAGTGAAAGGTGCCAAGGGAGTACATTCGATATGCTGCATCGATGTACAAGATAGAGAGTTTGGGTTAAAGGATATTGATATCCTTATGATGTTGTATTAAGGAGTGTGTCTCCTTTGGGGTAGTCGTGTATTGGTGTATTGTTGGGTAGTAGTTCCTCCTTTGTAATGGAACTCGGTATCTAGCCTTGTACCGGATAAAGTGTAGGCGACATTGTGATAGGTTTGGTTCTACCTCGTAGAAGAACCCGGTGTCTAGCCTTGTACCGGATAAAGAGTAGGTGATGTTGTGAAGGCTTCTCTGCAACATTAAGGAGCTTGAGTTGTGTAGTGCTTACGAACTTTCAAGTGGGGAACTCGGGGAGTGGAGTAGGGAAAGGAAGGTGTCCTTGTAGCCGAACCACTATAAATACTCGTGTCGTGGTTTTGTGTTCCTTACTCTTTATCTTTGCATTACTTGTTTATATGCTTTATCTATCATCATCCAACACACATATTAAATATATTGACATAAGTTGATCTATATATTTGAAAACGAAGTTTTAATCGGTAAAACTATTCAACACCCCTTCTAGTTTTCCACAATTGGTACCAGAGCTTCGTTACTAAGTTTCTTAGAGTATATTGTACTTTAAAAACTTGATACGATCCGTGTATGATTGAAAACTACAAAGAAGACTTTCTAAAAACAATTACCATGTTTTAAGAACACTTTTGTTGGATGTTGATTGGATGACAACATCAATTTTTCTACATCTTATTTTGTCTTACAAAATGCACTAACCTTTCTTGTTATTTTGTTTAGTTAAACTCATATTAAGAAAGCCATCAAAATTCCTTGGTAATAAGATAACCTTTTCAAAAAGGGTGTCCATTGATACTTTTTGTCAAAAGTAAGGGACATTCAAAATTGCATTAAGGGTATGATTTTCTTTAAATATTATCTCTAAATAACATTAGGTATGCTTGCGTAGAAATTTATATGGTAATATTAATTTTTCTTTGTTTACTTATTTATAATATATACTTTTGTGATATACGTGGCTTCATTAGAAAACCTTTGTGAATACGTATTTTCTTCCGTCTAAACCTAGGTATATCAATATGTGTTATCTTAACCTAAAACCTAAAAATCAAATCTTTCTAAATAATAATAAAATAAAACACAAATCTTAAAAATTCCTACTTCCCCATAAAAACACCCTCTGATTGTTCAAATACCACCAAACCCCAATTTTCAAATCTTCCACTTTCAAAATACCTCACATTCAAACTTCATCTTCTTCTTCATCTCACTTTGAAAAATCAAAACCATGGAAGATTTCCATCATCATGGTTTACATCGCCTTCGTGATCATCATCATGACACTCATCGCTCTCGTTTATCCCATGATCAAGTTTTCTCATGGAGACATGTACTTTGTCTTGTTGATCTATATTTGTATCATATATCCAATCGTTTGTATTGCTATTAGTGTTGAAATGAAATATTATTAATGTCTTAGTTTATCTCGTTTATTTCCATAGCGTGTTTGTCATATTGTTTTTCCTTTTTCGCACCTTTAAACCTTGACATGTTTTCGAAATCAACAATGCATGCTTAAGTAGTAAACATTGGCTAAAACACATTCCTTCTTATAAACATAAAAGTTGCAAAAATCAATTTTACGTCAAGATTATTTTTCTGTCACACTGCAGATCCACGGATCCCTAACTTTTAACTAGCCGGATCCCTTTTAAAAAGGGAACCGGCAGAACCGTGGACCTGGTAACAGCAACTCATGCAACATAAAAACCACCTCATAAAATTTATCATAAAAACCCTACTAGAACATTAGAACAAAGTAAGTTAATTATCATTGTTAATAAAAATAGAATAGTCAATAGAAAATAAAGAGATCATTCCGTTTAAGATGTCATCAATAAAAAACATTCTCACCTTTGAAATGTTACTCTATCTTAACTTACTTTTTCAAATTATTCATTTCATGTCTATAGGTCTCATCATGACTCATGAGTATGAATTCGATCATCAACTCACTTGTGTCTACATTCCTAATATTTCTCTTTAGCCTAACACACCTGGCAATCATGTTTGTGGGTTCAATAATCTCGAAACTCGTTGCTTTCATGAAGGACGTGTTGTTGACTCACCTCTACTATACCAAGAAGGTATCAATACCTCATTCCGCACTATAGGACTAGAAGGTCTTCTCGAAATTAACAAGAAAATTTATCTGCGGTTTATTTTGGAATTCTTCCGTCAAGTTGAACTCGTTCGTAACGAGGATCGCTCTCTATCACTATGGATTTGGATCAAAAAACAAAAGTTTGTCTTAACTCTTGAGCAATTTGCTCACTTTCTCTGAATTCCAAATCATGGACAATGTGCCTTCACTGAAGATTGTTCTCTTGATTCTCTCTTTAACTACCGTGAAGAAAACAATCCATATTATTCACACATACCTTCCACTCAAGAAATAACTCGCATTTTATGCACTCCTCAATCCAATTACACAAATCCAAACATAATCCATACACGTGATATCCGAGATGATCTCAAACCTCTCGTAGTCATTCTGCGTGAAAAGGTTTGGAGTCTTAGAGGAAACCGTGAGATACTTCCTGCATGTTGTGCTTACATGATGTACTGTCTCCTAACTCAACAACCATACAATCTCGCCTACTTCTTCGTAAGACAAATTATATTCCTAACACGCCTTTATCATCATATCATGTACTTTCATCCTCAATTTCAAAGTCCTTTAGACATACTTGTGAACAAAATGATGGAACCTTTGAACACATCTCCCATCACGTCATTCTTCATTCTTGATTCCTCAAATACTTACCACCCATTCAACGATCCATCAAATGAAAACGCAAGAGAAACCTAGTCTTTTCTCCAAATAGAATCAATCGTTAGGACTCATCCTTTACCCTAGTAACATGATCATTCCTATAAAATAAAACATTTATTGATCATTTGATATCTTGCTTATATATGTGTTTAGTTACTTTGGGAATCATTATTTTTCATAATTGGACACCTAGAACAAAATAGTGCACGTTCACTGTTGAGTATTCTGTCTCAGATGACCGGATCCCCGACTTTCAACTAGCCGGATCCCTTAAGTAAGGGAACCATGGGATCCGGGCAACAGAAGTAGATTTCCTTTTTTCCTCATATCAATCCAATCCTCCATACCTTATTATACTAGTTAAACATGATACCTTAGGATCACCTAAGTCTTCCACAAGCTCAGTTGGTATCACATTCACTCATAACCAAATTAGAATCACTTTCAAGGTATTTTTGATTTTTTCATTTCATCAAAACTCATCATATTTCCGCTCCAATGCTCACACATTGATTGTCTCATCTCAAAGCACCTAGCTTGATATTTCTCTCAAATTTAGCAAATTGATTTTAGTCATCTTTACCTCAAAATATTCTAAAAACTAGTTTTTCATTTCTTATGATGTTTAAGGAATTTTCCAAATTCCTTTTAATTTACCAACTGATCTCTAGGATCATTTGACTCCACTTGACACTCTCAAATTTTTTAGTGTCATCCTTGATCACCCATTGGTGCTCATAAAACCCCATTTCTTTCGGTAAAAGACAATCATTAGCTACCCTCACTCATTTCACTTGATCATTTAAAACTCAAGATGTGTAGGTACTAGACCATACAAAACATCATCTTCCTTTTCTTTGACTGCTGAGAGCCGGATCCCTAGGTTTAGCCTAGAAGGATCCCTCATTGGAGGGAACCGTGGGAACCGGCTGCGCAGACTAAGCTAAAACAATCATTTCAAGATCTTCTTGTTAACTTAAACACTCCACCTTGTCTTAATTGACTTCCTAGATCAGTGCAACTCTGTAGTTGACTCATGTGCGTTCAAATCATTGCAATTTGAAGGATTTTAGTGGCTTAAGCTTTAAATTCACTTACTAACTCCTTCCCTTTATAAACCTCTTTGTTAGTACTTCCAAATCACCATTCACAACCTCATTCTCAGCAACTAAAAGCCTTTATTTCACTATCCATTTATCATTTCATCATGAGGAAAGCTACTAGTGCAAACTCATCTACCAAAGGACCTCCCAAGAAACTTGCTCGGGTTGTTCACGAAATCTCTACAACCGAATCATCACCCGTTAAAGCCCCAAACACTAGAATTCCCTTACAACCAACTCTACCAATCAAACCAATTCCCAAAAGAATTGTTCCCACAAAACTATCCTTGCCAAACACTACTATACCTCCTAAACCAAACACCCCTACTTCCACTAAACCATCAGCTCTAGTACCTAGAGCTATCTCTTTCACCACTCCACTCTCATCACCACACCTCTACAACTTAGAGGGCTTGCCTTCTAGGCCATCTCATCCACCACCATTGCCAACCTTTTCTTCAATGGAGAAAATAGTGCAACAACAAGACTATGGTGTTGAAACAACACTAGCACCCGTATCCTTTTCTCCATCACCCTCAAATAGTTTATTTTTGGATTATGAGGAATCAACAAAATTAACAACCGGATTACATGGAAGTTGATACGTCTCTACCACCATCGTCAACACATATTCCACCACCTTCATCCTTAGTTGAACCACCTCCAACTTCATCAAACAGGACACCACAAATCCCTCCTTCTTTTGAGGAACCTTCATCCAACCTTCCATCTCAAACCACTTCATTCCTACCACCACCATTTCCTAGCCACGACAAATATTTTTATCATTGTCAACTTGTTGAAGGTTTAGTACATGAAGTACGTGACGAACTACGTTTCATGTTTTATCACCTCCTTGAACGTTTCGATGAGGTCAACAAACCTAAACATCCTTAAGCTTAGGAATTCAAGTAGTGTTCTAGTCTTAAGTTTAAACTTAGATGTGTTAGGAATCATAGTTCATGTTCGGATCATTTCTTAGTTTTAGAGTTATGTACACCAGTTCTCTCGTTTTATTGAATGATATTACATGTTGTATTCTATGTGGTTATAAAAATATGTTTGGTGTCATAATACATAATTGTTGATGTTTACATCATACGTTACATCCACATTGCTGTCATGAGATTGCAGGTAAACAGAGCCCTCCGTTTTGCCTAGACGGATCCCTCCAAAGGAGGAACTGTGGGATCCGTGCAACATAAGCACTTTTTATTACTAATTTGAGTCTCATTTACAGGAAATTATGCATCATATACTTGCTTCCAAACTTTTGTTTTGTAGATTTTCAAAATACACATGAAGACTTTGACACCCTTAACAAGGGGGAGCTTTTCGTCAAAACAAAACTATTGCAAAAACACTTGCAATACTTTCACTTAGGATTCCTTTATTACTTGACTCCATCACAAAGAGGATCACTCGTCAAGGGAGAGCATTTTCTTCAAAATACGAAACCATTTGCAAACATAATTACAAAACACTCACTTAGTTTTCCTAATTACTTGACGCCCTCAGCAAAGGGAAGCACCCGTCAAGGGAGAGCTAAGACGATATTTCTTATCTTCTCTTACTCCCTATTTTTCATATTATTACTTTTCACATGTTTTTCTCAAAACAATGTGTTAGTTTCTTTTCGACGCTCTTTTTGTTTCGACAAAAAGGGGGAGAAGAGAGTAAAAACTCCAATTCAAACTTTTACGAATTTTAGTTTTTTTCCTTAAAATAATATTATGTTTTGTCATCAACAAAAAGGGGTAGATTGTTAATACAAATAAGCCGTAAAAACTTTTATTTATATTTTACGATCTTCTAATGTTTTGTCGATAACAAACGTAAAATTATCTTAACGAAACAAATAAAATACGTAAATGGTTTGTTTCATATAAAACACTAAACAAGCAATATTGTTTACATCTTATAGAAATGCATATGTGTAACAACTAGTGTTTACATTATATGGAAATGTACATATATATATATATATATATATATATATATATATATACATACATACTTAGTATATATTGTAATGGGTAAAAATCTAAGTCCTTAACCCATTGACTAGATACATTGAATATTGTTGGGAAAAACACAAAGTCCATGACCCATACCCATAGAGCTTGATCCATAACCCATGAACCATTGCATGACATCATGCATGAAGTCATGTTGGGTATTATCCATGATCCATGACCCAAGACCGATGACCCAATGTCTAGATATATTGCGTCTTGTTGGGTATCTATAACTCATGGTTCATAACCCATAACCCGGTTTGCAACCTAAAATCCAGACTTAAGCTGGCCCAGCTGCCAGATTCCTTGGATTGCACTAGCCGGATCCCTCTGGGGAGGGATCCGTGGGAACCGTGGAACAATAGAGAATTTTGCCTATAAATAGTGAGCCATTTCTCACTTTCAAATCATTCATTTTACACGTACTATCTCTTAGTATTGTAATATCTCAAACCTCATATCCAAATGATCTTTCTATGTAGTTTTGTGTTTGTGTGATTCTCTAGGTTCCTCTTAAAGGCGAGATCACCACCTCTTGAAGTCGACCAAGCTCAAGTCCATAAGTTGCCAAGCTTCATCATCATCAAGACTACTAAAGTTATCTTGTTGATAGTTCTTTCCTCCCTCCTTAGAAGTGTTGTGTTGAAGGCATTATTGAAAGGTGCCAAAGGGTCAAGTTAAAGGCATTAGTGAAAGGTGTCAAAGGGTCAAGTCGAAGGCATTAGTGAAAGGTGCCAAAGGATCGTGTCAAAGGCATTAGTGAAAGGTGCCAAGGGAGTACATTCGATATGGTGCATCTATGAACAAGATAGATAGTTTGGGTTAAAGGATATTGATATCCTTATGATGTTGTAATAAGAAGTGTGTCTCCTTTAGGGTTGTCGTGTATTGGTGTAGTGTTGGGTAGTAGTTCCTCCTTTGTAATGGAACTCGGTATCTAGTCTTGTACCGGATAAAGTGTAGGCGACGTTGTGATAGGTTTGGTTCTACCTCATGGAAGAACCCGGTGTCTAGACTTGTACCGGATAAAGAGTAGGCGACGTTGTGAAGGCTTCTCCGCCACATTAAGGAGCTTGTGTTGTGTAGTGCTTACGAACTCTCGAGTGGGGAACTCGGGGAGTGGAGTAGGGTAAGGAAGGTGTCCTTGTAGCCAAACCACTAAAAATACTCGTGTCGTTGTTTTGTGTTCCTTACTCTTTATCTTTACATTACTTGTTTATATGCTTTATCTATCATCATACAACACATACATTAAATATATTGACATAAATTAATCTAAATATTCGAAAACGAAGTTTTAATCGGTAAAACTATTCAACCCCCTTCTAGTTTTCTTTAATATAAACTCACCAAGGATACAATTCGTGAAGCCCTTCAAATAACACCAGAAGATCCAACTCACCCTTTCACTCCTCCACCAACCACCAACGAATTGATCAAGTGATATGCGTACAACACGCGTTCGGGGTCAAAGGAACTTCCTTTTCGTCGAGCAAGTTTTTCAACACCCTAGGCAGTGAACCTAATCGTTGTAGTGTAGTATTAGGGTAAGCATCGGTAATTGATATCGTTCTCTAGGGGAATAGGAATGCTAGTGAGAAATTACTACGCTAAGGTTGGGGTTGAGGAAGATTATTTTTTTTATCTTTTTTATGTTTTTTTAGAAAATGGAAAGGTATGAATCTCGGGGTATTGGATTTGGGGGGTGGTATTTCTACCGATCACTCTACTTATCTAATTATCTAAACTAAGGTGTGTGTAGTCTATGTCTATTGTTGTGTGCTCTTATGATGATTACAAATGTATTTACTTAGATGCTATTACTCCCTAGTAATCTCCTATTGATGGTTGAATTGTCATGTCCTTATTCTTAACGTGTTATGTCTTCTAAGGTCGTAGGGTATGCGTTTTTCCCTAAATCTTTGAGACTACCTTAAGGTTATTGCCTACGAAATCTCTAGGATTCATAAACTAACTCTAAGGTTATCTTTGAATGTTTAGACTACAATAACTCTAGGTGATTATAAACTAATGTTCACAAAGATTACTCAAGCATTAAAAACACAACAAATGACCTATCGCAATACTAGGTCAATCACAATTAAGATAAGAGACAACCAATCAATATTTAATACCTAGGTTTCATAGATCTAAGCAAACAAACAAGTAAATTAGCCGGACATGGAAAACATGCAAGCATACACATAAACAATTGAAGACATAATTGAATTAATGAAGTAAATCACTTATCTTGTTGTAAAATAGGGTATGGAACCCTAAGATACTGCCCAAGACAGCCTAGGTTCGGTTTAGGTTTTACTCCACAAAACTACCTCTCTAAAATGCTGAAAATTCCAATTCTATATATAGAGTTACAATATGCGACGGCGTCACTCTTTAATTGTGACGCCTCGGGTCGTCGCCATTAGGTTTTCGTCTTGGCCACGTCAACTCTGTGACGACGTCACCTTATGCTTGTGACGCCGTCGGCTTCAACCTCTGACGTCTTCGGGATCCAAATCTAGGTCGTCCGAGTTGTGACACCCTACTCTTTTAAACCTGATGCCGTCACTTGTAAAATAGCAATATGCTCTCTGAGTCATCTCAAGGTGTGTCGCGACGGCGTCGCTATTAAGCTGTGACGCCATCCCCTTCAGTTCCCAAGCTTGAGTGTCTCGATTCTTGACTTTGGCCATTTTCTTCGTATATTCGCACCTTTTCGTTCGAATAAGTGCCATTCCAGAAATTTGCCTTTAAGAGACCTAAAAAGTGAAAAGAAATGAAATTAAGTAGTAACGGTTACAAAAGTGATCAATTAAGGGCTTAAATGACCCCTAAAAAGTGTACCTTTTAAACCCTTATCAAATATCCCTACACTTGGTATTCGCTTGTCCTCAAGCAAATGTGCTTTTAGCCAATTAATTTATAAGTTAATGGTCATGAAGCGTTAGTTTAGAACAATTCACAACACATATAAGCCCCGCAAAAGTCATAACAAGCACAGAAATTACACACTTGCACCTCACAATTGGTGTTTGGATACTCTCATCTCTCGGGTGTATATGAAATATATCAAGTTGGAAATGGAAGATAAACACTCATTAACCGGTCCAAGTACAAATATTACCATAGGCTTGAGACTAGATCAAACCTCCATCACTTTGGCGTAAGCACCTAGGGAAAACTATCCAAGAGGTCTTTTAAAGGGTTGTAACATTAGGCTTACAGTAGGGAAACAAAGGGTTTGGTGGGATAGGCGATTTAGTGGTGGCAAGTCAAAAATCTTTATGTTACAAGCATGAGAAGAATGGCATTGCTAAGCCAAGACTCGACACTCTAAACTCTAGATAAATTGAAATAAACAAATATAAATTTAAAGATAGATGTAGGATGGTAGCCCGTATCTTTTTTTTTTTTTTTTTTTTTTTTTTGAATCACTCTTTTTTCGATTTTTTTTCATACACTTTTACTCTACCATCCTCTATGATAACATCAAAATAATAGGGACTTATAGGCACATCCCTACACTTGAGTTTTTATTACTCTAACACTAATTTGACCCGAATTGAAAAGATCAAAACACTTGGAGTACATTATTACGCAAATAAAGGAAAATTGAATTTAACATTCCTTCCCGTCATTTCATAAAATTTAACTTTTCCCATGAGTCCCAATCATCCCAAAACTGTGTACAAAGGATATGACTCGACTTAGCAACTTATGCATGCAACTAGATAATTTAACTAAGGGTTTAGTATGATAACAATAATGCACTAAAAGTGAGTGAATACAAAGTAGGCTAAGGCGATTTGGGTGTACATTTGGGGGTGGATTGTAAACAATGCTCTTCATTGATATTCCGGAAAACCGAAACATCACGAGAACCGCGAAAAGGATAGGCTCTGAGGGGTTAACTAGGGGAATCGTGTACTAAAGATGAGTACAACGCAAGGGTGTGGGGGAATTACTCAACCGATGTGGAAGGAGTAATTATAATACGGGTATCAAACAAAGGTTATCCTAATACCTCTTATCATTTATTTATTCCTAACTACACAAGTGTAGTCTCACTAGCGATCTCGGAATGCATCACAAAACAAGTTCTAGAATCTATTATACTACCGGTACATACTCGAAGCATTAAAGTGGAATGCTTTAATTCCTACAAATCTAAGGGCGATCCTCACATTTTGGGTGGAATTTAAGTGGTAAAGGGTTTTGTGCTAGTCATATAACTTCCTATCCATGAGACGCTTTATTAAGACTAATGGCCCACTCCTACATGTCATGAAAAATTTTAAATTTGGTGCCAAAATTACCCTAACCGATATTTATCATGGTTTATTACACAAATGAAATTGGACAAAGCAAATAGTCAAGGATAAGCATAGTTTCAAAGCTCTCGTTTTTTTCCCTCCCTACACTTAAACTGGACACTGTCCCCAATGTTCCCCAAAAGTATCAAAGTTATGATAATGGAAGGTAATTAAAAACAAAAGAAACTAGTACTCCCCTGATTAGCTCGGTAGGATCCGTGTGAAGTAGTGGTTAAATCTTTCTTCAAGAAGAATGTATGCGTGAAAAGCTCCATCCAATCTTATGTATCTTCTTCTTGATAAATAAAACCTGCACACTTGAAGAAAACAAACGAAACCTTCGCTTAAAATCGGCGGTAACAATATATATATGACTCTACTAAACTAGGATATAATGCTTATGGAATGGATGTTTACAGATTTTCTTGAAATTTAAGACCTGGAAAATTCCAAAAATTTATAAGTAGCACAGAAAACGAGAAAATGTAGTAAGCTGTTTCTACTCCTCGGCGCCGTCTGCGGTTTATCTGTGACAGAAGTGCGATTTTCGGAAAAAAATTCGAAAATTATATCTTTAGAATCTCGGAAAAATTTCACCTCGCAAAACAT
Source organism: Chrysanthemum makinoi (assembly GCA_910596185.1). Classification (NCBI taxonomy): domain Eukaryota; kingdom Viridiplantae; phylum Streptophyta; class Magnoliopsida; order Asterales; family Asteraceae; genus Chrysanthemum; species Chrysanthemum makinoi. The sequence continues at coordinate 282,228,271 of OU343225.1, read as the reverse complement.
CCATTATGACTCGATACAAGCATTTGAATCGAACAAACACACATGTATATCTTTTTAATAATCGTAATTCTCATGTTCACGTTCTTTTTGAAAACGTGTGTAATCCTCCCTACACTTATCCCTTTTGTAAAATACCTTTATATGTAATTAAGACGAGGTTAAAGATAAAATAAAGCATTTTTACAAATTGAAACATGAGAACAAACAATCAGTAAAAGATATACGACACACAAACAAGCAAACAATTAAGCATGGGTTTCCTCCCACGAAGCGCTTTTCTTTATTTATGAGTCTTGTAGCTAGACTCGAATTGCGTTCCCTCACGTGGTCTCGTGCACTTCGCCCATACCTAAGCCATTCCAATGTTTTCTCGTTCTTCTTGTAATCATCTCCTAACTCTAGGAATTTTTTATAGTATCGCTCATTTTTTTCATAAGTATGCCTAAGTCCTTGTTGTTTATCTCTCTCACTAAGTATCGGAATGGGAGCCATCCGATTGCATGCCTCTTTATCTTTGTGCTTAAACCTAGGATGTGTGCGGGGCATTTGATAGACAAAATCTTCAACTCCATCGGAGGATGTGATTAGACCATCAATCATCCGTTCATTCAACCTAGTCATTCTCTTAAAGTTTGTTCCAAATATAACTTGAGTATGGCTTCCATCAATGAATTCTCCTAAATCTTCTAAGACCATGAATTCTACCAAATAAGCAAAACTTCCAACAAATACATGCAAATGAATGACAGCTTCAACAACATTGTTCCCTCGATAAGTTAACTCATTGACCTTAATTTTATTGTATAAGTTCCTTGAGATTAAGTTTAAAGGCAAGAACGAATTCAAGTAAGCATCGAATCCTTCTAATCCTATTTTGCAAGGGAATTGCATGATAAAGGGACTATCTTTCTCAATTCTACACCTAGGGTCAAAACATTGGGAGGGATCCTCTTTTATTTCAAACTTAACTTCATGGATGACCTCCCCATTATCCATTGCTTCACCATAGTCAAACTCCTCATCAGAATCTGAGTCATAGAAAGGATTTGTTGTTGCCAATTTATTTCATTATGCCCTAGGTGATTTCCAAAGTGGTGAATGGGTGAAGGGTTTTATGGGATTGCGTTTTCTATTTCGGGATTGGGAGAAGGATTGGGGGCGAGTAGTGTGAAGACTCTTCAGCGAAGGATTTGAATCATGGTGAGTGATGGGTTTTACGAACAAAGGTCACGAAGAAGGGGGATAGACTACGAGGAAGCTAAAAATGGGAAAACAGCTTACTTGATAGGAATCAAGCAAGGAAACCTAAATGAGGTGGAAATCTAACTAGCTATTCTATTCCCCTGCAGCGGCGCCAAAAACTTGATATGCGTACAACGCGCGTTCGGGGTCAAAGGAACTTCCTTTTCGTCGAGCAAGTTTTTCAACAACCTAGGCAGTGAACCTAATCGTTTTAGTTTAGTATTAGGGTAAGCCTCGGGAATTGATATCGTTCTCTAGGGGAATAGGAATGCTAGTGAGAAATTACTACGCTAAGGTTGGGGTTGAGAAGATTATTTTTTATCTTTTTTATGTTTTTTTAGAAAATGGAAAGGTACTAATCTTGGGGTATCGGATTTGGGGGGTGGTATTTCTACCGATTACTCTACTTATCTAATTATCTAAACTAAGGTGAGTGTAGTCTATGTCTATTGTTGTGTGCTCTTATGATGATTAAAAATGTATTTACTTAGATGCTATTACACCCTAGTTATCTCCTATTGATGGTTGAATTGTCACGTCCTTATTCTTAACGCGTTTTGTCTTCTAAGGTCGTAGGGTATGCGTTTTTCCCTAACTCTTTGAGACTACCTTAAGGTTATTGCCTACGAAATCTCTAGGATTCATAAACTAACTCTAAGGTTATCTTTGGATGTTTAGACTACAATAACTCTAGGTGATTATAAACTAATGTTCACGAAGATTACTCAAGCGCTAAAAACACAACGAATGACCTATCGCAATACTAGGTCAATCACAATTAAGATGTGAGACAACCAATCAATATTCAATACCTAGGTTTCATAGATCTAAGCAAACACACAAGTAAATTAGCCGGACATGGAAAACATGCAAGCATACACACAAACAATTGAAGACATAATTGAATTAATGAAGTAAATCACTTATCTTGTTGTAAAATAGGGTATGGAACCCTAAGATCTTGCTTGCCAAAGACCTAGGTTCGGTTTAGGTTTTACTCACAAAACTACCTCTCTAAAATACTTGAAAGTTCAATTCTATATATAGAGTTACAATATGTGTGGCCAGTACTCTTTAATTGTGGCCGGGATGCCGCCATTAGGTTTTGTCTTGGCCAATCTCTGTGGACGGCGTCACCTTATGCTTGTGACATCGTCGGCTTCAACCTCTGACGCCGTCGGGATCCAAATCTAGGCGTCGAGTTGTGACGCCTACTCTTTTAAACTGATGCCGTCACTTGTAAATAGCAATTTGCTCTCTGAGTCGATCTCTCAAGGTTTGTCGTGACGAAGTGTAAGCTATTAGCTGTGATGCCTTCCCTTCGTTCCCAGCCAGCTTGAGTGTCTCGATTCTTAACTTTGGCCATTTTCTTCGTATATTTGCGCATTTTCATCCGAATAAGTGTCATTCCAGCAATTTGCCTTCAAGAGACCTAAAAAGTGAAAAGGAACGAAATTAAGTAGTAACGGATACAAAAGTGATCAATTAAGGGCTTAAATGACCCCTCAAAAGTGTACCTTTTAAATCCTTATCATCAAGTTCATCACTGACTTGGGATATCCGTCTATCATCAACAAGATTTCTGCAGTCATTACTAATGAAATGTTTCAACCATGGAGGGCAATCACTACCATTCCCAATCTATGCCTCCTTTGGTAAAACAACTGGGTTCGAAAGACCAAGGGCTCCAATTCTGCAAATCTTGTGGGGAGTTGTAAATCAGGCCAACATTGACTATGCTAAATGAATCTGGGAAGAGTTCACTCAATCTATTCACACCTTCATCGCTGACAAAGTTAAGTTATCACAAATAGTCAAGGGCAAGAAACGGTGCACAAGCGGGTGATTCCTTGCATCAAGTTTTTGAAACTCATCATCAAACACCTTCAGTCCAAGCATCAGTTCAATCTAAGGAGTAAATTTGCTCTTCATCTAGCCACATCTGAGCATATTCTTGGTAATCTGAAGTTTGGTGCTAAAGGTTCTACTCAAGAAATCTTTAGCTATGCTGTTTCAGACGCACTCATCACTGACGACATGGTCAATGCCTCTTACTTCCAAGAGTATCTGAACAAGGCAACCAAATCCAACGCCGGTGAATCACCTAATCCAACACCAACAAAATCTACTAAAACATCATCTAAGTCATCCAAAGCGTCATATGCCACCCTTCCCAAGAAAGGTCAAGAAAAATCTACTACCGGTGATGCCTCCAACCCAAGCAAGAAGAAAAGAAAGGGTGGAGCGGGTAAAGGAAGAGGGTCTAAGAAACAACGAACTGAGCTTACCCTCAAGGATGTTGATGATGTTTAACTACAAAAGGGCATTGATGCCAGTTTACAGGAACAAGAGGAGTCAGAGAGACGACCAAGGAAGGGTGTGACCATTAGTGTACCAGACTTCGGGTTACGTCACTCCCTTCCAGATGTTGAAGGTAAAGGAATGGGAAAAGCAGGTGGCTCAGACGCTGTTGAATATTTCTTCTTCAGCTCCTAAGACCACCACCAAATATGTACTCCAAAAATGAATCACAGAATCATCATCTGCTAAGGAGCCAAGTGGAGCTGAAGGGGAATGTTCTCCAACTCCTGAGTTCAATGATGACTCTAGTGACACAGAGTTAGACACTTAGGAGAAAGAAGGTGGTAATGTTGATACGAATGAACCTGAATTCTAGACAAAGACTCTTACAGAAAATGGTACCATTGAAGGGTCTGACCTAAGGAACAAGGAAACAGAGACTGGTGTTCAAGATAGTGGACTAGCAGTAGAGGAGTTTGTGAAATAGTCTTATCCAAATCTCCAGGAAAATCTCAAGCAAAGAACTGATGATCAAGAGCACCTAGATGAAACAAACAACTCTACCGGAACCCTATCTTCATATCAAAAACTTGAGCAAGACTTCAACTTTGGGGACCAATTCCTGGAAGACAAACCGTCTGATGCTGATGCTGAGAAGACAAACGAAGAAAAGGAAGTTGTATCCATGTTTACTGTCACCATTCAACAGGATACATCTACTGATCCACACATGACGGTTCCCACACCAACCCCCTCAGTAACTATACCATTAACTGCACTTCCACCTCCCGTTACAACCGAAGCTACAACAACAACCGTTTCCACAACCATTGATAAGGATTTAAAACGTACACTTTTAAGG
>OU343225.1:282129174-282223766 GCA_910596185.1 Chrysanthemum makinoi | reverse complement strand
CCCTAGGTTTAAGAACAAAAGATATGAGGCATGCAATCGGATGGCTCCCATTCTGATACTTAGTGAAAGAGACAAACAACGGGGACTTAGGCATACTTATGAAAAAAATGAGCTGCAATTATATAAAATGCCTAGATTTAGGAGATGAGGTACAAGAAAAGTGAGAGAACATTGAATGGCTTAGATATGGGCACGGATCATGCACGACAACGTAGGGCACGACTTCGAAGTCTAGCTACAAGACTCATAAGAAAAGCGCTTCGTGGGAGGCAACCCATGCTTAATTGTTTGCTTGTTTGTGTGTCATATATCTTTTCATTGATTGTTTATTCTCATGTTTGAATTTGTGAAAATGCTTTATTTTGTCATTAACCTCGTCTTAATTACATGTAAAGGTATTTTACAAAAAAGATAAGTGTAGGGAGGATTACACACGTTTTTAAAAGAACGTGAACATGAGAATTATGATTATTGAAAATGATATATATGTGTGTTTGTTAGATTCAAATGCTTGTATCGAGTCATAATGGATGTTTTGTAGGAACTTTTCCAGATTTTAAAGGTGTAATTTTTCCAAAATTTTTCCAGAAAAACGCAGCAGACCAATTTCTGTCAGGATAACCTGACGGCATCAGGATTGCAACCTAACAACGTAAGGAGGAGAAGAAAAAGCTTATCTAACTTTCTCTCATTTTATGTGCTACTTATAAATTTTTGGATATTCTCAGGTCTTAATTTTCCAGAAAACCTACAAACATCCATTCCACAAGCATTATATCCTAGTGTAGTAGAGTCATATATAGTTTTACCGCCGATTTTACATGAAGGTTTCGTCTATTTTCTTAAAGTGTGCAGGTTTTATTTATCAAGAAGAAGAAATATAAGATTGGATGGAGCTTTTCACGCATACATTCTTCTTGAAAAGGATTTAACCACTACTTCACACGGATCCTATGAGCTAATCGTGAGTATTAGTTTCTTTCTTTAATACCTTGTTATCATAACTTTGATAATTTCGGGGAACATTGGGGACAATGTTCAGTTTAAGTGTAGGGAGGGAGAATAAAACGGAAACTTTGAAACTATGCTTATCCTTGACTATTTGTCTTGTCCTATTTCATTTGTGTAATAAGCTATGAGAAATATCGGTTAGGGTAATTTTAGCACCAAATTTAAAATTTTCATGACTTGTATGAGTGGGTCTTTAGGCTTAATAAAGCGTCTCATGGATAGGAAGTTATATGACTAGCACCAAACACCCTTTACCACTCAAATTCCACCCTAAAAATGTGAGGTTCGCCCTTAGATCTATAAGAATTAAAGCATTTACCTTTAATGCTTCGAGAGTGTACCGGTAGTATAATAGATTCTAGAACTTGTTTTGTGATTCATTCCGAGATCGCTAGTGAGACTACACTTGTGTAGTTAGGAATAACTAAATGATAAGAGACATTAGGATAACCCTTGTTTGATACCAGTATTATAATTACTTCTTCCACATCGATTGAGTAATTCCCCTACACCCTAGCGATGTACTCATCTTTAGTACATGATACTCCTAGTTAACCCCTCAGAGCCTATCCTTTTCGCGGTTCTCGTGATGTTTCGGTTTTCTGGAATATCAATAAAGAGCATTGTTTACAATCCACCCCCAAATGTACACCAAAATCGCCTTAGCCTACCTTGTATGCACTCACTTTTAGTGCATTATTGTTATCAGACTAAACCCTTAGTTCAATTATCTAGTTACTTTCATGGTTGCTAAGTCGAGTCATATCTTTTGTACACAGTTTTCGGATGATTGGGACTCATGGGTAAAGTTAAATTTTATGGAGTGACGGGAAAGAACGTTAAATTCAAATTCATTGTATTTACATAATAATGTACTCCCAGTGTTTTGATCTTTTCAATTCGGGTCAAATTAGTGTTAGAGTAATAAAAACTCTAGTGTAAGGATGTGCCTATAAATCCCTTATATTTTGATGTTATCGTAGAGGATGGTAGAGTAAAAGTGTATGCCAAAGAAAGAAAAATCGAAAAAAAAGAGTGTTGAAAAAAAAATGAAAAAAAACATACGGGCTACCATCCGACATCTATCTTTATATTTATGTATGTTTGTTTCAAAGTTATCTAGAGTTTAGAGAGTCGAGGCTTGGCTTAGCAACGACATTCTTCTCATGCTTGTAACATAAATATTTTTGCCTTGCCACCACTAAATCGCCTATCCAACCAAACCCTTTGTTTCCCTACCATAAGCCTAACGTTACAACCCTTTAAAAGACCTCTTAGATAGTTGTTCCTAGGTGCTTACGCCAAAGCGGTGGAGGTTTGATCTAGTATCAAGCCTATGGTAATCTATGTACTATGACCGGTTAATGTGTGTTTATCTTCCATTTCCATTTGATATATTTCATATACACCCGAGAGATGAGAGAATCCAAACACCCCTTGTGAGGTGCTAGTATATAATTTCGGTGCTTGTTATGACTATTGCGGTGCTTTTACTTGTTATGAATTATGTTAAATCAATGCTTTATGCCCCTAACTTATAAATTGATTGGCTAAAAGCACATTTGCTTGAGGACAAGCAAATACCAAGTGTAGGGATAATTGATAAGGATTTAAACGCGTACTTTTAGGGGTCATTTAAGCCCTTAATCGCCACTTTATATCCGGCACGCTTAATTTCATTCCTTTTCACTTTTAGGTCTCTTGGAAGCAAAATGCTGGAATGATGCATTTTTGGACGAAAAGGAGGGAATATGTGAAGAAAATGGCTAAGTCAAGATCAAGACACTCAAGCTGCTGAAATTACACCTAACGACGTCCCAATCAGAGGGCGACGCCGTCCCTATTTTGTGACGACTTAGGAGCGAATTTGTGATTTTACACCGACGGCGTCAGCTTTGAAGAAGAGGGGTCAAAGACTTTTCTTCTCAGACGGCCTAGATCCGCACTCGACGACGCCATTGAAGACTGACGGCGTTATAACCACAATGTGACGTCGTCCCAATGATGACTTGGCCAAGACGAAACCCTATTGGCGGCGATCTGACGGCGTCCCAACTATAAGGTGACGTCGTCGCATATGTAAAATTATATATAGAAATTGAATTTTCAGACTTTTAAGTGGTAGACTTGTGGAGTAAAAACCTAAAACGATTGTAGTTCGGTTTGGACAGTAGTTTAGGGTTCTCATACCCTATTTTACATCGAGATAAGTTATTCATTCCCTTGATTTAATTATGTCTTCGATTGAATGTGTGTATGCTTGCATGTTTAACATGTCCGGCTAATTTACTTGTGTGTTTGCTTAGATCTAAGATACCTAGTTATTAATTATTGATTGGTTGTCTCTTATCTTAATTGTAATTGGCTTATGAGAGCATTAAGCCATCGTTGTGTTTTTAATGCTTGAGTAATCTTTGATGAGCCTTAGTTTATAGTTATTAGTGGAATTGTAGGCTAAACATCCGAAGATAACCTTAGTGTTAAGTTTATGAATGCTAGACATTTCGTAGTCATTAACCTTAAGGTAGTCTCAAAGAGTTAAGGATAAAAGTACACCCTACGACCTTAGAAAACACAACGCGTTAAGAATAAGGACGTGACAATTCAACCACTAATAAAAGATAACTAGGGAGTAATAGTATCTAGGTAGACACATCTTTAATCATCATATGAGCACACTTCAAATAGATACCTTTAGTTCCTAAAAAATATAAAAAAGATAAAAAATAATCTTCCTCAACCTCAACCTTAGCATAGTAATTTCTCACTAGCATTCCTATTCCCCTAGAGAACGATATCAATACCCGAGGCTTACCCAATACTACACTACAACGATTAGGTTCACTGCCTAGGGTGTTGAAAAACTTGCTTGACGAGAAGGAAGTTTCCTTTGATCCCGAACGCGCCTTGTACGTGCATCAACCATCATTGAAACAAGTGAAACAACACCCCCACCACCATCACCACCTACAAGCACCAATTTAGAGTTGCAATTGAAAGATGCTCTGAAATGTATTGAAGCCCTCGAAAAGCATAACCAGCCTAACAAAGTTAAACATCAGGATCTTCGTCTGTCAAAGCTGGAACGTCTCAACTTCGACCATGAAGTGGTTAATGCAATTGAAGCAGAAGTCAAAGAAGCGGTCGAATGGGCTATGAAAGCTCCTTTGTAGACAAGGCACAGAGACCTCCATACATCGGATATGAAAGTGATTCTCCAAAAACGGATATATGAGACTGATGAATACAAGGAGCATGAAGACCACACGCTGCTTTATGACGCACTTCAGAAATCGATGGATCGTGATAAACATGTGCAGTTCTTGAAGGATATAGGTAAACTCAAGGAAAAGAAGAACAAAGATATATGATTTTCCAGAATCACCATCCGGGGCTCCTCCACCTCCACCTCCTCCCCCACCTTTTGATGGTGCAGGTTCTTCAGGAACCGTTGGAACTTCAAGCAGTTCAGAGGCTACAAAGACTAATCCACCACCTCTTACTCCACCATCATCAGGTCAACCAGGATCCTAAGCTGGCCAAGATTCACACAAGTCAGCCAAAACTTCAGCCCATGCTGCCTGGACAACAGTTGACTCAAGATTCACACCAACCTTCTCATTCATTCCCGAAGATCAATAAATGAATGAGGAATCAATTCTTAGTCAAGATTCTGATTCAGACGAAGAGGATGTTTCCGTGAGACATATTCCTAAGGTGACACGTAATGACAACTGGTGGAAAACATTCATGGGGGAAGATGGTGCTGAAAGTTCTAAGTCATCTTGGTCTGCTCTAACCATGGCAATGACTCAGGATTGGTCGAAGGAAGAATGACCACCAACTCCTGAACCTACTTGGACTATTCATGCATCTGATCTGATCACTCCAAACCACAACTGGGCAAACACCATCGCTGCCAACCATGTTGCCCCACCAGAGGAATCTCTTCTAAACATAACCGGGGATATGTGAAGCTTCATGAAATGGTACTATGAGAGGCAAGGGATATCATAGCTCACACCAAAAGATCTGGAAGGCCCAGCCTATGATATTGTAAAGGTCTTTCATCCGGACGCGGCTCACTTGCAGTACCAAATGGAGGAGTGTTACAAGCTGTTGACAAATCAAGTAGTTGATAATATGCTCAAGTTCAACGTCAACAAACCATTTCCACTAGGAGGTCCACCTGGTCAAGTAACTATCCAAACCGACTTCTTCTTCACCAAGGATCTGGATTATCTGCGTGTCGGGAACAAGGGAAGCAGACCTGCTCTATCAATCTCAAAACTGAAGGTTGCCTACTATCTTGATGATGGTTTAGAATAGATGGTTCCAGATCATTTTTGGGCTAAAAAGGAGTATGAGTATGATGTTGCTGCTTCGTATGGAATCTCACACTGGTGGTTTAACAAAAAGCGCTTCTACATCGATAGACACGGAGCTGAGAACAGTCGTAGGGCTGTTCGATCACCAATGTGTATCTTGAGTGTAGTTAATGTGGAGATGTTTCCTATGTACGGATACGATTACTTGAAGAAAATTGTCCTCTGTAGAGCTGATCAGAAAGACCATGTAATAGAGGAGAATGAATTCAAGAACCTGTACCCCAATGATTTTGAAGATCTTTATCTGTTGAACCTCAAAGGCCATCTTGATCATCTACCCCTTCGTGACAAGAAGACTCTTGCTGCAATAGTCAATTTATGGATTAGAGGTTTAGTCATTAGACAAATAGTTTGTGACTTTCAGCTTGGGATGGAGAGCTACCACACTCAAGTCAACCTAACTAGGCCTCGATAGGAAGCTACAGGGTTCGAATTCAAGCATGACTACTCAAGATCGAATCTTCATGAGCTGTTATCTACACTGAAAAATACAGGGTCAGGATGCTCATGAGGCTTTGTGAGTTATACAAATTCAGCGATGGTACTCTTCGTCAAATTGAAAAAGCTTTGGATTACCGTGTGAAGGAGTACAAGCTCAAGATGAGACCAGGGATGAGTACCAGGTTTTGGACTGCAAAGGATGTGGAGATGAGTGAGGCCTTTATATCGGCTATTGGGAAAAGGCTAAAGACTAGGAGAATCTTCCGAAGCTTGGAGAGTTTTGTAGGCGTAAGAGTTCGTGAAGGGCATTACAAGCTTCTGCAGAGAACAGAATGATCATATCCTTTCTGTGGTTGTTATTATTTCAAACTTTTATGAGTGGTGTAGTGTTGTAATATGAACATATATAACTATGCAGCATATAGTAGTGTTAGGTTTGTGGCTTGTAGTCTCCCTCTCAAATTAAGGGGGAGCACTGTAATTTTTCTTGTCAGATTAAATAAAATCAGACCACCTTTTCCTCCAATTTTTCTAACATATTTAAATCACTTGGGATCCAAAATCTCAAAGGATTTGAAATTTTTGATCGGGGGAGAAAATGTGATATAAATATAAAATCTGATAAAATGTTATCTTTTATGACTCAAAGTATAGGTTGCTCTCGCATATGTGCGAAACATTTTCATTTATTGATGCACATATTGAGAGGGAGCATTTCAAAATTCTTATAAAAACTATCGAGGTACTAAAGCATCAACGTTTTATCATAAGTACCTTGATTGATTTTAAATGGTTTCCCTATGGCAATTGTGATCATGGAAAGTGCTTCAAAATACTCCTTCCTCCATGTTGTTAGGAATTATAATTTGATAATTACAAAACAAGAAGGACCAAATAAGACCAATGAAGATTACAAGATATCTTTTATTTGTTTAAATATATTTGTTCTTATCTATTAGTTAAGTCTTCTTATTTAAGTCTTGTAACCCTAATCCTCTAGTATATAAAGAGGATATGGGCATTTAGTTTTAGTATCTGGAAAATATAGAACTCTCCCAATGAGAGTCTAATAGTTAAATGTGTGATTTTGTACACGTTAGTTAGTAAATTGTTAATAAAGAAAACCTTGTTAGACATTATTGTTATTGATTAATTCCACTGTGCATATCAATAATGTTTGTAAAACATATCCTAGATGGGCTTAAACGGGATTTCACAATTGGTATCAGAGCAGGTGGCTCTCGATATCTAAGATCAACAAGGTTTTTGATGTCGTGTTTATGAAGAAAATTTTTAATGGCGAGAAGCAGTTTTGAAGAAGAGCAGATTCGTTTTTAAGATTCTTCTATAAATATTTGGATGTGGGACTCGGTTGGTCAGAAGATTATCAAGGTCAATGATATTGCAATTGAAGAATAGTGATTTGATTAGCCTGTGGGTCAGTGATGAGACGAGGGCTTGCATTATTTTATTCAATCAAATACATAATTGATATATGGGTCGATCATGTGCAAGTGATCATGTGGGTTATTTAATGTTCATCGCATGTTGATAATGACAGTTAAGTCTTGTAGCATTTAATGAATTAATTCCACACGACAAAATTTTGTACTTGTCTCACATTCAGCTTATTTTGCTCGCTAATACTGGTTATGTGTTTGGTTGTTCTGCCCAACGAAGTTAGCCCTGGTCGAGCATATGATGCGCGTACAAGGCGCGTTCGGGGTCAAAGGAAACTTCCTTTTCTTCGAGCAAGTTTTTCAACACCCTAGGCAGTGAACCTAATTGTTGTAGTGTAGTATTGCGTAAGCATCGGGTATTGATATCATTCTCTAGAGGAATAGGAATGCTAGTGAGAATTTACTACGCTAAGGTTAAGGTTGAGGAAGATTATTTTTTATCTTTTTTATATTTTTTAGGAACTAAAGGTAAAATCTCGGGGTTTGGATTTGGGGGTTTGGTACTTCTACCGATTACTCTACTTATCTAATTATCTAAACTAAGGGTAGTCTATGTCTTTTTGAAGTGTGCTCGTATGATGATTAAAGATGTGTTTACCTAGATACTATTACTCCCTAGTTATCTTTTATTGGTGGTTGAATTGTCACGTCCTTATTCTGAACGCGTTGTGTTTTCTAAGGTCGTAGGGTGTGCTTTTATCCCTAACTCTTTGAGACTACCTTAAGGTTAATTACTACGGAATCTCTAGGATTCATAAACTTAACACTAAGGTTATCTTAGGATGCTTAGCCTACAGTTCCACTAGTAACTATAAACTAATGTTCACAAATATTAATCAAACATTAAAAACACAACGATGGCCTAATGCACTCCTAAGCCAATTACAATTAAGATAAGAGACAACCAATCAATAATTAATAACTAGGTTTCATATATCTAAGCAAGCACACAAGTAAATTAGCCGGAAATGTTAAACATGCAAGCATACACACATACAATCGAAGACATAATGAAATCAAAGGAATAAATAACTTATCTCGATGTAAAATAGGGTATGAGAACCCTAAAATACTGTCCAAACCGGACTACAATCATTTTAGGTTTTTACTCCACAAGTCTACCTCTTAAAAGTCTGAAAATTCGATTTCTATATATAACTTTACATATGCGATGGCGTCACCTTATAGTTGGGACGCTGTTAGATAGCCACCATTAGGGTTTCGTCTTGGCCAAGTCATCACTAGGACGGTGTAACGTTGTGGTTGTGACGCCATCAGACTTCAGCAGTGACGTCGTCTGAGTGTGGTTCTAGGCCGTTTGAGAAGAAAAATCTTCTTGACGCCCTTACTCTTCAAAGCCTGACGCCATCATGTGTAAAATAGCAAATTCGCTCCTGATTCGTCACAAAATAGGGACGACGTCGCCCTCTGATTGGGACGCCGTGAGGTGTAATTTCAGCAGCTTGAGTGTCTTGATCTTGACTTAGCCATTTTCTTCACATATTCCCTCCTTTTCGTCCAAAAATGCATCATTCCAGCATTTTGCTTCCAAGAAACCTAAAAAGTGAAAAGGAACGAAATTAAGCAGTAACGGATATAAAAGTGGGCGATTAAGGGCTTAAATGACCCCTTAAAAGTGTACATTTTAAATCCTTATCAAATATCCCTACACTTGGTATTTGCTTGTCCTCAAGCAAATGTGCTTTTGGCCAATCAATTTATAAGTTAGGGGGCATAAAGCAATGGCTTAACATCATTCATAACAAGTATAAGCCCCAAGAATAGTCATAACAAGCACGGAAGTTATATACTATCACCTCACAAGTGGTGTGTAGATACTCTCATCTCTCGGGTGTATATGAAATATAGCAAATGGAAATGGAAGATAAACACTCATTAACCGGTCATAGTACATAGATTACCATAGGCTTGAGATTAAATCAAACCTCCACCGCTTTGGCGTAAGCACCTAGGAACAACTATCTAAGAGGTCTTTTAAAGGGTTGTAATGTTAGGCTTACGGTTAGGGAAACAAAGAGTTTGGTTGGATAGGCGATTTAGTGGTGGCAAGTCAAAAATCTTTATATTACAAGCATGAAAAGAATGGTGTTGCTAAGCCAAGACTTGACTCTCTAAACTCTAGATAACTTTGAAACAAACAAACATAAATATAAAGATAGATGTAGGATGGTAGCCCGTATGTTTTTTTTTTTTCATTTTTTTTTCAACACTCTTTTTTTTTCTTTTTTCGATTTTTTTTCACACACTTTTACTCTACCATCCTCTACGATAACATCAAAATATAAGGTATTTATGGGCACATCCCTACACTTGAGTTTTTATTACTCTAACACTAATATGACCCATATTGAAAAGATCAAAACACTTAGAGTACATTATTATGTAAATAATGGGAATTTGAATTTAACGTTCTTTCCCGTTACTCCATAAAATTTAACTTTACCCATGAGTCCAAATCATCCCAAAATTGTGTACAAAAGATATGACTCGACTTAGCAACCATGCAAGTAACTAGATAATTGAACTAAGGGTTTAGTATGATAACAATAATGCACTGAAATTGAGTGCATACAAGGTAGGCTAAGGCGATTTGGGTGTACATTTGGGGGTGGATTGTAAACAATGCTCTTCATTGATATTCCGGAAAACCAAAACATCACGAGAACCGCGAAAAGGATAGGCTCTGAGGGGTTAACTAGGGGTATCGTGTACTAAAGATGAGTACATCGCAAGGATGTGGAGGAATTACTCAACCGATGTGGAAGAAGTAATTATAATACGGGTATCAAACAAGGGTTATCCTAATGCCTCTTATCATTTAGTTATTCCTAACTACACAAGTGTAGTCACACTAGCGATCTCGGAATGCATCACAAAACAAGTTCTAGAATCTATTATACTACCGGTACACTCTCGAAGCATTAAAGGTAAATGCTTTCATTCCTATAGATCTAGGGGCGAACCTCACATTTTTTTGGTGGAATTTGAGTGGTAAAGGGTTTTTGTGCTAGTCATATAACTCCTATCCATGAGACGCTTTAGTAAGACTAATGACCCACTCGTACAAGTCATGAAAAACTTTTAAATTTGGTTCTAAAATTACCCCAACCGATATTTCTCATAGCTTATTACACAAATGAAATAGGACAAGACAAATAGTCAAGGATAAGCATAGTTTCAAAGTTCCCGTTTTATTCTCCCTCCCTACACTTAAACTGAACATTGTCCCCAATGTTCCCGAAAGTATCAAAGTTATGATAACGGAAGGTAATTAAAAGAGAAAGAAACTAGTACTCCCCTGATTAGCTCGGTAGGATTCGTGTGAAGTAGTGGTTAAATTCTTTCCAAGAAGAATGTATGCGTGAAAAGCTCCATCCAATCTTATGTTTCTTCTTCTTGATAAATAAAACCTGCACACTTTAATAAAATAGACGAAACCTTCGCGTAAAATTGGCAGTAAAATTATATATGATTCTACTAAACTAGGATATAATGCTTGTGGAATGGATGTTTGAAGATTTTCTAGAAAATTAAGACCTGAGAATTTCCAAAAATTTATAAGTAGCACAGAAAATGAGAGAAAGTTAGATAAGATAATTCTACTCCTCCTGATGTCGTCAGGTTGCAATCCTGACACCGTCAGGTTATCCTGACAGAAACTGGTATGCTACATTTTTTTGGAAAAATTACACCTTTAAAATCTGGAAAATTTCCTTCAAAACATCCATTATGACTCGATACAAGCATTTGACTCTAACAAACACACATATATATCTATTCAATAATCGTAATTCTCATGTTCACATTCTTTTTAAAAAACGTGTGTAATCCTCCCTACACTTATCCTTTTTGTAAAATACCTATATATGTAATTAAGACGAGGTTAAAGACAAAATAAAACATTTTCACAAATTCAAACATGAGAATAAACAATCAATGAAAATATATATGACACACAAACAAGCAAACAATTAAGCATGGGTTGCCTCGCGTGAAGCGCTTTTCTTTATTTATGAGTCTTGTAGCTAGACTCGAAGTCGTGCCCCTACGTGACTTCGCTTCCGTCACCTTTTTCCTCATGATGGTCTCTATTGGGGTTTTCCATGTTATAGTAGTGCCCTATTATGCACGTTTCTAAGAAGTCATCTTCTCCCCAATCGGTTCTATATTCCGGTCCTAGTTTCAAGCAATCGTTATAGAAACCGAAAATCTTATTCATCACATAATCTACTCCTTTCTCCTTATCCTCCTCATTCCTAAAGTAGACTGATAGCTTAAGTTCCTTTTCATCATTGGAAAGTGATGAAAAATTCTCAATCTTAAATGGCATTTGGTAAGCTACGTCATCGGTCTCATCTTTAAATCTAACTATTCCTAACGACGGATCATAAGTCATCCTGGTGTTCTCTATGAAAGGTTTTCCTAGAATTACATGGGACAAGCTAGGATCTATGGCCGTACTAATATCCTCCACAATTATGAAATCTGTAGGGTACGTGAAACTACCTACATAGACGAGCAATCCGTTAACTCTACCAAGTAAATTACAACTAACTCTAGGATTATCGGGATCTTGCCTATTTTAGATAGGCTTCTTCATCACCCAATTATAGTAAGTGCTAGTCATGATGTTTATTGGGGACTTGCGATCAATGTAGGCCTTTGCCACGAAAAGATGTCCTATGCAACATGGTATGTTGAGATTCTAAGGATTCCCAAATTTGATCCTAGGGCTTTTCCTAACATACATATGACGGAGGTCGCGCACTAAGTGTGGGTGGCGAGAGAGTTCCTCTTCCGTAGGAAACTTATTGAAATAGTCATCGCCTACTTCATCTACTTCATCAGTTGATTCATCCTTAGGAGTTTCACTAACCTCAAGTACCATCTCATGGTTCGCTTCGTCACTAGTCCTATTAGGTTTCACTAAGGTGATGGTATTGACGAATTGAACGTGCTTGGATAACTTACTTGGGTCCTTAACTTTAACACCGGAAGCTTC
This sequence comes from Chrysanthemum makinoi, assembly GCA_910596185.1. Taxonomy (NCBI): domain Eukaryota; kingdom Viridiplantae; phylum Streptophyta; class Magnoliopsida; order Asterales; family Asteraceae; genus Chrysanthemum; species Chrysanthemum makinoi. The sequence goes on along the minus strand of OU343225.1, from coordinate 282,211,443 downwards.
AGGAGAATGAGTCGAGATGGAATTGACCTTTTCGGTGGTCTTCCTATCACTATTGGTCATGGATTTTAAAAGGTTATCAATCTTCCTATCCATCTCGACTTGTTGTTGGTTAAAGCGGTCCGAAAGTTTGGCTATTTGAACTTCTTGGGATGTAACTAGGTGTTGCATCATCCCTTCTATGTTTTGTTGGCTAGGGCCGTGGCACCATGGAGAATCATTAGAGGTGAATTCTTTGGTTTGTCCCAATTCTATTTGGGTTTGCCCCTCCATGCTTCTCGGGCATCATTAAAAGTCCTAGGTTCGGGTGTTGTGGGGAATCTTCCTCCCATTCCATTGGTACGCGAGGATGTGTAGTCAACGGAAGCTTGTTCGGGGAGTCTTGTGCAAGTACGAGTGTCATGGGGACTACTACATAGCTCACAAAAGGAAGAGACTTTGTTCACTTGATGTGAAGACTTAGGATTTTCATAAGAGCTCATTAGGAATTTGACTTGATCTTCAAGCTTGAGCATCCTACTATCGGAAGTTTGTGAGTCAATGAGAGGCAAGGAGATTGCCTTGATGGTTTTGGGCAACTCACGGGGGTCATTCCAACTTTCGTTGTCATACAGGGCAAGGTCCTCTATTGTACCCCACGATTCTTCCTTGGTGAGATCACTAAGTTTACCACCGGCCGCTTGGTCGATGGATTGCTTAGTTGGGAAATTGACATGATCGTAAAATATTTGGTCTTGAAGCCAAAGACCAATGCCGTGATGAGGGACTTTATGGAGCAAGTCCTTGAATCGAGTCCATGCTTCGTAGAGAGATTCACCTTGACGTTGTTGGAACATCAAGATTTCATTCCTAAGCTTAGTAGTTCTCCCCGGTGGGAAAAATGGGCAAGGAAACGAGTAGTGAGATCATCCCAACTTGAGATGGAGCCAGCGGGAAGTCGCTCAAGCCAATTACTAGCTTGGTCCCGTAGAGAGAATTGGAAGAGACAAAAGTGCGTGGTCTCCCGAGTAGTAGCATCAAGGTCGATGGAATCGACTATTTTAAGGAAATCCTTAAGATGCTGATTAGGATCTTCGGAACGAAATCCATGGAATGCACATCCGTTTTGCACCAACCAGATGGTGTCGGATCGCAGGGCCATAGTTTGAGCTTGATCGGGGAGCTCAATGGTGTTCCTATAGCCTCGGTGGCTTGGTCTAGAGTATTCACCAAGAGTACAAGCTCTTGGCGGGTCATTGATTGGTGGATCGATGAGTGGTGGCGGGTTATCACCTTCCATGACGAAAAGTGATGGGATTACAAACAAAGTCACGAAGAAAGGGGATAAACTACGAGGACGCTAAAATTGAGAAAAAAATCTTACTTGATAGGAATCAAGTAAGGGAACCTAAACGATATAGAATCCTAACTAGCTATTCTATTCCCCGGCAGCGGCGCCAAAAAATTGATGCGCGGCAAAGGCGTTCGGGTCAAAGGAAACTTCCTTTTCGTCGAGCAAGTTTTTCAACACCCTAGGCAGTGAACCTAATCGTTGTAGTGTAGTATTGGGTAAGCCTCGGGTATTGATATCGTTCTCTAGGGGAATAGGAATGCTAGTGAGAAATTACTACGCTAAGGTTGAGGTTGAGAAAGATTATTTTTTTATCTTTTTTATATTTTTTAGGAACTAAAGGTAAAATCTCGAGGTTTGGATTTGAGGGTTTGGTACTTCTACCGATTACTCTGCTTATATAATTATTTAACTAAGGGTAGTCTATGTATTTTTGAAGTGTGCTTGTATGATGATTAAAAATGTGTTTACCTAGATACTATTACTCACTAGTTATCTTTTATTGGTGGTTGAATTGTCACGTCCTTATTCTTAACTCGTTGTGTTTTCTAAGGTCGTAGGGTGTGCTTTTATCCCTAACTCTTTGAGACTACCTTAAGGTTAATGACTACGAAATCTCTAGGATTCATAAACTTAACACTAAGGTTATCTTCGGATGTTTAGCCTACAGTTCCACTAGTAACTATAAACTAATGTTCACATAGAATAATCAAGCATTAAAAATAGAACGATGGTCTAATGCACTCCTAAGCCAATTACAATTAAGATAAGAGACAACCAATCAATAATTAATAATTAGGTTTCATAGATCTAAGCAAACACACAAGTAAATTAGCCGGACATGTTAAACATGCAAGCACACACACATTCAATCGAAGACATAATGAAATCAAAGGAATAAATAACTTATCTCGATGTAAAATAGGGTATGAGAACCCTAAAATACTGTCCAAACCGGACTACAATCGTTTTAGGTTTTTCTCCACAAGTCTACCTCTTAAAAGTCTGAAAATTCGTTTTCTATATATAATTTTACATATGCGACGGCGTCACCTTATAGTTGGGACGCCGTCAGATCGCCACCATTAGGGTTTCGTATTGGCCAAGTCATCACTGGAACGGCGTCACGTTGTGGTTTTGACGCCATCAGTCTTCAGCAGTGACGTCGTCTGAGTCTGGATCTAGGCCGTCTGAGAAGAACAATCTTTGTGACACTCTAACTCTTCATAGCCTGACGCCGTCAGGTGTAAAATAGCAAATTCGCTCCTGAGTTGTCATAAAATAGGGACGGCCTCTCCCTCTGATTAGGACGCCGTCAGGTGTAATTTCAGCAGCTTGAGTGTCTTGATCTTGACTTAGCCATTTTCTTCACATATTCCCTCCTTTTCGTCCAAAAATGCATCATTCAAGCATTTTGCTTCCAAGAGACCTAAAAAGTGAAAAGGAACGAAATTAAGCAGTAACGGATATAAAAGTGGGTGATTAAGGGCTTAAATGACCCCCTTAAAAGTGTACGTTTTAAATCCTTATCAAAGATACAAGTTAATACCGGTCGTTGAGTTAATTCTGGTACCAGTACTAAGATTGTCTCATGTTAATACTGATGGGCAAAGCACGTTAATATTGGCAGCTTTAGAATTAATTTTGGTCGTCTGAAGTTTAATGCTGTTAGCTAATTACTAGTCTTGGTGAGTTGAATTTTTATTCAATGATGAACCCTAGTAATTATCATGTTTTCGGCTTGACGACACACTGATTGGGATTTTATTTGTTCTTAAACGTTTTCTGGCTCGTTCTTATTCGCTTAATTGATTACGAAGAAAGGTCTATTTGACGATGAAGTGGAACTACTTGGACACGTGTTTTATCATACCTTTTAGCAGGAGGTAACTTGTTTGTACGTTCATGTTGTGGCTAAGACTTGGTAAATCTAGAAAATAGAGTTTGTTATCACTTAAAGGAGTTACTTTGTAGTGCTCAGTATCTCATTGAAGATGAGGATTTTATCAAGAGATCGAAGTCTACTCATATATCATCAGGTATGAGTTTATAGTCACTTGGTTAGTACAAGACATAAGACGTGAGTTTGGGATGTTCTACTTCTTCTTCAAATTAGTTATACTCAGTTTTCTTCATCAATAATCATTACATATGGCCTAATGAGTTCGAGATTCAAGAGATGGTAAACATATTGGTTTCAGGGGAAGCTTATTAATTAAATGTTTAACCATCTACATGCATCACTTGAGGGGAAGTGTTATTCAAGTTGCATATCTACAGAAGATCTCTATTTGATGTATATAAAAAGGGGAAGATTATGTGTGTGGTGATCTTAATTCAAGGGGAAGCATGGAAGACTGTTTTGTAATATCAAATAGGGGAAGATTGTTAGGAACTATAATTTGATAATTACAAAACAAGAAGGACCAAAGATGACCAATGAAGAATCTTCATTTAAAAATGAAGATTACAGGATATCTTTTATTTGTTAAAATATATTTGGTCTTATCTATTAGTTAAGTCTTCTTAGTTAAGTTTTGTAACCCTAATCCTCTAGTATATAAAGAGGATAGGGGCGTTTAGTTTTAATATCCGGAAAATATAGAACTCTACCAATGAGAGTCTAATAGTTAAATGTGTGATTTTGTACACGTTAGTTAGTACATTATGAATAAAGAAATCCTTGTTAGTCATTATTGTTATTGATTAATTCTGCTGTGCATATCAATAATATTTATAAAACATATCCTAGATGGGCTTAAACGGGATTTCACACATGTGTTAAATTATCTCAAAATTCCACGATGCACATGTTGAGGGGGAGCATTTATAAAAACTCAAACGAGCATTTCTTCCTCCATGTGCAAAATGATTTCAAAAGCCTACGCACATGTTGAGGGGGAGCATTTATGAAAGATCAAAACTATTGAGGTACAAAATACTTTGATTTTGTATCACCTATACCCTGATTGATTTTCTAAATGATCTTCATTTAGGTTCAAGACGGAAAGAATTGTACCACAAAGACCGACCATTTTACTTTATGTATTGGAGTTATAAGGATGGTAAGGTTTGGTATTAGTTCCCATTATCTCGCCAGAGCCGGAGGGATCTACCCAGGGACAATCCACTAGATAGTGTAGAAGTCCTTAGGTATGATGAAAAAGGAGAAAAGTGAGAATAAGGGAAGAGTGTCGAATGAGATAGAGCTAGAACCGGAACAAACCCAACAAGGTTCTAGTAATGAAGTCTTGGTAAGCACTGAAGGGGTTGAAGAATGAAAAAGAAATGAAAAGTGAAAAGGGTGAAAAGAAATATCCCTCCAATAATTCAACCTTAGGACGTAAAACCGGGTTCAATACATATGCTACTGGTGGTTAGTAAGGTAACGCCGGTATTAAAGACAAGACGTCATGGACCCAATGACGCACTGCACTAAACTTCCCAAGCTACTCAAGTTCTCTTAAAAGGACTTGTTTCATTCTCATAGGAAACCTACATAATCTATTGACTTTCTTTTAGAGATAGCTGATATTGAAGATGGAGACCTTCTCCCTAGTCTCTGAATAGGAAACCAAAATGCACTATTGAGTCTAGAGCAAAGAGAGCATCCACAAAATCTCATTAGGATACACAATTAATGAAGAATTGTTGTTTCAAACAATGTAGAAAGTAAGAATATATTGAGAGTCCTACGCATTATCCTTGTGGTATTGCCAGAACATTCGAGTGATATGTAAAAATATTCACAATAAAGATGGAAATCCTTCTAAAGCCAACATCAAACAAGCTCTTGGTGGGTGACATGTGAGATCTTTCAAAAGATCAAACTTGTGATAACTGGATAGAATCGATGGGGCGATTCACTCTATAATCAACCTTAGTCCAGGTTATGAATTGATGGATACTTTTGGAAAAACCTTTCGATGTGCACATAAAGTTTTTCTAGCACGTCGACTGAGCACTAATGTTTACAAACAAAAGTATTTTTAGGTAAATATTGATTTAATTCATAAAACCTTCGTCGTATTGAAAAAACTCTTTATTATTCAGCAATACACGATTGTTCATCAAATCAATTTCTCATTAATCAGTGAATATCAATTCGTTGGTTCACTCACTCCGTGTTGTCTGCTTTGAGATGCTCCGGTTTGAGAACAGAGTACAGCTGCGAAACCCTGTCAAGGAGATTCTTTGGAATTGTACCTGATCATAGGCAGTATTTATACAGATCAACAGGGAACCATGGTTCTTGCAACCATATTCAAGGAAAGTGAACAAAGACGCTTTCGTGTGTTTATTGCTAACTGTCGTTTGTAGGAACTCCTGATGATTGCAGTTGATAGCCGATGAGACGTCAATTCATAACCGCATGCTCACATCTCATACTCATATTTGAAGAAAATCATGACAATCAAAACATAGAACAAAGCTTCCGCATCTCTGAGGAAATGATGTCATGATCCAAAACTGTGAGCATGTAGGTCCAAAAGTCACAACATCACATAAGGGCAATACTTCATAAGATGAGCTGGAGATTCAATGTATCTGATGATCTCAAAGAAAGCTCGTGATCACATGACAAAGAAACATTCAAGCCAAAGAAGCACTACTGAAAAAGCAAAGTTGATTATATGGAAGCTTCAAAGTCTACAAGCTCGAGTATGAAGCTAAAGATAGAATGCTAGGCTTCAAAATGTAACTTATGGGGTGACCTCCCTTAGGGGGAGATTGTTAGGATTTAGAAAATCCATGTTAAAGTGTCGGTCACCCCAACTATAGTCTAGCATAAGTTAGCTCGTAGACTCAACGTTATTTAGTAAGTTTATATTAGTATAAGTAACACCGTGGAAGAAGGACGGGTCTTTACCCACTGTATGCCTGATCCACAGCCCGAAGGAGGGCGTAGAAATATGTATAAATAGCCCTCTCCCCACAAGGGAGAGGGTTGGATGTTCACAAGTAATCTAAGCTTGCAATTTTTATTTCTCTCTCTATACATCCCATTCTCTCTCTTTCTCTCTCTAAAAACTCACGACCATAACTCTAATCTATTGTGATGTTATGATATCAATAATCTTACAATATGTATTCGAAACCATCATAATGAGCATTGCATTAGGGAAATCTGGTGTAATCGACTTTAATCAACTTAAAAGGCAAATTATTAGGATAAACCCAAATAGCCCATGTCATATATATATGCTTGTTTATAAACTAACTACACTGGTTAGTTAACCACCCGTATAAACCCTTTGTTACTCTCATCTTTAGAGTAATATATCCCTAGTATAATCTGTTGAGTCTATCTTTCATTTTTTACTTCCACTAAATATTTACGTTTCATTACACCCTTACACCTTAGCGTACCGAGTAGATTAAAAAGTCTATGTTTGGTTGCTAGTTGCTACATATGTCTCGTGTATTTTATGTGTTCGTGTGAGTTTTTCAATTGATTCTTTTCTAGAGAGACATTGGTCGGGAAAATTAAATATTCAATGGGAATGTGAAAGTATGTATATTGTGTAATGCTCTTGTACTACTACTTTCACTAGTTTTTATTTCATTCGAGTTCTTTTGCATTAATGAGTATCACATATGGGATATTATTGGTGAAATAGTAAAGAAATGTACCATTAATTCTATTTGTTTTTTTTTATTTCGTCGAAAAGGAAAAAAAATACAAAATTATGAGTTAGTAGTTTAAGTGGTATGTAATATAAACCACTTAATTTTTAGTGTACACGTAGTTGTAATTTTGCTACTATTGTATTGTATTGTATATTTTAGGATCTTAAAAGGAGTTGGTTAGTAGGGATAACCAACTTGGTATGTTATGTCAATGATGTTGGTCGAGATATATTTGAGTTTGATTCGTGTATCACTAAAGTGTGTTTTTCATGTTAAAGCGTGAGTTAGTCAATGATAAATGTCTCTTTCGGGTTTGTGGCAAGCTAGTAGCTAGTAGCAATTGGTTGTGTCGGACTTAATCTATTTGTTTTGTGTATTTTCATTTTAAACCAATTATAAATGTTTCTTATGCCTTACATTTATTCATTCTTCATTCGAACCTTTAGCTTACTCGAATTAGAGAATTGAGCAATCATGGGTGTCTCATTCATGGATTTGGATAAGCATTAATGGTTTTGTCGCCCTTTTTGGTGTAATATTATTGGTGAAGATTACTAAGTCCAAGTCTTTAGCTTATTCGAGTTAAGGAGTGAGCAATCACGAGTATCGCGGTCATAGATTTGGTCGTGTATTCGTGATTTTGTCACCATTTCTGAAATATTGGTATCGATAGAGATTAAAAAGAATGACGAACCCTTAAGCCTTTACATTTTAACCCACTTTGCCTTAGAAATTGTTTATTGTTCTCAGAATCTAGTGGTAGAGATGTGAATCCTTGCCAAGCTTATGATAGAATACCCACCACTAAATAAACACCCTATCATAGGGATCACCCTGCGCAACCGTCATGAGAGTCAATGCTGGGGAACTAGCAACAGTGATTGGTCCCGAACCGTCAAGTTTATCACACAAGCTAACCACTTGTGAATGGTCAACCGTAATAAACTTCAAACAGCTCAGAAACAATGCAATGAAGATCTAGAGGAGTATAGTTTTTCCCCAGGTCGTTAAGTCCCAACGAGCGATCAATAATCAAACGTATAGTGATCGGGTGATAATGAACAGGAAAAGGTTTGTGATTGATACTAGATGACAAAGGAAAAATGAAAGAAAATTAAAAAGCTAAATTATATTAAATAAACGCTATCACTATTTTTTAAAATGATGTTTTTGATTTTTCTTTTATAAATTTAAATTAAAACTACGTAACGCATAAAAAGAAAACGTGAAATTGAAACAAGATAATCCTAAAAATATAAAATGAAAATTTTACAAACCTAATGATAAGAGAAAATTTTGAGAAAAAGAAAATTATTTTTATGACTATTTATTTAATTATTATTAATTAAAAACTATTTTACCTATTTAATAATACCCTAAAATATAAGAAAATATGAAATAAAGCTTAGAAAAGTGAAATTATGACTTAGAAAAATCTAAAATAACTAAAGAGAAATTTAAAAACTAATTTTGTATTTTTCTGATTATTTTTCTATTTTCTATGAATTAAAAACTATTTAAAACTAATTAAATTGCTAAAAATTACAAATTTAACTAAGAAAAATCTGGAAAAATTATTTTTTTGCTTTTTATATTTATCTTAATCCATGAAAATTGAAAACTTATTTTTTTGAAGCTTTTCTGATTTAATTGTATTAAAAACTAATTAAAAAGTACTAAAAACTGATTAAAATAAAGAAAAATAGCAAACAGAACTAGAAAAATCTGAAAAATTCAAGAAAAGTCTAAAATAATATTCTAAATCTATGAAAAATATAAAAACAATAGCTTATGTAAAGGATTATGAAGCTGTAGTGAAAAAGCTTATGAATAAGCTATACAAAATAAGCTAAAAGCTATCTACGTGCACCAAATGATTACAGCAACTAAGGTAAGCTAATATTACTCAAAAGCAACTAAATACAACTGCTCTTAACCTCTTATGTGCTTAATGAACTAAATTGACTTAATTGGATTTTAAAATGCAAATAGCTTTTACTCTCCTACTTTAAGCTAGTATAACTGCTTATCTAATAAGCCAAGCTGAAACAGAACCGAGGTCCTCAAGACCACCAAATGAACTCCCTCTAGACCAAGTTTTAGCCACTACCAAGCTAATATGAAGCTTGTGCAAGGCCTGCAAAGGCAGTTTAATTCACACTCAGTTAAGTTGAGTGTGAACAGGGCAACAATAGCTTAAATGGAAGCTGATTAAGTGCTTATTGAACTTTCCAAAAATTTGACAAAAATCAGTTTTCAAAACTTGACCAATTAAACTTGCTTATCCCAGAATTTCGCTTTCTTTGAACCAAAATTGAAGCTATGAAAAATCAACCAAGTTGGGTGAAAAATGGATTTTTCAACTTTTTGACTTTTGACACAGAATTGAATCTTTGACTTTTATAAGTTTTGATCCTCAAAAGCAGATTGTAAATGATGATTTAAGCTATAGTGATACTGAAATAAGCTAGCCTATATAATTCTAAGCCTAAATGCAAAATATCCAATCCTAACTCTAACTGATGTGAAACTTGGAACAGATTAAAAGGAATTTTGACTAAATGAGTTATTGGATGCAATTTGAAAGTTATTTTATCTAAGTTATTACTACTTTAGACTAAAGCAACTAGGTTTGGCTAATAAGCTAACCTATACACAGATCTAAGCTATAATCCAAACACCACTTAAGCTAACTGGTTTGCCAATTACTCTACCTTGCAGTAGATTCTAAACCTAAGCGACCATGAAATCTATAATCTAACACCAATCCTAACCTAACAAAAGCAAAGTAGTTACTTAAAACCTACAAAGATACAAGAGAACAAAAAAGTAGCACAATAGTTTTAAGCTTGAACTAAACAAAGTACTCACATGAGGTCCACTCATGAGCCTTATACCGAACCATAACTATACTAACTTAAGCTATTCCAACCCAATCCAAGCTCTGCATCAAGTATCTAAACCATTTCAACTTCCCATTTGATCACAGTTGACTTTTGTTGACCGAGTTCCAATTTACTTGCACTTGAGTTATAAGCTTACCAAAAGCTATCAATAGCTTAAATAAGCTTATTTGAATTAAAATGAAGCTACTTGGAGCTTAAGTATTGATTCGTTTAAGAAAATATATATCAAATATACGATATACGCGAGAATCGACAAATCAACCTTTTAGGAAAAGGGTTAACGTGCCAAAACTCATGAATGTGATATAAGTGATACCGAGTAAGTGATTACCCGGGTCGTGTCCCAACGAGGTGTGAATTGAGGATGTCGTTTGAGGTTTGTTATTAAAATGCTTGAATTGTTCGAGATTTGATTGTTTTTAATTACGTTTTCTACAAATTAATTAATGGGAAAGTAATTAAGGCTACGGGAACAAAATAAATGATGATCTAACTACTACTAAGCATACGGAACAATAAAATTAAGTTACACTAAGTCCTAGAGTGATAATATGCAAAAGCGTGAAAACCCGGGCTAATCCCGAGCCTTAAAAAGTGAAAATGATGCAATTTAAGGCCTACGGATGTGAAACTAATTTTCGTATGTTCTAAACGACTAAAAATAATTTTAGGAAAAAGCCGGGTATTTTTTCGACTTTTAAATTATTTATTTTGATTTAAAAACTAATTTAATCTAATTTAATTATAAAAAAAATACTAAAATATTTTGGAAAAATCTGAAAATTTTACTAAAAATACTTTGACTAGAACTGAGTTTGAGAAAAATAAAAAACTAGGGGACTGATTTTTGAAATAAGCTGCAATAAGGATAAATAAGCTGGCTTAAACCTGCTTTGTTACTTAAAAGATTAAAGGGTAAATACGAAAAAGCTGGGTGAGATCAAATAGAGCATTTTTGCAAACATTTTTTTTTAAATTTTCTTTTTGCAACTTAACAAGGGACTTGAAATAACAACTTTTTGTAAAGACTAAACTTTTGAAAAGATTGCAATAAGCAGTTTGGACTGCTTATTGCTTACTGTTTTGGACAGTAAAGCAAAACAAATAGTTTTTTTTTTAACAAACTAGAAGCTACAAAGAAGCAATAAATAAGGGGAAATAAGCTACCATGCAATGGAAGGAACTAAAATAAGCTAAAGTTAACTAGAATAAAGCTATACTAAAGGGAAAATAAGCAGTTTTAGGGGAGTCCTAAACTAAGATGGAACCTAGAGCATATAAGAGTAAAAAGCTATCAATTGACTAATTAAGCTATAATAAGCATCAACTAAGCTAAGGAATACTAGATCCTAATCTACTCTACCTAATAAGATCATAAAATTCCTAAATAAGCTAAAGCATTCAACTGATAAGCACAGAAAAGGTGGGACAGCTGCTGTTGGGCTGCAGCAGGGCAGTCCTAAGGGTGTAGTTTGAGGCAAGATTAAGCTACTTATAAGCTAAGATAAAATTCAACAAAAATGTGTATAAGCTAGATGACCTGCCCTAGACTAAGCATACCAAATTTCAGCTTATAATACCAAGTAATAAGCAAATGAAAAATCTGAGAATGGAGCCCATTGGACAAGTTTGGGATGCTGTCACAGAACAAGAAGATGGGCAAATGGCAGTTTCTTAGTGCAAACTAAGCTAAGCTACAGTGATCCTAAGGCAAATAAGCTAAACATACAGTGAGATGGGTATGAAGAGAAGTAATAAAAGCAATTTTGGAAAAGTTTTTGACCAGAAATAAGCTATGAAAAGGCACTTAGAACAGCAGCTATGACTGCTGTTCTGTGCAAGTGTAAGTGACAGAATATATATTTTTTTTTTACAAAGCTTATATTAACTTGGTAAAACAGATTGACTCATGTGAAAATCAACTAAGAACCTTAAAGTGAGTTTGACTTTGAAAGTCAAACGGGTAAAAAAAACAAGTTTGGGACCAAATTAAGCTTAAACCAAACACTTTAAAAATTGGTTTTTCAAAGCAGATTTTGTGTGTTTCATCGATGAATACTACTTAACAGCTTAAAAAACAGAACTTAGGACTAATAGATAATGAGCAATAAACTAATAAGCACTCAAGTGCTTATTAGCCAAATAAGCAGTGAAGAAAATTTGTAAGGAAAAAAACTTTTTCATTAATTTAAAAGGTAAATTACAATAATAAAAACAGAAAAACTAAACTTTTTAAAACTACTAAAACCTACTGCCAAACTTGGCTACAATGTTATCTATTTATACTAAGGTCTTATGAAGGGTCTTCAAATAAGCATGTGCTTTTGTTGTGAGAGAAGAGTGAGCCTTGGACACTTTGTGCTTCTTTGGATTCATCTCAGCCATTAAAATGGACTTGGGCACCAAGGAGTATATCTAAGTCGTTGATTTGCTTCTCAATCCTTGGTTTCATATAAGCTCCAATGGGAGAGTTTTGGATTGCCAACATGGCAGTTGGCCATGTGGGTTGTGGGGGAGGGTTGAGCTGGGGACCAGTAGGTTGATGGTGAAAGGTTGGGGAAGAGACAAAGGGGTGTGGAGTTTTAGCTTTGGCGCCAAAGGTTAAGAAGCTGGGTTTTGGTGTTTGCTTGTTTTGGGTGAAACAGGTGGGAAGAAGGGTAAAGGGATTTAATGGGTTGGGTAATAATAAAAAACGTTTTTGGGAAATGGTTAAAGGTTTAATTTTGTTTTGTTTTAAAGTAAATGTATTTTTTTTTAAGAGAGAAAGAAAAAATATTTTTTTTTATAAAAATTGGTTTTAATAAAAATAATGGTTGTTAAATAAAAATGGATAAAACTAAAAATAGTTGTTTTAGTGAAAACGTTTTCAGGGTAAATTTGGAAATTTTGGGTTCGGGTGAAAGGTAAATTGGTAATTTGGATTTAGGGATAGGTTTTTGAGTCTGATTCCCCGAGCTCACTCCCAAATGGTATCCCGGGCTCTGAAAATGCAGAAAATCATCTTCCGGTTCCGTCTTCAAAGCACGTTTTCCAGTCCAAGCTCATTTCAGTCCGTTTTGGTGCTGTTTTCGATCCTTTGTACCTGAAATACATAAAAACACATTCCAAGGATATCTGTAGCATAATTGGTTATATTTTCCTGTTTTTAGACATTTTTGTGGGTCTTAGATGGGTAAAAATGATGAGTGAATAAGCACTCATCAAATCCCCCACACTATCAATTGCTAGTCCCTAGCAATCTGATCATATGAAGTAATGAAAGGATCAAAAATACCAAGAATACCCCGTTTCGACTTTTTTATTCAACACTAGGAATTTAAAACTTGAACGTAAATAAATAACATGCTTGATTATCAAAACATGGCATCACGGAACGGGATTCATGCAAAATGGGTGTCTCCGGGGAATTGTAATCGTCATCCTCTTTTTGATACTCTCAAACTAAGCTTAAACTTGTTGCGCAAACGTTTTTGTAAAATGCTAACACTACTTATACAAATAATCTATGTAAGTCGAGACTTAACTTTTTACTCCCGCAATTCATAAAATTTAAGTGTGTGTGCTCATTTTCAAAAGTTTGACCATTGAAATCGACATTTGTTATGGTTGTTATCCACTTAACTAAAGTACTAACCCACCGGAAACGATGAAAGTCTAAGGATCGAAAGGGCCTCTTCCATGTAGCGGCTTTCTTCTCGGCACATCCCAAAACATTAGTTTTAAGTGACCGGGCTTTTGACACCTCACAGAGAATAGTACCGGAATTAGCGGGAATTCGATTCCAAAGATTTACGAAGCTACCGTTAAGTTAAAACTAAACCTAAATGGATTACAACCGACGATAATTTAGAAATTCTAGACTCAAAGGTGAGATCACTCCATGTAGCGACTTTCTTCTCAGCTTGTCCTTATAAGGAGGCTAGGTTTTCACCCTCGAGAATAGTATCGGAGCTTTCGGGATCTTTGAAATCAAGGATTTCCAAATTACCGTCAAACTTTTAGACAACCTTGACGAATACGAGTTCAACTTCCGATTTAAATTTAAGAAAAAGCAAGTTTCGCACATTTATTCATAAGCAACATAATGCTTTTATTCACGCAACTCATATTTTTCATTTTTCAACTTTTTTCACTTTTTTTTCTTTTTTTTCATCATCATTTTTTTTTTTGACTTTGACTTTGAACTTTAAACTTGCAACTTTTGCATCATTCAAGCAACTTTACGATACTTTCATTTTGCAACTTTATTCAGATTTTAAGAAAGTATGCTTTCTCGGAAATTTAAATAAAAGGTTGAACTCGGACTCTAAATCAATTTTGCTTAAAAACTTTTATTGTAACAAGACGATTTGAATATTCAAAAGTTTGACAATGAGCACGTATTTAAGTCCAATTAGTTAGCTTCTTGGAGAAAAAGCCATAGATTACTTATATAAGCTCTAAAGAGAACCAACTACTCCACGCTTAGCATTTTCATTTGCACAACGCGTGAAACCTTAGCCTAAATGTTAAGAGAGCAGCTAGATCAACACTCTAGCAGAGTCGGAATTCCCCTTGTTCTAGCCGAATCAAGACTAAACTATCACTAATACCGAAGCATTAACGCATTATTTTTGTGCAAAGCACTTCTTGTAAATGTAAATACTTGACTTAAAGCGATAAATTTTTAAAATTTGGTCAAAACGGGGGTGCTAGGGTACTAGAAGGTACACATGTGATCAAAATTCGCTAGAATTTCCCCCCACACTTAGAATTGAATATTGCCCTCAATATTCAAAGTACCGGCCGTAGCCGAAACTATAGAACGGAAAAAGGTAATACTACTAGCCAAGTGTGGAAGCGAAATCTTTTTTCACATAAAGGATTAATAAAGATATCCCTAGATAATCGTTAGCAAAAAGATCGGATATTGGGCGGCTGGATTGAAAACAGGCGCATCAATCAACACGATCTACGGGAATCCTGAAAACAGAGAGCAAACACATAACAAGCAAACAACAGTGGGGGAATTCCCCCCACACTTAGTGTTAGAAAATAGAAAGAAGATAGAAACATGGGTGGACACCCATGAAATGCTACTGTTTTTGTTAAGCGAGTCGCTAGCTTGACTCGACCCCGAATTCATTGGTCCATGGGGGAGCAAGTGGAAGAGAAGATCTCCATCGGACTTTCATTCAAATGGTTTGGATAAACATTGAATGTGCTGAAAGTTCCACTCCGATGAGATATATCCGGCTCAAAAGAATGATGAATGGAGATGCCGGGGTCGAAAATGAAATCCTCATTTCCGGATGAGGTAACACGGGTGGGTTGGGTGGGCAAAATTTTAGGCATGAGAACATAGTGTTCAAAATCTTTGCCCACCGCCTTAGAGATCAAAGTACCCGTATCGGGTTTAAAAACAAAGATGAATCCATCATCCGGCGGTTTAGCGGGAAGACGAGGGAATGATGGATCATCGAGAAGCACAGTCTTAGTCTCAATTAACTCCATAGAGAAGAGGAGTTCATGGTTAGGTCGAAGAGTTTGAAACATCACATCGGGTAAAGTACCCATTTCAGAAATTTGAGTTCTCTTAGAGTGAACTCCCTTGGAAGGTATTATACCGGGTTTGACTTTATCCTCGGAGAGGCATGAATCGAAAGTGTCAACCACGGTAAAATCCTCAAGAGAAGGGGAGTCACTCTTGGTTAAAAAAGAATGAAGAACATCTTGATCAACAAGTTCATCAATTGAAACTTTCAAGTTCTTCTCTTTTTTGGGAAAGAATGGATCATCAAAATTTTCCAAAGGATCATCGTTCAAATTTTCATTCTTAGATGGAATCGAGTCCGTGAGAGCAAGTTTATCGGAGAACTCCTTATCAATTGAAGGATCAAGTGATGGATCTCTATACAACAAATACTTAAGTTCACGTAAGTCGGCTTCAAAGTCAAAGACTTCATTGTCAATTCCCGGTGGGAGAGGACCAAGGCGAGCGAGTTCATCGGCGAACTCCTCGAGAAGTAAATCAATAGCTGAATCCTCGGGCTCGGGCTTTGAAGGATTTTCGGTCAAAAGCTCAACTTCTTTAATTTCAATTTCTTCCGGAGGGAGTGAAGACAACGGGTCTTCATTTTCGATAAGTAATTGTTCAAGACGAACACGGTCTCCCTCCGGGTCAGATTCATCATCATCAATTCCTGACGGAAAATAATAATCTTCGATCTCTTCCAAATTCAAGTTACTTCCCTCAAACGGAGTGATGGAAGGGGAAGAGTCAGAAATAATGAGGTCGGAAGTAGGAGTGGGATTGCCACTCGAAGAAGGTTCAACAAGATCGATTCGATTAACCGAATGCGGAGGTGGGACAAGTGGTGTGCTCTTAGAGCTAGCAATTTCCACCACTTCCGTTATGGTCTCCGGTTTCTTGGTAATCGTTTTAAGCTCAACACGTTTACTCGAAGATCTCTTAACCGTAAATCGTGAAAGACTTTGATCAATCCTAGATGAAGAATTTTGGATAAACTTAGGTTGGACGTTTTCGGTACTTCCGTTATTAGTAGGAAGCACCGGGTCCTTTGTCACCTTAGTTTCACGGCTTTCAATTTTATCAATACCACAAATGGTAGGCATAGATTTCAAATCTTGGTTAACATTGAAAGTTACGGCTTCTTTGTTTACCCTCAAAGTGATTTCCCCTTCATCAACATCGATCAATGCACGACCCGTTTTTAAGAAACACCTCCCAAGGATGAGGGGCACTCGGGGATTGGCATCGAAATCGACAACAACAAAGTCGGCGGGGAAATGAAATTTTCCTACTTTCACACGCACATCCTCGGCTATACCTAACGGACGAGAATTTGTACGGTCGGCAAGCTCGAGGATCATACATGTAGGTGTGAGTGGGGGTAAAGAAAGCTTTTTCCACATGGAGTGTGGCATCAAGTTAATGCTCGCGCCAAGATCGGCCAAAGCGGAGCATTGAACTAGTCCTTGAAAATCACACGGGATTAGGAACTTTCCGGGGTCTCCTAACTTTTCGGAAGTTTTTAAGGATAACCGCCGAACAATTCTCATTCAAGGAAGTTTTAGCCAACTCGGAAATTTTTTCTTTGTTGCTCAACAAGATTTTGATCGTAGGACCAAACTTGGGCATTAGAAGGAGAGCCTCCGCGAAACTAATCTCGAAGTGAGTATCTTGAAAGATTTGGATAAGCTTTTCCATTTGTTGATTAGTTTTGTCGCGGGCCTTTTGATCATTAAGCCTTGAAGGATAAGGAATTGAAGGCTTAATCTTCTGAACATCGGGCTCCGGAATGGGGATGTGGACTACCGGAGGTTAGACGTGTGCGGTACTTTGTGGGCTTGTAGAATGCACCTTGTCCTTTGTCACCTCGGTTTCTTGTGCTACCTCCCTCACCGGAGAGGGTGTAGGCATCGAGGGTCCATCATATGTCTTACCACTTCGGGTGGCAATAGCATTCAACTCTCCCTTCGGATTTGGAATCGTATTAGCCGGAAGGGTTTTAGAAGTTGAAGCTTGATTCATTTGACACATGATACTATTGAACATATTTTCAATTTTGTTTTGATTTTGATCAATTTTGTTGTTTGTTTTGTTCAATTCATTTTTTAACTCATTACCTTGTTTTGACATTGAAGTTTGGAAATCATTTCTCAACGTAGTGATTTGGTTTTGCAAACCCCTAATTGTAACCTCATTAGACTTAATGTAGTTGGAAAGTTCAATAGAGGGGCCAACCGGGGGTTGGTAATTAGGAGCTTGATAACCATGATTGAGATTACCCCCTTGGGGAGGGTATTGGTTCATCGGGGCTTGATATGGAACATTTTGCCCTTTCACTTGATTTTGATTGAACCTATTTTGATTGTTAGGTTGAGGAAAACCGGGTGGTTCTTGATTGTTAGCACGATAGCTCGGGTCAACTTGAGGACAGTATTGATTACCTCCTTGATTGTAAGGCCCGACTACGGCATTTGCTTCAAAAGGATTACCATCCGTAGCGGTACAATTGTAGTAAGCATGAGGCCCACCACAAGTAGTACAAGTAGTTGCCACCGCTTTGACTTGAGCGGGTGGATTTGGAGATGGAGAAGAAAGAGATTTTGAGAGAACCAATGCTTGGATAGCATCGGTAAGCTTGTCAATCTTAGCATCCGTGCTAGAGACATTTTCCGAAGAAGGTGAAGCACTCACTCGAGAAGCAATCGGTTTGCTTCGTGAGGTGCGGACTTTAGACTTGTTCTCAATGATGGACAACGCATCTTTTGTAGAGCGTGTCAAGAGATTACCACCGGCGGCGGCATTGAGAGAGTCTTGATCGTTTTCGTTCAAACCATTGTAGAAAGTATCGAGTTGATGTAACTCGGAAAAGCCATGGTGAGGACATTGACGAAATAAGTCCTTGAAACGATCCCAAGCTTCACTAAATGATTCATCAAATTTTTGTGTAAACTTTGTGATTTCATTTTTAAGTGTGTTGTCTTTTGTGGTGGGAAGAATTCGTTAGTGAATTTTGAAACTAAATCTTCCCATGTGGTGATTGATTGAGGGGGTTGTTTCTCGAGCCAAATCCGGGCGGCCCCCTCAAGTGAAAACGGGAAAAGAAGTATTTTGATGGCTTCTTCCGGCACGTTTCGGTATTTGATTGTAGACGTGAGCTTGTTAAACCGTCGGATATGAGAGTGAGGATCGTCTCTCTCAAATCCGTAAAATTGGCTTGACGATACCAAGTTAATCAATCCGTGTTTGAGCTCAAAATTGTCGGCAACGATTGGTGGAACGACGATAGCTTCTCCATAACCCTCGGTGGGTGCTTGGAGTTGTTCCAACATAGAACGGTTATCCTCCGCCATTTCGGGGTCGGGATTAGTACGAATCTCGGTTCGACTATGGCGGGGACGTCTATTTCGCTCTCGCGAATTGTGGCGAGTTCAAGAAGGGGACTAGAAGAATTAGAAGAACGAGTGCGCATGCACTACCAAAAACACTTTCAATTAAAACAAGACCGAGGCAAAACACAGTGAACATAAACCAATAATCCCACGTGAAATGATCACTTTTATAAGTAAAACGCACAAAGGAGCGGAGAGACTTAGTAGGTCAGCTCGAAGCTTATTAAAAACCCGTCTCTTTTCACCGCAATTTAATGTCAGCCGCCCTTATACCCTCACACAGCTTTGTTAAACCGATAGAAGTAAACCAAATCACGAAGCGACACAAAGGCAAGTTTTAATCTTTGTTCGAACTTATAATGATAACACTCAAGTTGAGAAGTGTTATATTGATTGTGTCTTCTATTTTATTTAAAACAAAAGGGAAAATCTTTTTGTATTTTTATCTTTTATATATATATACAAAATAAAAAGGAAAATATTTTTGTGTTTTTTAATTTTTCAAAAAGCAATAACTTCACGAGGAAGGTTCTTCAAGTCACTAATCGTCAAACCTTAACGATATTGTCGCAACACAACCTCCCCGGCAGCGGCGCCAAAAATTGATTCGTTTAAGAAAATATATATCAAATATACGATATACGCGAGAATCGACAAATCAACCTTTTAGGAAAAGGGTTAACGTGCCAAAACTCACGAATGTGATATAAGTGATACCGAGTAAGTGATTACCCGGGTCGTGTCCCAACGAGGTGTGAATTGAGGATGTCGTTTGAGGTTTGTTATTAAAATGCTTGAATTGTTCGAGATTTGATTGTTTTTAATTACGTTTTCTACAAATTAATTAATGGGAAAGTAATTAAGGCTACGAGAACAAAATAAATGATGATCTAACTACTACTAAGCATACGGAACAATAAAATTAAGTTACACTAAGTCCTAGAGTGATAATATGCAAAAGCGTGAAAACCCGGGCTAATCCCGAGCCTTAAAAAGTGAAAATGATGCAATTTAAGGCCTACGGATGTGAAACTAATTTTCGTATGTTCTAAACGACTAAAAATAATTTTAGGAAAAAGCCGGGTATTTTTTCGACTTTTAAATTATTTATTATGATTTAAAAACTAATTTAATCTAATTTAATTATAAAAAAAATACTAAACTATTTTGGAAAAATCTGAAAATTTTACTAAAAATACTTTGACTAGAACTGAGTTTGAGAAAAATAAAAAACTAGGGGACTGATTTTTGAAATAAGCTTCAATAAGGATAAATAAACTGTTAAGCTTAAAACTGTTTTGTTACTTAAAAGATTAAAGGGGTATGTTTATAACTGAAAAGTCCCTAGGGCGTGATGGTAGTGTGTGTGTGTGGTGAGCTGGGTGGCCAGAGATCAAATCCCAGCAAGAGCATTTTTTGCAAACATTTTTTTTTAAATTTTCTTTTTGCAACTTAACAAGGGACTTGAAATAACAACTTTTTGTAAAGACTAAACTTTTGAAAAGATTGCAATAAGCAGTTTGGACTGCTTATTGCTTACTGTTTTGGACAGTAAAGCAAAACAAATATTTTTTTTTACAAACTAGAAGCTACAAAGAAGCAATAAATAAGGGGAAATAAGCTACCATGCAATGGAAGGAACTAAAATAAGCTAAAGTTAACTAGAATAAAGCTATACTAAAGGGAAAATAAGCAGTTTTAGGGGAGTCCTAAACTAAGATGGAACCTAGAGCATACAAGAGTAAAAAGCTATCAATTGACTAATTAAGCTATAATAAGCATCACCTAAGCTAAGGAATACTAGATCCTAATCTACTCTACCTAATAAGATCATAAAATTCCTAAATAAGCTAAAGCATTCAACTGATAAGCACAGAAAAGGTGGGACAGCTGCTGTTGGGCTGTAGCAGGGCAGTCCTAAAGGTGTAGTTTGAGGCAAGATTAAGCTACTTATAAGCTAAGATAAAATTCAACAAAAATGTGTATAAGCTAGATGACCTGCCCTAGACTAAGCATACCAAATTTCAGCTTATAATACCAAGTAATAAGCAAATGAAAAATCTGAGAATGGAGCCCATTGGACAAGTTTGGGATGCTGTCACAGAACAAGAAGATGGGCAAATGGCAGTTTCTTAGTGCAAACTAAGCTAAGCTACAGTGATCCTAAGGCAAATAAGCTAAACATACAGTGAGATGGGTATGAAGAGAAGTAATAAAAGCAATTTTGGAAAAGTTTTTGACCAGAAATAAGCTATGAAAAGGCACTTAGAACAGCAGCTATGACTGCTGTTCTGTGCAAGTGTAAGTGACAGAATATATATATTTTTTTTTTACAAAGCTTATATTAACTTGGTAAAACAGATTGACTCATGTGAAAATCAACTAAGAACCTTAAAGTGAGTTTGACTTTGAAAGTCAAACGGGTAAAAAAAACAAGTTTGGGACCAAATTAAGCTTAAACCAAACACTTTAAAAATTGGTTTTTCAAAGCAGATTTTGTGTGTTTCACTGATGAATACTACTTAACAGTTAAAAAAACAGAACTTAGGACTAATAGATAATGAGCAATAAACTAATAAGCACTCAAGTGCTTATTAGCCAAATAAGCAGTGAAGAAAAATTGTAAGGAAAAAAACTTTTTCATTAATTTAAAAGGTAAATTACAATAATAAAAACAGAAAAACTAAACTTTTTAAAACTACTAAAACCTACTGCCAAACTTGGCTACAATGTTATCTATTTATACTAAGGTCTTATGAAGGGTCTTCAAATAAGCTTGTGCTTTTGTTGTGAGAGAAGAGTGAGCCTTGGACACTTTGTGCTTCTTTGGATTCATCTCAGCCATTAAAATGGACTTGGGCACCAAGGAGTATATCTAAGTCGTTGATTTGCTTCTCAATCCTTGGTTTCATATAAGCTCCAATGGGAGAGTTTTTGATTGCCAACATGGCAGTTGGCCATGTGGGTTGTGGGGAGGGTTGAGTGGGGACCGAGGGTTGATGGTGAAAGGTTGGGGAAGAGACAAAGGGGTGTGGAGTTTTAGCTTTGGCGCCAAAGGTTAAGAAGCTGGGTTTTGGTGTTTGCTTGTTTTGGGTGAAACAGGTGGGAAGAAGGGTAAAGGGATTTAATGGGTTGGGTAATAATAAAAAACGTTTTTGGGAAATGGTTAAAGGTTTAATTTTGTTTTGTTTTAAAGTAAATGTATATTTTTTTTTTAAGAGAGAAAGAAAAAATATTTTTTTTATAAAAATTGGTTTTAATAAAAATAATGGTTGTTAAATAAAAATGGATAAAACTAAAAATAGTTGTTTTAGTGAAAACGTTTTCAGGGTAAATTTGGAAATTTTGGGTTCGGGTGAAAGGTAAATTGGTAATTTGGATTTAGGGATAGGTTTTTGAGTCTGATTCCCCGAGCTCACTCCCAAATGGTATCCCGGGCTCTGAAAATGCAAAAAATCATCTTCCGGTTCCGTCTTCAAAGCACGTTTTCCAGTCCAAGCTCATTTCAGTCCGTTTTGGTCCTGTTTTCGATCCTTTGTACCTGAAATACATAAAAACACATTCCAAGGATATCTGTAGCATAATTGGTTATATTTTCGTGTTTTTAGACATTTTTGTGGGTCTTAGATGGGTAAAAATGATGAGTGAATAAGCACTCATCAAGTATAATAGCATGATAACTGATTTTACAACAAAGGAGCATAAAAGCAAGTTTTTGGTTCAAACTTCAAATCAATACTTGAAATTAAACTACAACTGATAAAACAGGTTTTTCTTAGTACAATACAAAAGGAAATTAAATATTTAGAACTTAATTTAAGACATTGACATTAAAACGACATAAAAGAAAAATACTAAAAAAAAAACTACTCTCCTCACTAGCTTCTCTTCCTCCTTTTTATAGCGTAAGTACTCCCACTTGTATTCTGAGCAAATCCCACTTGTATTTTGAGCCATTGGATGAGTTGGGATGATATTGGCCGTTTGATGAAATTTTGGCGCCAAAATGATATTTGCCAGTGGTTCTGATAGCTTGGACAGGGAAAGGAGCATTTAATGCATTTGGCTTGGGGTGTTTGGAGGGTAGGAATAAGGTGGGTGTGATGATGATGGAGTGTGGGAAGTGTTGCAGGCATAGGTGATGATGAGGGGGGAGGGAACCCGTGAGCGGTTTTATTATTTTAAACGTGGGTGGGTTTGGTTTATTAAACCGGGTTTGGGGGTTGACATGGTAAAAGGTTTGGGTAAACGGGTTGGATTTGTGGATTGGACCGGGTTTAGGGTGGATTGGGCTTGGGTAGTTATTGGGTTTAGGATTAACTTTGCATACCTTTAACAACTTAGGGACCAAATGTGCATAAACTGAAACTCCAGGGACCACACGTGTAACTTCTGAAAATGTAATCCAAGGGTTGGTTTTGCCAATCTTCAAAAATATAATGACCAAAACTGCCAATCCTCAAACTCCGGGACTAAACTTGTAATTTCTCAAAACTTTTGCAAATTTTTACCAAAGGACTAATTATTACAACTTATGATTTCAAAAGGACCTTTGGTGACTTTTCTTTTTAAAATAAGTGCTCGTGGACTATTTCTCGCCAATTTTGAAAGTCTGGGGACTGAAACTGCCAATTATGCAAACTTTGTTCGTTTTTCATCCGATTTTAAACATTTTGCATCTGAAACATATAAAATGCAATTTTGGAATATTTTCAGTATTTTGATGCATTTCTGAGTGTTTTTAATTGTTTTGCAGTTCAGATTTGACCAAAAATGATGAGTATTTACACACTCATCAAACAAAGACGGACCTCCTCAGACACATCAAAAGCTAGTGAAGGCATAGTCTGTGACAATGGCATAGGGTAGGTATAAGTGTTCGAAAACAACTAGTTTTAATAAGCGCATCAACTTAACCAAAACATGTATCACATAATAAAAGTTTTAAAAGTAGAGGTACCGCATTACTCAAAATATGCCTTCTGTTATGTCACTAGTTTTACCACACAAGCTTAATAGAAAGAGATAAAGGCGATTGAACAATAAATGAAACACACACACACGATATGAGTAGCCGGTTATGCGTAGAGATGTATGTGAAAGAAATGAATTGAACAACCAACCCTCAAGTGAGGGTTGTACAAGAGTATTTATAGGAGGGAAGTTAGGCAACACTCCTAGTTCCCATCCTTTTCCTTATTGGGCTAGGCCTAGGCTTATGGGCCTTCTACATAAGCCTAAGGCTAATAACAAACATAAAGGCCATAATTAAGCTAACTATTACATGTGAATCACTAACACTTGATTAAGGTTTAGGAGTGATTCCAACAATCTCCCCCTAAGCGTTAGTGATGAATGAATATGAACGGTGAAGGCGTTGATGTAATAGTGGCTTTGACGTCTTCTGACATTCTTCTTTCTTGTGAGAATAAATGCCTTGATTCGAACAATCTCTCCAGTGTAGAGAAATTGTCTTCTTTGAACAGTTCTGCTTTTGACGTCATCTTTGTCTTTGTTCTTTGATCATTATTCTTTGTGATGGTAGTGATAGTATGTTGTTGTTGTCTACATCAAGTCTACCTCAGTCGGCTTCATCGCTCCAAGTGTCTCTACGTCATTCTTCAACACGCTCATACGCTTTTGACGTTGGATTTCGATGATGAAGTTCTTTAAGTCTTTAACTTTGTAGATTCTTTGGTTTGACGAAGAATCATTCAGACTTTTGTGTTGCTTTTAGATAGAACTTCCATTAGTAATGATGTTGGTATGAGCATGTGAAGAATCTGCACAATCATTCCGCCCGAGCTTCCATAAGAAGAAAACATGAAAACGGTTAGTAATAAGCGGATTCCGGCACTTACACGTTTGAACTTCGAGTGTGTTAACAACATAGTGTGAAAACACAACTCTAATTCTCACAAAGGCCGCTCCTGAACCGGAGTCCCACAAGTGAGATAACGCGATGTACTAAAGTACATCTACGGTTCAGATGAGTCGCTGAGGTACACCGAAGCATCACCTCACGATTGTAGACCGCTTGAGACCACTAAGCGTAATCTACGGGAGTTACCGTTTAGCGACCGCCGTGGTCGCATTTGATGTAGAACCCGGCAGAGTTTCCATTCAATCACCGAGGATCACAGATGTGAGCCTCTCATAAATGTTCTCGACAGATTGCTAAGATCTGTGAAGGACTCGATAACGTACCACTGATGTTCTTATTGTTGAGCATCAAGTGATGAAATGTCAAGTGTACCTAAGAGATCTTTTGATGAATCTCGTGGCTCTAGACTCAATAGTGCGTTTTGGTTTTCCTGAGCAGAGACTAGGGAGAGGGTCTCCTTCTTCAATACCAGCAATCTCTAATAGAAAGCCGATAGTTTGCGTAGGGTTCCCTGTGAGAATGAAACAAGCTTCTGTTAAGAGAAACTTGAGTGGCTAAGAAGGTTTAGTGCATGCGTCACTGGGTCCATGACGACTTTTAATCTTCAATACCGGTGTCATCTAGTGACAACCAGTAGCATATGAATTGAACCCAGTGTCTTCCCTAAGTTGAATAATCTGGAGGGCTATTTCTTTTCACCCTTTTCTTTGCATTTCTTTTTAATTCTTCAACTCCTTCTTTCTCCGATTCTCATTTCTCCTTTTTTTTATAATCATACCTAAGGACTTCTAAATTCTAACTATTGGTAGTGTCCTTGGGTAGATCCCTCCGGCTCTGGCGGATCATAGGACGGTTATTCCTAACCTTAATCACCTTATAACTTCATTGCCATAAAACCATTTTCAAGAAAATCTCTCAAAGGGTTTGTAAATGAAAACATGTTTGAACCACTGTGAGAGTTTTATCTTTTAGCAGAAATACTCCCCCTCCACATGTGCTTTAGAGTTTTGACGGAAATCTGCACTGTGAGGGAAGAGCGCGTACTTTTGAATTGATCGACTCAAGATAGACATTCCCCCGCGAGACACGGTTACGTGGCATAGTTAAAGAGTTGCATTGTCAGCTTTTAGGTGACAACTAGCTCTAATAACTATCTTGAAGGTGTGGACAATCCCGAAATGTTGTCAAACCCGTCAAGGTTCATGTCTACCAAGAGTTTCTCGAATGGTACATTCTACTCGGACAAGTCCTTTTGCGAGACACGTTTACATCACTAGCTAAATAGCTTGAAATTATTACCCGTCCCGGACAAGTCTTTTCGAGTTACTAACAGTTAAGATCTCGTCAATTCATGGGTTAAAGTCTTTTCACACGAGAGTTCATAAAGTAAAACACAACATATTTCTTATCACGTATTTTTCTCCCCCTCAAAAATGGCATATAAATTGTTATTTTTGAAAAGTTGAGAATAAATATGACCATTTCGAGTGTTGCGGGAAGAATGACCACTGTGAACAATTTGTGAACAAAGATATTAGTCAAGTACTCCCCCTCAACAAGTGATATAAACGGTTGAGGTTTTGAAAATCATAAGGAAAGTACTTGTTCTTTTGAGCAAAACCTTGAAAAATGAAAGGTTTGATAGGTTTTACTCAAAAGTAAGAAGCTTTTGCTCCTTATATAAGGATTGTGGCAATCAAGCGCACCACGGGTCCTTTATTTACAAGAACGGGTTGTACATCGTAATGTGTGCACAAGCCATAGACATAGGAAATCATACATCCAAATTTATAATGAAAGAAGCAGTTCAAGGGGTACCGTGTAGTCCAGAGATGTTGCCAGGAGTGTAAACCGGGCGTTGAAAGCCGGTGATGTTAATCCTGGGTCGACCTCCAACATAGCTTTCCAATCTCCTGAATCGATCCCTTCGATACAACCGTTCATCAATCATCGTGATGATCCTCTTCACATCCCTTCGATCCTGCGAATTCCATCGCTTAGGAGACCCAATCTTCTGATGTATATCCTTCAACCGATAAGCCAAACCGTCCCTAACCATCTTCAAAGTGTGATCCCCAAACTTGTGAAGATCTCTACACGCCATTAAGCAATTTCTTTGAAGTTCACTGCTGTAAACGACGCCGAATGGTTTGCTGATGAGCGTATATTGTGAGAGATGGTTGATGTCGGGAAGATCAAGCTGCGGTAGACTGAGGTTTACATGGGTCTGATAAGATTCAACTGCAAGTTGGAGATCTTCTACACGTTCTTTGATGACTATGCGTCTGATGAAGATGAGCAATGACTTGATGAATTCACGTTGTACTTCAGTTGAAAATTGTCTCATGCGAACCTGTACTTTGGCAAGATACATGTCTTCAATGTCGTTGATAGACAAATTCTCAAAGTCAGCTTCAGAGAATGCATAATCCCTTTCGTCTTGCCTTTTGACCACAATCTTCTTGAGAAAAGTGTATTCCCATTTGGACGAAAGATCAACGTGTTTAATGGCAACGATACTCTTTGTACTGAACACTTCATGTTGAGATTTCTGAACCTGGCAGCTTCTGTAGTAGATTCTGCGGCATTCTGGCCAATGATGAATCCCATACATTGCATCTCGGTAATATTCTTCCACTGTGTTGGAGAACAAGTGGTTAGATCTTTCCTCGATGGCTATGCAGTTAGAGTATATTGCTGCCGGGAATGGAAGTGTCAAAGATGTAGCGTATTTCCTTGAACCATCGCCACCGTGTAGAAGAAAATCCAAGTCTTTGTTGAAGAAATATCGGAATGGAATTCGAGGCTCATCTAGTTGGCCAATTGTAGGTAGAGGTTTAGACCAGTCGGTGTAATATGGAGGGTTGTCCCATTTGGTAAAGTCGATGTTTGCTTCTGGGTTGAGCCAATCCATGTTGTTAGACATAGCTCGAGCAATGTTTTCAAGGTGATATTCGACCTCGATGGCACTTTCTGAGCTATCTTTTAACAGTTGAAAAGCTTCATTCTTGATTCGACTCAACTCAGATTTCGTCATCTTCTTTATTTGGAATTTTTCTTGCAGCAACTTAGCATGCTCCAATGTATTACCGTCTACCAGATCTTGACCTTCAGCTAGGTAGGGAGTGGAATTAACAAGTGTAGAAAACCATTCAAATTCCTCTGTGTTATCTTCATCTAGCCATGATAGGACGCCAGCCTTCTTCTTCTTCTTTTTCTGAGGCCTAGATGAGGGTTCTGGTTTCTGTACTTTGTCGGGAGAGGAGGGTTGTTGTTGGGGCTCATGGTATTCCTCATCGTCACCACCCGTATACTCAAAGTGATCATCGGTTTTCTAAGACTGGGGTGGTGTCTCGGAATCCTGAGGTTTATCTGCAGAAGAGGGAGGAGGAGATCTTTGTTAAGCAGGAGTCCTTTGTGGTGGAGGCTGCATTGAGTACTGAATGGAAGATGATTCACCAGACTTCTTTGTGCGTTTAGGCTCCTTATCCTTATCTTGATCTTTGTCTTCGTCATCTCTTGAACGTTTAGGCCTTCCAGCTTCTTCTCGGAATGCGGACCTGAGTTGGTATTCCAGTAGAGCTTCAAACAGTTTAGCTTCGTGTGAGGCAAACCTTGCAGAGCGTTTCGACATTTGAGCTACTAGCCGGTTCACCAATTCATCATCGGAGAAGATTGTAGTTTCAACTGGATTGATGTTCACATTCATCGGAGTTGATTTCATGGCTTGCTTGGCTAGATGTAAGAGATTCGGATAAAGTTGTCTGGTATACATCTCCTTTGTCAGTTTCGGAATGACCTCCATAAGGAACTTATGAGAGTATCCTTTGATCATCTCGTCCATGCTTCCTTGAAGATCATCCTTCATAAGCCTCTGGACATACGCCCTTTCAACTTTCATCTCGTCATTCTCATCATGAAGATATGTTATCTGATCAGCGAGGAAATTCAACTTTCTGTAGAGAATATCTTTCTTTCTGACTCGTTTGACAGCTTTAACGATTCGATTCTTAGATTGAGAGATCCAAGATGGAGTTGGCTTCTTCACTGATTTGGATGATGATTTGGTTGATTTCTTTGATGGTGGTGGTGAAGAGTGAGAAGATGAATCTGATGACGAAGAGATGTGAGGAGACTCTGGGTCCTTAGGTGGCTCAGAAGTTTCTTCCTTTGATCGTAGGACTATTTAGAAGAAACTTATCATACTCAACATCTTCTTCATTTCCAGACGTAGCTTGTTCATCAGCTTTGGCTTTGGCTGCATCTTCTTCATCAGCTTTTACCTTCTCTAACTTCTCAGATTCTGGTTCTTCAAGAGTGTCCTCCACACGTGTTTTTTGTTGTACCAAAGTGGTGGCACTAGATCCCTTATCGGGTTGATTAACCGCATCAGGACCTGGTGAAGGTTGAGCTCCACCACTCGACCCTCCGGGGCCACCCATTTGTTCTTGAGCAAATTGTTGTGCAACGTGTTGAAGTCTAACGAATTTGAACTTTTTCCTGTAATCGGTTTCCAGTGGCTCTTCATCTAAGCTTTCTTCATATGGCACAAGTACTGGAGTCTTCCCTTTTCCTTTGTCAGTTGGAGGACTAGGAGGTTTAGATACCGTTGTAGTGTCATCTTTAGCAGTTTCAGAGTAGAAAGTCTCTTCATCTGATGCAGTGCCCTCCGAGTCCTCGTCCATTAGTTTTCTCTGCGGTTCAGGCTTGGATACGGGAATAGGAACAGCTTCCTTGGCGGGAACTGTCTCCTTTCGTGGAGGATTCCTCCTGAGGAACGTCCTCTGACTCTCAGTGCTTGCAGCACTTCCTCCACTTCCTCTTCTGGTGTTCCTTATAGGTGTTCCGAAGATTTTCATCGAGATGACCAACTTTTCCTTCTTTTATCGCTACCGGATACCTTTTGTATGTCTCGAGCTTTTTGATTTCATTAGTCGAAGGTGATCGTAACACAAAGACCCTGTTTCTTTGTTGACGATTCCTTGATTCGACCGATAGGGTAGGCTCACCAACATATCGTGATTGTCGGGGTCATTGAGCCTCTTGGGAATATTAGGATGCAGTCCAAGTGCTCTCTGGATCAACAGCTTTGTGTATCTGACATAGGGAATCTTTGAGCCAAGCTTCTTGTGAAATGACATCATGTCTTCCCATAACAAGTGCTTCAATTTCGATGTCCTTTTGTTGATTAATGACCGAAGATTTGTATTTTTATGAGCTTGGGATGCTCATAGCCACTATCACGACCAGAGACAGATTTGGTAATGATGATGTAGAGGGTTCTCCACGGTTGAGGAATGTTCTTAAGCTCCACATGAGAGTGCTTAGTGATTATTCCTGAAGCTTCATCATTGCCAATATCAATCAGAATTTCGAACTGTCTCTTCAAGAGGTGTGGCATAGAAGTCGGTTGGCTCGATTTCAGAATTAGAAGAACACCGTAGATCTGCATGTGTGATGGTGATATGTTTGTGATTGAGCGTCACAGTCACCGCACTTTGACCTTTGATCCTTTGCATTGAATTCCAGAATTTTTGAATGTAGATCTCGAACAGAGCAGAGTGTGAGAGCATGTTCTGTACGGATGATTCTTTAGAACATCCACAAAGCAATCAAGCAGAAGACTCGAACATGAAAGAGTTTCAAAGTCAACTCTTAGATTGTTCTTTCCAATCTTTCTCGGATAGCCATTAGGGAAGATATCAGCAATGGTGAGAACCTCAGGTGCATCCACATTCAATTAAGCAGCCATGTCGTGATCTGAAATAACATTAGCCAAAAGAACCAACATATCGAAAGACATAATGTTAGTCAACAGAAGGTTTTATTGTCTAATTATTGAACGTATAAAGTCAATGGTTGTTACGAGTCCAAAGTCACTTTTATGTCTAATAGTCTAATGACGTCGTGAAAAGTTTCGTGAGTTAGTTAACTTTAAATTTTAAAGTTTATGTTATCACTTATTAATCACAACATATAGAACGTTTAAGCTTGTTAGTGACATTATTGGTTTCGTGACGTTATGATTCATTTATATACAAGTTTGCACGCGTAACAATTCATAATGAAGGTATGATCAAGGCTTATGCGTAGAAATGGTAGCTTATGCGTAAACAGGGTTTATATGCGTAGGCACAAGCTTACGCGTAGGAATCTGTCTTACGCGTAAGAAATGTTACGCGTAGGAACAGAGTAACCTTATGCGTAGAGCTTACGCGTAGGCGTATATAAAACCTTACGCGTAAGGCTTACTCGTAAGAGTAGACCTTATGCGTAGAGGTCACTGTTTACGAATATCCTTCACAGGATACGCGTAGTCCCTTTGTAGAACCTTACGCGTAATAGTTACGTTTAAGATTTCTCTTACGCGATAACTTTCTACGCCGTAAGGTGATCCTTATGCGTAGAGTATCAATGACCTTGATTCTGAGTTATACGAGTAGCAAGCCTGAAATAAAATCATCATATCATCAATCTTGACACATATATTCATTTTAAGACAGATTATGGCATGAAAACTTGTTAAATAGTTTACGCGTAGAAAGTCATACGCGTAAGTCAAAACCCTAAAGTTTGTGAATTATGCATATGATTTCTAGCCATAAGAATTGCACCAAACGTTTTCTGGTAAGTCTTAGATGTTGTGAGAGTGTAATAACCAAGTTTTAACACCCAATTCGTGGTGAATCAAAAGTACCCAAAACTCAAGAACATTAAACCCTAATTTCTAATTCTAAATCAGTTAATGTTTCTGGGTTATTTCTGGGTTAACATATGATCAATTCATTTTGAAAACAACTTCAAACAAAAATCTTTAAGACCAAAAACATTCACATTTGAAAGTACCCAAAACCACGCATAAACCTTAGTACATCAAATTCAAACCATACGTGATTCTGGGTGCGTTTTGAGTAGAAAAATGGTATCAGTGATGTTTAAGGAACATTTTGACACAATATCTTAACACGAAAACTCACAAACATGATCATGTGTTCTTACGCATATGCGAAGAACACAAAATCAACCATACACGTAAGTTCAACCGTTGGATTTGTTTGAAAATCAAAACCAATCTTTAAAATCATGTTAGAAACATTAATCCACTTACAGTTTGATGATCAAAAACATGGATTGGAAGAGTGATTCTTAGGCGTAGGATTTGTTTGGTTAGGGTAATAAATGTGAAGTGAAAGTGTTAGGTGTGGTGTTTTTATTAAAAATGACTTTAAGCTTTTTTGCAGTTTTGGTCCCTCCACCTTTTCCTTTTTCATCCAAGGCCATTTAACTTCCATTTTGGTTACCAAACGAAAGATTTTAAGAAAGAAACTTGACGACACTCCCCCTCGACTTAAGAAAATCATGAAAGGTTATAAATTTTAGTCCGAGGAGTGTCAGTTGAACAAGAAAATTTACCACCATTGATAAAAGAAACAACCAGAATATGGTAACATGCAAGTACACGAATGTTTTGAAACAGTTAAGTGTTTATTTTCTCCCCCTCAACACTTGATCGGAAAAATACTGAATTTTGAAAGATTATAGTGTTGACAGAAGAAATGTACTTGCAATGTTTAAAGAAATATAGATAGAAGAATATTTTTGTTGTTTTATCTTATTTTATATTTTTGTATTTTGTTTTTGAAAATTTATTTACAAAAGAGATTTTGGTGTTTGAGTGTTTTAAGACTGCTTTTAGGAGGTCATCCAATTCCTCTTGAGTCAAACACCTCATACCAATCCGGTGGACCAAATCATTAAACCTAGTAGGAGGCAAGGCTTTGGTGAGAATATCTGCCAATTGGTATTCTGTACCCACAAAATATAATTCAACTGCACTGCTCCACGTGATCCTTGATGAAATGATATCGAAGATCGATGTGCTTTGATTTCGAGTGTTGAACTGAGTTGCACGAGATCGCAATAGCACTCCGATTGTCGCAGACATCGGGATTCTGTCAAATACGTAACCATAGTCTTTGAGTTGTGTTCTCATCCAAATGACTTGAGCACAACACGCCGACATGGCTACATATTCTGCTTCGTTGAGGACACGACGTACAATCTTGCTTCTTCAATTGCCATGACACCGTTTATCACCAAGAAATTGTAATGCTCCTGAAGTACTTTTCCGTGAATCTAAGCATCCTGCGTGGTCATCGTCTGAAAAAACGATTAGTTCAAAACCGTAATCCTTCGGATACCGATCCCCAAATTAATGGTTCCCTTGATGTATCGGAGGATTCTTTTAGCCTCAGAGAGGTGGGTTTCAGTTGGTCGCGACCGATAACGGGAGCAAAGATAAACGGCAAAGACAATATCAGGTCTAATGGTTGTTAGATACATGAGAGACCCAATAATACTACGGTATTTGGTAGGGTCAACCAATTTCCCATGTAAATCAGCGTCCAGCTTCTTGGTATGTGCCATTGGAGTGGCATAGGTGTCACATGTATTCATTCCAAATTTGTTTAACAATTCAAGGGCATATTTGGACTGACTCAAGAAAATACCACGGGGTGATTGATGAACTTGTAATCTAGAAAGAATGTAAGTTCACCCATCATGGGTATTTCAAAATTTTTCTTCATTAGTTTTGCAAAAGCGATTGAGTACTTTTTATGTGTAAACCCAAAAATGATGTCATCCACGTAAATTTGAACAATTAAGATATGTGCCCCGTGATATTGTATGAAAAGAGTAGGGTCAACCGAACCTTTGGTGAAATTATTGGCAATTAGGAAAGATGATAGCTTATCATACCATGCCCGAGGAGCTTGTTTGAGACCATACAGAGCTTTGTTCAGTTTGTAGACATGGTTCGGAAATGCGGGATCAACGAATCCTTCTGGTTGGGTGACATAAACCGTTTCTTTTAGTTGTCCATTTAGAAACGCAGTTTTGACATCCATCTGAAAGACCGCCATATTCATATGAGCCGCGAACGCGAGAAATATCCGAACAACCTCAAGACGAGCAACCAGAGCAAAAGATTCTTCAAAGTCAATACCCTCTTCCCGACGATAACCCTTAGCCACCAGACGTGACTTATTTCGATAACGCTTCCTTCAAAGATCCAATTTGTTTTTCCAAATCCATTTGAGACCAATGACGTAGACCCCTGTTGGTCTTTCAACCAGTTCCCATACTTCAAGACGCTTGAATTGGTTGAGTTCTTCTTGCATGGATTCAATCCACTTGTCTTTTGTCATTGCGTCTTTGATGTTTTTAGGTTCAGATTGGCAGACATTGAGTGCATAAATGCAATGTTCACCATCTGAGTGAAGACGTTGTCTCGTAACGACTCGTTGATTCGGGTTGCCAATAATATTTTCCAGAGGATGGTCTTTTGTCCATCTATGTGTAGAGGGTTGATGTTGGTATACATTGTGCAGATTTTGAGGATTCAAATGGCTTGTTGAAGATTCCGCGACATCCGGTGCAGCAGTCTCATTAGCAAACGGGTTAAAAACGCATTTGGATCAAAATCTGTAGGTGGGGGGTACTTCATTCGAACATCATCACCGGTTCATCATTGTTGGAAGCGGTTTGTTCAACTGTTGTGTTGGAGTCAACTGGTGGTGCTTCTTCAACCGTAGTTGTTGTAGCAGGTGTAGCAAGTATAAGAGTATTATCGTGTTGAGCAAAGGAAACAATGGATACACCCGAGCACGCTCATCAATATCATCACGAATAGAGGAGCAAATAACCTTTCCATTTGTTGACGAGTGAGCGAGGGCTTTGTTCACCGATGATGGGGTTTGGGGAAGTTTAAGCGGTTGTGACCGGGTTCTAAGCTGTTATACTCATAATCCATTTCCGTAAGTTCATCAAAATGAGGATGAATCGCTTCCATAACCTCCTTTGTTCGACGATTCCAGATTCAGAAACCTTTAGAATTATCACAATATCCAATAAAGACTCCAATTTCAGCTTTGGCTTTGAGCTTTCCAAAGTAATCACGATCATTATTCGGATAGCAAAGAGATCCAAATACATGAAAGTGTTTGAGATTTGGTTTTCTGTTGTGGACAAGCTCGAAAGGCGTTTTGTTGTGGCATTTTGTAATCATAGAACGGTTTTGAGTATAGCATGTAGTAGATACAGCTTCTGCCCACAAGTAATCTGGGAGTTTAGCATTAATTAACATTGTTCTTGCAGCTTCCACTAACGCTCGGTTTCGTCTTTCAACAACTCCGTTTTGTTCTGGTGTACGTGCAATAGATGTCCGATGTCAATTCCCACTTTCTCATAAAATTCACGAAGAGTTTGGTTAACAAATTCAGTGCCTTTGTCTGTTCTGATTTGTCGAACGGTGTTTCAGAGCTGAACTTGTATTTTCGTGAGAAAGGTGATGATCATCTGTGGAGCTTGATCTTTGCTTACAAGAAAGTAGACCCAAGTCCAGCGTGAATAGTCATCAACAATTACTAAGATGTAGCGTTTGCCATTGATCGCTTGCACGCGCATCGGGCCACACAAATCCATGTGAAGAAGATGAAGCACATGTTGAGAGTCGTGTTCCACCTTTGAAGGAAAATGAGCACGAGTGCTTTTCCCTTGTTCACAAGCCGAGCAAAGGTGATCTTTAGAATACCGAAATCGTGGGAGTCCTTCAACTAGTTTGTGTCGAGCAAGGTTGGTGATGGTTTGAAAGTTTAGATGTGAGAGACGACGGTGCCATAGCCATGATTTTGTTGATGTTGCCTTTGAAAGTAAGCAAATGGGAGATGAAGCAACCATGTCTTGCATAGAGATAGTGTAAAGACTGGAATTACGCGAGCCGGACATAAGGTCGTTTCCTTGTAGATCACTAATGAAACAAGATTTCTCCCTGAAAGCAACCTCCAAATCTCCATCACAGAACTGACCTACTGAAAACAGATTGTGACCGAGGCCTTCCACATAGTAAACCTCGCTAATTTCGATGTTCCCATTGAGATAGTCTCCAGAGCCCATGATAGCCGCTGAAGTGATCATTCCATAACCGACAGTGCCAATGAACTTTGCAATAAAGTTTGATAACAGTTTAAGGTTGCCTGTCATGTGTCGGGAACATCCGCTATCAACAATCCAGAGAATGATCTTTATCACCTGCATTACACACGACACATGTGATGGAATAGAAGTAGATGTGGAACCCGAAATGTTAGAGGGTTCCGAAGCAGGTATAGTAGACATACACACATCAATAGCTTTAGGTATCCATTTAAATCCTAGTGTGTTATATATCCATTTCTGCCATCTCCAACTAGTATTTGCTTTAGTCTTAGTGAATGCACTAGGTGGTACTATATTCCTAGGAGGTGAAACCGAGCTACAGAGACAAAGAATGCGTTCTTAGAATCTAAAGAGGGCGGTCTACCAAGCACAGACTTAGAAAGATTAGTGGGCCTAGAGGTATTCCGGTTCTTAGGATTCCTTAAACGAGAGATGATAGCTTTAGCAACACATTTATCATGACAATAATTCATACTTTTACGACAAATAACACAAGGTGCATCGATCAATATCAAAAGTGCTTAAAGGTTTAGCATTCGTTACATCACTATTTCTATTACATTTGCCCGACGCAATATCTATAGTGGAAGCAACATGAGTCTTATTCATAGTCCTAGGGTGTTCTTCTACTTTAGCATTCCTTATTGATCTTTTCTTAGGTCGCAACTTCCTATTCTTCGATGTAGTGCTCCTAGGCCGTGAAGTGCGGACGTTTGGAAAAGACGCAACTATTCCTGCTTTCAAGTAGAAGGAAGCACGTTAGCAACTTGTGATTTGGCAGTAGGGATTCTAGGTTCACGATTACTAAGTGTTACTCGGGCTATTCTCTTAATCACGGTAGGCGGAAGTTGTTCATACTTTCCTAACATTTCTCTTAACTTGAAGATAGTGTGATTCAGATCTTGATTTTCAGACCGAATATTTCCAAAGAAAATGCATAACTTCTTTAGTGTGTGCAAGATAATGATCAAGTTCATTTGATGCTTCATCACGAGTCTTTTTGAGTAAATCAAATATGACACCATATTCCTTTTAACTTTTACAAGTTCTTGTTCATATTTTGAGATTTGACACTTAAAAGACACGCTTTGATCATCTAATTGCTCAATTTTAGGATCGAAGATTTTGCACGAATCGGGCGATTTTGTGTTGAAAAGCAAGTTGTTGATCGTGAATATCTTTTTGACACCAATTAAGACGACGTATTGCATTTGAAAGTTCGTTTGACAATCGCTTATTTTCAACTTTTAAGGACTCGACCAAGCACATTATCGTTCTCAACATTTACCACGTAATCAACAAGATCGCAGAGATATAATCAAATGCATATGACAAAGAATTCAATAACACAACATTATGGACATCAGCACAGATGACATCTTCCAAGAGTCGATCATCATCTTTTCTCAACAGCTTTTACGCTTAGTATTAGAAATAGATGTTTCTCTTTTCTCGAAAATGACCTTCATCAATCCAAGTTCCTTATGAAAGTCCCTTTCCCAAGACAATGCACAACTTTTCAAATTTTTAACATTTGGTAAAAGATTTTTCTGAAAAATATCTCTTTGTTCTCTCGCTAGAGGCGATTGAAAGTGTTGAACTTTGATTTCAGAATGATATTCTATCTCATGTTGTAAAATTTTGAGGTCAGCCATGAAAAGGTCAAAATATCAAGAATTTTGCGATTTTCGTGTTTTGAGTTTACTTCACCGATGGAAGGTAAAGGACCATAAGTTTGTGCATAATCTGGTTTGGGATTAACATTAGAAGACTCGTGACGTTTTATGATAATCCTTGGTGTGTTAGAAGAATCCGTTGGTGTGACGAAAGTGACCGCTTTTGAATAGTTAAAAGGTTTGTTGTAAACAACTTTTTCTAATTTTGATCGACTCTCGCCTTCTGCATCTAATTCCTCTTGACGATGATATTCAACAACACTCATAAATGTAATTATCAATTTTATATTCTGCACCGAAACTTCGTGATTTGGTTTGAATGCTTTGGTTGAAAGCTTAGGTTTGTAATCCGCAAGATTTGGTCCATAGCCATTTGGATTTGGTTTTAAAGTAAACTTTTCAATGGTTGTGACCGACTCGCCATGTTTGTAAAAACAGCTTTTAAACTCTTTAAGTTTGTTTTGCAAGCCGATGATTTCTTCAAGATGATCATCTATTCGCTTCGTTGAATGCTTTTTGTATGCAGAGAACTGTTTTTGACAAGTTAACAACTTAGCTTTTTGATTTTCCAAGGTGAGAGCGCTAATTTGCTTTTTATGTTCATGTTTCAGCTTGTTCTATTTCGCACAACAAAGCATTCTTCGAAGCGGCTAGATCACGTATCTGTCTCTCTAAATATTTTTCATTTTGATGAGATTTAGCAAAGGTCGCTTCAAAACCTTTTCACGCTTTTCTTGAGTTTTGAAAAATTGAGTTGCTTTTGTAAACATTCAAAATCCTTGGTTAACAGTGCATTTTTACTTTTCAAGTCCCGATTAATTGCACGACATTCTTCCACTATGGTTTGTTGGTCTTGTATTAAACGAGCAAAATCTGGATGAGGCAACAGTTCGGCGTGTTCAACGTGAGTCACAACATGATCATTACTTAGATCCTCAAGTATAACCACGGAGTCAATTTGATTATCGAGAGAAACCGTAAGGTCATCTTGATCGTCAAATATAACTACGGGGTCTATTTGAAAATCGCCGGAATGAGATGTGGACGACTCATTTTGAACATTCTGAGCCTTGCCGGATTTAGATGTTGGCGGAGATATGAGATCAGAGATAAATATGGTTTGTTCGGTACTGAGACAAGCCATCGTGTCATACACGGGCCTGTGTCACCATGTGTAACTCATGCATATTAGCCATCAACATAACATGCATTCCCGCAAATCCTCCATATCATCATCTGAATCTGCATTTGCCATAAAGCTCTGTTCTTTGTCCGTGAGAGTTCCACCAGCTTCATCCTTAAGAGCCAAAAGAAGAGCCTCTTTGTGATAAGCACTGCCCCTTGTCCTCGGCTTTGGGCATGCATTAGCTAGTTGTCCCTTCTCATTGCGCTTGTAGCATCGAAGACCATTCAACCCATTCTGAGCATTTCCCTGTCCACCACTTGAGCTCTGTTGTTATTCCTACCCACAAAGATTAAACCCTTGACCACGCCCATCCGACGACCATAACCACGATTCTCAACTTCAACTCGTCCATTGTTCACAACAGCTTGATTCCTTGTGTTAGATGAGGAACGAATGCGATTGTTGGATTTGTTGGTATAATGGCTAAAAGCATTAGCAATCATAGCAAATCCTTGTTGCAATGCTTCGAATGGATCAGATTCCTCATTAGCTTCACCGACAAGTGCTTGAGCATTGTTGTTGTTGTATGGAACCAATTGAGTTTGTTGAGATTGAGGCTGTGAAGGATCATATGGTGTGATTGTAGCATTTGGTTGAGTTGCTGGTTGAGGAGAATAACTGTTTTGAGCATATAAAGCAAGTTGTTGATTTTCCGGTTGTGAAGGTGAAGCAATTTGAGCACGGAGAATCCTTTCTCTATCAACTTCCTTTTCATGAGGCTTCAAGTAATCGTACAACAATCCTTATGTAGAATGATGCATGTTCTTCGCTTGACGGAGAAAAATGACATACTTCTCCCATTCAGGACCAAGACTACTCAGGAACTTAGTATTAACTGCAATTCTTGGCATGATGATGTTGTGTTTATCCAAATCATTGATGATGTCCGAGAATCGATGATGATAAGACTCTAGTGTCTCTCCGTGTTCAATCATGAAGTGTTCATAAGCCAAGTAAATTTTGGATTCCATATCCTCTTGATTGAGTGCAGATCCTTCCATAAGAAGATGAATATGTTCCCACATTGCCTTTGCAGTCTTTTGAGCATCAACACTTCAAAGAATTGGGTTAGGTAATCCTAAGAGGATATATTGCATTGCAAGCTCATCAGCTTCATAGTGTAGAAGTTCCTCTGCATTCAGGTCGGCAAAAGTAGCAATGTTGGATTGTTCATCTCTTGGTGGATTAGCATTTGGATCGGCGGGTACAATGACAGTAGGCATCTCAAATGGACCTTCCAAGATAACCTTCTTTAAGAACTTTCCATGTGGCTTCTTCAGATCACAAAACCTAAAGAACCTTATCACCCATTGATCGTAGTTTCCTGGAGTGAGCATTGGAGGTCTATCAAGTGATCCAGCCTCATGAATTGATTGTTGGCCGCTTAAAGCTTCACACATCTTTGCAAACCAAGTGGGTTCCTTCATAGTGTTCCTTGATGGATGTTGATTAAATTCATTTGTGTAGGGTTGAACTTGAAGACTTGGTGGTGGTTGAACCATTTGAGGTTGTGGGATTGCAGCAAGTTGTGGAGTATGTTGTTGATAAATTGCTTGTTGTTGATTCCATTGTTGATGTTGTGGAGTTAGTTGTTGTTGACGTTGAGAATAAGTGTAAGGGAAATAGTTAGAGTATGGTGGTTGTGACATGTTGAAAACTTGTGTTGGTAAAAATGGATCTTTGTAGTCGAATGAACCTTTGTTGATGAAGTGTCCTTAGGCGTAGAAATCACAAGAAACCAAGTAGGACTTACGCGTAAAGACACCAAAGTTACGCGTAACAATGAGGGTTACGCGTAGTTTTAGCTTATGCGTAAGTAGGGAAAAGACACTAAAGTTATGCGTAGACACAAAGTTAGGCGTAGAAACTTATGCGTAGGATTACCTTAGGCGTAAGACAAGGCTTAGGCGTAAGATTAATCTTATGCGTAGGATTTCTACACGTAAGCTTTATGCTTATGCGTAAGTTTAGGGTTTTATCCCAAATGATCTTTTACACTATCACAGTGCAAAGGATATCCAAAGTCGACGTATTTTCAGGCATATCCAAGCAAAAAAACACGAAGTAAACCACGAAACTGAAGATCAAACCAAGGAGTAAGTTACGCGTAAAAATAGGGTTTTAGTTACGCGTAGCTTACTCGTAAAAGTGATTTTGCACAAAGTTGTTTCTAAACCAGATTTTTGTTATGGAATAGCTTCAATATCACCAAAATAACACAAAAGTGTGCAACTTGATGAATCAAAATGGCTAAACAGGTTACGCGTAGAACGACACCCACGAACAAAAACAAGCTTAAAAACTATGATCCACGCATAAAGTTTGAAACTTTTTGCCAAAAACAGTTATTTTAACACCTTAAAACATTGAAAGTACAAGAATCTTGGATTAAAAAATGTAAAAAACGTGTTTTTAAGCGAACTAAAGATCTCGTTACCTTTACGCGTATGACCAAAAAACTTACTCCAAAAGCAATAACAATTCACCCAACTAGTAGGCGATTGATACCACTGTTAGGTCACTAGTTTTACCACACAAGCTTAATAGAAAGAGATAAAGGCGATTGAACAATAAATCAAACACACACACACGATATGAGTAGCCGGTTATGCGTAGAGATGTATGTGAAAGAAATGAATTGAACAACCAACCCTCAAGTGAGGGTTATACAAGAGTATTTATAGGAGGGAAGCTAGGGCAACACTCCTAGTTCCCATCCTTTTCCTTATTGGGCTAGGCCTAGGCTTATGGGCCTTCTACATAAGCCTAAGGCTAATAACAAACATAAAGGCCATAATTAAGCTAACTATTACATGTGAATCACTAACGCTTGATTAAGGTTTAGGAGTGATTCCAACACCTTTGAATAAAACACGTAAGTTCAGTTCTATCACATAATCCCATATTAAATCAATCGAGTTCAAAATCCCAATATCATAACATATCGATAACTCAAATCAAATCCGTAATATCTCGATAATCGCATCACATTTACCCAAAATCAATAATCGATTATCGAGATATTACGATCACGTATTCCAAACATCATTTAAATACCTGATGCGATTATCGAGATATTACGGATTTGATTTGACAAATCCCGCCTTCTTGCCAAGCTTCCACCGATCACGTATTCCAAACATCATTTAAATACCTGATAAAATATGCTAAAAGGTCAGCTTACACTGGTGAGTTCATAGGTTTAAATTCAATAAAATCATAGTTGACCTGTAGGAGTTGATTTGCTATGCAAGACCTAAGATAGATAAATATCGTTTGCACACCGATCCTACCCGGATCACCAACCATATCCCGTATCCAGGGATTACTCGGGCCCAGCGACTCTAGTCCAAAGACTATCGTGGCGAAATCTAGAACAATTGCCAACCCCGGACTAGGTCGAGGTAGAAGTCTATTCTTAGCTAGGCAACGGTTTAACCTAGTCTAAGGCAACAACTACCGCACATCTATCTAAACAGTCAAGCATATAAGCAAATCCAAGTAGTTTTAAAGGTCCAAAAATAGTGGCATGATTCTCACCCCAAATTAGTTAAAAACGTAGATAAAAGTGGGGCTATGAAACTCACCTTAAGCAAGCAACGTACGAATAAACACTAGCAGAAGATAACAGGTAATCACGGCACAAAAACTATCGACTCGGCACAACCTATTAATGTAAACCAATTTTAATATATAATTCACATAATCAACGTTATCTACCCCCAATGTATTCCATTTCCTTATTTCCAAAAATGTCTCGTTTCACCATTTAATCCTAGTGTTTGGTATCCTCATGTGGGTGTATCGACTCAATATGATGCTATGAATGCACTCAAACAACTAATATATGACTCAATGCAACACAATGAGACATCTAAGCGATAAGCTCCATAGTCCAATAAGTTTCGGAATAAATAGTAGACCTTATCGAATTCGTCAACTCGATAAACTCATTTATTTATTCGTGTCGCTTATTATCCCATAAATCAGTCGCATCCTAAAGAGTCATAAGGATAATTCATCCATTAATATGGCTACCCAACGTACCTAGCGGGCTCTTATTAGATTCGTCAACCTAATAAGTCCGCTACCCACGTGGATCAACACTATTAATGTTAGGTTATCCGTAACCCATGCTAACAACGTAAGTAAATAAATACTTGAAACTAGTATTAAATGCCCATAATTGGCATAATTCGATAAACATGTACTCGAAACATTAATTACTTATTTATTATAAAACATTTCCATTTTTAGTTGTTAGTTTCCATTTAAAAATAGTAAATAACAAGATAAGTCTTGTTATCGATATTTTTAATGTAAAAGCTCTTTTGTTATTTATATTTCATAGTCTATTAGCATTTATATATATATATATATATTTCATCAATTTTCAATATTAGTTTCATATCGTTATTCGTTTCGAGTCTACAAGCACGAGTCATGACTTCTCGGCTTTAGATCAACCAATAGTCCAAACTATACTAAAGTCCATGTTACGGCGTTGTCGGAGTCAACTATTGACTAAAAAGTCAAAGTACGACCGACGTTGCTCAAAGTTGAGAATTTATATATCAAGTCCAAATTAAAAGTCATAATAGCGTAATTCAATCCCAAATCAACTCAAAACAATCTCGCCAACCAATCAACCAACCAAATATACCCGAAACCAATGTTATGACCTTAATAGTCATGACACAGTCACGGTTAAGACCACGTGAACCAAACAAGCTCTAGAATCTTTTCGGCTCCACGCGTCTCATCCAAACACCAACAACACTAACCCACAAGCTACCAAAACGACTCGCCCCGGACCCAAGGTCCATGTGGGTCACATACGCAACCCAAGGGGCTCGTACATGCCCTAAGTGGCTCGTACACCACTTCCATCCCAACCAAACACTACCAAATCAATAACACAACATCCAAATACAATCAATCAACCTCCAATCATCAACCAAACATCAAACCCAACATCTATTCTAACCAAAAACATAAAACTAAACCCAAAATGCAAAGACCCAACAATATGATACATCACATGATTTCCAAACACTAGCTACATGTTTATTTAAGTGTTAATTAGATTTAATCCCACGTTTAAACCAAAAGCCCCAAAATTCGTGACATGTACGAATTTAATTAGAGCAATTCGTGGCTTATTAAAGCTTAAACAACTGTTACCCATGCTCCATTTACCTTATTCAAGCCCGATCTATAATATTTGATGAAAACCCTAAAAGTACGAATCTTAATCTTAAGATTTGAAGGTGTTAATGAAGGTTTTAGTGAGAGTATTATATATAGATAGAAAGAGGATGAAAAGATCTACAAAATGGTGGTGGAGGTGGGTGGTCACGCGCTGGAGGGTGGCCGGAGATGGCTGGAATAGTGGAGGCGGTGGTGGTGTTCTAGGGTTAGGGTTTATGTAATTTGGGGGAGAGAGAGAAAGTGTGTTTGTGTGTGTTTTTAGTGAGAGAAACAATACTAGCAAATGAGGGAGGGTGAGGGGTATATATACTTGGGACTAGGAACTAGAAAATAAAGAGAGGGGAGGGGAGGGGGCGCCGGCTAGGGGTAAAGAGGAGGGACCGAAGGTGTTATTTTTCGTAAACTATCCCGTTTACCCATTCCCGAGCTCGTATATTGTCCTACGAGTGTCCCACGACGTTCATTCGACTTTCTAATATCGTTATTTATGTTTTTCCACAAGTTTTGACTTTTTATTTGCCAATTTTCGAGTTACGGTCTAAAAATTACAATATTTCTCGTTTTAGGCTTTTCTAGTGCCGAATCGAATAGTGCCTACCAAAAAGAGTTAAAACTCACAGATAACTCGTTCAATAATGAAATAAACCATAAAAACCAATAGACGATATAAAATTAAGTCACGGTTGATAAAAATAGTGTTAAAGGCAAAACTCGGTTTAGTTTAACGTAATGCGGTTATCTAAAATAGACTCCCTAAATTGCCAGTTGTCACAACCTCCCAGCCTCAGAAGAAACCCGTCCCGGGTTTCACTTCGAGTTGCTTGATGTCATGAAAAGTTTAGGATTCTTCCTACGGAAAACGTCCACACGTTCCCAAGTGAACTCCGGTCCATGTCAGGAGTTCCAACGAACTTTGATAATCGTAATACGGCTATTCTTCAGCTGTTTAATCTCACGATCCATGATCTCAATCGGTTCCTCAACGAAATTAAATTTCTCATCGATACGAATATCTCTTAAGGGCACAACTATGTTTTCCTCCGAAAGACATCTCTTAAGATTACTAATGTGAAAGACATTGTGTACACTGCTGAATTCCGATGGTAGCTCTAGGCGGTATGCTACCAGTCTGATTCTTTCCAGG
This sequence comes from Chrysanthemum makinoi, assembly GCA_910596185.1. Lineage (NCBI taxonomy): Eukaryota > Viridiplantae > Streptophyta > Magnoliopsida > Asterales > Asteraceae > Chrysanthemum > Chrysanthemum makinoi. The sequence continues at coordinate 282,166,579 of OU343225.1, read as the reverse complement.
ATTGGAAAGGGACCAATATATCGGGGATTGAGTTTTCCACGCTTTCCGAAACGAATCACTCCTTTCCAAGGAGAAACCTTTAACATAACATGACCTCCAACCTGAAATTCTAAAGGTTTACGTCTCCTATCGGCATAACTCTTTTGTCTATCACGAGCGGTTTGCAAGCGGTTACGAATCTGAACTATCTTCTCAGTGGTTTCTAGGACAAGTACAGGACCTGTAAGTTGACTCTCGCCAACTTCAGCCCAACAAACAGGAGAACGAAATTTTTGGCCATACATTGCCTCAAATGGAGCGGCCTTAATGCTAGAATGATAACTATTGTTGTCAGAGAATTTGGCCAAAGGTTGATGTCTCTCCCAGCTTTTGACGAAATCAATAACATATGCTCTAAGCATATCTTCTAAGGTTTGAATGGTTCTCTCGCTTTGACCATCGGTTTGAGGGTGGTAAGCGGTGCTCATATCCAAGTTTGTTCCTAATGCTGATTGTAAGGATCTCCAAAAGTGGGATGTAAAACGGCTATCTCGATCGGAAATAATAGATATCGGTACTCCATGAAGCGATACTATCTCCTTAAGATACAGTCGAGCAAGCTTATCAAGACTATCGGTTTCACTAATGGCTAAGAAGTGAGCAGACTTAGTTAAACGATCAACGATTACCTAGATAGCGTCATTACCGCTAGCTGTTCTTGGTAATTTAGTGATAAAGTCCATGGCTATTCTGTCCCATTTCCATTCTGGGAGTTCGGGTTGAACTAAGAGTCCTGAGGGTTTCTGATGTTCGGCCTTTACCTTAGAACAATTCAGGCATCAACTGACATACTGAGCTATATCGGCTTTCATGTTAGGCCACCAGTAGAGCTTCTTAAGGTCCTGATACATCTTATCAGCTCCGGGATGAATAGAGTATTTTAATTTATGCGACTCGTGCATAATCAACTCACGGATTCCACCATGAAATGGTATCCAGCTTCTGTCTTTGAAGCATAAGGTTCCATCGGAATGCTTCAAGAAGCCATTTTCACTTTCTACCATTCCATGAAGATTCTCGTAAGTACGGTTCTCTTCTGTCAATGCCTCAGCTTGGGCGGCTAAGATTTGAGATGGTAGAGGCGAAACAATGGTCATTCCTAGGGATCGGACGAGTAATGGTGGAATGTTCTCCTTACGACTAAGTGCATCAGCCACAACATTAGCCTTACCAGGATGATAAGGAAACTCACAGTCATAATCACTAAGCAATTCTAACCAACGTCGTTGTCTCATGTTCAATTCCTTCTGATCTAAGATATGCTTCAAGCTCTTATGGTCGGTAAACACTACACACTTGGTTCCATACAGATAATGTCTCAAAATCCTTAGGGCAAACACTACAAAGACCTAACTCAAGGTCATGGGTGGTGTAGTTTTTCTCATGCTTCTTAAGTTGTCGGGATGCATAAGCAATCACCTTCTCCCGTTGCATCAAAACAACACCTAAGCCTTTATATGAAGCGTCGCAGTACACGACAAAGTCTTTGCTTCCTTCAGGCAAAGCTAGGATGGGCGCACTACACAACTTCTCCTTCAGAAGTTGCAATGCTTCTTCTTCCTTTTCTCCCCATTCATACTTAAATTCCTTATGTGTCTGTTTGGTCAGCGACTTAGCTATCTTGGAAAATCCCTCAATGAATCTCCTATAATAGCCTGCTAAACCTAGAAACTGGCGGATTTTTGATGGGTTCTTAGGAGCTGCCCATTCCTTAATGGCCTCAATCTTAGCTGGGTCTACATGAACACCTCGACTATCTATCACGTGGCCTAAGAATTGCACGGACGGAATCCAAAATTCACACTTAGAGAATTTGGCATACAACTTCTCCTCTCTCAACAAACCTAAAATGAGCCTCAAATGTTCTTCGTGCTCCTCAATACTCTTAGAGTATATCAAGATGTCGTCTGTAAATACTATCACAAACTTATCCAGATATGGCTTACATACTCGGTTCATGAGATCCATGAAAACCGCTGGCGCGTTGGTCAAACCAAACGACATCACTTGGAATTCTAAGTGTCCATAACGAGTCCGAAATGCCGTCTTAGGGATATCCTCCTCTCGAACTCTAAGCTGGTGATATATGGATAGAAAGAGGATGAAAAGATCTACAAAATGGTGGTGGAGGTGGGTGGTCACGCGCCGGAGGGTGGCCGGAGATGGCTGGAACATTGGCGGCGGTGGTGGTGTTCTAGGGTTAGGTTTTATGTAATTTGGGGGAGAGAGAGAAAGTGTGTTTGTGTGTGTTTTTAGTAAGAGAAACAATACTAGAAAATAAGAGAGGGTGAAGGGTATATATACTTGGGACTAGGGACTAGAAAATAAAGAGAGGGGAGGGGAGGGGGCGCCGGCTAGGGGTAAAGAGGAGGGACCGAAGGTGTTATTTTTCGTAAACTATCTCGTTTACCCATTCCCGAGCTCATATATTGTCCTACGAGTGTCCCACGACGTTCATTCGACTTTCTAATATCGTTATTTATGTTTTTCCACAAGTTTTGACTATTTATTTGCCAATTTTCGAGTTACGGTCTAAAAGTTACAATATTTCTCGTTTTAGGCTTTTCTAGTGCCGAGTCGAATAGTGCCTACCAAAAAGAGTTAAAACTCACACGATAACTCGTTCAATAATGAAATAAACCTTAAAAACCAATAGACGATATAAAATCAAGTCACGGTTGATAAAAATAGTGTTAAAGGCAAAACTCGGTTTAGTTTAACGTAATGCGGTTACCTAAAATAGACTCCCTAAATTTCCAGTTGTCACATTTATTATATGTTTATAACTGATTTGGTACTTAATAGCCTAAGTTTATTATTTTCAGTGTTTATAGAGCATTATTGGAAAAGATACGAAAAACAACATGATTTAGAGCTTAATTGATGATTCTGTATGAAACCTACAAAGAGCCTACGGCATATGAAACTCTGGCCATACGCCATATTGGTATCTGAAAGAATTCACTAAGTACTGGTGAAAAGGAACGTATACGATGTATTAAACTCTGGCAATAAGCCGTATTGGAAGCTTTGCAGTCAAATCCCAAGTCAACTTATGAAGGTATACATCGTATGAAACTCTGGCCATTCTTCATATTGAAGATCTTATCCTCAGTCCAAGTATATCAAAGATTTGAAGTCATACGGCGTATCACTCTTCAGCAATACATTGTATTTAGAAGATACGCAGAATATGCTTGGAATATACTGTGTTGGTCAGCAATCAAGAAATCTCGGATATGCCGTATTTACTCCTCGATATGTAGTATTAGACAGAACATTATAAATACAATCCCTAATTCGGGTTTTACATATATTCCACTCCACCACAGTCGAGTTCCAAGCTTTCAACACCCCAAGTTTTAGTCCCAAATGTGATAAGATCAAGAGGAGAAAGTCCCGAATCAACACACTTAGTTTAATCATTCGATTTGCATATTGATTTTATTATGATTTTCGTTTGTTTATCATTTGTATTTGCTTACATACATTATGGGATAACAACCCTTGAGTGTTAGCTATGTTATGACTATTACATTTATGTTATTTCGTTTATGAAGATATGATATATTGTTTTAGATAGTTTATGTGTTTATCATTCAAATAGTACACTCGTTTATATGTTTAGCCCTAGATGTTTATTGTCTAGATCATCATAGTGTAGCCTTTGAGCTATGTGGTGATCCATATCACTATGGTCGGTACTCTTGATCGGGTTTCATTAGTGCCCTTCCTTAGGACTCAAGGAGTAGGAACCCGAGGTTAGAGAGATACGCCAAAACACATAAATTAGTTGATAAATCTTAATGCATGCTTGTAACTGAGTAGACCGATAAATTGATTCAGGGATACATGTAAAACATGCATAGGACTAAGTGGTCGAGAATTATGGCTTAGTCATCTTAGATAAGTATGTGTTGTCTACACATTTATCATATCACTAATGCATTATATCAAATTATTGCACGAGTAAACCAGTAACTAAATAATATAGTAGAAGTAACATGGCTAGTACTACATTCTCCAATTGATCACAACCGTAGTATAATTAGTCAATTAGTTTAATTTGTTGTTTAGTAGTTTAATTAATCAAAATCAAAACCCCCTTGAAATATGTAAAATACATTAGGTGAGTCCCAGAGAATGACCTCGTACTTACCCCACTAGTTACATCCAACTTGGTACAACTGCTCGTTAGAGTGTGTCTATAGGTATAATCCGGCAAAATATAAATTTAAAACTTGATAATAAAAATACACACTACAAACGACACATATCAAACATCATTTAAGCCCATTAAAAATTGCATGAGTCTGACTAACTAATTATCTTTCAAAACACCTTCATGAGAAACACAAGTACAAGCAGGTAAAAGAGTCAAAGTATCAAATTCTCTTCACAAAGAGTTCAACTTATGATAATAGTCAGGCAAAGACAATTCACCTTATTTTAAATAATTTAATCTTATGAATCACATTGAAAATAATAGATTAATCCATCTTATCATAGGTTTCCTCTAATTTAGTCCAGACCTCAGAAGCAATTTCAAAAAAAACTTGGCATAAATACAAATCAGAGGACAAAGATCCAAGAATCCAACCAAGCATTATAGCATTACACCTTTCCCATTGCTAGGCCAAAACAGGACTAGTAACAGGTTTGACACAATAACCACCAACAAAACCCATTTTATTCTTACCCTTAAAAGCAATTTTCATAGCAGTAGACCACATTTTGTAATTATCAGAACTAGGTAATTTAAAATGCACAATAGGCACATTAGAGTTATCATTAGAATACAAATATGTAAAATATTGGATTTCACATACACATCAAACCATAAGCAAAGTATGCGTACACAATGAGTTTTAGAGAGAGAAAGTTAGAGGTTTGGGAACTTTAGTGAGAGAAAGAAAAATCTTATTATGAGCTCCAACTCTCTACCTTAGGAGGTAGAGAGTATTTATAGTACTTACATAAAACGCCACATATCGGGCGGTGGATCAGGCATACAGTGGGTAAAGACCCGTCCGTCCTCCACGGTGATACAAAACTAAATACTAATAAACATAAAATAACTACGACTATGAGCTTTCTAACGATTACATATACTTGAGGTGACCGACACTTTAACTACTGGATTTTCTAAATCCTAACAATCTCCCCCTAAGGGAGGTCACCTCAAACACACATTAAATTACATAGAAAACAAACAGATATTACATTGAGATTGTTCTTGGATTCTTGTTTTGTAGCTCGTAGTCTTTGATTCTTCATTTTTGCATGTTTAGGATAATCTGAGTGGAGGTCTTAAACTAATCCACGTGATACTGAGTTTTGAGCCAGCTTTGAGATCATCAGCAACATTAAATCTCTGACACATCCATTGTGGTGTTGGTATAATGTGATGTTGTGACTTTTGGACCGACATGCTCACATTCTGGATCATGATTTATTCTTATCAGAGTAGCGGAAGCTTTCGTTGATTCATGATATTGGCAGCAGCGTAGCAGAAGCATGGAGTGAAAATATCAGAGTCATTGATGCACTAATCATGATTTCTTAAGATATGAATGTGTTGTGTGAGCATGCGGCTATGGATTGACTGCTCCATTCTGATCAGCTGCAAACGTCGGTGCGTACCTGCATAAGACAGTTAGCAATAAAGCATACGAAAGTGTCTTTGATCACTTTCGATGAATTGAGGTACACGGCCCACGGTTCCCCGTTGATCAGTACAAGTACTGCCTGTGCTCTAGCTGTTCTCAAACCGGAATGCCTCAAAGAAGACAACACGGAGTGAGTGAACCAGCGAAATGATATTCACTGATTGATGAAAAGAGATTTGAAAAACAATCGTGTATTGCTCAATAGAAATTGTTTTTGCAATACAGCGAATGTTTTAATGAAAATCAATTATCAATCATAAACATCTTTTATTTTGAGAAATAAGTACACAGTCGATGTGCTAAAGAAAAGAGTTTTTAAGCACAATGACCGGTTTTTCAAAGGTATCCGTCAATCCATAACCTGAACCAGGATTGATTCAAAAAGATTGAATCTCTCCATTGTTTCTGTCCAGTTGTCACATGGTTGATCCATTGGATAGATCTCACATGCCACCTACCAGGAGCTTGTTAGATGTTGGCTCCAGAAGGCTTTCCATCTTCATCGTGAATATGTATGCATATCACTTAGATGTTCTGGCAATACCACGAGGATAATGCGTAGTACTCATAAGATATAATCTCTCTTTCCACATTGTGTAAAACAGAGAGTCTGCATTGAAAGTGTCCTAAAGAGATTTATGTGATGATCTCGTGGCTCTAGACTCAATTGTGCATATTTGGTTCCTATGCCGAAGACTAGGGAGAGGGTCTCCTACTTTAATATCAACAATCTCTAAGAGAAAGTCGATAGATTATGTCGGTACCCCGTGAGAATGAAACAAGCCCTTTTAAGAGGAACTCGAGTGGTTTGGAAAGTTGAAGTGCAGTGCGTCACTGGGTCCATGACGTCTTGTCTTCAATACCGATGTTACCATGGTAACAACTAGTAGTATATGAATTGAACCCGGTTTCTGCCCTAAGGTTGAATAAATGGAGGGCTATTTCTTTTCACCCTTTTTCACATTCAATTCTTTTTCATTCTTCAACCCCTTCAGTTCTTACCGAGACTTCATTACTAGAACCTTGTTGGGTTTATTCCAGTATTAGCTCTGTCTCAGTCCGCACTCTTCCCGTATCTCACCTTTCTCCTTTTTTTCATCATACCTAAGGACTTCTACACTATCTAGTGGATTGTCCCTGGGTAGATCCCTCCGGTTCTGGCGGATCATGGGACCTCAACCTAACCTTATCATCCTTATATCACCATACATAAAGTAAAGTTGGTCGGTCTTTTTGGTATTGTTCATCTGCCATTGGAACCAATTGAAAACCATTTGAAAATCAATCAAGATACTTGTGATATAGAATCAAAGCATTTTGTATCTTAGTTGTTTTGATATTTTAGAAATTCCCCCCCCCCCTCAACATATGCATAAAAATTTAGAATTTGTTTCGCACATGGAGGCAAGAGATCTTTGAAATTGTTAGATTAAGAATGAAATGTCCAATCTTTTGATTAACATTTTCTAAAATGATCATCATCACTTCCCAATCAATTTGAGTAGATAAAACATTTTGAGGAAAGATAAGGTTTTCAAAAGTTTGCTCCCCCTTAATATGTGCCTCGAATTTTGAAAGAGTTTTTGCACATATTAGAGGGAACCTGCACTTAGAGACAATTCAGTCACGTTTCAATAATTTGAGGTTTAAAATAGATGCTCCCCCTCAACATGAGCATAAAAAATTTGAAATCGTTTGTCACTTGCAGGGAGGAAAACATGCTAAACACTTATGAAACCATTTAACGAATTACCAGTTTAAATCCAATTTAAATCACAAATTCTCTCCCGATCACAATTATCAAATCATTTGAGATTTGTGATCTCTGTAGATTTAAATTGATTTTGAAAGCTTTTAAGGAGAATTGTGACTTGATTATGAAAGCGTTTTAACTGATAAGGATTGGATTTTGAGACTTTAAACTCCATTGATTAAACATGCATAATTATCTTTTGAAAACATAATAGTAACCAAGGTCTGGAACCAATTGTGTGACATTTTGTAAAACATTTAGAGTAGACCTTACTCATTTAAGTGCAAATTGTTTGAAAAGAACACTTTTTATTTAATTGAAAAATCATTCTCCCCCTCAATCAATGACGAAAGTCGTTGATTGATGAATTGAGATTTTGACACTTGATAAGTTCTTTTGATTTTCAAAAATAGAGTCCGAAGTGTTTTCAAAACAATTGAGTTTTCATAAGATTACAAATATTTTTCAGAGGAATCTTTAGAAGGAAAAATATTTGAAATTAAACATTTGTCTTGTTGATGACAAACATTTGTTTTTAGAATCATAGCATTAGGTTTGAAACGTGAGATAAAGCATGGCTCTGTTCTTTCTTTGAAAAGCGGTTACTGCCTGAAATTGACAATAAACCATTGTTTTACTTACTCTCAAATTTTTTTTTTTAAACATTCGAACAACATCTAAAGTCCCGTGTCACTCTTTGACTGACAGCACAAAGACCGTAGATATATATCGAATCAAGAAAGAAAAGACAGAAAGGACAATATTTTTGAGATTTTTCGAAATTTTCAGATTTTTATGGATTTTTTGAAAGTTTTATATTTTTCTATTTTCTTTTAGTTGGTTTTATAATTTTGTATTTTGCTTTTTGAATAAATATATACAAATTATAGATGAAGGAAAGACCTTTACTCCTCGTCTTCCTCCTGAAGACGTTTGAGTGTTTCTGGTTGAAGACTTTTCAAGCCAAGTCGAGGAAGAATAAACTCAAAACGTTCTCTTGGAAGAGCTTTGGTTAAGATGTCTGCTAACCGTATTATGACTTCACAAAATAGAGTTCCACCACACCGTTTCCTACTTGCTCCCGATGAAATGATGTCGGATGTCAATGTGCTTTGCTCTTGAGTGTTGTACGTTGTTGCATGAGAGAGCAATAGCACTTTTATTATCACAGAGGGATTTTGTTGAATTCAAAGCCATAGTTCGATAATTGGGATCTCATCCATAGGATTTGAGCACAACAAGATGACATGGCTATGTATTCACCTCTGTAGAGGAAATAGAAGTACTCATTTGCTTCTTTGAAGACCATCTCACAAGCTTATCACCCAAAAACTAAGCACCTCCTGACGTACTACGACGTGTATCTTGACATCCCTGCATGATCAGCGATCCTGCATAGGCGTTAGTGACATACCGGTGTCCTTCGGGTACCATAGTCCCATATTGATGGTTCCTTGGAGATACCGAAAGACCCGCTTAACCGCTTCAAGGTGCTTTTTAGTAGGCTTAGCCTGATATCTAGCACACATGCACACAAAGAACAAGATGTCTGGTCTGCTAGCTGTGAGGTACATCAGGGATCCAATAATGCTACGATATTTCGTTTGATCTACCATGATCCCTGAGTGGTCCTCATCCAGCTTAGTACGTTCAATCATAGGAGTGTCAACTGTGTCACATGATACAAATCCAAATTTCATTAAAATCTCATTTGCATATTTAGATTGATTTAAAAAAATGCCTTCGGGACTTTGTGAAACTTGTAATCCCAAGAAAAATGACATTTGTCCCATCATTGACATTTGAAATTTGGAACCCATTTCATTTGAAAAATTATCACATTCATTGGGGTCAGTCGAGGCAAAGATAATATCATCAACATAAATTTGAACGTGAATTAAATGTTTGCCTGACTTCCGGGTGAACAATGTAGGATCAACTGCTCCTTTGCTGAATCCAGTGGATAGAAGAAACTTTGACAGCGTAACATACCATGCTCTAGGAGCTTTCTTTAAACCGTAAAGAGCCTTTTTCAAGCGATAGACATGAGTAGGATGCTCTGGATTCACAAAACCCTCTGGTTGACTGACACAAACCACCTCTTTTAAATCTCAATTCAGAAAGGCGGTTTTAACATCCATCTGATATACAACCATATTCTTGCTAGCAGCATTAGCCAAGAAGATTCTGATTGCTTCAATGCGAGCAACTAGAGCAAATGATTCTTCAAAGTCAATACCCTCCTCTTGACGGTATCCTTTTGCAACTAATCGAGCCTTGTTCTTTATGACATCACCATACTCATCAAGTTTCACTTTGAAGATCCATTTTAGAGCAATGATCATAGCACAATCTGGAGCAGGTACTAATTCCCATACATCAAGTCGATCAAACTCATGAATTTCTTCTTGCATGGCATTGAACTAGCAATCTTCATTCATGGCGGTTTTAATGTCTTTTGGTTCGACCTTAGAGAGTACGGAGTTGAAGAAGCACCATAAGGCATCGGTTGCAAGTTGTTTCCGTGTGGATACTGGGCGAGAGGGGTTTCCAATGATGTTGTCCAATGGGTGATCATGTGTCCATTTTCTAAGGTGTTCATGTGGTTGTTGTTGTGGAACTGAAGTAGCAGAGTCGATATCTCCTGATGAAGAAGGTTCTGATGATGATTCAGAGCAAAGATATTTTCAAATGGAGCATCTTCGGGAGTAGCAAAGGGATTAACTTCATCATTGATGCCATAAACAATTCCATGATGTACATTTGATGATTGATGATTTGTTGATGAGACAGAGTGATCAGCAGCATGCGCTTCTTGACTTAATGATATTGAGACTGAAGGGTTCACTTCATTCACAGGGATATGAACAGCCTCTATTGATGGAATTGACATTTCATCAGCATTCGGTTCAAAGTGTTCATCAAACATTGGATCAAACAATTTCTTTAAATCATCTTCAGATGGAGTTACATATGGAGTTGCTGGAAATGAGTTTGGTACAAGGGATGAACCAATGGGACTGTTTTGAAGTGCGGGTCCAGAACTGGATTGTCCAGGAGCCATTTGACCGGTCAGCTCATCGAACGTAACGTGAATTATTTCCATGATATTTCGGGTTCTCTTGTTGTAGATTTTGGTGCATAACCAACAAAAACTCCAATATCAGCCTTTGCTCTTAGTTTACCTAAGTCTTGACCATCATTAGTTGTATAACACAATGCACCAAACACACGAAGGAATGAGAGATTAGGTTTTCTGTTGTGGACAAGTTCATATGGAGTTTTCCCATAAGCAGTGTGAATTAGGGACCGATTTTGAGTGTAGCATGCAGTGGCAATGGCTTCAGCCAATAGAAACATTGGAACCTTTGAGTAAATCAGCATTGTTCTTGCGGCTTCCACAAGAGTTCGATTTCGTCTTTCAACTACACCGTTCTGTTGAGGAGTTTGTGGAACACTTCTTTGATGACTGATTCCAACACTTTCATAAAACTCACTAAGTTGTTTATTAACAAACTCAGTTCCATTGTCTGTTCGGACGATTCTGACAGTTTTGTTAAGTCGAACCTGCAGTTGTTTGATAAGTTTGATGATGATATCTGGAGTTTCATCCTTTGTCCTTAGGAACTTAACCCAGGTGAATCGAGAGTAATCATCAACCACAACTAACACGTATTTATTCCCAAAGATATTTTGCACTCTCATGGGTCCACATAAGTCCATGTGAATAGTATGAAGAACTTCAGAAAGAGTTTGTAGGTTTAGGTTTGTGGGCATACTTCTTGCTTTTTCCTAATTGGCATGCTGAACAAAGATGATCCTTTTCATACTTTAGTCTAGGTAATCCTACAACTAAGTCCTTTCTGGAGAGATCATTGATGGTGCCGAAGTTCAAGTGATTGAGACGACGATGCCATAACCATGACTTTGTTTTAGAAGCCTTTGACAGCAAGCAGATTGGAGAAGACTTCATCATGTCTTCGATAGAGATGGTGTATAGGTTAGAACCACGAGTACCTCTTAATAATTCCACACCGTCAAGTTCTCTAACGAAGCAAGTATGTTTTCTAAAGGCCACCTCTAGATCGGAATAACAGAATTGACCAACAGAAAACAAATTATGACCAAGACCTTCCACATAATATACCCTGGAGATTACACTTTTGCCTACTACATAATCACCATAACCCATAATTGCTCCAAAATGGTCGTTCCCGAATCTAACAGTTCTGATGAATTTACTCACGAAGTTCATGAGCCACGACCGGTCTCGGTCATATGCTTGGAACAAACTGAGTCCAGTACCACGTAACGATTTGAACGATCTGCAGCTTGAACACGCACAAGAATGGATAACGGATAATTGGGATCCCCATGCAAGAATGGGTTCCACTTGGTTAGTAACAGTGATTGGAACACCCACATCATAAATAGAAACATCCATATCAGAAATAGAAGCAATGGAATCATTATGAATAGATGCAGTACTAGTGTCCGTATTTGACCTATTCAAAGTATGTTCACTTCTTAAGGGAATAGTTCTACCAATAGGCATCCATTTACTAGTGGGCATTGTCGATTAATCTTATGGCTAAAGGTATCCATTGATAACCTATCTTAATAAATGTTCTTCCTGTGGTTTCCAACTGCTTTCTAACTTTCTTTCGTCTTTGCCTTTTAGCCTTCTTAGCATGATTTTTTGCATTAATAATTTTAACTGGGCATTTGACAGCATTAGACAAATCATTCATACCACATTCAAGATTAGTAACTGAAACCACGCAATCATCATTACATGTTTTGCCAAAAGTAGTAGAATTCTCATTAATTACAGTACGCTTAAAGCTAACACTAGAATCAACACGATTCGTTTCATTCAAATTCTCCCTACGGTGATCTTCTACTTTCTTCCAATGCACATTCTTAGCTTGCGAGGTCCTATAATTCCTTGTATTGTCTTGAGGCTTTGGCATGCTCGCTTTAATGTCACTGATTACTCCTGTAGAGGGAATGGGAACATTAGTTGGTTTTGCTACTTTTTGCCTTTCTTGTTTTGATGTGCTGGGATGTGAACTATTTGAAGGCGTAATGAAGTTCACTTTCTTAACACTAGAGGTGTTGGGATCTGAACTGCTTGAAGGCATACTAAGGTTCACATTCATAACATTTGGCATTGAATGAGTTGCATACTTGGCACTAGGCATGGAACAAGGTATCAAGGGATTGACTTGTTCACCTAAGGTTTTAGGGCATATTGTAATTAGGCATTCTAGAAGTTCTTGAGATCGTTTGGCATATAAGCATGCATGGCCAATTGCATTATCATGTGGTTTCTCTAACTTATCCTCTTCTACAATCTCACGAAGACATTCTAGGCTGTCCTTAAGGTATAAGAAATATGTTTGAATAGCAAGTTTGTTATTCCTAAGATGAGGAGGAACATATTTCACAGACATGCACCTTTGAAGCACCATTCTCTCCATTGGTCATTGGCATTTTCCTTTACGACTCTTCGATTCTCAATTTCTTTTTGCAACGAGGTTATTTTTTCATTATTTTTGTTACGAGTGACTTTTATTGACTCAAATAACTCATTGAAATGACGTTTAACCTTTTCATTTTCTTCTAGAAAACTCTCATTTTCCTTTTGTAAAGCATTAACCAAATTTTGAAGATGAAAATTTTGAGAATTCCGAGAATCTAAAGGAGGAGGCATTTGGGAGCCAGTCACATTGTTCTTTTCACCCTTTAACTGAGAAATTTGGGCTTTCAACTTTCTGATCGTGTTACAGTGAGCTTGAATCTGTTCATCACGTTTGTTTATTTCAAAAATTGCATCAAACTCTGGAACATCCGTGGATATCTTGATGTTTGAGGTTTTAACATTTTCTTTGAGATGTTGATATTTAAGTTGTAAATCAAAATGTTCAACTTCTAGTTTAGAAAAATGTTTTACCAAAGTATCGTGATCATCATGTTCAATTTTCTCACTTAGTTTAGAGTTTTTGATTTCAAGCTCAATGACACGATCATGGGAGACTTTTAAAGCAACAGATAGTTCATGAAATTGAGAAGCATTAATGGAGCAATTCGTAGTAGTGTAAAACACATCTTGAGCAATACATTCAGAAATAAGATTCTCATTCAAGGTATGCAAGTTTTTCCTCTCAATCTCATTATATTTTAATGCTCGCTCATAGTCACTAACCTCAACTATCATTGCATCAAATTCCTTTTCCATTCCTTTAATATCTGAATCTATCCCCTTTTTAAGACTCTCAAAATGATCTTTTAGTTGTTTAAAGAAAGGCATGACCTCAGTTAAATAGCATTCTTTTGTTTGTTCAAAACGCCTTTCCCCTTCAGTTATCCCAGTGGGTGTGATCCTTTTCTTACAAGTTTTCTCAAAATCGACAAATAGTTGAAAAATAACATATTGACTGATTAAGGTCTTGCTTTTAGTGGCAATAGTTCTAGGAACTAAATGCATTGGTGAATTTGGAGGATACACACGCGCAGGCATTTTCCTAAGGGGAGGGTTTGTTACAACAAGATTTTCAGATTTTTGCTTATCTAAGTCCCTTTTCCAGAAAACTTGTTCAGGTGTTAACAACGTTTGAGGCTTAAATTTGTTTAAGGAGATCCAGTTTTCCTTCTTGTAATCATGGGGTTTGATCGTGATGTTATTCTTTTTACATTCAGGATCTTCTAGCTTCTTATTCATTTTCTCACTAGATGCATCATCTAATTTTCTATCTTCCTCAGTGCACTCAACGCAACTAGGTTTATGTCTAGGTTTAAGAATCTCATTGCCATCATAGATTACATTTTGAGTGCCTTTTGCTATCTTCCATACTCGTGGTTGGGTTTATCTATAATGGGAACACTATGCTTATCGCTTAGAACTCTATGCTTAGTGACCATGTGAGCATTCTGAATGGTATTCCCTTGTACGTACAACTTATTTTCAAGCTTGTTCTTCAAAGTTTTAGATTGGAAAAATCATTCAAAAGTTTTGATTCCTTAGCATGAAATTTCTGCTTAAGCACTTTAACATTTTCTTGAAGTTCTCGTTTTTGCTTAGCAGTTTTAGAAAGCTTTTCTTGTAAGGAGTTTAACTCTTGTTTTAACACTTCTTCTCTAAAATTACTTTTTCTAATAATTGTACGCATTTGGTTATCCAACTCCTGCTCACGAGTAGTTAGCTCAAACTTAGCACGTTGTTCATAAATGGCAACTCGTTCTTTATAGGCATTAAGTTCAGAGATAACAGAATCATCAGGGGAACATGTAGTGAATTGATAAAAAACATAGTCATCATTGACTGCAGAAGATGCATCACTTGGTACGTCCTCACTTTCACTTTGTTTCACATATTGATCATATGGGACAACATTGATATTACCCATATTTTCAACATTAGACTCAATAGTTTCAGTTGATTGTACTTTGTCATGCATCTTTTGCACATCAGCATCATCATATAGTTTTAATACCTCAGAAATGATTTTGTCTTTGGATGGACCAGCTTGTGATGATGAAGAGACTTTAGGAGAGACCATTGGAGAAATGCTAGCCATGAAAATGGTTTTTGCAGTAGGTTCACCATCAACATCGAGTCGTATGCATCACAATCAGCTACTTGAAAGGCATTCTGATGATTATGGCCTATCTCCTGAATTGGTTGCTCATCCACATCTGCATCATATGTCTTAGCATTTTCCTCAGCCAAGAAACAACAACTCCTCTTCATCCAAAGCTGCACCATTATCCCGAGCTTGCACAAGCAACATCTTATCCCTGAAGTACTCTGCATTTTGTGGACGCTTTGGAGATGTGCGTTCCTAGCAATGTGTCCCTCACCACCACAGCTTGTAACATTTTATTGGCTTTGCTTGACCTGGTTTTCCAATTCCTTCCCTATTCTCGATTTGCAACATAACCTCTACCAGCTCCACCTCTTCCTTGTTCGATGCCTTTCTTGAACTGGCTACACCATAACCTTCCCATCTCTGATAGTTGCTTGATTTTGTGGATTGGATGCAGTTCCGAGATTGTTGTTGGTGTGTGGAAGAGAGTTCATGTTTTGACTAATCAGGAGAGCCAGTTGATTAATGAAGTTTCCCACGTGTGCATCAGCATCAGCTTGTTTGAACATAGGATCGGGAATGAGTTTGTGATTACCATTACCCATGGGTATAACTTGAGATGCTTTGGTGGTAATTCCAATGTTTGAGTAGAAGGCAGTTGAATCATTTGATGAGCTTGTCTCTCCCGGGTTGGTTTTGAACTGATCTAGAATCCTTTTTTCAAACATAGCATGTCTCTCATTCTGAAGAAGGAAGGCATAGAGTTGCTCATAGTTTGTATTCTTCAATCCTTTGGTTAGCCTCACAGAGGTGACAAACTTATGCCATTCGGGATTCATGTTGTTCACAAACTTTGAGTTCAACTGAATGTTTGGCATAGTCATTCCGATGTTCCTCATGTCATTAACAAGCTTGTGGAATCTCACGTAATACTCATAGACACTCTCATCTGGTTTCATCTTGAAGTGCTCAAATTCATCATAGAGTTGTGATTCTCTGTCTTCCATAGTTAATTCGAACCGAAAGAAGCATCTTGACATTATCCCACACTGGCTTGGCTTCGGTGTTGTGATTGATAAGCTTGTAGATATCTTTTGGAAGACCTTGAAGTATGATGTTAGAAGCCCCGATATCAGCATCGAATCTCTTTTTCTCCTTATCATTGAGCTCATCATACGTCTTTGGCCTGTCCAATCCAAAAATCATAGTTCCATCTGCAGCAGTATCAATTATGTCTCTTGTAGTCTCAACCCGATAAGGTCCTTCATCAATCGATTTGAGAATGTTGACCCCATTTTCCTTTCCAAGACAGTACAATCTGATTCTTTGAGCCCAAGAGTCGTAGTCAGTTCTGTCAAGCATAGGTAGACGGGTATCTGAACCAACCGCTTGAACATCCTCAACAGTGGAGATGATTGTAGGTACGTTGTTAGACATGTTTAAAGATTACACGGGATTTTATAACTCTATGATTAAACCGGGAAATAGATTCTTTCCCGGGATTTTATAAAATCAAGAGAAAACCGTATTACAAAAAAAAGTTAACCAAGTCGCTACGAAATCCTTGAAACAAGTCACTAAAAACCAAGTTGCTAAGACAAGTCGCTAAGTTCCAAATCGCTATGAATTTTGACAGCAAGTCGCTATGCACCAAGTCGCTAAGAGATCAAGTCGCTAAATAGCAACTCGCTACTGGTCCAAATCGCTAACACCAAGTCGCTAAGAAACTTAAGAACAAGTGGCTATCAAAGTTGAAAGCAAGTCGCTACCTTACCAAATCGCTACCCGTAGTGGAGAATCCACTAACAGTACTTTTTGCCGGCTTGTCTCTAAAGGCAAGTCGCTACCACAATACACTACAACTCGCTACGGACTTACAAAGCAAGTCGCTACCAAGAAAATAACACCGTGACTCAAGTCGCTAGCATGAAAAAATTCAAAAACACCACATTTCAATCCAAAAACAACCCAACCACGATGATTCAAGCCTTCCAAATCAAAACCTAAACACTTATGATGATTCTAAACACAAAAGTACAATCAAAATCCAAACTTTAACACTAGAAATCAACCAAATGATGAAAAAACTACTAAACTTTCTCAAACTCAAAAACCACCTAAAAATCACTAGAAATCCAAAGATATGTAAGAGATGATCTAACCATGGCTCTTGATACCAATTTTAAAATATTGGATTTCACATACACATCAAACCATAAGCAAAGTAGGCGTACACAATGAGTTTTAGAGAGAGAAAGTTAGAGGTTTGGGAACTTTAGTGAGAGAAAGAAAAATCTTATTATGAGCTCCAACTCTCTACCTTGGGAGGTAGAGAGTATTTATAGTACTTACATAAAACGCCACCTACCGGGCTGTGGATCAGGCATACAGTGGGTAAAGACTCGTCCGTCCTCCACGGTGATACAAAACTAAATACTACTAAACATAAAATAACTACGACTATGAGCTTTCTAACGATTACATATACTTGAGGTGACCGACACTTTAACTACTGGATTTTCTAAATCCTAACAAAATACAAAGGATTACAAGCATCCAAAGCAGTAATCAAAACATCAGTCATGATTACAGAGAAATAACAATAAATAACAAATAGATAACAAACCAGACAAATAACAACAAACAGATAGAAACAATATTCCTCAAGACAGCCACTAAACTTTCAAGACTGCCCAAAATATTAACCTCTAGCACTCTAGACTCAATAACAAGAACAAATAAACAAAAAACTATAAATAAAATGCAACACACACCCAAATCGACTGAAGTACCCAGTCTAACACTTGTATGTGGGAAGGACCAGGTTTCCGTACTTCTCAAAGAAGTAGGTCAAGATGTTACCCACAAATTTTGAAGTGCTTTAACTAAGATGCACATTGATTTAAAGGAAAAGAGATAAACCTTACAGTGCTATAAAGAAAACGCATCGGAAAGAACATAACACAACCACCAACACTCTTGATTCACTTAGTCAAGAGTGTCAATAATCAAGAAATAAGCCCCACGCCACCAGAGGTCACCAACATAATTAAGATCCCCAAATCGACAAATTAGGGTTTGAAAAAACCCCTAACAGATCTACCAAGAAACCACCAGATCTATACCAGAAATCAACAATTAACACCACAATCATTGAGATAACAACCTCAATTGAATAAAAAACACCACCAGATCAAGAAACCCCCAAAATCTTCTCGAAACCCTAGAAACCCTAAAAGATATCAAGAACAACCGGAGATCAAAGTCGTGTCTCCGATACCAGGTAAAAACTTTTGAACTTATCACAAATCACAACCACAACACTAAAAATTCACCCAGCCAACCACTCCTTGGTGAAAATCTTTTATTACTTATAATTCAAGAAGATGAGTCCACAACTGTGTGCTCACCAAACAATACAAGAGAAAGAGATAGTCCCCTTAACAAGATGTTATCTATCACACTACAATAAATCAAATACAAAGAACCTCACTACAAACACTCACAACTAACACTAACTATACCAGACCAGATGATCACAAGAGAACAAGAGAATCAGACTTGTTAACTTTGGAGAGAATGAGAGAAAAGTGATGAATGATTGATTGACCAAACCCTAGATCTGGATAAGTGCTTATACCCCACTTTATTCCTTGTAGTTTAGAGAACCTGTGAAACACAAACCAAATATGCAAAATAGATAGAAAAATGTCAGCATTAGTCCCTCAACTTACACAAGACATAAGCTTGTACATAACACCATATTTCAAAGCTTGTACATAACACCATATTTCAATAAGAAAACTACATTAAGACAATAATAATCCAACTTTATAAAATGATTTAGGTGGTTTTATGCATTTGAATCCGTCAGATTACTTTTGACCCCTTCCCTTTTAATTTAAAGACTAAAATACGTCGTTCGTCCCTAATCTTGTACACACGCATCACGATTGGACAAAAGTTGGCCTTTTCATCGTGAGAGGTCCAAAATATGGGTTTTTAATGTCAAACAAGTCCCTTGACAACTAATGCCAAAGTCAATGTCTGATTTTTTATTATGTAGTTGAGGGTATTTTAGTCCATACACATTTATACTTTGTCTTCAAGAGTGTAAACCCAAATCTAATGCAGCATCAACAAATATTTACAAGCTTGTAATCGGCAGCATACAATGAAACAAATATTCTTGAAACAAAACAATATACATACATGATGAATTAATTATGAAGAATTCAACTTAAACATGATAAACATCAAAACTAAAACTCTATAGCAGCCACCACAACTAGCTACGACCCGTAACCACTGATCTCACTATGATTATGACAATCTATTTTAGACAAGCTTAATTCACCAAACATCCCTTAATATGGTTAAAATGTTTGGGAACCTGAACATATCTTTTCTTAACTTCTGATAGGTTTCTACTAAATCATATCTTTACTGTTCATGAAACTAGACTTAATACAGATGTTTATGTTTTTAGAAATTGCGTTACAGGCAATGATTTGGCTATATTTAGTTGTAGCTTCTTATCATGGCGTTTTTATTTTAAAGATTGATTCGAGTCAGCGTTTTTATTTTAAAGATTGTTTCGAGTATGTTGTAGTTATCATTTTCTTTTCTTTTTGTGCATACTATACTATATCTTTGTATTATTGTATATATGAATCCGTTTATGTTAATAAAATATTTTTGTTATATAAGAAAACAGGCATATATGTCGGTGAAGATATGGTTATCCACTTCAATGGTCGAAAAAATCTGATTCCGGTTCTGTTTGGAATGTATCTTCTGATCTTCCATCTTCATTTACAAGTTATTCTGCTTCTTGTTTGAACTCTCATGATTGTGGGGTTTTACAACCTAATATTGGAGGAAATTCTGGTTCTAGTTTAAGCACGTGTTCTCAGTGCACATCTTGGACTCCTAATATTCCAGATACATGTCTAAGCTTACCTCAGTGTGGATATCATCAACCAAATAGTGGAGTTATCGTCTCATGTTTAAACTACTTCATAGACACAGGATCTTTATACCGCTTTCAATACTGTGTAGGGAAACTTTCATATGCATCCAAAGTTCGTGGTGGACATGCACTACTGCTAAATCAGATCCACCTAATGAAGTGATCGATAGAGCCTTGTATTTTTTGCATAACGGGTTTGGTAGTTATGATGTGGTTAAAAAATATTTGTGAGGATTTTGCTTTGTATTGCACAACAGGTCTCGTGATTCGTGGCAAGGCTACTACTGGAAGCAGTGGCCAAGTAAAGTTTCAAGCTTGTAAATATTTGTTGATGTTGCATTAGATTTGGGTTCACATTCTTGAAGACAAAGTATAAATGTGTATTAAAATACCCTTGACTACATAACAAAAATCAGACATTGACTTTGGCATTAGTGGTCAAGGGACTTTGTTTGGCATTAAAAACCCATATTTTGGACCTCTCACGATGAAAAGGCCAACTTTTGTCCAATCGTGATGCGTGTGTACAAGATTAGGGACGAACGTTGTATTTTAGTCTAATTTAAACCTTTTTGCTTAGTCTACCTGACTTGTCATTGAAGAAACATAACCACGATCGACCCGTTTACAGTTACAATACAAGTATATGGTCAGAAAGCATCACCTCAACTCTGATGCAATCTACATGACTCATTCAATCTATTCAATTCCCAATTGTTTTTATTTCAGTCATTGTGGTATCACTCTTATGGCCTTCAAATCAATCCTAATATACGGTGAAGCTTACTTGAAGCTTGGCAAAATGACTAGTGATGGTGGCTCACAATTGGAGGATATGTGGGTGCCGAGCACTTCCAATTTACTCCAGCTTCTCATTTCAATACGGGACGTTTTCTTGAACAGTGACCGTTTACTCATCGAGCCTACTTCACTTCTGAAGAAGGCCATACGCATGCAACCATGCACCAATGTTTTCCTTGTTCTATAATAAAAACATGGTTACTTTTATCGATGGTATATAGTATATACCATCAAAAACCCACCTATGGTAAGGAGATTGTGTGTGTATGTGCGCGTGCGTGTGAGCGAGCGTGTGTGATTATTCCAATGTAGTAACAACTAACTAATGTTGCATGCATGCATATGCAGCGCTTTTAAGATCTCGTGGTTGTGCATTTTTTGACTCGTGTACGTGAGATCTTAATGGCATGCAAGTCTAGATGGAAGGAGGTTTTCTTGGGAGCGGGAAGGAGGAGATGTGCTCAATTAAATTTTAAGAAGGATGTTTGGGTAAAAGGGATTTTTCACCATGGTAAAATCATTTTAAGAAGGATGTTGCCAAATGCATCCAAGCCTTAATAGATGCATTTGTCAAAATTGGGACAAAGGATGCTCAAGATTTCCTTCCCTTATTGGTGAGCAATATCTTCTTATTATGATTAGGATTATTGGCAATTAGTCTCGGTTAACCCTCGAACTTAACCTTATAATTTTGGTGTGGATCCAATCCTTTTACTGTATGAGTCCAGTACTCTATTGGGTTGGGTATTGGGTCAGAATGGGTTTGAGTCGAAACCTGCCCTGTTTGGTTTACTTTAAAACACATTTTTAATATATTTTTTATTTCTAAGAAAAATTAATTGTCCAGCCATTTATTATGATTGATTCAGAAACATTAAAATTAGACATTTGGCGACTTTGACCCCAGTTGACCTCCTTGACTCATTTGACGCTACTCCTTTCTGCAAAATTTGACACATACTAAGTCATGTTGCCATCTGTTAAATAGGTTGAAGATGCGACAGAGGAGGCGGCACTATCCACTTTACCCGAACCAATTGGTAAGGGATCAAGAACTTTCTTTTTTGTTCAAACTAGATATTTGTTTTCAACCCATAAATGAGCTGATGTAGGTCATGCCTCTCCTTTTTTTTATCTAGTTTCTACATTAGAAAATATCAGTTTAGCTAGGTTTGTGTAGAGACCAACATTTCAAGTTTTGCTAGGTTTTTGGGTTAGTTTTTTTACTAAGCAAATCTGTTATCTAAAGAAACTCATCCACTAATAGGAATATAGTGTGTAAGTTTAGCTACGTAACCTGCGTTTGTGTCCAAAGTCACTTGAAACGTTGGTCTGTAAGTTTGCTGTTCCCACAAATGAAATGTGGGTACTCTTTCTATATAGACAAAGTTTTAAAGGAACAAAAAACCAATCTGTTTTGCTGCGTTACTCAAGTGGCTAACAACTTTGCATCTTTGATTAATAGTGTCAGAAGTTAATTCTATTGAGGACTCGTGTGCCAGCACTTCTGGGGCATCCGGGCATCCGGTGGACGAAGCAAGAAATTCGACGGATTGGAGATGGGCCATAATTGTTTGAGGTATATATTCTCTAGTCTCTAATGAAACAGGACTAATAGTAATGATCCGATATCATTTAATAAACCAGCGTAAGAGGGCTTAAACACTCATATACACAATGGACAAAGTGTAAACCGACCTGAATTGGTTAAAAAAATGATATTACCAAATGTTATTGAAAATAAAATACACCATGACTAGGTATGCATTAGACTAGAGGTGACAAAATCGGTTTGATCGTTAGGTCGTTGTGTTACCAGTCATATTTGGTTTGCGTCAAAGACCCGCCAGATGACGAAAATACTCTCTGATATAACTTTTCAAAAAAACAACAGTTTTAACTTATAACAAGTTTGTGAGCATGTAATCTCGATTCATTGCTCCATTTCGAAGACACAGAAACATAAAGGACCAAAGTTGCTCGTTGTAAACTTAATAATCAAATAGCGGTTATGTTAGTTAGTTATTTCTAGTAGTTAG
The DNA here is from genome assembly GCA_910596185.1 of Chrysanthemum makinoi. Taxonomy (NCBI): domain Eukaryota; kingdom Viridiplantae; phylum Streptophyta; class Magnoliopsida; order Asterales; family Asteraceae; genus Chrysanthemum; species Chrysanthemum makinoi. The sequence continues at coordinate 282,143,717 of OU343225.1, read as the reverse complement.
TTATGGCGGTTAAAAACCGAACCATTGTGTCGTTTGGCTCATGTCCATTCGATGCCTATATATACTTGACAATATGTATCATGTAAATAGTTTTAGACGATTAATAAAAGTTATCTAGTTTTTACTTTGCAATTTCATATATCGACTCTACTCATATATGGGACCAACATTTGGCATCAAGAGCCTCACGCTCGCTACAACAAAACATCAATTCATTTCCAGAAACTTTCATTTTAGCGAGACCAAAAGAAACCAAAGACGAAACAACACGCTGAAACTCTTGTTTCAGAAGAAAAGAACGCGACATATATATCAGATATACGTTGCCTAGATAACTTTAGACGCAAGGAAAGTAGTGCACGACCGTACTTGTGTAGAAATTGCATTCGACAAGGCACCAAACGAAGTGGTGACTTGAAGGTTTGTGTTGGCTTGATCCTGAACGCGACAAGAACAAAGCAAAGAAAACTTTGTTACAAAACTTGTTGGCATTCAATATCATACAGCGAAACCAAGGCCTCTTTGTCGCGGACAAAGGTGGAGAAGAAGACGTACGTTGGACAAAAAAGGGACATTGCTTGGATTGAAGAGAAGGGTATACCGAATAAGAAAACAATCGAAGATTGTTTTGGAATAACGCTCGCAATACAAAAAGGACAACAACAGGAGCATTTTAGTCACTTGCTCGCAAGGATACCGTGGGTATTTCTGTAGGTTGTTGTAGATACGGTGTGGAACAAAGAAGAAGTGGTATTGTGGAATGCGGACAAGCAACGAGGGCAACAAGGACATAAGCATACGCTTTCACTTGTTGACATACTACCGTTGAGTAGTAGAACAAAGACAAGCAATTCACTTGGTTTTTTTGAAAGAAAATGCTGAGGGTATTTTTGTTGGGCTTGAGAGTCCACATAGATTTGAAAACTAGAAAATAACAAGGACAACAACTTGTTGTTTGCAAAGAACTTGCGAGTTCCTTTGAAATAAATTCGAGACAAATCAACTTGTCTAAGGATTAATCGGTTTCAAATCGACAACAAAGAAAAAGAAGTCAAGCAATTTGTTTGTTTCTTTTATAAATTACCGAGAGTAATTTTGAAACACTTTTGTGTTTATCCGAGACTTGAAGACAAAGAATAACGAAAACTTTGAAAGTTTACCGAGAACTTTTAGAAGTTTTGGCAAGATTAGCCGAGATAAAGAAATCAAAAGCATAATTTGTTTTTGCAAGTCAACACAAAAGGAAAGACAACGTGGTACGCGGAGTGGTATATTTTGAAGAAAGCAAGTCGACAACATCAATAAGGGTGTACCGATTGTTTTGGACACAAGAACGAGGGAAAAGGAAAACACAGCTGGTATATTCTAGTACCGACAAGAAGGGAATACGCGTGTGACAAACACACAAGGTCACAAAATCTCAAACTTTTGGATTTCCTTTCATATTTATAGTATAGATACTTAGTTTATACTATTAGAAATCTATAGTTCCATATTAGGATTCCCGGATAACTATTTCTGTTCCCGTAGTATTAAGTGATACCACTAGTTAGAAATTCCCATACGAATTACAAAGTGAAGATCATAAGCACTATCAAAATGCCCGGTGCCGATGCGAGTGGCAGTAACACTGCACCAAAACCCGTAACCCATATGACACAGTATCAATGCCCTAAACTCAAAACCACAAACTACACAGTTTGGACTATACAAATTAAGGTGATACTAGAAGCACAAGGTTTATGGGAAGCAATAGAACCTAAGGAAAACACGCAAGTAGATGATAAGAAGGATAAGGCAACAACCGCCTTCTTATATCAAGCATTGACCGAAGATGTGATCTTACAAGTAGCAAGTTGCAAAACAGCAAAGGAATTATGGGATTCATTGAAAAAGAGACACGTTGGAGAAGAAAAAGTGCAACAAGCACGGTTACAATCACTGACGATTGGATTTCAGACCCTTCAGATGGAGGAGGATGAAACGGTGGATGTATTTACAGCCAAATTAAACGGCTACGCCACGAAGGCTAAAGAATTAGGAAAAGCGTTGGATGAATCACTTTTAGTACGAAAACTATTAGATTCCACACCAGATAGGTTCATTCAAATAGTAGCATCCATAGAACAGACGAATGATCTCGATGACATTACGTTAGATGAGATCGCTGGAAAACTTAAGGCATTCGAGGAGAGAATAAAACTCCGAAAGGGAGGACAAGTAGAAAGCCAGGACAACTTATTATTCGCACAAGGCGAACACTCTAAGAAAGGAAAACGTTTTTACAAATGCGGTGGTAAATCAAACCACTCACGAGGAAACTGGCAGAATAAGGGAAATAGAAACAACTCGAATGGAGGAAACTCATCCCACATAGATAAATCAAATAAGAATAAAGGTGAGTGGGATAAGAAGAACTTGAAATGTTTCAACTGCGGGAAACCCGGACATTTCAAGAAAAAATGTAGAAGTCCACCAACAACCCAAGAACAATCAAACCTTATCTTAGAAGACGATGAACCATCATTACTAATGGCAACACATGAAACTGAAGAAGTCTTGTTAAACGAAGAACAAGTACACCCCCGAAAATATGCTACAACAGATGCTAGCATATGGTATTTAGATAGTGGTGCAAGTAACCATATGACGTTCACCAAAGGCCATTTTAAGGATATTAACGAAAACATCACTGGACGCGTTCGTTTTGGAGATGGATCGTATGTAGAGATAAAGGGTAGAGGTTCAATATTATTAGGATGTAGAAACCTACAACAGAAGATTATTTCAGATGTTAACTACATTCCAAACCTCAAGAGCAACATACTTAGTCTAGGACAACTTACAGAAATAGGTTGCAAGATCATCATGGATGGAAACTTACTGACTTTGTATGATAATAACAAGAAGTTGTTGATGAAAGTAGAACGATCTAAGAATCGACTTTACAGTATTAGATTACATATAGTAGCAGCTATATGTCTCTTAGCAAACGTAGATGACCAAGCATGGTTATGGCATGCTAGATTAGGTCACCTGAACTTTGACGCAATAGACAAGATGACAAGGAAAGGTCTAGTTGATGGAATACCGAGAATAAATCATGCAGGACAAATCTGTGATGCATGTTTATTAGGAAAACACATCAGAACACCATTTCCAAACCAAGCTAAATTCAGATCAAAGAACCCGTTGGACTTAGTATATGGAGATCTTTGTGGTCCTATAAGTCCAGCAACACACTCCGGAAAGAAGCTCATCTTCTTATTAGTAGATGACTGCAAACGTTTCATGTGGGCTTACTTTCTAAACTCGAAAGATCAAGCATTTAGCACATTCAAGGAATTTAGACAGCAGATTGAATCAAAGTTGAATTTGAAAATAAAGATGCTAAGAACTGATAGAGGAGGTGAATTTACATCACATGAATTCACCAAATACTGTAAGGAAAGTGGAATAGAGAGACAATTGACATCACCATACTCACTGCAGCAGAATGGTGTAGTAGAAAGGAGAAATAGAACAGTGTTATCAATGACTAGGAGTATGATGAAAGCAATGAAGTTACCCTTAACTTTTTGGGCGGAAGCAGTCAGGCACGCCATTTACATACTCAACAGGGTACCAACGAAAGCCCTGGAAGATAAAACACCATATGAAGCCCTCTACAACGTAAAACCAGACCTAGAATACCTAAGAATATTCGGATGCACAGCTTATGCTAAGGTAACGATACCTCACTTGAAGAAGCTGGATGATAGAAGCATTCCAATGATTTACTTAGGAGTTGAAGAAGGATCAAAAGCATGTAGGCTATATGATCCAGTAGGAAAGAAGAAACATGTTAGTAGGGATGTAAAGTTTATGGAAACGAAACCATGGGATTGGAATAATAATGAAGAGGATACAAGTACTGAGGATACGTTTTGGACTAGTTTTGTAATAGATGGAGTTGACTATGATAATCCTACACCAGTCAACATGAAACACTGATAAACACGTATAAGAACAAGAACCTACACCAGATCCACCCTCACCAATCACACCACCATCATACACTTACAACCCTAACTCAGAAGATGAAGAAGGAGCTACTATAAGTTCATTCGAAAGCTCAGATCCTAGATTTGATCATAGACCTATACAAGGTTTAAAGAATATTAAGGAAATCTACCAAACTGCACGTGAAGTAGAAGCACCAAGCTTATTCTTCACAGAAGAAGAACCCCGTAATTACAAGGAAGCATCAAAAGATGAGAAGTGGATTGAGGCCATGGAAATTGAATTAGATTCAATCAACAAAAATAACACATGGACCCTTACCACATTGCCCGAAAATCAGAAGGAAATAGGACTCAAATGGGTTTATAAAACCAAGAGAGATGCACAAGGAAGGATCATAAAGTATAAAGCAAGATTAGTAGCAAAAGGTTATGTACAAGAACAGGGAATAGACTTCGATGAGGTGTTTGCACCAGTTGCTAGGATAGAGACAATTCGATTGATATTAGCACTAGCAGCATATCATGGATGGCAAGTACACCACTTAGATGTAAAATCAGCATTTTTACATGGAGAATTGAAGGAAGAAGTCTATGTTACACAACCTGAAGGTTTCATTCAACAAGGAAACCTAGGAAAAGTCTAAAAGCTAACTAAAGCTTTGTATGGCTTAAGACAAGCACCTAGAGCTTGGAACGTGAAGCTTGACCAAACATTAAAGTCATTAGACTTTAAGAAATGTAATCTCGAACAAGCAGTCTATACAAAGAGAAGCAAGACTTCTACACTTATCATTGGAGTATATGTAGATGATTTGATAATCACGGGGCACTCCAAAGAAGGAATTAGACTTGTTCAAATCCCAGATGGAAGATAAATTTGAAATGAGCGACTTAGGGTTGCTAGCATATTACCTTGGGATAGAAGTTACACAGACAGGAGGAGAGATTACGATCAAGCAAACTGGATACATTAACAAGATCTTAAAAGAGACAAGCATGACTGTTAGCCTTAATAGTTTTTATTAGAAGTGATGGTCATTCACATTTAGGAACTTTGTAACGTGTGTTAGATATCGTGATAGAATAGTAAACGGGCTCGTGGATTGGGCTAAGCTAATTGGTTAAACGTTAGGGTATGTTAGCCGTTTGTATGCTCATATATCCCAAGCCCAATCCAAGTCCAACGAAGCCCATAGGAAAGCCTTTTAGGTTTTCATGTATTCCACCTATAAATACCCCTCAAATGGTCATTTGAGGGGTGTGCTTGAAAGTGTGTGTGTGTGTGTTTCTCCTTTGAAATAAACTCATATTGTTTCATCCTCTCTCACAAATACACGGTTTGTATAAACATCAAGTCACCATCTTTCTCATCTTATTTCTAAGCTTTGTTTGTGTTTTTGTTTCACGTTTTATACGCGTAACTTGGGTAACGTGTGTTGGGTTTGCTTGGTAAAGTGATAAGGTTGATAAAAGTAAGGTCTTACAATTGGTATCAATAGCCTAACAATGGTTTAGGAGTGTTTGTGTTTGATTTGAAGGGTACGAGTAAAGCTTCGGTATTCAAAAGTGAAATTGCTTAAACTTTACTTTTTGCACTTTAATCTTCAAGATTCTTATGGTTTGAGGTTATTATAGTGTTAAGGAGTCTAGTTTTTGGAAAAAGTTTGAAGCTTTATACATTTTACATCGTTTTTAAACTCGTGTTTTTGAAGGTGTACGTTTCTACTCGTAACTTTTCTAAACACTTTGGGTGAAAAAGGTCAACATTTTGGGTTATTCGGGAGTTTTTAGGCTATCTGTGCAAGTGAAATGGTTGAATCACTGGAAATTTTACGCGTAGGGTCAAAACCCTAGTTCTACGCTTAAGAAAGTCAAAACCCTTTTTCTACGCGTAAGTTCCTACGCATAACTTTTTGGCTAAGAATCTTCGAGCATCAAAGGTTACTCAGTGCTTCCCTCACTTGGATAAGTGTGTGGAACACTTCGACTTGTGGATATCCCTTTGTTAGATATTGGATTTCACAAACACTCTAAACCATGATCAAAGTAGGCGTATAAGAATGTTAGAGAGAGAGAGTTCTAGTGAGAGAAAGGAAGAGAGTTGGGAACTATAGTGAGAGAAAGAAAATATTATTATGAGCTCCAACTCTCTACCTTGGGAGGTAGAGAGTATTTATAGTCTTACATAAAATTCCACACAACGGGCTGTGGATCAGGCATACAGTGGGTAAAGACCCGTCCGTCCTCCACGGTGTTACTTAACAAAATACTACTTAACATAAAAATAACTATGACTACGAGCTTTCTAACGATTACATATACTTGAGGTGACCGACTCTTTAATACCTGGAATTTCTAATTCCTAACAATCTCCCCCTAAGGGAGGTCACCTCAAACATATACTAAAATTACATTGAATACAAACAGATATGACATTGACAATTGTTCTTGTATTCTTGATGTAGTACTTTGCTCTAAAGCTCGTAGTCATTGATTCTTCTCATTGCATGTTTGGTTACTCTAGGAGGAGGTCTTTTACGATCCACGCGATAATAAATTGAGCCAGCTTTGAGATCATCAGCTAATGAAAATCTCTGAGACATTCCATTGTGGTGTGGTGTTCTATGTGATGTTGTGACATTCGGACCGACATGCTCACAATCTGGATCATGATATCTTCTCATCAGAGTAGCGGAAGCTTTAGTTGATTCATGATATTGGCAGCCGCGTAGCAGAAGCATGGAGTGAAAATATCAGAGTCATTGATGCACTAATCATGATTTCTTTTGAGATGAATGTGTTAGGTGAGCATGCGGCTATGGATTGACCGCTTCATTCTGATCAGCTGCAAACGTCGGGGTGTACCTGCATAAGACAGTTAGCAATAAAGCGCACAAAAGTGTCTTTGATCACTTTCGATGAATTGAGGTACATGGCCCACGGTTCCCCGTTGATCAGTACAAGTACTGCCTGTGATCAGGTATAATTCTGAAGAATTTCCTTGACAGGGTTTCGCAGCTGCTCTAGCTGTTCTCAAACCGGAACGTCTCAAAGAAGACAACACGGAGTGAGTGAACCAGCGAATTTACGTCCACTGATTGATGAAAAGAGATTTGAAAAACAATCGTGTATTGCTCAATAGAAATTGTTTTTGCAATATAACGAAGGTTTTAATGAAAATCAATTATCAATCATAAAACACCTTTTGATTTGAAAAATTAGTACACGGTCGACGTGCTAATGAAAAGAGTTTTAAAGCACAAAGACCGGTTTTTCAAAGGTATCCGTCAATCCATAACCTGAACCAGGATTGATTCAAAAGATTGAATCGCCCCATTGTTTTTGTTCAGTTGTCACATGGTTGATCTGTATAATAGATCTCACATGCCACCTACCAGGAGCTTGTTTGATGTTGGCTCAGAAGGCTTTCCATCTTCACAGTGAATATGTAAACACATCACTCAGATGTTCTGGCAATACCACAAGGATAATGCGTAGGACTCAAGATTTGATCTCTCTTTCCACATTGTGTGAAACAGAGAGTCTTCATTGAAAGTGTCCTAATGAGATTTATTGATGATCTCGTGGCACTAGACTCAATTTGTGCATATTTGGATCCTATATCGGAGACTAGGGAGAGGGTCTCCTCTTTCAATATCAACAATCTCTAAGAGAAAGTCGATAGATAATGTCGGTTCCCCGTGAGAATGAAACAAGTCCTTTTAAGAGGAACTTGAGTGGTTTGGAAAGTTGAAGTGCAGTGCGTCACTGGGTCCATGACGTCTTGTCTTCAATACCGATGTTACCATCAGTAGCATATGAATTGAACCCGGTTTCTGCCCTAAGGTTGAATAAATGGAGGGCTATTTGTTTTCACCCTTTTCTCATTCAATTCTTTTTAATTCTTCAAACCCTTCAGTGCTTACCGAGACTTCATAGCTAGAACCTTGTTGGGTTTATTCCAGTACTAGCTCAGTCTCAGTCCGCACTCTTCCCATATCTCATTTTTCTCCTTTTATCATCATACCTAAGAACTCTACACTAACTAGTGGATAGTCCCTGGGTAGATCCCTCCGGTTCTGGCGGATCATGGGAACACATACCTAACCTTATCGTCCTTATATCACCATACATAATGTAAAGTTGGTCGGTCTTTTGGTATTGTTCATCTGCCATAGGAACCAATTGAAAACATTTGAAAATCAATCCAGATACTTATGATATTTTATCAAAGCATTTTGTACCTGAATTGTTTTTGATATTTTTAGAATAAGAACCCCTCAACATGTGCATCAAATGTTTGAAATCGTTTTGCACACGGAGGCAAGAGGAAGAAATTACTTCTTTGATTACCATTTTTCTAAAAGATATCAACATCACTTCCCTAACTAAGACAAGTAGATAAAGCATTTTGGGAAGGATGATGTTTTCATAAGTTTTGCTCCCCCTCAATATGTGCCTCAAGATTTGAAAAGAGTTTTGCACATACTAGAGGGAACCTGCACATTGAGATAAGTGATCACGTTTCAAATCATAGGTTTAAGATAGATGCTCCCCCTCAACATGTGCATGGAAAATTTGAAATCGTTTGTCACATGTGGGAAGTATAGCATGTACATCCTTCTAAAACCATTTACCGAATTATCAGTTTAAATCCAATTTAAATCACATTCTCCCCTGATCACAATTATCAAATCATTTGAGATTTGTGATCTCTTATAGATTTAAATTGATTTTGAAAGCTTTTAAGGAGAATTGTGACTTGATTATGAAAGCGTTTTAACTGATAAGGATCGGATGTTAAAACTTTAAACTCCATTGATAAAAATGCATGTATATCTTTGAAAACAATTGAATGCCAAATAACTTTTTAATTTAATTGAAATCATTCTCCCCCTCAATCAATGACATAGGTTGTTGATTGAGAGATTGATATTCTGACAAATAAGTCCAGATGATTATCAAAAATAGAGACTGATTTATTTTTCAAAGCAGTTGTTTTAGCAGATAATGTTTATAGAATCAGAGCATGATTTGGTTGATAAGGGCTTTGATGAACGTTCAAACAAATTCTCAAATCTTGAAAAACACGAAAAAGCATGGCTCTGTTCTTTCTTTGAAAAGCGGGTTACTGCCTGAAATGACAATAAGCCATTGTTTTACTTTCTCTCATTTTTTTATATGAAAATTCGAACAACATCTAAAGTCCCGTGTCATTCTTTGAATGACAGCATCAAGAGCGTAGATATTATCGAACCGAAAAAAAAAACAAATTTTTTTTTTTTTTTTTTTAATTTTTCAAATTTTTATGGATTTTGAAAATTTTATATTGTTCTTTTGATTTTCGAATAGATATATACAAGAGATAGATGAAGATAGACCTTTACTCCTCGTCTTCCTCCTGAAGACGTTTGAGTGTTTCTGGTTGAAGGCTTTTCATGCCCAGTCGTGGAAGAATAAACTCAAAGCGTTCTCTTGGAAGAGCTTTGGTGAAGATGTCTGCTAACTGATATTCAGACCTCACAAAATAGAGTTCCACCACACCTTTTTCCACTTGTTCCCTGATGAAATGATGTCGAATGTCGATATGCTTTGCTCTTGAGTGTTGAACGTTGTTGCATGATAGAGCAATAGCACTTTTATTATCACAGTACAGAGGGATTTTGTTGAATTCAAAGCCATAGTCAGATAATTGAGATCTCATCCATAAGATTTGAGCACAACAAGATGACATGGCTATGTATTCAGCCTCTGTAGAGGAAATAGAAGTACTCATTTGCTTCTTTGACGACCTGCTCACTAGCTTATCACCCAAAAACTGAGCACCTCCAGCGTACTTCGACGTAGTATCTTGACAACTGCATGATCAGCATCTGCATAGGCCGTTAGTGAAATACCGGTGTCTTTGGGTACCATAGTCCCATATTGATGGTTCCTTGGAGATACCGAAAGACCCGTTTAACAGCTTCAAGGTGCTTTTTAGTAGGCTTAGCCTGGTATCTAGCACACATGCAAACAGAGAACAAGATGTCTGGTCTACTGGCTGTGAGGTACATCAGGGATCCAATCATACTTCGATATTTTGTTTGGTCAATCATGATTCCTGAGTGGTCCTCATCTAGTTTGGTTCGATCAATCATGGGGGTGTCAACAAGGTCACTTGAATCAAATCCAAATTTCTTTAAGATCTCTGTTGCATATTTAGATTGATTTATGAAAATGCCTCCGGGACTTTGTGAAATTTGTAATCCCAAGAAAAATGACATTTGTCCCATCATTGACATTTGAAATTTTGAACTCATTTCATTAGAAAAACGATCACATTCCATTGGATCAGTCGAGGCAAAAATAATATCATCAACATAAATTTGAACATGAATTAAATGTTTGGCTGACTTCCTGGTGAACAATGTTGGATCAACTGCTCCTTTGCTAAATCCTGTTGATAGAAGAAACTTTGACAGTGTATCATACCATGCCCTTGGAGCTTGTTTTAAACCGTAGAGGGCCTTCTTCAAACGATAAACGTGAGTAGGATGCTCTTGATTTACAAATCCTTCAGGTTGGCTGACGTAGACGACTTCTTTAAGGTCTCCGTTCAGAAATGCCGTCTTCACATCCATCTGATAGACTACCATGTTCTTACTAGCAGCATTAGCCAGAAAGATTCTGATTGCCTCGATTCGAGCAACTGGAGAAAAAGATTCTTCAAAGTCAATACCCTCCTCTTGACGGTATCCTTTAGCAACTAATCGAGCCTTGTTCTTCAACACATCACCATGCTCATCAAGTTTCACTTTGAAGATCCATTTTAGAGCAATAATCATAGCACAATCTGGAGCAGGTACTAACTCCCATACATCTAGTCGATCGAACTCATGAATTTCATCTTGCATAGCATTGAACCAGCTATCTTCATTCATGGCGGTTTTAACATCTTTTGGTTCGATCTTAGAGAGTACGGAGTTGAAGAAGCACCATAAGGCATCGGTTGCAAGTTGTTTCCGTGTGGATACTGGACGAGAGGGATTTCCAATGATGTTGTCTAATGGATGATCGTGAGTCCATTTTCTGAGGTGTTCATGTGGTAGTTGTTGAGGGACTGAAGTAGCGGAGTTGATGTCTCCTGACGAAGATGGTTCTGATGAAGATTCAGGAGCAAATATGTTTTCAAATGGAGCATCTTCGAGAGTAGCAAAGGGATTAACTTCATCATTGATGCCAGAAACAGTTCCATGATGTATATTTGAAGAATGATGATTTGTTGATGAGACTGAAGGATCAGTAGCAGGTGCTTCTTGACTTAAAGATATTGAGACTGAGGGATTGACTTCATTCACTGGAATATGAGCAGCCTCTGTTGTAGGGATCAACACCTCATTAGTACTCGGATCATAAAGTTCATCAAACATAGGATCAAACAATTTCTTTAAATCATCTTCAGATGGAGGTACATATGGAGTTTCTTGAGAAGAGTTTGGAACAAGGGATGAACCAATTGGACTTTTTTGAAGTGCGGGTCCAGAACTGAATTGTTCAGGAGCCGTTTGACCGGTCCGCTCATCAAACGTAACGTGAATTGTTTCCATGATGTTTCGGGTTCTTTTGTTGTAGATTCGGTATCCCTTTTGTTTGGTGCATACCCTACAAATACTCCAATGTCTGCTTTAGCTCTAAGTTTGCCTAAGTCTTGACCCTCATTAGTTGGATAGCACAATGCTCCAAACACACGAAGGAAAGAGAGATTAGGTTTTCTGTTGTGGACAAGTTCATAAGGTGTCTTTCCATGACAGTGTGAATCAGGGAACGATTTTGTGTGTAGCATGCAGTGGCAATAGCTTCAGCCCAGAGAAACATTGGAACTTTTGAGTAAATCAGCATTGTTCTAGCGGCTTCTACAAGAGTTCGATTTCGCCTTTCAACTACACCGTTCTGTTGAGGAGTTCGTGGAACACTTCTTTGATGGCTGATTCCAATGCTTTCATAAAATTCACTAAGTTGTTTGTTAACAAACTCAGTTCCATTGTCTGTCCGGATAATTCTGACGGTTTTGTTAAGTCGAACCTGCAGCTGTTTGATGAGTTTGATGATGATATCAGGAGTTTCATCCTTTGTCCTTAAGAACTTGACCCAGGTGAATCTAGAGTAATCATCAACTATAACTAACACATATATCTTCCCAAAGATATTCTGCACTCTCATTGGTCCACATAAATCCATATGAATTGTATGAAGAACTTCTGTGACAGAGTTAGTAGGTTTGGGTTTATGGGCATACTTCTTGCTTTTTCCCAATTGACATGATGAACAAAGATGATCCTTTTCATACTTTAGTCGAGGTAAACCTACAACTAAGTCCTTTCTGGAGAGATCATTGATGGTGCCGAAGTTCAAGTGATTGAGACGTCGATGCCATAACCATGACTTTGTTTTTGAAGCCTTTGACAGCAAGCAAATTGGAGAAGACTTCATCATATCTTCTATAGAGATGGTGTAAAGATTTGAACCACGAGTTCCTCTTAAAAGTTCCTTACCATCAAGTTCTCTAACAAAACAAGTATGTTTTCTGAAGGCTACTTCTAGATCAGAGTCACAGAATTGACCGACAGAGAACAGATTATGACCAAGACCTTCCACATAGTATACTCTAGAGATAACACTATCACCAACAACATAATCACCATAACCCATAATTGCACCGAAATGATCATTACCGAATCTATCTGTCCCGATGAATTTGCTCACGAAGTTCATGAGCCGTGACCGGTCTCAGTCATATGCTTGGAACAGCCTGAGTCCAGGTACCACAGAACCATTTGAACGATCTGCAGTTGAACACAGACAAGAATGGATAACTGGATAATTGGGATCCCCATGCAAGAATGGGTTCCACTTGGTTAGTAACAGTAATTGGAACACCACATCAGAAATAGAAACATCCATATCAGAAGTAGAAGCAATGGAATCATTGGGAATAGATGCAATGCTGGGGTCTGTATTTGACCTATTCAAAGTATGTTCACTTCTTAAGGGAATAGTTCTACCAGTAGGCATCCATTTTCTAGTGGGCATAATCTTAGCAGTTTGAGAACAAAACTGATTAATCTTATGGCCAAAAGGTATCCAATAATAACCTATCTTTATAAAAGTTCTTCCTGTGGGTTTCCACTGTTTTCTAACAATCTTTCGTTTTGCCTTTTTGCCTTATTTGCACGATTATTAGCATTAACAATTTTAACTGGGCATTTGACAGCATTAGACAAAGCATTCACACTACATTCATGATTAGCAAAGGAATTCAAGCAGCAAATCATTACAAGGTTTGCAAATAGTATCAGAATTCGAATTAATTACAGTAGGCCTAAGGCTAATACTAGAATCAACACGATTCGTTTATTCAACTCAAGCTTAAAGTTCCTAGATTGGTCTTCTACTTTCTTCCAATGCACATTTTAGCTTGCGAGGTCCTATCATTCCTTGTATTGTCTTGAGACTTTGACCTGCTCGCTTTAATGTCATTGATTACTCCAGTAGAGGGAATTATGGGAACATTAGTTGGTTGATCTAATTTTTGCATTCCGAACTGATGTGCAAGGATGTATTACTAGACGACACATTGGTGTATACTTTCTTTTAAAATGGGCCTGAATGGTTGAAGGCTCAGCACTAGGCATAGAACAAGGCATCACAGCTTTGCCTTTTGCACCTAAGGTTAAGGATTTGGGACATGTTGCAAATACACATTCTAGCAACTCTTGAGATCGTTTGGCCTGGAGGCAAGCAAACCTAATTTCACTATCAAGAGGTTTGTTAATGAAATCCTCTTCGACAATCTCACGGAGACATTCTAGACTGTCTTTAAGGTGAGCACAGTATTCATGAAAAGCATGTTCATTATTCCTAAGATGAGGAGAATATATTTAAACTGTCACATGTATTTGCAGTCTAAGGGTGACTTTGAGACAACATTCTTATTGAAAACAAGTGGCTGTTTCCCATTTCCCTGACTTCTCAGATTCTCAATTTCCTTTTGTAAAGACGTTATTTTCGTTGTTTTTGGTCACGGGGACTTTTATTGAATCATATAACTCTTTAAAATGTCGTTTAACTTTTTCATTTTCTTCTAGAAAACTCTCGTGTTCCTTTTGTAAGGCATCAACTAAGTTTTGAAGATGAAAAGTTTGAGAATTCTGAGAATCTAAAGGAGGAGGCATTTGGGAGCCTGTCATATTGTTCGTTTGCCCTTTAATTGAGAGATTTGGGCTTTCAACTTTCTGATCGTGTTGCACTGAGCGAATTGTTCATCACGTTTGTTAATTTGAAAAACGGCATCAAACTCTGGAGCATCTGAGGATGTCTTGATATTTGAAGTTTTGACATTTTCTTTAAGATGTTGATATTTAGTTGTAAATTAAAATGCTCAACTTCCAGTTTAGAAAAATGTTTAATCAAAATTATTCGTGGATCATCCAGGTTCAATTTTCCTTAGTCGCAATGTTTTTTCAAGCTCGAATGACCGATCATGGGAGACTTTCAGGC
>OU343225.1:282012610-282129074 GCA_910596185.1 Chrysanthemum makinoi | reverse complement strand
GAGTTTTCAATTATTATAAAAACTCTGATTCTGATTGATTTCTTAAGCAACTCATTTACCACCAAATTTTTGAAAATACCAAATATTTTTCTGAAGAATTTTAGATGGAAAAACATTAGTGTAGGAACAGCAGTCTTTTTGACGACATGCTTTCCTTGTTTTGGTTTTAGGATAAGTGCACGAAATATTTGAAAATTGGTTAGCGTAGCACTTTCCTTTCTTGAAGAGCGGGTTGCTATCTGAAATAATAGCAAGCCATTGTTTAAGCACGGGTCACAGTCTGAAATAACTGTAAGCCATTTTTTTTTTTTTTTTTTTTTTTTTTTTTTTTTTTTTTTGAGACATGTTTTGAAAAAATATGTACACATCCTGCTCGAACTTCATCTAAAGTCCCGTGCCATTATTGAATGACATTTCTAAGACCGTAGATGTTATCGATATCAGAAGACATGTCATGAGAAAAACAATATTTTTGGTATTTTTCAAATTTTCTGATTTTTATGGATTTTTGTTGGTTTTATACTTTTCTATTTTGCTTTTCGATAAATATATACAATGTTAGATATAGGATTTCACAAACACACTAAACCATAATCAAGTGGGGCGTTAACAATGTTTAGAGAGAGAAAGTTCTAGTGAGAGAAAGGAAGAGAGTTGGGAACTATATAAAACAAAGAAAAAATGGTATTGAAGCTCCAACCCTCTACCTTGGGAGGTAGAGGGTATTTATAGTTTCTTACAAACAAACGCCACCTACGGGCTGTGGATCAGGCATACAGTGGGTAAAGACCCGTCCGTCCTCGACGGTGTTACATAACTAAATACTACTAAACATAAAATAACTACGACTACGAGCTTTCTAACGATTACATATACTTGAGGTGACCGACTCTTTAATACCTGGAATTTCTAATTCCTAATAGTCTCCCCCTAAGGGAGGTCACCTCAAACACACATTAAAATTACATTGAATACAAACAGATATTACATTGAGAATGTTCTTGGATTCTTGTCCATGTTCTTTGTTCTGTAGCTCGTAGTCTTTGATTCTTCATAATTGCATGTTTGGATAATCTGAGTGGAGGTCTTTAACTGATCCACGTGATACTGAGTTTTGAGCCAGCTTTGAGATCATCAACCACATTAAATCTCTGACTCAACCTTTGTGGTGTTGGTAATTAGTGATGTTGTGACTTTTGGACCGACATGCTCACATTTTGGATCATGATTTATTCTTATCAGAGTGGCGGAAGCTTTCGTTGATTCATGATATTGGCAGCAGCGTAGCAGAAGCATGGAGTGAAAATATCAGAGTCATTGATGCACCAATCATGATTTCTTTAGATATGAATGTGTTGTGTGAGCATGCGGCTATGGATTGACCGCTCCATTCTGATCAGCTGCAAACGTCGGGGTGTACCTGCATAAGACAGTTAGCAATAAAGCGCACGAAAGTGTCTTTGATCACTTTCGATGAATTGAGGTACACGGCCCACGGTTCCCGTTGATCAGTACAAGTACTGCCTGTGATCAGGTATAATTCCGAAGAATTTCCTTGACAGGGTTTCGCAGCTGCTCTAGCCGTTCTCAAACCGGAGCCTCTCAAAGAAGACAACACGGAGTGAGTGAACCAGCGAATAGAGATTCACTGATTGATAAAAAAAATTTGAAAAACAATCGTGTATCGCTCAATAGAAATTGTTTTTGCAATACAACGAAGTTTTAGTGAAAAATCATTTATCAATCATAAACACCTTTTGATTTGAAATAATTGTACACAGTCGATGTGCTAGAGAAAAGAGTTTTTAAGCACAACGACCGGTTTTTCAAAGGTATCCGTCAATCCATTTTCTTGGACCTGGATTGATTCAATTTTGAATCGCTCCACTGATGAGGTCCATATGACACAATCAAGTCTTGGCAATACCACAAGGATAGTGCGTAGGACTCATAAGATATAATCTCACATTCCACATTGTGTGAAATAGTGAGTCTTCAAGAAATAAGTGTCCTAAAGAGATTAATTGATGATCTCGTGGCTATAGACTCAATTTGTGCATATTTGGTTCCTATGCCGGAGACTAGGGAGAGGGTCTCCTTCTTCAATACCAACTATCTCTAAGAGAAAGTCGATAGATTATGTCGGTTCCCCGTGAGAATGAAACAAGCCCTTTTAAGAGGAACTTGAGTAGCTTGGGAAGTTTAGTGCAGTGCGTCACTGGGTCCATGACGTCTTGTCTTCAATACCAGAGTTACCTTAGTAACCACCAGTAGCATATGAATTGAACCCGGTATCTGCCCTAAGGTTGAATAAATGGAGGGCTATTTCTTTTCACCCTTTTTCTCATTCAATTCTTTTTCATTCTTCAACCCTTCAGTTCCTTACCAAGACTTCATAACTAGAACCTTGTTGGGTTTATTCCAGTACTAGCTCAGTCTTAGTCAGCACTCTTCCCTTATTCTCATTTTTCTCCTTTTTTCATCTTACCTAAGGACTTCTACACTATCTAGTGGATTGTCCCTGGGTAGATCCCTCCGGTTCTGGCGGATCATGGGACCTCAACCTAACCTTATCATCCTTATATCACCATACATAAAGTAAAGTTGGTCGGTCTTTTGGTATCGTTCATCTGCCATAAGAACCAATTGAAAACCATTTGAAAATCAATCAAGATACTTGTGATATAGAATCAAAGCATTTTGTATCTTAATTGTTTTGATAATTTTAGAAATGCTCCCCCTCAACATATGCATAATATTTTAGAAATTGTTTTTGCACATGGAGGCAAGAGATCTTTGAAATCGTTAGATTGAGAATGAAAGGTCCAATCTTTTGATTAACATTTTCTAAAATGATCATCATCACTTCCCAATCAATTTGAGTAAATAAAACATTTTGAGGAAGGATGAGGTTTTCAAAAGTTTGCTCCCCCTCAATATGTGCCTCGAATTTTGAAAGAATTTTGCACATATTAGAGGGAATCTGCACTTAAAGACAATTCAGACACGTTTCAATAATTTGAGGTTTAAAATAGTTGCTCCCCCTCAACGTGTGCATGGAAAATTTGAAATTGTTTGTCACTTGCGGGGAGGCAAACATACTAATCACTTATGAAACCATCTATCGAATTATCAGTTTAAATCCAATTTGAATCGCAAATTCTCCCCCGATCACAATTATCAAAACATTTGAGATTTGTGATCTCAGTAGATTTAAATCGTTTTTGAAAGCTTTTTAAGGAGAATTGTGACTTGATTTTGAAAACGTTTTAACTGATAAGGATCGAATTTTGAGACTTTAGACTCCAAAGATTTAAACATGCTTGAATATCTTATGAAGGCAAACCATTTTTTTGAAAAAAATACACTTTATAATTAAAAATCATTCTCCCCCTCAATCAATGACATAAGTTGTTGATTGAGAGATAGATAGTTTTAACAACCGTTTAGTACAGATGATTTTCAAGAATTGAGCTCAAGTAATTTTTTCAAAGCAATTCGTTTTCATTGGATAGTGAGAATTTTGTATAGAATCAGAGCATGAGATTTGAAAAACAAGATAAAGCATGGCTCTGTTCTTTCTTTTTAACACGGGTTACTGTCTGAAATGACAATAAACCGCCATTTTTCTTCGCCTCATTTTTTTTTATATGAAAACTGTGTACATTCGATGAACATCTAAAGACCCGTGACATTCTTTGAATATCAACACAAAGTCCGTAGATGATATCGAATCGAGAAAAGCATGACAAAATGACAATATTTTTGAGGATTTTTTGAATTTTTCACATTTTCTATTTGATTTTTGAAGGTTTTGTAATTTTGTATTTTTTTTTAAATATATACAAAGAGATAGATGAAGATAGACCTTTACTCCTCGTCTTCCTCCTGAAGACGTTTGAGAGTTTCTGGTTGAAGGCTTTTCAAGCCAAGTCGTGGAAGAATAAACTCAAAACGTTCTCTTGGAAGAGCTTTGGTGAAGATGTCTGCTAACGGTATTCAGTCCTCACAAAATAGAGTTCCACCACACCTTTTTCCACTTGTTATGAAATGATGTCGAATGTCGATATGCTTTGCTCTTGAGTGTTGAACGTTGTTGCATGAGAGAGCAATAGCACTTTTATTATCATAGTATAGAGGGATTTTGTTGAATACAAAGCCATAGTCAGTTAATTGAGATCTCATCCATAGGATTTGAGCACAACAAGATGACATGGCTATGTATTCAGCCTCTGTAGAGGAAATAGAAGTACTCATTTGCTTCTTTGAAGACCAGTCACAAGCTTATCACCCAAAAACTGAGCACCTCCGGGCGTATTTCGACGAGTATCTTGACAACCTGCATGATCTGCATCTGCATATGCTGTTAGTGACATACCGGTGTCCTTCGGGTACCAAAGTCCCATGTTGGTTCCTTGGAGATACCGAAAGACCCGTTTAACCGCTTCAAGGTGCTTTTTGGTAGGCTTAGCCTGGAATCTAGCACACATGCATACAAAACGAATATCAGTCTATGGCTGTGAGGTACATCAGGGATCCGATCATGCTACGATATTTTTTTTGGTCTACCATGATCCCTGAGTGGTCCTCATCCAGTTTGTACGCTCAATCATGGGAGTGTCAACAGGGTCACTAGAATCAAATCCAAATTTCTTTAAAATCTCATTTGCATATTTAGATTGATTTATGAAAATGCCTCCGGGACTTTGTGAAATTTGTAATCCCAAGAAAATGACATTTGTCCCATCATTGACATTTGAAATTTAGAACCCATTTCATTTGAAAACGGTCACACTCATTGGGGTCATTCGAGGCAAAGATGATATCATCAACATAAATTTGAACGTGAATTAAGTGTTTGCCGACTTCCGGTGAACAATGTTGGATCAATCGCTCCTTTGTCGGCCGGTAGACGAAGAAACTTTGATAGCGTATCATACCATGCCCTTGGAGCTTGCTTTAAACCATAAAGAGCCTTCTTCAAACGATAAACGTGAGTAGGATGCTCTGGATTCACAAAGCCTTCAGGTTGGCCGACGTAGACGACTTCTTTAAGATCTCCGTTCAGAAATGCCGTCTTTACATCCATCTGATAGACTACCATGTTCTTACTTGCAGCATTAGCCAAGAATATTCTGATTGCCTCGATTCGAGCAACTAGAGCAAAAGATTCTTCAAAGTCAATACCCTCCTCTTGACGGTATCCTTTAGCAACCAATCGAGCCTTGTTCTTTAACACATCACCATGCTCATCAAGTTTCACTTTGAAGATCCATTTTAGAGCAATGATCATAGCACAATCTGGAGCAGGTACTAATTCCCATACATCAAGTCGATCAAACTCATGAATTTAACATCTTTTGGTTCGATCTTAGAGAGTACAGAGTTAAAGAAGCACCATAAGGCATCTGTTGCAAGTTGTTTCCGAGTGGATACTGGACGAGAGGGATTTCCAATGATGTTGTCTAATGGATGATCGTGAGTCCATTTTCTGAGGTATTCATGTGGCTGTTGTTGAGGGACTGAAGTAGCAGAGTCGATGTCTCTTGAAGAAGATGGTTCGATGATGATTCAGAGCAAATATGTTTTCAAATGGAGCATCTTCGGAGTAGCAAAGGGATTGACTTCATCATTGTAAATCAAAAGCATTTCCATGATGTACACTTGATGATTGCAGATTTGTTGATGAAACAGATTGGTCACAGCAGCGCTTCTTGGCTTAATGACATAGAAGTTGAAGGGTTAATTTCATTGATAGGGATAGAAGCGCCTCGTTGATTGAATTGTCATATCATTGTTACATGGCTCAAATTGTTCATCAAACATTGGATCAAACAGTTTCTTTAAATCATCTTCTGAGGGAGGTACATATGGAGTTGCTGATGAGGAGTTTGGTACAAGAGATGAACCAATGGGACTGCTTTGAAGTGCGGGTACTAAACTGGATTGTCCAGAGCCATTTGACCGTCACCATCAAACGTGACGTGAATTGTTTCCATGATATTTCGGGTTCTCTTGTTGTAGATTCGGTAACCTTTACTGTTAGGTGCATAGCCTACAAAAACTCCAATGTCCTCTTTAGCTCTCAGTTTTCCTAAATCTTGACCTTCATTAGTTGGATAACATAAAGCACCGAACACACGAAGGAATGAAAGATCGGGTTTTCTGTTGTGGACAAGTTCATATGGAGTTTTTCCATGAGCAGTGTGAATCATGGATCGATTTTGGGTGTAGCATGCAGTGGCGATGGCTTCACCCCAGAGAAACATTGGAACTTTTGAGTAAATCAGCATAGTCCTTGCGGCGTCCACAAGAGTTCGATTTCGTCTTTCAACTACACCGTTCTGTTGAGGAGTTTGAGGAACACTTCTTTGATGACTGATTCCAATACTTTCATAAAACTCACCAAGTTGTTTGTTAACAAAATCAGTTCCATTTTCTTCGGATGATTCTCGACCATTTTGTTAAGACGAACTGCTGTTTGATGAGTTTGATGATGATATCTGTAGTTTCATCCTTTGTCTTTAAGAACTTTACCCAGGTGAATCTAGAGAAATCATCAACCACAACTAACACATATTTCTTCCCAAATATATTCTGCACTCTCATGGGTCCACATAAGTCCATGCGAATTGTATGAAGAACTTCGTGGATGAGTTTGTAGGTTTGGGTTTATGGGCATACTTCTTGCTTTTTCCCAACTGGCATGCTAAACAAAGATGATCCTTTTCATACTTAAGTCTAGGTAGACCTACAACTAAGTCCTTTCTGGAGAGATCATTGATGGTGCCAAAGTTCAAGTGATTGAGACGACGATGCCATAACCATGACTTTGTTTTAGAAGCCTTTGACAAAAAGCAAATTGGAGAAGACTTCATCATGTCTTCGATAGAGATGGTGTATAGATTTGAACCACGTGAACCTCTTAAAAGTTCCTTACCATCAAGTTCTCTAACGAAACAAGTATGTTTTCTGAAGGCTACTTCTAGATCAGAATTGACCAACAGAGAACAGGTTATGACCAAGACCTTCCACATAATATACCTGGAGATAACACTTTTACCAACAACATAATCTCCATAACCCATAATTGCACCGAAATGATCATTCCCGAATCTAACTGTCCCGATGAATTTGCTTACGAAGTTCATGAGCCGCGACCGGTCTCTAGTCATATGCTTGGAAACTGAGTCCGGTACCACGAACGATTTGAACGATCTGCAATTGAACACCGACAAGAATGGATAACTGGATAATTGGGATCCCCATGCAAGAATGGGTTCCACTTGGTTAGTAATTGGAACACCCACATCGAAATAGAAGCATCCATATCGAAGTAGAAGCAATGGAATCATTGGGAATAGATGCGTCTTTGGTGTCTGTATTTGACCTATTCAAAGTATGTTCACTTCTTAAGGGAATAGTTCTACCAGTAGGCATCCATTTTCTAGTCGGCATAGTCTTAGCAGTTTGAGAACAAAACTGATTATTCTTATGGCCAAAAGGTATCCAATAATAACCTATCTTTATAAATGTTCTTCCTGTGGGTTTCCACTGTTTTCTAACAATCTTTCGTCTTTGCCTTTTAGCCTTCTTTACACGATTATTAGCATTAACAATTTTAACTGGGCATTTGACAGCATTCACACCACATTCATGAATAGAAACAGAATTCAAGCAGACATCATTACAAGGTTTGCAAATAGTATCAGAATTCGAATTAATTACAATACGCCTATGGCTAATACTAGAATCAACACGATTCGTTTTATTCAACTCAAGCTTAAAGTTCCTAGATTGGTCTTCTACTCTCTTCCAATGCACATTCTTAGCTTGCAAGGTCCTATCATTCCTTGTATTGTCTTGAGACTTTGACCTGCTCGCTTTAATGTCATTGATTACTCCTGCAGAGGGAATGGGAACATTAGTTGGTTGATCTACTTTTTGCATTCTTGAACTAGATGTGCAAGGGTCTGTACTACTAGAAGGCACATTAGTGTTTACTTTCTTAAGATTGTGATTTGAGCTATTTGCAGGCACACTAAAGTTCACTTTCTTAGCACTAACATATCCGGAATCTGAACTACTTGAAGGCACATTAGTGTTTACTTTCTTAAGGCGGGCATAGAACGGATTTCATGCTTGGCACTAGGCATAGAACAAGGCATCACAGCTTTGCCTTTTGCACCTAAGGATTTTGGACATGTTGCAATTACACATTCAAGCAGCTCTTGAGATCGTTTGGCCTGGAGGCAAGCAAACCTAATTTCTCTATCAAGAGGTTTATTAATGAAATCCTCTTCAACAATCTCACGGAGACATTCTAGACTATCCTTAAGGTGAGCACAATAGTCATGAAACGCATGTTCATTATTCCTAAGATGAGGAGGAATATATTTAACCGTCACAGTGTATTTGCAGTCTAAGGGTGACTTTGAAACAACATTCTTATTAAAAACAAGTGGCAGTTTCCCATTTTCCCGACTTCTCAGATTCTCAATTTCCTTTTGTAAAGACGTTATTTTTTCGTTGTTTTGGTCACGAGTGACTTTCATTGAATCATATAACTCTTTAAAGTGTCGTTTAACTTTTTCATTTTCTTCTAGAAAACTCTCGTTTTCCTTTTGTAAGGCATTAACTAAGTTTTGAAGATGAAAAGTTTGAGAGTACTGAGAATCTAAAGGAGGAGGCATTTGGGATCCAGACACATTGTTCTTTTCACTCTTTAACTGAGAGATTTGGGCCTTCAACTTTTTGATCGTGTTACAATGAGCTCGAATCTGTTCATCATGTTTGCTAATTTCAAAAACTGCATCAAATTTAGGAGCATCCAAGGATGTCTTGATATTTGAGGTTTTAACATTTTCTTTTAGATGTTGATATTTTAGTTGTAAATCAAAATGTTCAACTTCTAGTTTAGAAAGATGCTTTACCAAATTATCGTGATCATCCTGATCAATTTTCTCATTAAGTTTCAAATTAATCTTTTCAAGCTCAATGACCCGATCATGGGAGACTTTCGAGCAAAGATAATTCATGAAATTGAGAAGCATTAATGGAGCAATTGTAGCGTGTAAAACACATCTTGAGCAATACATTCCGAAATAAGATTCTCATTCAAGGTATGCAAGTTCTTCCTCTCAATCTCATTATATTTTAATGCTCGCTCATAGTCACTAACCTCAACTATCATTGCATCAAATTCCTTTTCCATTCCTTTAATATCTGAATCTATCCCCTTTTTAAGACTCTCAAAATGATCTTTTAGTAGTTTAAAGAAAGGCATGACCTCAGTTAGATAGCATTCTTTTGTTTGCTCAAAACCCCTTTCCCCTTCAGTTATCCCAGTGGGTGTGATCCTTTTCTTACAAGTTTTCTCAAAATCGACAAATAGTTGAAGAATAACATATTGGCTGATTAAGGTCTTGCTCTTAGTGGCAATAGTTCTAGGAACTAAATGCATTGGTTTATTTGGAGGATACACGCCGCAGCATTTTCCTAAGGGAAGGGTTTGTATCAACAAGATTTTCTGCTTTTAGCTTATCTAAATCCTTTTCCAAAACTTGTTCGTGTGTTAATAACGTTTGAGGCTTAAATTTGTTTAAGGAGATCCAGTTTTCCTTCTTGTAATCATGGGGTTTGATCGTGATGTTATTCGTTTTGCATTCAGGATCTTCTAGCTTCTTATTCATTTTCACCCTAGATGCATCATCTAATATTCTATCTTCCTCAGAGCACTCAGCGCAGCTAGGTTTCTGTCTAGGTTTAAGAATCTCATTGCCATCATAAATCTCATTGCCATCTATAATGGGAACACTATGCTTATCGCTTAAAAATCTATGCTTAGTGACCATGTGAGCAGTCTGAATGGTATTCCCTTGTATGTACAACTTATTTTCAAGCTTGTTCTTCAAAGTTTTTATATTAGAAAAATCATTCAAAAGTTTTGATTCCTTGGCATGAAATTCCTGCTTAAGCACTTTAACATTTTCTTGAAGTTCTTGTTTTTGCTTAGCAGTTTTTGAAAGCTTTTCTTGTAAGGAATTTAACTCTTGTTTTAACACTTCTTCTCTAAAATTACTTTTTCTAATAATTGTACGCATTTGGTTATCCAACTCCCGCTCACGAGTAGTTAGCTCAAACTTAGCACGTTGTTCATAAATGGCAACTCGTTCTTTATAGGCATTAAGTTCTGAGATAACGGAATCATCGAGGGCACATGCAAAGTGTATTCATCAAAATAATCATCATTGACTGCAGAGATACATCACTTATACAATCACACTTTCACTTTGTTTCACATATTGATCATATGGGACAACATTGATATTACCCATATTTTCAATATCTGACTCAATAATTTCAGTTGATTGTATTTCATTATGCATCTTTTGCACATCAACTTCATCATATAATTTTAATACCTTCGAGATGATTTTGTCTTTGGATGGTCCAGCTTGTGGTGAAGAAGAGACCTTAGGAGAGACCATTGGAGAAATGCTAGCCATGAAAATTGTGTGTGTAGTAGGTCCATCATCAACATCAGAGTCGTATGCATCACAATCAGCTACTTGAAAGGCATTCTGATGATTGTGACCTATCTCCTGAATAGGCCGCTCATCCACATCTGCATCATATGTCTTAGCATTCCCTTCAGCAAGAAACAACAGTTCCTCTTCATCCAAGGTTGCTCCATTGTCCGAGCTTGCACTAGCAACATCTTATCCCAAGTATTCAACATTCGAGGACGCGTTTTGGAGATGTGCAATTCCTTGCAATGTGTCCTCACCACCACAGCTTGTAACATTTGATGGCTTTGCTTGTCCTTGATTTCCATTCCTTCCTCGGTTTTGATTTCCTACATAGCCTCCACCGCTCCACCCTTCTCCTCGATCATCGCCTTTCTTGGTGGCTGCACCATAACCTTCCCATCTCGACGGTGGCTTGATTGTGTGGATTGGATCTGTTTGAGGTTGTTGTTGGTGTGTGGGAGAGTGTTCATGTTTTGACTGATCATGAGAGCTAGTTGATTAATGAAGTTTCCTACGATGCATCGGCATCGCCTTGTTTGAACATTGGATCGAATGAGTTTGTGAGTTCCATCACCCATGGGTATAACTTGTGAAGCTTTAGTGGTAATCCCAATGTTTGAGTAGAAGGCAGTTGAATCATTTGATGAGCTTGTCTCTCCCGGATTTGTTTTGAATTGTTCAAGAATCCTCTTTTCAAACATGGCATGTCTCTCATTCCGAAGAAGGAAGGCATAGAGTTGCTCATAGTTTGTATTCTTCAATCCTTTGGTTAGCTTCACCGAAGTGACAAACTTGTGCCATTCGGGATTCATGTTGTTCACAAACTTTGAGTTCAACTGAATGTTTAGCATAGTCATTCTGATGTTCCTCATGTCATTAACAAGCTTGTGGAATCTCACATAATACTCATAGACACTCTCATCCGGTTTCATCTTGAAGTGCTCAAATTCATCATAGAGTTGTGATTCTCTGTATTCCATGGTTAATTCGAAGCCTCGAGAGAAGCATCTTGACATTATCCCATACAACCTTTGCTTCAGTGTTGTGATTGATAAGCTTATAGATGTCTTTTGGAAGACCTTGCCATATGATGTTAGAAGCCCGATATCGCATCGAATCTCTTCTTCTCCTTATCATTGAGCTCATCATACGTCTTTGGTCTGTCTATTCCATAGATCATCGTTCCATCTTCAGCTATATCAATTATGTCCCTAGTAGTCTCAACTCGATACGGTCCTTCATCAATCGATTTGAGAATGTTGACCCCCTTTTCCTTTCCAAGACAAACTCGATTCTTTGAGCCCAAGAGTCGTAGTCAGTTCTGTCAAGCATAGGTGGATCGAGTATCTCGACCACTGCTTGAACATCCTCGCAAATGGAGATGATAGTAGGAACGATGTTTGCCATGATTACAAGTTCTACGGGATTTTACTATTCTTTGATTAAACCACGAAATTGATTCTTTCACGGGATTTTACTAAACCAAAAGAACAACCGTAAGAATGTATCACGAAGAAGTGACAAGTCTAAGATTAGACAAGTAGTAAAACACACAACTCGCTTAGTTATCAACTCGCAAAACACCCAACTCGCTCAAGGAGACAACTCGCTTAAGGAATCAACTCGCTAAATAGCCAAGTCGCATTAGCATCAACTCGCAACACTGTCAACACGTTTAATTAATCAAGTCGCTAAATAGCCAACTCGCTTTGGTATCAACTTGAAACACAATCAACTCGCTTGAACACCAAGTCGCTTAAATTAACTTGCTAGCTTTACAACTCGCTTAGTAGCTAAGTCGCTTTAGATTTCAAGTCGCTAAAAGAAACAACTCGATTAGAACCCAAGTCGCATAAAATCAACTCGCTAAACAGCCAAGTCGCATGTACCAACTCGCATCCAATAACAAGGCAACTAGCTTTGAAGAAAAAAGTATCCGAGACTCAACTCGCTTCGTACAAACTTCTAAAATAACCACTTTATCAATCAAAAACAACCAAACCACAATGATTTAAGCCTTCCAATTCAAAACATAAACACATATGATGATCCTAAACACAAAAGTACAAGCAAAATTCAAACTTTAACACTAGAATTAGTCCAAATGAATAAAACTCTCCTAAACCTTTAATACCCCAAAAACCTTATGAAATCCACCAAAACAAAAAGCATGAAAGATGAGTGATCAAACCATGGCTCTTGATACCAATTGTTAGATATAGGATTTCAAAAACACACTAAACCATAATCAAGTGGGGTGTTAACAATGTTTAGAGAGAGAAAGTTCTAGTGAGAGAAAGGAAGAGAGTTGGGAACTATGTGAAACAAAGAAAAATGGTATTGAAGCTCCAACCCTCTACCTTGGGAGGTAGAGGGTATTTATAGTTTCTTACAAACAAACGCCACCTACGGGCTGTGGATCAGGCATACAGTGGGTAAAGACCCGTCCGTCCTCCACGGTGTTACATAACTAAATACTACTAAACATAAAATAACTACGACTACGAGCTTTCTAACGATTACATATACTTGAGGTGACCGACTCTTTAATACCTGGAATTTCTAATTCCTAACATACAAAGAGGATGATAAGGTTTAAGAGGGACGATGATACGATGCGAGATAAGGATATCTTACAACACTTTGAAGAAGATAGAAGTCATCATCTCTTAAACTTTCACCACCAAAGCTTTCGAGGTTCTTGAATCGTCGTCGAAACTTGATCCTTCGAAAGTGGGAGACTTTGTGCTTTCTATACCGACAATCTTGAATAAGACCATTTTCCCAAGAAGAAGAATAGAGAAAAGTCTTATTGAATGAAGCTCAGCACCTGAAAGAACATGAGAACACCAAGGCAACAAGTTAAGACATTGATCGTCTTAGCGGTTATCAAATCCGAATAAGCGATGAAGACCGATCACATGAACTGTTATCGTCCCGATGTACACATTACTCTTGAGATTGACCCGATTGTCTTGAGGAACAATACATCAACATCTTCATTTTACCAAATGCATTCCAGTTATCTTCCATATAACCAATCAGCCTATAATGTACACAAGTACTGAACCAACGAGTAGAACAACAACATCACACTAAGCGGTTGAATCACGATCTCCTCGGATGTCAACTCTAGAATAACCGATTAAGCTCATCATTGTCAATATGTTGTCGACCACGATGTACACATATACCTCCCACGTCGTTGCGATCTTATCAGAATCATCATTACATTGTGTACATGAAGCACTAACCGGAAGCACTTTATCATAAATCATATAGAAGATGTCGATATGCAATATCATCCCACGAACCAAATATTCTTTTCACATTTCTTCAAAGCTGAGCAATGAAGTAACATATACCAAAAGACTCTAGAGACCATTTCCCTAATTAGTTGGAATAATACACAAGGCTACAGGTTAAACGAAGGTTTCTCTACGGTTATGACCATTGTCTTTCCGGGATAACTTCAATCGGGTAGAAGTGTTAAGTTCATCATGTGTACTCGTTGTGCTTTTAGATATATGTCTCCTTCCCCAACTAACGGTTTTGATACCTCGAGATTCAAAGACAAAACATAATATACCCAAAAATTCAAAATCTTGTGAGAAGAACTCAAATAGCCCAAATGAATCATGTGAGAATCAACTGCAACGGAAACTTTCTCTCGACTATCTTTATCAACCCATATGTGACAATTTGAAGTGACCAGCTGATGAAGAATACCCAATATACCAAACTTAAAAGCTGAAGTCAAATTCCCACATTTGTATCTTAAGCTTGCACTTAATAATGGAAGAACGGTGTCTAGAATTTATGCTTCAAGCAAATTTCTAAGTACTCACTACTCAAGCAAAGTATGAGACATTAACACCTCTTGCGATTATCCATACCTTCATATGCGTGTGACACTGAGTAAAACAAAGTAACTCCTAATAGTGATAGTTAACCAGGTCTCCAACCATCCACCTCGACACTGGTAACTAGATAACCCAAGTCTTCAACACAAATTCTTAAGCCCGAGCAAGTTATCAAATAAGAACAAGCCTTTGTGAATGTCAACTTCAACCTCAAATAAGTGATAAAAGAGTAACTTCAAGTAATCAACTGTGTCAAATGTCCAACACGTGAATAAACATACAATCGGATGAACATTGACCCACTGAATGAATAGGAGAAAATGATTCCTAAACATCAATGCATTCTTCCTCAAGGTATACATGTAGAAGCTGATCTGGAAGATTTACCAAAAATGTCTTCTAGCGGATGAGGTAGTCATTTTCCTTAATGTTCATGTGGTTGATTTATAGCGTGCACAATGAGAGGAACAATAATCCGTGAAGATTTGGCAAAGGAATACCAAAGAGCGGATCATTATTCATGAACAATAATCCGTGAAGATTTGGCAAAGGAATACCAAAGAGCGGATCATTATTCAGTAGTGCAACTACAATCTCATGATAGTCATTATCAACGCTTGTGAAATAATTGGAGATAAGGTTTCTTGAGAATTACGAGAAGTACCTCTTAGATGGTGAACTAGTTGAGTGGAAGAATCCGAGACATGAGCTTATTTGGATGATCAAAATTTGTCGGAGGTAGGAAGTACTCATCAAACATATCTTTGAAAAACAATGAATCCCAAACAATGAATCCCATTTATCCTTAGTAAGTGAAGCATTAGGCGTTGGAGGAGAGTCATCAAAAATCAAAACAATGAATCCCAGTTATCCTTAGTAAGTGAAACATTAGGTGTTGGAGGGGAGTCATCGTCATCAAAAATTAGGAAGTCGTGATGACCATTATTCAAACATCCATCATCATGTAGTATATTCACTCTTCTCCCCCTCAAAATTGCATCCGAAGTTGCCATTTTTGATTTAACAAGTGAATAAGAGTATACACCAATGAGCGTAGATCCACTTGAAGACTGAATGAGCATGGGAGAAACATGAAGTATGTTGATGAAGAATGTCGATGAGAATGGTAATTAATATGAAGATTTCTCAACTTCTTAAAGAATATAAAGCGCCTTGAAAGCGCATACACCTTTCTTTCTTTGAGGAATGGGGCACGAAGAGTTATCTGCAGACGCATGCATAATGATGAAGTAGTATGATGCACGAAGCGATGTGGCAGGCGTCATAGCGAAAAGAATATAAGATTGAGTTACTTGAACCCGTGAGTTATGAGATATCAATCCATTTGTAATCACACTTTAAGCCATCCATGTAGTGAAGGATTGAAGTATCTTGCAAGCGAGTAAGGACTACACTGCACTAATATTACAAACTTGATTGCATATATTTTGGTTAGTGACATTAGTATCCAAACTCTTTGGGGTTTCACAGAGCAACCTTTGATTTTGTCATCTTAGGTAGCTTTTCTTTGGTAGGTATCCACCTAAGTCCGGCATCCTTAAACATTTTACCAGCGGCATCCACTTATGGCAAGGTCTATGATTGTTGATATTCTTATGCAAATTGGAAGACTTATCGTTATTCCTAGACTCCAAAGATTTAGCAGTTTGGATCCATCTAGATGAAGTTTTAGGTTTGTTTTGCATCATAACATGTTGAACCTTAGCCATGTAGGTAGTCTTAGTGGATTGTACCTTGGCATGTGAATTAGGAAAAAGTTTCTTATGTGGAAAAAGACTTAATTTCTAGTTTTTGTTTCTACATGCTTAGCATTCATATGCACATAACTACTCTTAGATGCACGCCAATCCCTAGTCTTTTGAGTGTTCCTAGGTAGTGTTTTACAACTACTAGCGATTCCTTTGAAATCTCGTAGAATTCCTCATCCTAGGTCTTGCACCTAAAATTACGTCTTTTGAATCAGTGCCTTTTCCTAGCTTTTTTTCTAGATAATAGTTCTTCCACAATTCATTCATATCATATGAATTCTGGGTTTTAATGCTTGGTTTTGACACTGTTTACGAACTAATCCTAGAGTCAGAGTAGATGATTAATGGCTATGTTGAGAGTTACTTAATTACATAGAAGCCTTATTCTTAGGTAACTCGGTGAAGTGGTAGTTTTGACAAAACTTGTTTCTCATCAACTTGGGAGGCAAACCGTGTTTTAGAAAATTTTGGTCTTTTCGGATATAAGCAGATTTCTGCTTAACAATGGACCGGTTTCTAATGGGATGGCTTGGTTTCCCCAAGGTTGATGGTTTTGTAAACTTAGTGTTCACACTTTTCCCCTACGAGTTTTCCTAAGCTCATTTTTTTAAGGCAATAATAGCTAAACTCTTTTCACAGTTGAGCTTAGAGTTCATCAATTTTTGCTATCAAAGAGTTTGATTGCTCCATTGACTTAGCTCTAGCTTCTTTGACCGAGTCACTTAGTTCAATGTGATGCTTTCTCAAAGACTCATTTTCCTTTAGTAATTTGGCCACACAAATCGTTAATTCATCATTTCTCATTTGAATATCATCAATAGTATTAACATGAGAATTACTTGTAACCAAATTACTTTTCACATGCATATTAGAAATATGTTTCTTCAAATTTTTGATAGTTGACTCTTTGTCTTGAAGCTGAGCTTTCAAAGTGTTAATTTCAAAAGTTCACGGAACCGGAAGTTCGGATTTTTACATGGTTTGTTAAGTTGAAAACTTTCTTCTTTACTCACGTATATCGCAATTCAAGTGAAATGCAATGTTTTTCAAGTTTTGAGAATTTGTTTGAAAGTTCATCAAAAGCCTTTTTTTCAACCATATCATTTGTTTTGAAATTATTAGACTTCGGCCTCAACCAAGGAACATTTATCGAATCATGTTCGGCATTAAGATCGGTATGTTTAGGTACATTAGCAGATGCACTATGTTTGAGCAGTTAAGGGTACCTCATCACATGACAAATTTGCTCAATTTAAATTGACATCTGCATCCACATCATGTGTAACAAGAGTCACCGGACGCTGGCCGTGTCAAGCTTTATCTATCTCGAGAGTAGCTCGTATTCAGTGTCAGCCGATCCATCTATCATCGGTGATTTATTCCGACTCATCATTATTTGTTGCCTCCTCGACAGCATCTTGCATTCGTAACACAGATTCTTCAGCGGATACATTACCCAACTTATCACAACTATCTCTCAGCGCACCGAGACACTCATCCACTTTTCATCACATGTCGAAAACTTTCCTCAATATACTTCTCCACATTATCCATGAGTCGGATAAGTGTCTCTATGAACACGCTAATTTCCATTCCAGTGAGTTTCTTGAAAGACATTTCAGTCATGTCTTCATCATAGTTGTAACATATTGGATTTCACATACACATCAAATCAAACACAAAGTAGGCGTACAAAGAGTTCTAGAGAGAGAAATTTAGAGGTTTAGGGAACTTTAGTGAGAGAAAGAAAATTTTATTATGAGCTCCAACTCTCTACCTTGGAAGGTAGAGAGTATTTAAAGTCTTACAATAAAAAGCATACACAACGGACTGTGGATCAGGCATAGTGGGTAAAGACCGCCCGTCCGTCCTCCACGGTGTTACATAACTAAATACTACTTAACTTAAAATAACTACGACTACGAGCTTTCTAACGATTACATATACTTGAGGTGACCGACACTTTAACTACTGGATTTTCCATATCCTAACAATCTCCCCCTAAGGGAGGTCACCTCAAACATACATTAAATTTCATAGAAAACAAACAGATATTACATTGAGATTGTTCTTGGATTCTTGTTATGTAGCTCGTAGTCTTTGATTCTTCATTTTGCATGTTTTGGATAATAATGAGGTGGAGGTCTTTAACGATCCACGTGATAATGAGATTTGAGCCGACTTTGAGATCATCGCAACATTAAATCTCGACTCATCCATTGTGGTGTTGGTATTATGTGATGTTGTGACTTTTGGACCGACATGCTCATATTCTGGATCATGATTTATTCTTATCAGAGTAGCGGAAGCTTTCGTTGATTCATGATATTAGCGGCAGCGAAAGCGAAGCATGGAGTGAAAATATCCGAGTCATTGATGCACCAATCATGATTTCTTTAGATATGAATGTGTTGTGTGAGCATGCGGCTATAAATTGACCGCTCCATTACGATCGGCGCAGGTACAACGTCGGGCGTGTACGCATACAACAATTAGCAATAAATCGCGCGAAGTGTCTTTGATCACTTTCGTTGAATTGAGGTACACGCCCACGGTTCCCGTTGATCGATACAAAGTACTTTTGTGATCGGTATAATTCGAAGAATTTCCTTGGGGTTTAGCTGTACTTCTAGTACGTTCTCAAACCGAACGTCTCAAAGAAGACAACACGGAGAATTGAGTGAACCAGGAAGCGAGATTCACGCGATTGATGAAAAGATTTGAAAAACAATCGTGTATCGCTCAATAGAAATTGTTTTGCAATACAACGAAGGTTTTAAAGAAAATCAATTATCAATCATAAACACATTTTATTTTGAGAAATAAAGTACAGTCGATGTGCTAAAGAAAAGAGTTTTTAAGCACAACGACCGTTTTTCAAAGGTATCCGTCAATCCATAACCTGAACCGGGATTGATTCAAAAGATTGAATCTCTCCATTGTTTCTGTCCAGTTGTCACATGGTTGATCTATTGGGTAGATCTCACATGCCACCTACCAGGAGCTTGTTTGATGATGGCTCCAGAAGGCTTTCCATCTTCATTGTGAATATGTTTGCATATCACTCGGATGTTCTGGCAATACCACAAGGATAATGCGAAGGACTCAAGGTATAATCTCTCTTTCCACATTGTGTGAAACAGAGAGTCTTCATTGAAAGTGTCCTAAAGAGATTTATATGATGATCTGTTGGCTCTAGACTCAATTTTGTGCATATTTGGATCCAATTTCGGAGACTAGGGAGAGGGTCTCCTTCTTTAATATCAACAATCTCTAAGAGAAAGTCGATAAATAATGTCGGTTCCCCGTGAGAATGAAACAAGTCCTTTTAAGAGGAACTTGAGTGGTTAGGAAAGTTGAAGTGCGGTCGTCCTTTGGGTCCATGACGTCTTGTCTTCAATACCGATGTTACCTTGGTAACCACCAGTAGCATATGAATTGAACCCGCCCTAAGGTTGAATAAATGGAGGGCTATTTGTTTTCACCCTTTTCTCATTCAATTCTTTTTCATTCTTCAACCCCTTCATTGCTTACCGAGACTTCATAGCTAGAACCTTGTTGGGTTTATTCCAGTACTAGCTCAGTCTCAGTCCGCACTCTTCCCATATCTCATTTTTCTCCTTTTTTCATCATACCTAAGGACTTCTACACTATCTAGTGGATTGTCCCTAGGTAGATCCCTCCGGTTCTGGCGGATCATGGGACCTCAACCTAACCTTATCATCCTTATATCACCATACATAAAGTAAAGTTGGTCGGTCTTTTTGGTATCGTTCATCTGCCATTGGAACCAATTGAAAACCATTTGAAAATCAATCAAGATACTTGTGATATAGAATCAAAGCATTTTGTATCTTAATTGTTTTGATATTTTAGAAATGTTCCCCCTCAACATATGCATAAGATTTTAGAAATTGTTTTGGCACATGGAGGCAAGAGATCTTTGAAATCGTTAGATTAAGGGTGAAAGGTCCAATCTTTTGATTAACATTTTCTAAAATGATCATCATCACTTCCAATCAATTTGAGTAGATAAAACATTTTGAGGAAGGATGAGGTTTTCAAAAGTTTGCTCCCCTCAATATGTGCCTCGAATTTTGAAAGAATTTTGCACATATTAGAGGGAACCCACTTAGATACAATTGATCACGTTTCAATAATTTGAGGTTTAAAATAGATGCTCCCCTCAACATGTGCATGGAAAATTTGAAATCGTTTGTCACTTGCGGGGAGGAAAACATGCTAAACACTTATGAAACCATTTATCGAATTATCAGTTTAAATTCAATTTAAATCACAAATTCTCCCCGATCACAATTATCAAATCATTTGAGATTTGTGATCTCTGTAGATTAAATTGATTTTGAAGGATTTTAAGGAGAATTGTGACTTGATTTGTGGCGTTTTTAGCGATAAGGATCGATTTTGAGACTTTAAACTCCAATGATTAAACATGCATGATTATCTTTTGAAAAAAATTGTTTGACAAATAACTTTTGATTTAATTGAAATCATTCTCCCCCTCAATCAATGACATAAGTTGTTGATTGAGAGATATATGTTTTGACAAATTTTTAAGTCCTGATGATTATCAAAAATAGAGTCAGAAGTTATTTTTCAAAACAACTAGTTTTCATTAGAAAGTAAAGATTAGTTTAAGAATCGAGCAAGGATTTTGAAAACCAATATAAAGTATGGCTCTGTTCTATCTTTGAAGCGGGTTTTGCACGAAATGACAATAAACCATTTTCTTTTTCTTTCTCCCGATTTTTTTTTTTTTTTTTTTTTTTTTTAACATTTGAACAACATCTAAAGTCCCGTATCATTCTTTGAAAGACAGCATTAAGACCGTAGATGTTATCGAATCGAGAAAAACATGACAAAATGACAACATTTTTTGAGGATTTTTCGAATTTTTCACATTTTTATGGATTTTGAAAGTTTTATAATTTTCTATTTGATTTTTTGATTTTTTTTTGGATAAATATATACAAAGATATAGATGAAGGAAAGACCTTTACTCCTCGTCTTCCTCTTGAAGACGTTTGAGTGTTTATGGTTGAAGGCTTTTCAATCCAAGTCGTGGAAGAATAAACTCAAAGCGTTCTCTTGGAAGAGCTTTGGTGAAGATGTCGCTAACTGCGGTATTGATTTCACAAAATAGAGTTCCACAACACCGTTTTCCACTTGCTCCCTGATGAAATGATGTCGGATGTCGATGTGTTTTGCTCTTGAGTGTTGAAGGTTGTTGCATGAGAGAGCAATAGCACTTTTATTATCCAGTCTGAGAGGATTGTTGAATTCAAAGCCATAGTCAGATAATTGGGATCTCATCCAAAGAATTTGAGCACAACAAGATGACATGGCTATGTATTCAGCCTCTGTAGAGGAAATAGAAGTACTCATTTGCTTCTTTGAAGACCAACTCACATGCTTATCACCCAAAAGCGAGCACCTCCGGGCGTACTTGACGAGTATCTTGACATCTGCATGATCGCATCTGCATAGGTACGTTAGTGACATACCGGTGTCTTTCGGGTACCAAAGTCCATATTGATGGTTCCTTGGAGATACCGAAAGACCCGTTTAACCGCTTCAAGGTGCTTTTTAGTAGGCTTAGCCTAATATCTAGCACACATGTACACAGCGAACAAGATATGCAGTGCGCTAGTTGTGAGGTACATCGGGGATCCAATCATGCTACGATATTTCGTTTGATCTACCATGAGCCCTGAGTGGTCCTCATCCGATTTGGTTCGTTCAATCATGGGAGTGTCAACGGTGTCACATGATACAAATCCAAATTTCTTTAAAATCTCATTTGCATATTTAGATTGATTTATAAAAATGCCTCAGGGACTTTGTGAAATTTGTAATCCCAAGAAAAATGACATTTTTCCCATCATAGACATTTGAAATTTGGAACCCATTTCATTAGAAAAACGATCACATTCATTGGGGTCGGTCGAGGCAAAGATAATATCATCAACATAAATTTGAACGTGAATTAAATGTTTGCACGACTTCGGGTGAACAATGTAGGATCAAGCTGCTCCTTTCTTTGAAGCCGGTAGATGAAGAAACTTTGATAGCGTATCATACCATGCCCTTGGGGCTTGCTTTAACCCGTAAAGAGCCTTCTTCAAACGATAGACGTGAGTAGGATGCTCTGGATTCACAAATCCTTCGGGTTGGTCGGCGTAGACGACTTATTTAAGATCTCCGTTGAGAAATGCCGTCTTTACAT
The DNA here is from genome assembly GCA_910596185.1 of Chrysanthemum makinoi. Taxonomy (NCBI): domain Eukaryota; kingdom Viridiplantae; phylum Streptophyta; class Magnoliopsida; order Asterales; family Asteraceae; genus Chrysanthemum; species Chrysanthemum makinoi. The sequence continues at coordinate 282,106,663 of OU343225.1, read as the reverse complement.
CCATTTGATAGACTACCATGTTCTTACTTGCAACATTAGCCAAGAAGATTCCGATTGCCTCTATTCGAGCAACAGGAGCAAAAGATTCTTCAAAGTCAATACCCTCTTCTTGACGGTATCCTTTGGCAACCAATTGAGCCTTGTTCTTTAGGACATCACCATGCTCATCAAGTTTCACTTTGAAAATCCATTTTAGAGCAATGATCATAGCACAATCTAGAGCAGGTACTAACTCCCATACATCAAGTCGATCAAACTCTTGAATTTCATCTTGCATGGCATTGAACGGTATGTCTTCATTCATGGCGGTTTTAATGTCTTTTGGTTCGACCTTAGAGAGTACGGAGTTGAAGAAACACCATAAGGCATCAGTTGCAAGTTGTTTCGAGTGTGGATACTTGGGCGAGAGGGGTTTCCAATGATGTTGTCCAATGGGTGATCATGTGTCCATTTTCTAAGGTGTTCTTGTGGTTGTTGTTGTGAGGCTGAAGTAGCGAGTCGATGTCTCCGGATGAAGATGGTTCTGATGATGATTCAGGAGCAAAGATATTTTCAAATGGAGCTTCTTCGGGAGTAGCAAAGGGATTAACTTCATCATTGATGCTAGAAACACTTCCATGATGTACATTTGATTATTGATGATTTGTTGATGAGGCGAGTGGTCACAGCGGAGCTTCTTGACTTAATGATATTGAGACGAAGGGTTCACTTCATTCATAGGGATAGGAGCGACCTCTGTTGATGGGATTGACATTTCATCAACATTTGGTTCATAGTGTTCATCAAACATTGGATCAAACAATTTCTTTAAATCATCTTCTGATGGAGGTACATATGGAGTTGCTAGAGATGAGTTTGGTATAAGTGATGAACCAATGGGATGTTTTGAAGTCGGGTCGAGCTGGATTGTCCGGGAGCCATTTGACCGGCGAGCTCATCAAGCGTGGCGTGAATTGTTTCCATGATATTTCGGGTTCTCTTGTTATAGATTCGGTAACCTTTTCTGTTTGGTGCATAGCCTACAAAAACTCCAATGTTCGCTTTAGCTCTCAGTTTTCCTAAATCTTGACCATCATTAGTTGGATAACATAAAGCACCAAACACACGAAGGTATGATAGATCGGGTTTTCTATTGTGGACAAGTTCATATGGAGTCTTTCCATGAGAAGTGTGAATTAGAGATCGATTTTGAGTGTAACAAGCAGTGGCAATAGCTTCAGCCCATAGAAACATTGGAACCTTTGAGTAAATCAGCATTGTCCTTGCGGCTTCTACAAGAGTTCGATTTCGTCTTTCAACTACACCGTTCTGTTGAGGAGTTCGAGGGACACTTCTTTGGGACTGATTCCAACATTTCCATAAAATTCATTGAGTTCTTTATTAACAAACTTCAGTTCCATTGTCGATCGGACGATCGAACGTTTTGTTGAGTCGGATCTGAAGTTGTTTAATGAGTTTAATGATGACATCTGGAGTTTCATCCTTTGTCCTCAAAAACTTAACCCAAGTGAATCTGGAGTAGTCATCAACCACTACTAACACATATCTCTTCCCATTAATAGTTTGCACTCTCATTGGGCCGCAGAGATCCATATGAAGGGTATGAAGAACTTCCATTACTGAGTTTGTGGGTTTTGGTTTGTGGGCATATTTCTTGCTTTTTCCCGTTGGCGGTGAACAAAGATGATCTTTTCATATTTTAATGGGTAAGCCTCTAACAAGATCCTTTCTGGAAAGGTTGTTTATGGTTCCGAAGTTCAAGTGATTGAGATGACGATGCCATAACCATGACTTTGTTTTAGAAGCCTTTGACAGCAAGCAGATTGGAGAAGACTTCATCATGTCTTCGATAGAAATGGTATATAGGTTAGAACCTCGAGTACCTCTTAATAATTCCACACCATCAAGTTATCTAACGAAGCAAGTATTTTTTCTAAAAGCCACCTCTAGATCGGAATCACAAAATTGACCAACAGAGAACAAATTTTGACCAAGACCTTCCACATAATATACCACGAGATTACACTTTTGCCAACTACATAGTCACCATAAACCCATAATTGCTCCAAAATGGTCGTTCCGAATCTATGAGCCCCGATGAATTTGCTCACGAAGTTCATGAGCCGCGAGCGGTGTCGGTCATATGCTTGGAACGGCTGAGTCCAAGTACCACGAACGATTTAAGCGATCTGCGGTTGAACAGAGACAAGAATGGATAAGTGGATAATTGGGATCCCCATGCAAGAATGGGTTCCATTTGGTTAGTAACGATGATGGAACACCCACATCGAGAAATAGGAACATCCATATCGGAAGTAGAAGCAATGGAATCATTGGGAATAGATGCAATCTTTGGTGTACGTATTTGACCTATTCAAAGTATGTTCACTTCTTAAGGGAATAGTTCTACCAGTAGGCATCCATTTTCTAGTGGGCATAGTCTTAGCATTTTGAGGGCAAAACTGATTATTTTTATGGCCAAAAGGTATCCAATAATAACCTATCTTTATAAATGTTCTTCCTGTAGGTTTCCACTATTTTCTAACAATCTTTCGTCTTTGCCTTTTAGCCTTCTTTGCGATTATTAGCATTAACAATTTTAGCTGGGCATTTGACAGCATTAGACAAAGCATTCACACCACATTCATGATTAGCAGTAGAATTCAAGCAGACATCATCACAAGGTTTGCAAATAGTATCGAATTGAATTAATTACGATGCGCATATGGCTAATACTAGAATCAACACGATTCGTTTTATTCGACTCAAACTTAAAGTTCCTAGATTGGTTTTCTACTCTTTTCTGATGCACATTTTTAGCTTGCGAGGTCCTATCATTCCTTGTATTGTCTTGAGACTTTGACCTGCTCTCTTTAATGTCACTGATTACTCCTGTAGAGGGAATTATGGGAACATTAGTTGGTTGATCTTCTTTTGCATTCTGAACTAGACCTGCAAGGATCTGTATTACTAGACGACACATTGATGTTCACTTTCTTAAAATTGGGCCTAGAATGGTTTGAATGCTTGGCACTAGGCATAGAACAAGGCATCACAGCTTTGCCTTTTGCACCTAAGGATTTAGGACATGTTGCAATTACACATTCTAGCGGCTCTTGAGATCGTTTGGCCTGGAGGCAAGCAAACCTAATTTCTCTATCAAGAGGTTTGTTAATGAAATCCTCTTCGACAATCTCACGGAGACATTCTAGACTATCCTTAAGGTATGCACAATAGTCATGAACGAGGTTCATTATTCCTAAGATGAGGAGGAATATATTTAACCATCACAGTGTATTTGCAGTCTAAGGGTGACTTTGAAACAACATTCTTGTTAAAAACAAGTGGCGGTTCCCATTTCACGACTTCTCAGATTCTCAATTTCCTTTTGTAAAGGCGTTATTTTTTAGTTGTTTTGGTCACGGTGACTTTCATTGAATCATATAACTCTTTAAAGTGTCGTTTAACTTTTCATTTTCTTCTAGAAAACTCTCGTTTTCCTTTTGTAAGGCATTAACTAAGTTTTGAAGATGAAAAGTTTGAGAGTTCTGAGAATCTAAAGGAGGAGGCATTTGGGATCCAATCACATTGTTCTTTTCACCCTTCAATTGAGAGATTTGGGCTTTCAACTTTTTGATCGTGTTACAATGAGCTCGAATTTGTTCATCACGTTTGCTAATTTCAAAACTGCATCAAATTCAGGAGCATCCAAGGATGTCTTGATATTTGAGGTTTTAACATTTTCTTTTAGATGTTGATATTTTAGTTGTAAATCAAAATGTTCAACTTCTAGTTTAGAAAGATGCTTTACCTAATTATCGTGATCATCTGATCATTTTCTCATTAAGTTTCGAATTAATCTTTTCAAGCTCAATGACACGATCATGAGAGACTTTCCGAGCAACAGATAATTCATGAAATTGAGAAGCATTAATGGAGCAATTCGTAGCGGTGTAAAACACATCTTGAGCAATACATTCTGAAATAAGATTCTCATTCAAGGTATGCAAGTTCTTCCTCTCAATCTCATTATATTTTAATGCTCGCTCATAGTCACTAACCTCAACTATCATTGCATCAAATTCCTTTTCCATTCCTTTAATATCTGAATCTATCCCCTTTTTAAGACTCTCAAAATGATCTTTTAGTAGTTTAAAGAAAGGCATGACCTCGGTTAGATAGCATTCTTTTGTTTGCTCAAAACCCCTTTCCCCTTCAGTTATCTCCGTGGGTGTGATCCTTTTCTTACAAGTTTTCTCAAAATCGACAAATAGTTGAAGAATAACATATTGACTGATTAAGGTCTTGATTTTAGTGGCAATAGTCCTAGGAACTAAATGCATTGGTGTATTGGGAGGATACACAGTCGCTGAAGGCATTTTCCTAAAGGGGGGGGGGTTCATTTCAACAAGATTCTCTGTTTTTTGTTTATCTAAATCCTTTTTCCAGAACACTTGTTCTGGTGTTAACAACGTCTGAGGCTTAAACATGTTCAAGGAAATCCAATTCTCCTTCTTGTAATCATGGGATGTGATATTTATTTTCTTCTCTTTACATTTAGGATCATCTAACTTCTTGTTCATCTTTTCCCTAGTGACTTCATCAGATTTCTTATCTTCCTCAGTACACTCAGCGCAACTAGGTTTCTGTCTAGGTTTAAGGATTTCATTGCCATCATAAAGTACCTTATGAGCATTTCTAGCCTTTTCAATGACCTCTGGATTTGGTTCCTCAACAAGGGGAATGCTATGCTTATAAGCTAAGACTCTATGCTTAGTGATCATGTGGGCGTCTGAATGGTGTTCCTTATGCGTACAACTTATTTTCAAGCTTGTTCTTCAAAGTTTTTAGATTAGAAAAATCATTTAAAAGTTTTGATTCCTTAGCATGAAATTCCTGCTTAAGCACTTTAACATTTTCTTGAAGTTCTTGTTTTTGCTTAGCAGTTTTTGAAAGCTTTTCTTGTAAGGAGTTTAACTCTTGTTTTAACACTTCTTCTCTAAAATTACTTTTTCTAATAATTGTACGCATTTGGTTATCCAACTCCTGCTCACGAGTAGTTAGCTCAAACTTAGCACGTTGTTCATAAATGGCAACTCGTTCTTTATAGGCATTAAGTTCAGAGATAACAGAATCATCAGGGGCACATGCAGTGTATTCATCAAAAACATAGTCATCGTTGACTGCAGAAGATGCATCACTTGGTACAACTTCACTTTCACTTTGTTTCACATATTGATCATATGGGACAACATTGATATTACCCATATCTTCAATATTTGACTCAATAGTTTCAGTTGATTGTACTTTGCCATGCATCTTTTGCATATCAGCATCATCGTATAGTTTTAGTACCTCAGAAATGAGTTTGTCTTTGGATGGAACAGCTTGTGGTGATGAAGAGACTTTAGGAGAGGCCATTGGAGAAATGCTAGCCATGAAAATGGTTTGTGCAGTAGGTTCATCATCAACATCAGAGTCGTATGCATCACAATCAGCTACTTGAAAGGCATTCTGATGATTATGGCCTATCTCCTGAATTGGATGCTCATCCACATCTGCATCATATGTCTTGGCATTTCCTCAGCAAGAAATAACAACTCTTCTTCATCCAAAGCTACACCATTATCACGGCTTGAACAAGCAACATCTTATCCCTGAAGTATTCGGCATTTTGAGGGCATTTTGGCGATGTGCAGTTCCTTGCAATGTGTCCCTCACCTCCACAGTTGTAACACTTGATCGTCTTAACTTGTCCTTGATTTCCATTTCTTCCCCTATTCTGATTTGTCACAAAGCCTCTACCAACTCCACCTCTTCCTTGTTAATACTGCCTTTCTTGAACTGGTTGTACTAAAACCTTCCCATCTCTGAAAGTGGCTTGATTGTGAGGATTAGACGATGTTCTGAGGTTATTGTTGGTGTGTGGGAGAGAGTTCATGTTTTGACTAATCAGGAGAGCCAGTTGATTAATGAAGTTACCCACGTGTGCATCAGCATCAGCTTGTTTGAACATTGGATCGGGAATGAGTTTGTGAGTTCCATCACCCATGGGTATAACTTGTGAAGCTTTAGTAGTAATCCCAATGTTTGTGTAGAAGTCAGTTGAATCATTTGATGAGCTTGTCTCTCCTGGATTTGTTTTGAATTGTTCAAGAATCATCTTTTCAAACATGGAATGTCTCTCATTCTGAAGAAGGAAGGCATAGAGTTGCTCATAGTTTGTATTCTTCAATCCTTTGGTTAGCTTCACAGAGGTGACAAACTTGTGCCATTCGGGATTCATGTTGTTCACAAACTTTGAGTTCAATGAATGTTTGGCATAGTCATTCTGATGTTCCTCATGTCATTCACAAGCTTATGGAATCTCACATAATACTCATAGACACTCTCATCTGGTTTCATCTTGAAATGCTCAAATTCATCATATAATTTTGATTCTCTGTCTTCAACATTAATTGAACCTGAGAGAAGCATCTTGACATTATCCCATACTGCCTTTGCTTCAGTGTTGTGATTGATAAGCTTGTAGATGTCTTTTGGAAGACCTTGTAATATGATGTTAGAAGCCCTGATATCCGCATCGAATCTCTTCTTCTCCTTATCATTGAGCTCATCATACGTTTTTGGTCTGTCTATTCCATAGATCATTGTTCCATCTTCAGCTGTATCAATTATGTCTCTAGTAGTCTCAACCCTATACGGTCCTTCATCAATGGATTTGAGAATGTTGACTCCATTTTCCTTTCCAAGACGGTACAATCTGATTGGTTGAGCCCAAGAGTCGTAGTGGGATTCTGTCAAGCATGGGTGGACGAATATCTGAACCAGTTGCTTGAACATCCTCGGCAACAGTGGAGATGATTGTAGGAGCGTTGGTAGACATGTTGACAGATTAAACGGGATTTTATAACTCTATGATTAAACCGGGAAATAGATTCTTTCACGGGATTTTACTAAATCAAGAGAAAACCGTATTATAGACAGAGTCAACCAAGTAAGCCAGAAAAACTGAACCAAGTCACTAAGCACCAAGTCGCTAAGACACAGTCAAGTCGCTAAATAACAACTTCGCTAAGCATCAAAGTCGCTAGCAAAATTTTGACAGCAAAGTCGCTAAGCACCAAGTCGCTAAGTTATCAAGTAAGCTAAATAGCAACTGCTAATCACCAAATCGCTAAGTTGTCAAATTAAGCTAAAGAGCAACTCGCTAAGCACCAAATCGCTAACAAACTTAACTACAAGTCGCTAACTTTCACCAAGTCGCTACCCGTAGTGGAGAATCCACTAAGTGTACTGTTTGTCGGCTTGTTTCAATAGACAAGTCCCTACGCCTAAATCACTAACAACATCAACTACAACTCGCTACCAATTTTCAAAGCAAGTCGCTACCAAGTTAACTTTTCCGTGGGTTAAGTCGCTAGGTAGAAAAATCACATAAACACCAATTTTCAATCCAAAAACAACCCAACCACGATGATTCAAGCTTACCAAATCAAAACCCAAGCACATACAATGATTCTAAACACAAAACTACACCCAAGATTCAAACTTTAACACTAGAAATGATGCAAAAACCACTAAACTTTTTCAAACTCTAAAACCACCTAAAAGTCACTAGAAATCCAAAGATATGTAAGAGATGATCAAACCATGGCTCTTGATACCATTTGTAACATATTGGATTTCAAATACACATCAAATCAAACACAAAGTAGGCGTACAAAGAGTTCTAGAGAGAGAAAGTTAGAGGTTTAGGGAACTTTAGTGAGAGAAAGAAAAATCTTATTATGAGCTCCAACTCTCTACCTTGGAAGGTAGAGAGTATTTATAGTCTTACAATAAAATGCCACACAACGAGCTATGGATCAGGCATACAGTGGGTAAAGACCCGTCCGTCCTCCATGGTGTTACATAACTAAATACTACTTAACTTAAAATAACTACGACTACGAGCTTTCTAACGATTACATATACTTGAGGTGACCGACACTTTAACTACTGGATTTTCCAAATCCTAACAATAGTCTGATGTGAATTCCGTTCTAATGAATGATTGAAAATGTTTGTAGATCACTTGAAGTGCAGCACTGATGCGTTCGCACGAGGTTTTAAATTTGTAAACAAGAATTACCGGTTAACTAGGAACACATTCGGGAAAGTATACCCTAGTCAAGTTGTAGTATAGTATATGGTAAATCAAGGTCGTCCCAAGAGACTTGGTTGCACTACAAGTGTCGTTTGTTTGTTTAAGCAAGTAACAAGTAACAAGTTGATGGTTATGATTGTCACGGATCAAACCAACAAGAAAAGCATTATAAGAACAAGTAACAAGTTGATGGTTATGATTGTCACGGATCAAACCAACAAGAAAAGCATTATAAGAACAAGCAAGTATCAAGACATTCATCATTATTCCAATCAAACACAAAATCTCAATAATCATATCAATAACAAACATCTTTAAATAGAAAAGTAACAAGGTTTACCCAAAGTATGAATTACAATAGGCAAAGATGAAGGATTATAGCACTCCTTCAAGCCTCCAATCAACTACAATAGTTCTACCAAGCCGGAAAATGATGTCCAAACGCCTTCGACAACCCTTGAGCACACTACATGAATTTGGCAGAGGTTTGTGGTCTTTTGGGAAGATAAGTTGGTGTAATTGGTGGAAATTCGTCCTTAAGGGTGGAGGCTTGAATTTCCCACAAGTTGGGATAGGATAGTTGGTGGAAACTCGTCCTTAAGGGTGGAGGCTTGAGTTTCACACCTTTGGGGTGAAGATATTGAGAGTGGTTGTGTTCTCTCAAGTTATGGTTTGCACTCTAGGTGGAAATTCGTCCTTAAGGGTGGAGGCTTGAATTTCCTGGAGGTAAGTTGAGAGAGGGATGTTGTTTTAGGTGGAAATAGTCCTTAAGGGTGGAGGCTTGAATTTCACACCTAGAGATGGAGTGGTGGATGAAAGGGATGAGAAATATGGATAAGGGATGATGAAATGAGGTGCCAAATGGGTTCTATTTATACTACTACCAAGGCCTAGGGGTATTCAATGCATTTCTTGGAGGCCAAGGAGCTTGGAAGGGACTAGAAACCATGTAGGAAGGGACTAGAATCATTTGGAACACGTTTGGGATCTTAGTGATGGAAAAATGGCTGAAACAGGACCTCCAACCGGATCCGGTTGGGCTCCAACCGAATCGGTTGGTCTACGTGACCATTCTCCAACCGGATCCGGTTACGGGTCTCGACCGATCGGTTGGAGCAAAATCACAAAAATTCATAAACTGCAAAGTTGTAGATCTTTCTCTTAGCTTTCCGTGGCCGTGAACCGGTGGTCAAACGGAGTTCGTATGCAAAAGTTATGGCCAAAATGGTGAAGGTGTGTTGGGAACAACGAGGCTTCCAATATTTCTTCGTTTAAGCTTCTTTTCTTCATTTCTTTCTCGTTTTCCTTCTTGAACTTTATTCTTGAGTCTTTGGACCACTAACTTGATGACTTTACCATCTCGAATATACTCCGCAAGTCTTTCTTTTGTCAAGAACTCTTCGTATATGGAGAAATCTTCGTATTTTACTTCTTTTTCCGTCTTTTTCTCCACTTTCTTGTACTTGGCTACAAATGAACTAGCAAACGCACTTTGATACGATTAAGCAACAAAAGCATATGATTATAACCAAATAACACACATAAAAGCACAGATAACGCTACTAAAAACATGCACAATTTGAGCGTTATCAAATTCCCCCACACTTAAACTTTGCTTGCCCTCAAGCAAATCTAAGAAAAGAAAAATCAAACTACATACCTAAATGACAAAAAGAAAAGAAAAATAAAAAAAATATTTTTGGGTTTTTTTTTTTTTTTTTTTTTTTTTTTTTTTTTTTTAATAAAACAAATATAAAAATAAGCGAAAAATGAGCGCAAACTCCCCCACACTTAAGGTTTTGCTTGCCCTCAAGCAAATCTAGAAATAAGAAAAATAAATCCCACATGGTGCATGAAATATGATTAAAAAAAATGTGATGCAAATCTACCAAGTACAAGTACAAGATATGATTCATCATTTTAAGCTTTATGAGGTGAAAAATCGAGATGTTTGACAATACCCTATGGATTTTCTCGCATGATAACATGGCTAAGCACCTCACGAAAAAAACGGATGTATAATTCACTCAACACTCATTTTATTTAGTGATGGATAGTATTAAGGAATAGTACACTCATATTGCTCAGTCATGATCTAAATATTACCATAGGCTTGTACAAGAAACAAAACTCCACCGACGTGGCGTAAGCACCAAGTATAAACATCTAAAGAGGGCTTTTATTCGGGATATAACGATAGGCTTAGGGTGAATAAAGGGTATGGATAAGGCATGGGATATATATGAAATTGGTTTTAAAAAAAAATAAAGTCAAGTCTAATACCCATGTTGCTAGTCACGAACAATCCGCAAACCCGAAAATGATTATAGTCACAATATTCTCCTCTTCACATATCGATCACCAAATATATATCACGTCTTAGCACTTTGACTAATCGATATCTCAAACATACTTCATCCTTGTCATCACATATTTTTTTTCCATTTTTTTTTCGATGACTTATTCTTTCTTTTTTTTTTCACATTTTTTTTACGTTTTTTTTTTCAACACTTCTTCTTCATACATCACATCTCCCCCACACTTCGTATAAGCACACACCACAAAAATACAAATAAGAAGCTGCAGTCTTCATCTTTGTCGGAATGGCACACACGAATGGCAAAGTGCGGCTAACTCATAATCATAAAAAACAATCCAACAAACCAAGCAACTAGCAACCAACCATTTAGACATTGACAAGGGGTAGGCTAAGGTTTAAAGTGTAAAATATTTTTGTATTTTTCTGGATGTAAGAAAAGAAAAGAATGGCTCGGAGGGTGTACTAAGGGTATCTAGCGCTAAAAATGAGCGCTAACAAATGGGTCCATGTGGGTGGTTAACTAACCGATGTGGTTAGCTAATATATCATTAGATGTAAACGGAATGCCATTTGGTTTTTATTCCTAAGGTTGCCTCTTTATCACACGAATACACTTATATCACACGAATGCGATCTTTCTTCGGTCTGGTAATGATTTACAAGTACAAGTTCTAGAATAAATAAAATCACCGGCACACTCAAAACAAAAGATCCAAGCATAAAAGAAGTATGCTATATATGAAACAGGCTCAAATCCTTACAATTTAGTGGAAGGGCTATAATATGTGCTAGCAAATGTCATCGATCCCAGAATGGATTGCAATATTAATCGGGACACATCTCAAGTTTTTCAAAATTACCGATTTCACCAGTGGGTTGATCCAGTTATTATAATATATTAACCTATACGCGTGAAAACAACTAGATCATAAGGGCAAACAAGCTCACAAAAATTTAAAAACAGGCCCAAAAATTTGGAAATTGAAAACGAGTTTCGCTTTTCTTATTTAACGTTCCCCCACACTTAAGTTAAGCACACAAAAGAAAAATAACTTAAATCTAGTTACGACTCTTTTTTTTTCTTTTTTTTTTTTTTTTTTTTTTTTAAACCAAACATGACTTATTTTTGTCCCACGAGTTCTCGGTAGCTCCATTGAAACGCACAAAGAAGCGGAGAAGCAGGTCAGCGCGAAGCATATTAAAAACCAAACTTCTTTAGGGAATCAGGGAGACCCGCCTTATACCTCTCACACAGTTTGTTTACAATGGGTGAGCCTTACTTTCGAGGTACTTAAACAAATCAATTTATTAAAATAATTTACCAAACAAATGAAAAATAACAAAGAAACAAAATAAAGCAATTGCAAAAACTTCAAAGCATGTAAGATAGGGAAAAATAAAATAATAAGTCTAAGTGAAACGAAACCTCTCGGGCCAAACATCACGATCGAACTTCAAATGATAAGATGCTAAGCAAACGCTAGCATAAGCGTGTGAGATCAATCGATTTATCTTTCATCCAAACATGTTCAATCAAGAGTATAACGTCACCAACAATCCAATCAATCCTTCCTCCAAGAGCTTATTAAATCTGCAAAATAAACTAAACTACAAAAAACGCGTAAAATTCTAAAACTCACTTTCGTAGGCATCACGGTTGCATTTAGCTCATGCAACAAGCCTTTAAACCCCTCGGTGGCCCAAGTGGACGAGTTATAGTCTCGTGAAGGTTTCCAGTGAACATACCCACAAAGTTCAAAACACTTTACTTTTAAAAACAAGCACTTATTTATTTACAATGTACCAAATTAACAAAATTTTAAAATGCAAAAACCAAATAAAAGAAATGATACTCTTGCAAAAACAAAAAGACATTTAAACTTATTTAATCTAAACACAAACACACAAAAACAAAAAAAAATAAAAATAAAAAACGATTTTTTTTTCTTTTTTTTTAACAGATTAGTCCAACCGATCCGGTTACGGGGTGTAACCGATCGGTTGGGATGAACCAAATTTGACCAATCCTTCCAACCGAACCGGTTACGGGTAGTGACCGATCGGTTGAAGGAGATTTTCTAATTTTTTTTTTTTTTTTTTTTAAACACTAGTTTTATTTCAAAACTTTTATTGATAAAATAAGACAAGAATATAAAAGGTTACGGACACAAAACTAAAAACAAGTAAATAAAACACATAAACACACATTAACAATCACGAACATGAAACAACACTTAAAACAAAAATAAGCACGAAACAGAAAAACAACAATCACATAGACGCAAGCAAACACAATTAGTCACGTAACACAAATCAAACAAGATAATCTAAAACAAGATAATCTTATTTAAAATTAATACGAAACTAATATAAACAAAAATAACAAAAACAAATAACATAGAGACATGCAAGAGATCACATAAAAAAAACAAACACACGAAACAAGAAACACACGGACTATTTTTTTTTTTTTTAACAGAACACACAACCGGATCCGGTTACGGATAGTGACCGATCGGTTGTAGTGGTTTTATTAAGTACAAAGCTTCCAACCGATCCGGTTGGAGTGCCAACCGATTCGGTTAGAGTGATCTGGGTGGTTTTGGTAGGTTTTTTCGCAAACGTTTTTCGAGCAACTTAGAAAGCAATCATTGAAATGAGCATTTTAGAACACATGAAACGAAATCCAACATCAAAAACTTGATTTTGATGCCAAGATCAATTGAGCAATTATGAGAAATTAGAGATTTTAAGAAAAAGACAAGCATTCAAGCAAACATCAAGAGCAATCAAACAAGATCAAAGCAACAATTATTCATGAGCAAGAGAAATTTAGCATTCGAACAAACAAGCAGACAAACAAACACTTAAGAACAAAAACCAAATCCCCGTCAGCGGCGCCAAAAACTTGATGTGCTTCATCGGGGTTTTAAATTTGTAAACAAGAATTACCGGTTAACTAGGAACACATTCGGGCAAGTATACCCTAGTCAAGTTGTAGTATAGTATATGGTAAATCAAGGTCGTCCCAAGAGACTTGGTTGCACTACAAGTGTCGTTTGTTTGTTTAAGCAAGTAACAAGTAACAAGTTGATGGTTATGATTGTCACGGATCAAACCAACAAGAAAAGCATTATAAGAACAAGTAAAAAGTTGATGGTTATGATTGTCACGGATCAAACCAACAAGAAAAGAATTATAAGAACAAGCAAGTATCAAGACATTCATCATTATTCCAATCAAACACAAAATCTCAATAATCATATCAATAACAAACATCTTTAAATAGAAAAGTAACAAGGTTTACCCAAAGTATGAATTACAATAGGCAAAGATGAAGGATTATAGCACTCCTTCAAGCCTCCAATCAACTACAATAGTTCTACCAAGCCGGAAAATGATGTCCAAACGCCTTCGACAACCCTTGAGCACACTACACGAATTTGGCAAAGGTTTGTGGTCTTTTGGGGAAGATAAGTTGGTGTAATTGGTGGAAATTCGTCCTTAAGGGTGGAGGCTTGAATTTCACACAAGTTGGGATAGGATAGTTGGTGGAAACTCGTCCTTAAGGGTGGAGGCTTGAGTTTCACACCTTTGGGGTGAAGATATTGAGAGTGGTTGTGTTCTCTCAAGTTATGGTTTGCACTCTAGGTGGAAATTCGTCCTTAAGGGTGGAGGCTTGAATTTCACACCTTTGGAGAAGGTAAGTTGAGAGAGGGATGTTGTTTTAGGTGGAAATTCGTCCTTAAGGGTGGAGGCTTGAATTTCACACCTAGAGATGGAGTGGTGGATGAAAGGGATGAGAAAGATGGAGAAGGGATGATGAAATGAGGTGCCAAATGGGTTCTATTTATACTACTACCAAGGCCTAGGGGTATTCAATGCATTTCTTGGAGGCCAAGGAGCTTGGAAGGGACTAGAAACCATGTAGGAAGGGACTAGAATCATTTGGAACACGTTTGGGATCTTAGTGATGGAAAAATGGCTGAAACAGGACCTCCAACCGGATCCGGTTGGGCTCCAACCGAATCGGTTGGTCTACGTGACCATTCTCCAACCGGATCCGGTTACGGGTCTCGACCGATCGGTTGGAGCAAAATCACAAAAATTCATAAACTGCAAAGTTGTAGATCTTTCTCTTAGCTTTCCGTGGCCGCGAACGGGGGGTCAAACGGAGTTCGTATGCAAAAGTTATGGCCAAAATGGTGAAGGTGTGTCGGGAACAACGAGGCTTCCAATATTTCTTCGTTTAAGCTTCTTTTCTTCATTTCTTTCTCGTTTTCCTTCTTGAACTTTATTCTTGAGTCTTTGGACCACTAACTTGATGACTTTACCATCTCGAATATACTCCGCAAGTCTTTCTTTTGTCGGGAATTCTTCGTATATGGAGAAATCTTCGTATTTTACTTCTTTTTCCGTCTTTTTCTCCACTTTCTTGTACTTGGCTACAAATGAACTAGCAAACGCACTTTGATACGATTAAGCAACAAAAGCTTATGATTATAACCAAATAACACACATAAAAGCACAGATAATGCTACTAAAAACATGCACAATTTGAGCGTTATCAAGCACTAGAACTATCCTTTTGAACCTTCTCTTTGTCAAGTTGTAGCTCCAATTGCTCGAGGTTTAACAGCAAAGTTCCTGTTAATGTGGATAAGTCCTGACGGAAGAGGGCAATACATGTTCGTTCCTTTGTTATGTGTAGAAGTAACATGAGGTGAGAGTGAAGTTGTTGAAAAGGTTCAATACTACTTTCCTTTTGCAAGGCATTCTGTAGCCTGAACAGGTGCAAATCTTTCTCTTCAGAATCTGAACCCAGAGATATCACATCCTCATTGATTGATTCAATCATCTTTAATCGTTCAGTGTAGCAAACATTATCATTGTTGTCCACAGCATCATACAATTTAAGCACTTCTGAAATCACTGGGTCAGTAGAATAAGTCATGATATGGTAGTATGCACGGGATTTTACAAGTCTATGATTTAAACCGAGAAATAGAATCTTTCGTGGGATTTTACTAAAATCAAGAAGAAACCGTGATATAGTGACCAATAGAATGTGTTAAGATAACTGATGGATCGACACAGTGATAGAAAATTGTGTGTTAGGTCTTATGATTGTTTGTAGGAATAGCAGAGATGTTGTTTGGTTGAGATTTGGATTGGTTTATGCCCGTTTTTACGGAGAAATTTAGGTCAGAAAATATAAAAACCTCAATAACTTCTGTTCGGAGCGGATGTAGGCCTCGAAGGTTGACCCGAATGAGTTAATTCGGCGTGCCATTCTCCTCGTTCTCACGGTCGTTTTGATGGGTAGAACGCTAAAAACGGAGTTACGGTTCAAAAGTTATGGCCGTTTGAAGTTTTGTCGGGAAAAGTTAACAAGTCGCTAGTAAGACAAGTCGCTAGAGTCACCAAGTCGCTAAGTAACAACTCGCTAAAGCCTCAAGTCGCTATGAACCAAGTTGCTAACCACAAGTCACTAAAGCACCAAATCGCTAAGCTGACAAGTCGCTAAAGAGCAACTCGCTAAGGTCCAAGTCGCTAACACCAAGTCGCTAAGAACACTAAGTACAAGTCACTAACAAAATTGAAAGAAAGTCGCTAACTTCACCAAGTCGCTAGCCGTAGTGGAGAATCTACTAAGTTGTACTGTTTGTCGGTTTGTCTCAATAGACAAGTCGCTAGGACCAAATCGCTAACAATTAACACTACAACTCGCTACCTTTTACTGAAGCAAGTTGCTACGATGAAAACACTACGAGAACCAAGTCGCTAGCAAGAAAAACTTCAAAAACACACTTTTCAATCCAAAACAAAGCTCAACCACAGTGATTCAAGCTTACCAAATCAAAACCCAAGCACTTACAATGGTTCTAAACACAAAAGTACACCCAAAATTCAAACTTTAACACTAGAAATGATCCAAATGATGCAAAAAACCACTAAACTTTTTCAAACTCAAAAACCATCTAAAACCACTAAAAATCCAAGGATATGTAAGAGAGATGATCAAACCATGGCTCTTGATACCAATTGTAGGATATTGGATTTCATAAACACATCATAACATATCAAATGGGGCGTATAGTTTAGAGGTTTTAGAGAGAGAAAGTAGGATGGGAGCCTTTCTAGAGAGAGAAAGTGAAAGAAAACATGGAAGGTTAGATTAGAAATGAAAGTTCCAACCCTCTACCTTGGGAGGTAGAGGGTATTTATAGTTACAAACTACACGTCCTCCTTCGGACTGTGGATCAGGCATACAGTGGGTAAAGACCCGTCCGTCCTCCACGGTGTTGCTCTAAACTAAATAACTAACTAATAAAACAGTAAATAACGATATGTCTACGAGCTAAATTATGCTAGATTATATTTGGGGTGACCGACTCTTCACTATGGAATTTCTAATTCCTAACATTTTCTTCCATTAATAACTGGTTGTTTAATTGATCTAGCAGTTCTTTTGGAGGGGGATGCAAACCATAATTTGTTATTGATTTGCCGCAACAGGTAAGTATTATTTCCAGCTCATATAATATGTATCCTTGTAATTCATCGTCATTGACGTGGTAGTTGGGAATGCAGACCTGTTGCGAGACAATTCTTGGAATATCATGGCCCATTTCTTGCCAAAACTTGCTCCATAACTGTAAAGGCTCTGCAAGGTCGCAATGAGTAAGCATGCGTGCGAAAAGGAACCTCAGCTCTACTGATGAAGCTGAGCCACATGCCTCTTCAAGAGCTGTCTCCCATTCTTTGTCATCACCAAGCAGACCAAGTGCGTCACATGCAGCACGATATGTTGGGTATATAACTTGGTTGACTGATCTGACCTCTGCAAAGTCTCTGCACCCTTTTTGATGACATAACAACATCCTTAAGTAGAGAAGCTCCCCTGAAGTTGGGTGAATATATGCAAGCCGCCCAATAGAAGATGCGTTGTTTTTCCTCCGTGACCAACTCTTTCGATCTTGATACCACACAAACTTCGATGGGAATTATAAGTATGTCAAATGCCTTCTGTGGAAAACTAGAAGGGGGGGTTGAATAGTTTTACCAATTAAAACTTCTTTTTAATCTATTTAGATAGACTTATGTCAATCTATTTGGATGTGTGTGTTGGATGTTGATAAACAAGCATGTAGAGGTAAGTAATGAAAAGATAAAAGTAAGAAGCACAAAACCACAACGCAAGTATTTATAGTGGTTCGGCTACAAGGTCACCTTCCTTTCCCTACTCCACTCCCCGAGTCACCTACTCGAGAGTTCGTAATCACTACACCAATCTCCTTATGGCGGAGAAGCCTTCACAACGTCGCCTACTCTTTTTCCGGTACTAGGCTAACCACCGGGTTCTTTCACTCCAAGGTGAACCACACCTACATAACGTCGCCTACCCTTTATAAGGTACTAGGCTAAGTACCTAGTTCTTTCACACCTTAGGTGAACTACACCTTCACAACGTCGCCTACCCTCTATTAGGTACTAGGCTAAGCACCTAGTTCCATTGCAATGGAGGAACTACTACCACACTACACCAACGACTAATCCCAAAGGAGATCTACTCCTTTACAACATCAACAAGGATATCAATATCCTTGGATCTAATACTAGTCTATCTTGTACATCGAAACACACCAAATCGAATGTACATCTAAGGCACCTATCACTAATGCCTATGACTAGATCTACAAGACACCTTTCACTAATGTCTTGTGTCTTCACTTCTAAGCATCTTTCACTAATGCTTCTTTGTCTTGACTTCTAAGCACCTTTCACTAATGCTTCTTTGTCTTCACTTCTAAGAACCTACCACAAGTGCTTTATCCTATAGACGATAGATACCCTTCACTAATATCTTCGTCTTGACTCTTGAGACATCTTTCACTAATGTCTTCAACACTACACTTCTTTAAAGAAAGAAAGGAATCATCAACAAGAAGACTTCAGTAGCCTTGATGATGAGGAAGCATGGCAACTCATGGACTTGAGCTTGCTCGACTTCAAAGGTGGTGATCTTGCCTTTAAGAGGAACCTAAAAGATCACACAAAAACAAAACTACAAACATAGATCTCTTGGATCTAAGGTTAGTGAGATTTAACTCAGGGGGGAAAGTGTGTTAGAGAGGGATTGAAAAGGGGTGAGAAATAATGAAGAAATGGCTCACTATTTATAGAGGAAAAATCCTACTGTTCCCCGAATCCCACGGATCCCTACCACAAGGGATCCGGCTAGCACAAAGCTAGGGATCCGTGGAACGCTCCTCTTTGCCCATGGGTATTTTTGGTTATGGGTCATGGGTTATGGGTTGATCCATGGTTTTCTTTCTAGATTCAATGAACTTGGTTAAGTGGTATATATAAAACCATGGATCATGGGTCAATACCATTTGCTAGTTTTTACCCATTTTAGTATTTACATGTTTTTACCCATTTTAGTATTTACATGTTTTTACTCATTTTAGTATACTTAGTTTAAGTATATGTTAACCCAATATGTAAACACTATTTGTTGTAAATATGTATCTAAATCATAAAAACACTTAGGCTTGTTTTAGTGTTTTATGTGAAAACGTAAGTGTGTTAGAAAACTATTAACTCAAATTATTTACGTACTCTATTTGTTTCGTTAAAATGATTTTACGTTTGTTATCGACAAAATATTAGAAGATCGTAAAATATAAATAAACGTTTTTACGGCTTATTTGTATTAACAATCTCCCCCTTTTTGTTGATGACAAAACATAAAATTATTTTAAGGAAAAGCTAAAATTCGTAAAAGTTTGAATTTGTAGTTTTACTTTCTTCTCCCCTTTTTGTCAAAACAAAAGTGTTTGAAGGAAGGCAACACATTGTTTTTAAGAAAAACATGTGAAAGAAAAAGTAAAAAGAGACAGAGAGCAAATAATGGGAAAGGATCTCATCTTTACTCCCCCTTGACGAGTCCATCCCTAAGTACGGGTGTCAAGAAAGTAATACTAATATAGTTTGTTTGCAAATAAGTTTGCAAAAGATATCGTCTACGAGACGAATGTGCTCCCCCTTGATGATTGCAATTTTTGCAAAGGGATGTCACGAAATGTAAACCTAGTATTGCAAGTAATTTGCAATGTATTGCTTTGACATAAAGCTCCCCCTAGCTTTAGGGTGTCAAAGTCTTCATATGTAAATTGAATAACTACAAAACAAAGGTTAGAAATCAAGAATAATTCACAATTTCCTACAAATGTGATTCAAGTTAGTAGAAAGAAAGCTTTCTGTCTCACGGATCCCGCGGTTCCCTCCTAGTAGGGATCCGTCTAGGCAATTCTGAGAGATCCGTTTTTAGCTGTTAAATTTCAGCAAAGGTGATATAACAAGTAATGTTATCACAAAAAAATGAGATATGAATACAAGGTAATCATATTCTCAGAAAAATAACAAGTAGCATGTAATTTCCATTTAATGAAACTAGAGTTATGATATACATGACTCTAAAAACTAAGAAGATAAGAAAATAAATTACTAGAAATTTCTAGACCAACTATCGCTTGATGCTAGGACACCACTAAAAATCTTCTAGCTCAAGTTTTGTTTAGGTTTGATCTCGTTGAAACGTTCGAGGAGATGATAGAACATGAAACGTTGGTCTTCTCGTACTTCATGTATCATACTTTCAACATGTTGACAATGATGGCAATCTTTGTCATGGCTAGGTAGTGGTGGTGGAAGAAATGAGATGGCTTGATGCGAAGGATCAAGTGAAGCGGCTTGCGGAGCTTCAAACGATGGAGGAATTGGTGGAGGTGCATTTGAGAATGACTCTACCAAGAATGATGGTGGTGGTAGAGAAGTGTCAACTTCCATATGGTCGGGTGGTTGACTTTGATGATTTGTCATAATCCAAATGGGATTATATGATGAAAACGCCGAGAAGGAAGCCGGAACAAGTGTTGACTCAACACCTTCATTTTGAACCATTATTCCTCCTAATGAGGAGAATGTTGTCGGCGAAAGCGGATGAGACGGCCTAGGAGGCAAGTCCTCTAAATTGTAGAGGTGTGGTGATGATAGTGGGGATGTAAATGAAATAGCTCTAGGAACCAATGGTGATGGTTTGGTGGAGATGATATTGTTTGGCCTAGGAGGTATGGTGGTGTTTGGCATAGGTAGTTTTGTGGGTACTATCCTTTTAGGAATTGGTTTGATTAGATGATGAAGAATTCTATCATTTGTTGGTTTGATGGGAGATGATTCGGTTGAAGAAATTTCGTGTATAACGCGAGCTCTTTTAATGGGTGGTTCTTTGATGGATAAGTTACTACTTGGGGTTTTCCTCATGATGGGATGATTTCAAGAGGTTGCAAGACCTGAAGTTTAAGATGAGAGTGATGACTATGGAGGTCCTAACAAGGTGGTTTATAAACTAAGAGATTTGGCAAGTGCATTTAAGCTTTAAGCCACTAGGATTTATTGGAATGTGATGATTGACATGCACAAGAGTCAACTTCAGAGGTTGCTCTGATCTAGGAACTCATTTAAGATGAGATGGAGTGTTTGAGTTAGGAAGATGAGTTGAAATGATTGTTTTAGCAAGATTTGACCTATACTGTCATCCGGATCCCACGGTTCCCTCCTCAGAGGGATCCGTGTAGGCTTAATCCTAGGGATCCGGCTCTCAGAAGCTATGAAAGAGTGGAAATGATGTTTCTAAGATCTAAGACCTATTTCATCTTGAGTGTTTCAGTCCTCCTAAGTGTTTTAAATGAAGGGATGCTTGAGTACTTGAAGGTAATAAATGATGTAGCTAATGATTGTCATTTATGGAAGGATTTGGAACTTTCAAGAGTACCAATGGATGAGCAAGGATGACACTAAAGATTTAGAGTGTCAATTGAAGCTAGTGATCAGGTTGTGTCTTAGGATAGTGTTTTGGAAAATATCCTAGAAGCTTTGAGATGAGAAAACTAGATTTTGATCAACTTTGATCAACTTGGAGGTGAGGATGATTTATGATCAATTTTGCCATAATTGAAAGATTTCTAAGACTAGATGTGAGGGATCAAGTAGAAAATGAGGTGTGAGTTTAAGAGTGGAAGAGTAATGGATAAACCAAAAGGTAGATCTACAAGCGTCTTAGAGTGTGATCTATGTGAGTTAGAATGAGTAGGAGAGATCAACCTATCTTGATAAGGACTTAATCTTCCTTAAGACCCTATGTTTAGCTTAGTGAGATGTTCTAAGGATATGTTTGAAATATAATGCTTGTAATTGCATTTTCTATTTGTCGGATCCCACGGATCCCTAAGTGTAGGGATCCGTCTAGCACAATCTTTGGGATCCGCCCATCTGCTCAGCAGGACCTTTACTAAAGGTATGCAATGATCTTGACAATGCATTATATCTCAAGGATAGTCTAAAAAGAGTTCTAATACTAAGATATCAAATGTAAGATGTTTTATTTCATGAAAGAAATTGGATTACATTGATAAAGCACGAGTACAAGAGAATTGATCCTATTTTAGAATACTACTAGTTTCCTTGAGTGTTTTCGCTAGGAGGATCATTATGTGATTGATGAGTGTTGGTGGAATCAAGAATGAAGAAAGTATTCATGAGGGATATGTTTAGCGGTTCCATCATCTTGTTCACAAGTACGTACAACGGACTTTGAAATTGAGGATGGAAGTGCATAACATTATGATAGAGGCGTGTCAAGAACATTCCATAAGGGATGAGTTTATTCTTGGAGCCTTGAAGATTTGCAATTCGCCTTGCGAAGAAGTAGGCGAGATTGTATGGTTGTTGTGTTAGCAAATAGTACAACATGTGAGCATAACAAACGGGAAGGATTTCTCAATTTCCCCTAAGACTCCAAACATTTTCACGTAGGATGAGTGCAAGAGGCTTGTACTCTTCTCGGATATCCCTTGTAAAGATAATGTTTGGATCGGAGTAATATGGTCGAGGTTTGCATATTATGCGATTTAAATCTTCCGGAAAGGGTATGTGTGAACAATATGGACTATTTTCTTCACGAAAGTTGAAGAGAGAATCAAGAGACCAATCTTCGGTGAAGGCACATTGTCCATGATTTGGAATCCGGAGGATGTGAGCAAAATGCCCAAGGGTTAGAGTGAACTTTTGGTTTTTGATATAAAACCAAAGAGATAGAGAGCGATCCTCGTTACGAACGGGTTCGACTTGACGGAAGAATTCCATTATGAACCTTGGACATATCTTCTCGTTGATTTCAAGAAGACATTCTAGTCCTATGGCTCGGAAGGAGATATTGATACCTTCTTCGAATTGTAGAGAGGTGTCTACAATACGTCCTTCATAGAAGTGACGGTTTTCGAGATTATTGAACCCATGGACATGATTGCCAGGTGTGTTGGGTTCGAGAGAGATGTTCGGAGTGTAGACGCTAGTGGGTGAAAAATCAAACTCATATTCATGCGTCATAGTTGAACCTATAGGAATGACAAGTTAATAAAAGGAGATGTTTGTGGTCAACTTATGATAATCTAATGTTTTTACTAGATTTTTATTAACAATGGTTTTTAACAACAATGACACTTAACTAAAGCTTTTGACTTTCTAGTGGATTATTATTTTTAGAAAGATAGTGGTTTTTAATCTTGCATGAAAACTGTTTTCCAGTAATACGGATCCCACGGTTCCTTTACAAAAGGGATCCGGCTAGTATATCCTCCGGGATCCGTGGATCTGTAGTAACAGAGACAGTTTTGATAAAGAAATAGGTTTTACAGTTTTATACCACGAAATATGTTTTATCCTACATTTTCTTTTAGCATGCACACATGACTTCTAATGTATCACGAAAGAAATATAAAACATATAAATCAAAATAAGTGACAAACACATTATGATAAAAGTAACCTAGATAAACTAGATTATTAATAGTATTGCATTTCAATACTAAGGATGATACAAAGGATTGGGTATATGACCCCAATATAGATTAACAACACAAAGTAAATGTCTCCGTATGTGAACTTCATCATAGGGAACACAAGTGCGATGAGTGTTATGGCGATGAGCACGAGTGCGATGTAAACCATGTTGATGACGGATCTTCTTGGTTTCGGTTGAGATGAAATGAGGAGGAAGAGGAAGTTTTTGAGTAAGAGAAAATTTTGAAAATGGAGGATTTGGAAAAGTGAGGGTTTGGTAGAGTGGTCGACGGTGGGGTTTTATAGGGAAGGAGGAATTTTTGAAATTCGTGTTTTATTATTAGATTTAAAAGAAACAAAACAAAGTTTTATATACCACGACTTTAGACGAGAAATAAAAACACGTATGTGAGAAAAAGACTTCCTAGTGAAGCTTTATGTAAAACACGTATAAGCACAAAAGATAATCATATAAATACCTAAATAGGCATAATTAATTATCAAGCAAAATAAAAAAGAAAATCATACCTCTAGCGCACTTAGGAATGTCTTTACAAATGACACAACAAATGTCACTTAGACGATTCCCGCTCCTTTGTGATTAGGATACCTTCTTAAGGAAGGTATTCTTGTTACCAAGCGACTCCTAAAGCTTGGTGGGTATGAGCTTTGACTAATCAACATGACAAAGAAGATTAGTGCAATTAAATGAAAAAGTAAAAAGAAAAATGTTGTTATCAATCTCAACATCCAAACATATATTTTTGAAAAAAAAAACGTGGTGTTTGCTTTTATGAAAAACCTTCTTTGTAGTTTTCAATTAACCATGGATCGTATCAAGTTTTTAAAGTACAATATACTTCAAGAAACTTGGTAACGAAGCTCTGATGCCAATTGTGGAAAACTAGAAGGGGGGTTGAATAGTTTTACCAATTAAAACTTCTTTTTAATCTATTTAGATAGACTTATGTCAATCTATTTGGATGTGTGTGTTGGATGTTGATAAACAAGCATGTAGAGGTAAGTAATGAAAAGATAAGAGTAAGAAGCACAAAACCACAACGCAAGTATTTATAGTGGTTCGGCTACAAGGTCACCTTCCTTGCCCTACTCCACTCCCCGAGTCACCTACTCGAGAGTTCGTAATCACTACACCAATCTCCTTATGGCGGAGAAGCCTTCACAACGTTGCCTACTCTTTTTCCAGTACTAGGCTAACCACCGGGTTCTTTCACTCCAAGGTGAACCACACCTACACAACGTCGCCTACCCTTTATAAGGTACTAGGCTAAGTACCTAGTTCTTTCACACCTTAGGTGAACTACACCTTCACAACGTCGCCTACCCTTTATTAGGTACTAGGCTAAGCACCTAGTTCCATTGCAATGGATGAACTACTACCACACTACACCAACGACTAATCCCAAAGGAGATCTACTCCTTTACAACATCAACAAGGATATCAATATCCTTGGATCTAATACTAGTCTATCTTGTACATCGAAACACACCAAATCGAATGTACATCTAAGGCACCTTTCACTAATGCCTTTGACTAGATCTACAAGACACCTTTCACTAATGTCTTGTGTCTTCACTTCTAAGCATCTTTCACTAATACTTCTTTGTCTTGACTTCTAAGCACCTTTCACTAATGCTTCTTTGTCTTGAATTCTAAGAACCTACCACAAGTGCTTTATCCTATAGACGATAGATACCCTTCACTAATATCTTCGTCTTGACTCTTGAGACATCTTTCACTAATGTCTTCAACACTACACTTCTTTAAAGAAAGAAAGGAATCATCAACAAGAAGACTTCAGTAGCCTTGATGATGAGGAAGCATGGCAACTCATGGACTTGAGCTTGCTCGACTTCAAAGGTGGTGATCTTGCCTTTAAGAGGAACCTAAAAGATCACACAAAAACAAAACTACAAACATAGATCTCTTGGATCTAAGGTTAGTGAGATTTAACTCAGGGGGGAAAGTGTGTTAGAGAGGGATCGAAAAAGGGTGAGAAATAATGAAGAAATGGTTCACTATTTATAGAGAAAAAATCGTACTGTTCCTCGGATCCCACGGATCCCTACCACAAGGGATCCGGCTAGCACAAAGCTAGGAATCCGTGGAACACTCCTCTTTGCCCATGGGTATTTTTGGTTATGGGTCATGGGTCATGGGTTATGGGTTGATCCATGGTTTTCTTTCTAGATTCAATGAACTTGGTTAAGTGGTATATATAAAACCATGGATCATGGGTCAATACCATTTGCTAGTTTTTACCCATTTTAGTATTTACATGTTTTTACCCATTTTAGTATTTACATGTTTTTACCCATTTTAGTATACTTAGTTTAAGTATATGTTAACCCAATATGTAAACACTATTTGTTGTACATATGTATCTAAATCATAAAAACACTTAGGCTTGTTTTAGTGTTTTATGTGAAAACGTAAGTGTGTTAGAAAACTATTAACTCAAACTATTTACGTACTTTATTTGTTTCGTTAAAATGATTTTACGTTTGTTATCGACAAAACATTATAAGATCATAAAATATAAATAAATGTTTTTACGGCTTATTTGTATTAACACCTTCCATCTTCATTTTCAATGTCGTAAGTGAACCATTTTGTGAGTGTTGTTAGTTTCCGATCACGATGCTTAACCACATACTCTAAATTGTCACCGTCTCTAAAGTTTACATGTTGCATGTTTTCTAGATTGACTGAAAGAATTTGCACCGCTGGTTCTCTGTTGTGTATTTCGAATTTGAGGATTCTCCAACATGCTTCATGAGGACATATAAATCGCCCATCAAGATAATTTTGGATTTCATCGATGGTTGCCTCTGCTTGTGCTGACGAAGTAGAAGCCTCACCAACAGAACTTGTTACTTTGGAAAAAATCCTATCGGTTCCCTTTGATATATATTTGAACAGATATTTTATTAGCATGCTCCAACCACAGTACTCCACATTAATATGAGCTTCAAACGCCAAGCAAAGATCGCAGTTATATGGCACCACATACCCATTGTCAAGCTTGATCTGGCCTTTTGTTGTAGTAAATTGTCCTTGCCTTCTTCGATAATGTGGATAACCCTTGTCGTCAAAAAAAGTTTCTTCATTATATCTCTTTGGGAATTTTTTACTGCACATATCGCCCTGCATACACGGTGCATTCAAGTTAGCCCTGCCACATGGTCCATGCATCATCATCTTAGAAACAATTTTATAAGTGTGCGGATCAACATCGGGGTCAGGCAGCTCTGTAGACATGTATTGATCCACATCCTGAGCATTGTCAATGCTCGTCGTTGAAGAAATCCAAAGAAGTGTATGGCAATGTGGTAAACCACGCTTTTGAAACTCAACAGTATACAATACTGCATATAAAGAAAAGATAAAATCCAAGTGGTCTTTTTTTTATAAATAAACATAGACATGCCTCCTGTGACACGCCCAAATGTTTGTTCTTGCTTCGTGAACCTGACGAATGACTTAATCTTTTGCTCAAATACTCTGCACACTATATCTGCCCTATCCGCTGTAATCAAGTGAGGAACTGACCCATGTTTCTTTGAATCTCAGGCCACTTTACATTGCATGTGAATGTTATAAAAAAGCGTGGATTACCAAGCACCCTGCAAATGGCCAATGCATCCAGGTAATAACTGTACATATATCTTGGACCTCCGGTTAATGAGGAAGGTAATATAATTCGTGAGCCTGCCTTTGACCTTTCACGATCTCCCCTTGAAACTGCATCATATAGGCCTGATAAATAGTCTCCTCGAATATCATTCTGATGTGTTCTATAAAAATCCATTCTATTCTGTTCTATACAACAATACACCCCAACGACATACTGCTGAAAAATCCTGCCAGTCCGAAAAAGCAGATTATAATTGTCATGCCTTGGGTGCAGCTGGTATGTGTAGAATGCATTCATCGAAACACGTTTTGGCTCATCGTCTGGATCTGCTGTTCATAACTTTAACTTTGTATGATACCCTGGCTGACCATAGATGAAAATCAATGGAAACTGTAACGACATGTATGACTTATGAATTTTGCTGATCGTCTTTAGTGGACCATCTATGTATTCTAGTATAACATCATAATTCGACGCACTTTCTGGGCCACTGTCAAAGACAATGGCGCCAAGAGTCTGTGATGCTGGAAGCTCATAACCACAGGGTCCTTCACCACTGTAAAGCCTCACTTTAAATTCAGGGACATCATGCTGAGCACACTTGTCGCGTGCAGTTCTAAATATCTAGACCAACTCATTGTGGGTGTCTAGAAAGTGAATGAGCCCTTCCACGATCTGTGGATCCAAATCAGTTGCATCTAAATTTGAAAAATGGCTCAACCTATGCTCAACCTCGTTCTACGTGTCATAGATATAGAGCTGTAAAAATTTTAGGTCATCATTGGTTGGACAAAGCGACCCAATTCGATGGTATATCTGGCCTAAAACTTTGAAAATATATGGCCCTCCACCATTATTGATCGCGGTGTCGACGTTCGCACCCAAAGAAGTCATTGCAAACATCTGATTGTAGGTTCGTATATTTTCCATAAAGGTTCTTCTGCCAAGCAGCTGCTTGATATACTCAGGCGGCTCTGCTTCCGGTTGCATAAATATTGTACCGCCTCCATAGCATAAATGGTATTGAGGTGTAGCATTTCTAAACTGGTGGCTTGCAAGCTGCTCCCCAGGCCAAAAGACAGCGTTACAATGATAGCACCGCTCAGAACAGTCCCCTAAATCATCATATGCATATGATGTATCTACATTTATTAAGAAACCATAATTAATTCAAAGGTTTGAGAATATATGTTTTTAAAAAAGATAACCGATGCTAAAAAAAATCACAAAAAAGAAGTAACCTTGTGTTGTATGAGAAGACGATCCTTCATCAATGCTGCATGATCCATTATCCATGCCATTATGGAAACTACTTTTAAGGAATCGCTGACGTTTAGACTTTCTAGAGGATTGACCTGAGCGCCTAGTTCTTTTTCGACCTTGTGACTGATGAGTAACATTTTGTGCAACACTTGCTCCGGAATTGTCATTCAGACCTACCGCTGCCACCCAAAGAAAGGAGGACAAAAGTTTAACCGATTTTTAGATTTACAAAAATGCATTGCAAAAGGGAAAACTAAAAAATTACTCACTTTGAGTTGCATGAGTATTCGTGGATTGACCAACGGTATGAGCATAAGCATCTGAATCTGATCGGTGCATGCATGTTGTGGAGGACTGCTCTAGGCGTCTTTTTCTTCCTCGTGACTGATGAGTAACATTTTGTGCAGCACTTGCTTGGCCATTGTCATTCACGCCGACCGTTGCCACCCAAAGAAAGGAGTACAAAAGTTTAGCTTATTTTTAGATCCACAAAAATGCATCGCAAAAGGTAAAACTAAAAAGTTACTCACTTTGACTTGCATGAGTATTCGTGGATTGACCAACACTATGAGCATCAGCATCTGAATTTGATCGGTGTATGGATGTTGTGGAGGGCTGCTCCAGGAGCCTTTTTCTTCCTTGTGACTGATGAGTAACATTTTGTGGAGCACTTGCTTGGGAATTGTCATCCATGGCAACCGCTACCACCCAAAGAAAGGAGGAGAAAAGTTTAACTGATTTTTAGAACCACAAAAATGCATCGCAAAAGGTGAAACTAAAGAATTACTCACGTTGACTTGCATGAGTATTCGTGGATTGACCAACACTATGAGCATCAGCATCTGAATTTGATCGGTGTATGGATGTTGTGGAGGGCTGCTCCAGGAGCCTTTTTCTTCCTTGTGACTGATGAGTAACATTTTGTGGAGCACTTGCTTGGGAATTGTCATCCATAGCAACCGCTACCACCCAAAGAAAGGAGGAGAAAAGTTTAACTGATTTTTAGAACCACAAAAATGCATCGCAAAAGGTGAAACTAAAGAATTACTTACGTTGACTTGCATGAGTATCCGTGGATTGAACAACGGTATGAGCATGACCATCTGAATTTGGTTGGTCCATGCATGTTGTGGAGAGCTGTTCCAGGCGTCTTTTTCTTCCTAGTCCAATTTAAAAATCTCATGAGCACCTGATCTAATCATTGTAAAGTGCTGTGTAAAAAGAAAATAAAGTAAAGAACCTTTGCTCGCTTCCATCTTATTAGGAGTCATTGGATGACCAACGGTGCATACATAACTGGATGAACCGACCATCTGACCACTTGGACCACCCAGTCCAACCTGCTTGCTGTCCGGCTGGTTTCTTGGCCTGCCTCTCTTTCAAGGTTGCTGTGAAAACCCAGGATCATCTGTGCTCACTCCTAACCCAATTAAAAAAACCTCATGAGAACTTGGTTTAATTATTCTAATGTGTTGCGTAAAAAGGAAATACAGCAAAGCACCTTTTTCCAATCCCATCTTATTAGGAGTCACTGGATTGTCAACAGCGTGCACATAAGTGGATGAATAACCCACCTGACCATCCGAACCACCCACGGCAACCTGGTTGCTGGTCGGCTGCTTCCTCGGCCTGCCTCTCTTTCGAGGCTGCTGCGAAGCTGTGTCATCATTTGCAGGCAATCCTACCACGATTAAAAAATTCTCATAAGAACCTAATCCAATTATTTTAAAATGTTGTGTAAAGAAAAAATACATCAGAACAGCTTTGTGAAGGTCAACTCCTTTGCTGGCCGGCTGTTTTCGCAACCTTCCTCTTCCTCGACTTTCTTGTGAACATGCAGCACCATCTGCGGTTAACCCTGGCCCGTTTAAAAAATACCATGAGAATCTAATCTAATCATTGTAAAGTGTTTTGTAAAAACTAAAAACATGAAAGAGCCTTTACCATGGTTTTTTAAAGGAGTCTTTGGCAAATGCAGCTCCAAATTGTCTACGATATTGTCATTTACCCCCACAGAACCACCCACCGGTGCATAGCTTCCCCCGTATGACCACTATAATATAAAGGCATCTCTTGGCCTGTATTGTGTATGCCTTGCTCCTGAACAACATCTGCAAACGAAAAAACAACATAACTGCATGAATGCTGTGAGAATGAGTGTTTGCCAACGCTGCAACGACGCCCAAAAGATACTACAGTGGCATGTTCAAAAAAAATTCATAAAAATGCAACACACCTAATAAAAACTTACGAAGGCAGGAACCATATATAGTACCTGTGGTAACCGGTCGAACCGAATCAGGTAAAGCATGAGCTAATCCTCGTGGCGGTGTTGGGACACCTGCGCACCACAAAAGTACAGCAAACATACAAAGAGTAAAGGGTCATATGAATGCACAACAAAATGAAGAAACAAAGTGCTAAAAGACGCGCAACCCGAAACGTTAGGGGGTCGGCATATACCTGGTGGTCGAGCACGATGTGACCGATAGTTTGGCCTCCTACCTAGAAACAAACAAATAACATATGCATAAAACGGGAGAGCCATGAAATGAATAGAACTGGTAATTGGAAATAGAGTAAGCGTACCACGACGTGGTTCCTTTGATACTCCCCGTAAAACAAAGTGTTGAGGTTTTGTATCTATAGGAAGTGGTGCAGTTACACCGGCAGCAAAATCCAATACGTAAGCACCAGTAACATAAGCATGTGTCGTTTGACAGGTGGACATAGCCGATGCAATGAGCTCACGCATTCCACATTCAGTAAACCCATGCACATTTGCAACATTGTTTTGTATGACATTTTCACATGGCCGGTCGCGAATGTTTTGAGAGTCAGGTATAGTTTTTGAATTCATAGTTACAAAAAACAGCGCGTAAACAAATAACAAAGACAGCACCCAAAAAGCAAATCAGAACTATCAACATTTTTTTATAGTTATGGTGAGCAACAAAAGAATCAGTAAGAAATATTTTTGAAACACAGAAGATGAGAAAAAGGCGCAAAAAAAAATAGAAGAAAGTTAGCACTTGTGAGCCAACACAAAAACAAAGGGAAAAAAACCCTAAAACAAAAGTTGAGAGAGCCAACTAACAAAAAGGTAGAAAGCATTTAATGAAGATAGCATTCAATTCCAAAGACTCATTAAACTAAAATGCAACCCCAAATCTGCCTATCAACATTTAATCACTCTAACAACTAAACATAACAAACTTAGAATAAAAGCAACTAACATAAAGCAGCCTAACCACCATTTACCTAAGGCAACAACAACCAGCCAACTCAATCGAAAAGATTAACGAAACCCACCAAAAATCTAAAAGAAAACAGTAAAAAATTAAAGGAAAAAAATCAAACCTAGTATCAAATGGCGCAAAGAGTAAAGTTTCTGGATTTTTTTAGCACAAATAATTGATCTACCTAACTTCAACTACAAAAATCAGACAATATTATAAGGCAAAAAAGAATATGTGGAGGAAAAATGACATGACCTGTAGCAGGGAACAAATGGCAAGAGGGCATCCACAAAATCAACATAAAAAAAGAATTTATGGTACGAAGAACAGTAGCCCCCTCACAATCGCCTGTAGCAACCACAAAATTCATTCCTTTCGAAGCCAAAAATCGCCGGATAATTTTCTGGAGGCACACCCAATCGGATCTAAAAGGTAAGCGTATGTTGTGAGTGAAGATGAATAGCCAGCGATTCGGGTAGCCTAAAGCAAATAACCAACGGGGCCCGTGAAAAAATAAAAAAACCCACGTTACTAGTTATAAGAAGGCCCAACAAATGTAATATAGTAGCAATTACAAAGGTGACAAAACCAATCTATCCAATTCATTGAGTTGTATTTCCTACTAGTGATCCAAGTGTAACACGAAAGTTTGATATCATTAATTAAGAAGCAAAGACTTTTGAGGCCTACTTGTGATCCAAAGGGTGAGGCTCCATAGGCAAGGAATACTTCATTAATCGGCTAGAGTGGTACGGTAGTATATTTGGAGCCTATAGCGAGCAAGTAGGGAGCTTGAACTATTTCTTTACGAGGCTGAAAGATCAATGATTAATTTTTGAGGGGCCAAATGATAATATACTCCCTCTGTCCCAAAATTATTGTCCCATATTGACTTTTTTAGTTTTTCTTCTTCAACTTTGACTATAATTATTTTTGTTTGTGTTATATAATACTTGATGAAAAATATATGAATATATTAGGTTTTAAATGTATTTTCATTTGGTATAATTTTCATCAAGTATTATATAACACAAATAAATATATTAATGGTCAAAGTTGAACAAGAAAGACTGGTCAAAATCAAAGGGGACAATAAAAATAGGACGGAGGTAGTAACTTTTTTTCACTAACTTTATAAACAAAATACACTTAAAACCTTTTTTTGATGGGTCAGGGGCTCAGAGCCGCCTCTACATGATATCCTCCGTCTATTATAGCGAGGGAGTAGAAATGATAAAAGAAAGGGTCAGAGGAAGCGGTTAGAAAAACAGACTTTAAATGTCGAGGCCAAGCGCCCACGTACCGAGCGATTGGTTAGTGGGTAGTAGTGCCTTATTTGATTGTAAAACAACTCTTGGTCTTGATTAAATACCAAATCAACATTTCCCACGTGTCTTAACCCTTAACTAGCTGATTTAGTTATCGTGTCGAAAAATTAAGCTTTTATTCTATACACATTTATTGAACAAATTAGTCATCTTGAACCATTAAGCTTATGATCCAAAGTGGATAGAAAGGGAACATATTAAAGAATGCGAGATATGAAGATACAAAATCAGTATTAGGTTATGAGCATAAGCAAGTGTAAAATACTTTACACGTTTATGATTGTCCTCGCTATTTCATGTTAGAAACTGGGAAGGTTCGAGAAGCTAATCTTGGATATTTTACAAGTAAGATCACTTTTCGAACAAATTATTTCGACGATTTACATGTCTACCTTTCACGAAATTCTTATTGAAATAATTGAAGAAAATCACTTACTTTCTATACATAAGAGAACTAAGTAAAACAGGAATTGTTGGTTCCGTATGTAAGAATGAGACCATATATGTTTGTTTAAAACAAACATTATTGACAATCTAGCGGTTAACACCTAAAAGACATAATGGTTGGAAAACAGTTATGTCGGTTTCACAGTACTTGAAAGGGCGTGAACCCTTTGGCCCTCGCGTTCTTATCATGAATCGGTAGTTGCGCGGTCGATCCTCTTGTAGCTTGTAATCGGTCAAGGCGGGATTAATTGGTGATTAATCAGATTATCATTTTTGGTAAGTCTTGGGTATTTCCGACGAGTTTTTGGTATTCCCGGCGAGATTTTTCTTAAAAGATATCTTGTAATAGATATAAACTGTGACTATAAGTGATTAAAACTAGTTTACAACGAGTTTTTGGTATTTCCGGCAATATTTGCAAGTTTCCGGCAAGTTTAACCACCGTTGAGAGTCGTTGACCGCTGTTGACCACAGTTGACAAATTTGTTTGACCGATTTACACAAACTCAGTAGTGCCTAGGCGGCGATTAATCGGCCTTGTAGGCATTTTTTGCAACACTGACTCTCTAGCGAATCATAATTACCTAAAATAGTTAATGGCTTTAAAAGTCCCCAACATTTCGGTCAAAGAGAATTAGAAGCATTAAAATTAAAGGTCAAAGAGGGTTTTGAAGACTAGACAATGTGTTATCTTACATTGCAAAAGCTTGAAAAAATGTTTGCAATAGGTGAAGTAGAATGTATGCAAAAGGGTGGCTTAAATAGGCAAAGTGTATGGGGAATTCATAACCTACGGATCTCAACATAGGGACGGATCTTCTTAAAGATCCGTCGGATCAGATATAGCCGTTTTGAATGGTCATTCAGGTTTTGTTTGAAATAATTCCTTTCTAATAATGCAGGAAAAAATGGTTGGGCTAAAGTGGTAAGATGCTTAAGCACATAAACTCTTAAAATGGCTAATTGTGTATATTCCAATTCCATGCAATTTTTTTCTGCTTACCTCTTTTCTCTTGGATTATTGCTAAAATGGCTAATCCACATTTCCATGCAAGATCGCATTTGAATTGTTTTCTAAAGAGGAAGATTCTACGTGGTTGATCAAATGTGATATTATAGCATTTTGTTTTAATGAAAGTAATTTGTTTAAATAAAAGTTTATAAAAAATTTGTTAAAGTTTATAATGTAATATTTTATAAAATGATGTGAGTGTTTTGTTTATTGTTATGGAAGTTTACTTATTCAAGAACCAAAGTGATTTGGTCTCGCCAAAATAAAATATGTTTTCTTTTAATGGAAGTTTTATGTAAACTAGGTGACCTCAAATTTGAATCATTTCCTCAAGTGGAAGAGTTTTGCTAAAAATGAATTATGAAAAGTTTAATCCAAGAACACATTTGAGTGCTTTGATTTAGATTATTACTAAAATGGCTAATCCCATTTTTCATGCAAGATGAATGTTTGAATTCATCCCTAAAATGGATGATTCTACCTAGTTGGTTAAATAGTGGTATTAAAAGATTTTGATTAAATGAAGGTAATTTGTGTAAACAAAAGTAAATAAAACTTTTACGAAAGTTTACAAAATATGTAAGGCTATATAAACGATGCAAGAGATTTTACAAGATAATGAAAGTATTTTGATGCAATGTGTTTGAAATAAATGTAATTTTGAGCATTTTCCTAGTTTGTAAAATCATGTGCGTACCTTGTATGAATGTAAAATGAGGTTCTAAAGATAATGATTGAGATTGTAAATATTTAATGATTCCAAAATATATTTTAAACATTCTCAATGGTTTGTTGGATGTTTTTATCATAATGCAACACAAAAAACTTATTCAAACATGTGTTGAAGCATGATGAGACTCAAGACGTCGACGAGGTTTTGATGAATGTATGCTTGGAAGAATTATGGTTACGAGTAACTTGTACTAACATTATAAGACACCGTTTAGTTTTGATGAATGCATTTTACGTTATATATTACAAGTTACATGTTTCTCATTATTAAAATATAAGATACCGTTTAGTTTAAATATCTTCATATTTGTACTAACATTATATACGTAACCAGGTCCGATGTAAACTTTCTTTAACAAACAACTGGGCTACAAACGACTCAATATGTTGTTGAGGATTCGAGCTCAGTCTAATATGTGAATTTTGAAATATATAAAGATGAATCTGAAATAGATGTCTCTCTAAGAGTTGCGATCAATTGAAGTCACAAAAAATTTAAAAGGCTAGAAAACCACTTATAATGTGACACATGTCCAAAAAAACAAATTCCACCTTCATACTTGAAACTCTCTTTTCTTAATTTGACCGAGGGCGTTATGGTCTTTTGACCCATTTTTTCTTTTTCACCATCGAACTTCAAACACGCATAACTCACAAACGACAAACTTTTAGAAAAACCCGATTTTCTCATAATTTCTAAATTTATTCATCCTTAAATTGGTATAAATTTTGTTGAAAATTTTGAAACTTTTTTTCACATATCAAATGGGTGTTAGTTTTCGACCCTATTTTTTACCCTCATAAATGCCCAACCGTGAAAAACTTAAAAAATGAAAGTTACAGATTTTCGTTCACTCTTTACATACGTTTTTGAATCGCTCAAATCCGATGTCATATAAGTGAGTTCCCACATGTAAAAGATGACGTTTTACTCATATTTGTTGCACACAAAAAGTTTGATGAAATGTCTAGCTTAAATTTAGAGTGTTAAAATTGCGTTAAATGCACTGATTTTTGTACCACAATGCATCATTAATCATTTTATTAATGTAAGATTCAAAAAGTAATCTTTTTTAATTGTTAATTTTTTTAAAAATGTACGCATTGTGTTTTATTGCATTTTTACCATAAATTTGACCAATATTAAATTTAAATTAGAAAAATTGTAAAATATAAAAGTTATAGATTTTAGGTCAGTCTTTACTCTGATTTTTGAATCACTCAAATCTGATGTCATATGAGTTAGATATCACACGTTAAAGATGAAGTTTTAGTCATGTTTGATGATGAAAAATATAGCTTATGAACAACATGGGTTAGGATGAAGACTAATGAACTTGTGGAAAACGTAGAGGGGGGGGGGGGTGAATACGTTTCCTCTTCAAACTTAAAACTTTTTTTTATCAATTATAGTATAAACCATTGCATTTGCTAATCTCGACGCGAGGATGCATTTAACGCATTACGGCATGTAAGGCCAACCCCTTAATATCACATAATATTCCGCAAGATTAATGGTTCAATATAAATCAAGTTTCACCATTATTAGTCCGGTTGCTTTTTCTTGATCAAGCGTGTCATAATATGTAAAGCGTTAAATATAGTTTTTAACTATATGAAAGACCAAGTATGCATAAAAAACATAGACATCAACCACATTGACAATAAAAAATATAAAGCAAGAATAAAAGTAAAGCGATAAGTAAAAGGATAGACAAACCAACACGAGGATTTATAGCGGTTCGGTCACGAAGCTCCTCTTCGCCCTATTCCACTCCCCTAGTCACCTACTCGAGAGTTACTTCACTAGATCAACAAACTCCATTCTCGGCGGAGAAAACCTTACACAACGTCGCTTACACTTTTTCCGGTACTAAGCTAAACACCGAGTTCTTCCACAAGGTAGAACCAAACCTATCACAACGTCGCCTACACTTTATCCGGTACAAGGCTAGATACCGGGTTCTTCCACGAGGTAGAACAAAACCTATCACAACGTCGCCTATACTTTATCTGGTACAAGGCTAGATACCGGGTTCCATTACAAAGGGGGAAGCACTACCCGACCAACACGACACATCTATGACACCCATTATGTTTTGTGGCCCAACATAACAAACCTTGTGTTTTATGGCACAAACACATAAACCATCTAGTCTAGTCATAGATACACGACACATCTATGAAACCCGTTATGTTTTGTGGCCCAACATAACAAACCTTGTGTTTTATGGCACAAACACATAAACCATCTAGTCTAGTCATAGATACAAGAATATCATACTAGACAATATCCCAGACAATGTGTCTAATGGATATGAAATCCTAAACTAAACATCAAGAACACAAAGCATGATGTAGTTAGTCTTCTATTAATGAAGATGACAAGTTTCCCAAGCTTGTTGTTGAAGATCTTCATGTGCTTGTATGCTTGTGATGGGTGATCACTTCAGTAGGTAAGGATGCAAGATCTCTAAGCTTGCTTTGGAGGATCACTTCGGGAGTATGCTTACAACAAATGAAAGTTAGAAGCATTATGATCATATGAGATGAGGGTGGTTTACATGTTTCCTAATGATTGATACGCTTACACAGCGCGTTCGGGGTAAAAGGAACTTCCTTTTCGCCGAGCAAAACACAACAAAACTACACACTGAAAACTGAAAAATTCGGATTCTATATATAGTGTTACAATATGCGACAGTGTCACTCTTTAATTGTGATGCCATCTGGTCGCCGTCATTAGGGTTTCGTCTTGGCCACGTTAGCATTGTGACGGCGCCACTTTAGGCCTGTGACGCCGTCTCCTTCAGTCTCTGAAGTCGTCTGGATCAAATCTAGGCCGTCTGAGCTGCGACGCCCTACTCTTTTAAAACCTGATGCCATCACTTGTAAATAAGCAATTTGGCTACTGAGTCATCACAAAACATGTTCCGACGGCGTCACAAATAGAACCTGACGCCGTACCCTTTCAATTCAGTAGCTTGAGTGTCTCGATTCTTGACTTTGGCCATTTTCTTCGTATATTCGCACCTTTTCGTCCGAATAAGTGTCATTCCAGCAATTTGGCTTCAAGAGACCTAAAAAGTGAAAAGGAACGAAATTAAGTAGTAACGGATACAAAAGTGATCAATTAAGGGCTTAAATGACCCCTCAAAAAGGTACCTTTTAAATCCTTATCAAATATCCCTACACTTGGTATTTGCATGTCCTCAAGCAAATGTGCTTTTAGCCAATTGATTTATAAATTAGGGGTCATGAAGCATTAGTTTAGAACGATCCACAACACATATAAGCCCCGCAAAAGTAATAACAAGCACGGAAATTACATACTAGCACCTCACATGGGGTGTTTGGATACTCACATCTCTCGGGTGTATATGAAATATAACAAGTTGGAAATGGAAGATAAACACTCATTAACCGGTCCTAGTACATAGATTACCATAGGCTTGAGACTAGATCAAACCTCCATCGCTTTGGCGTAAGCACCTAGGAAAGACTATCCAAGAGGTTTTTTAAAGGGTTGTAATGTTAGGCTTACGGTAGGGAAACAAGGGGTTTGGTGGCATAGGCGATTTAGTGGTGGCAAGTCAAAAAATCTTTATGTTATAAGCATGCGAAGAATGGCGTTGCTAAGCCAAGACTCGACACTCTAAACTCTAGATAACTGAAATAAACAAACATAAATTTAAAGATAAATGTAGGATTGGTAGCCCATATGGTTTTTTTTTTTTTCTTTTTTTTTCTTTTTTTTCTTTTTTTTTGATTTTTTTTTCATACACTTTTACTCTACCATCCTCTACGATAACATCAAAATGATATGGATTTATAGGCACATCCCTACACTTGAGTTTTTATTACTCTAACACTAATTTGACCCGAATTGAAAAGATCAAAACACTTGGAGTACATTATTATGCAAATAAAGGGAATTTGAATTTAACGTTCCCTTCCCGTCATTTCATAAAATTTAACTTTTCCCATGAGTCCCAATCGTCCCAAAACTGTGTACAAAGGATATGACTCGACTTAGAAACTTATGCAAGCAACTAGATAATTGAACTACGGGTTTAGTGTGATAACAATAATGCACTAAAAGTGAGTGCATACAAGGTAGGCTAAGGCGATTTGGGTTTACATTTGGGGGTGGATTGTAAACAATGCTCTTCATTGACAATCCGGAAAACTGAAACATCACGAGAACCGCGAAAAGGATAGGCTCTGAGGGGTTAACTAGGGGTATCGTGTACTAAAGATGAGTACAACGCAAAGGTGTGGGGGAATTACTCAACCGATGTGGAAGAAGTAATTATATTACGGGTATCAAACAAGGGTTATCCTAATGCCTCTTATCATTTAGTTATTCTTAACTACACAAGTGTAGTCTTACTAGCGATCTCGGAATGCATCACAAAACAAGTTCTTGAATCTATTATACTACCGGTTCACACTCTAAGCATTAAAGTGGAATGCTTTAATTCCTACAAATCTAAGGGCGATCCTCTCATTTAAGGTGGAATTTAAGTGGTAAAGGGTTTTTGTGCTAGTCATATAATTTCCTATCTATGAGACGCTTTATTAAGACTAATGGCCCACTCCTATATGTCATGAAAAATTTTAAATTTGGTGCAAAAATTACCCTAACCGATATTTCTCATGGTTTATTACACAAATGAAATTGGAAAAAGCAAATAATCAAGGATAAGCATAGTTTCAAAGTTCCCGTTTTATTTTCTCTCCCTACACTTAAACTGAACATTGTCCCCAATGTTCCCTGAAAGTATCAAAGTAATGATAATGGAAGGTAATTAAAAACGAAAGAAACTAGTACTCCCCTGATTAGCTCGGTAGGATCCATGTGAAGTGGTGGTTACATCTTTCTTCAAGAAGAATGTTTGCGTGAAAAGCTTCTTCTCATCTTATGTATCTTCTTCTTGATAAATTAAACCTGCACACTTGAAGAAAACAAACGAAACTTTCACGTAAAATCGGCGGTAACAATATATATAAGACTCTACTAAACTAGGATATAATGCTTGTGGAATGGATGTTTACAGATTTTCTGGAAAATTAAGACCTGGAAAATTCCAAAAATTTATAAGTAGCTCAGAAAACGAGAAAAAGTAGTAAGCTGTTTCTGCTCCTCCTGACGCCGTCAGGTTGCGATCCTGATGCCGTCAGGTTATCCTGACAGAAACTGGTCTGCGATTTTCTGGAAAAAATTCTGGAACATTTTTATCTTTAGAATCTAGAAAAATTTCCTGCAAAACATCCATTATGACTCTATACAAGCATTTGACTCGAACAAACACACATGTACAAATTGCAATTCTCATGTTCATGTTTCTTTTGAAAACGTGTGTAATCCTCCCTACACTTATCCCTTATGTAAAATACCTTTATATGTAATTAAGACGAGGATAAAGAAAAAATAAAGCATTTTTACAAATTTAAACATGAGAATAAACAATCAATAAAGGATACATGACACAAAAAAGCAAACAATTAAGCATGGGTTGCCTCCCACGAAGCGCTTTTCTTTATTTATGAGTCTTGTAGCTAGACTCGAATTCGTGCCCCTACGTGACTTCATTACCGTCACCTTCTACCTCATGACGGTCTCTATTGGGGGATTCCATGTTGTAAAAGTGCCCTATGATGCACCTTTCTAAAAGGTCGTCCTCTCCCCACTCGGTTCTATATTCCAATCCTAAGTTCAAGCAATCCTTATAGAAACCGAAAATCTTGGCCATAACATAATCTACTCCCTTCTCCTTATCCTCCTCATTCCTATAGTAGACCGATATTTTAAGTTCCTTTTCATCATTGGAGAGTGATGAAAACTTCTCAATCTTAAACGGCATTTGGTAAGCTACATCATCGGTCTCATCCTGGAATCTCACTATTCCTAACGATGGATCATAAGTCATCCCGGTTTTTTCTATGAAAGGCTTGCCTAGAATAACGTGGGACAAGCTAGGATCTATGACAGTACTAATATCATTCACTACTATGAAATCCGTAGGAAACATGAAACTACCTACATAAACAGGCAATCCCTTAACTCTACCAAGAAAATTGCAACTAACCCTAGGATTATCGGGGTCTTTCCTAGTTGGGATAGGCTTCTTCATTACCCAATTATAGTAGGTGCTAGTCATGATATTTATTGGGGACTTACGATCGATGTAGGCCTTTGCCACGAAAAGGTGTCCTATGCAACATGGTATGTTAAGATTCCAAGGGTTCCCAAACTTGATCCTAGGGCTTCTCCTAACATCCATGTGACGGAGGTCACGTACTAAGTGTGGGTGGCGAGAGAGTTCTTCTTCCGTAGGGAACTTATTGAAATAGTCATTGTCTACTTCATCTATTTCCTCGGTTGTTTCATTCCTAGGTGTTTCACTAACCTCAAGTATTGTTTCATGGTTCGCTTCATCATTTGTTCTATTAAGTTTCACTAAGGTGATGGTATTGACGAATTGAACGTGCTTAGCTAACTTACTTGGGTCCTTAATCTCTACACCGGAAGTTTCGGGAGTTGAGATAGCATTAACCTTCCTATCACTATTGGTCATGGCTTTCAAAAGGTTATCTATCTTCCTATCCATCTCGGCTTGTTGTTGGTTAAAACGGTCCGAGAGCTTAGCTATTTGAGCTTCTTAGGATGTGACTAGGTGTTGCAACTTCCCCTCTATGTTTTGTTGGTTAGGGCCGTGAGATGGTGGCCATGAGAAATCATTGGATGTGAATTCTTTGGTTTGTCCCCAATAAAAGTCGGGCTTGCCCTTCCATGCTTATCGGGCGTCATTAAAAGTCCTAGGTCCGGGTGTTGTAGGGAATCTTCCTCCCGCTCCATTAGTACGCGAGGATGCGTAGTCAACGGAAGCTTGTTCGAGGAGTCTTGTGCAACCGCGCGTGTTATGAGGACCACTACATGACTCACACAAGGAAGAAACTTTATTCACTTGTCGTGAAGACTTAGGATTGTCGTAGGAGCTCATTAGGAATTTAATTTGATCTTCAAGCTCGAGCATCCTACGGTCGGAAGATTGTGAGTCAATGGGGGTCAAGGAGATTGCCTTTACGGTTTTGGGCAACTCACGGGGGTCATTCCAACTTTCGTTGTCATAGAGAGCAAGGTCCTCTATTATACCCCAAGATTCTTCTGTGGTGAGATCACTAAGTTTTCCACCGGCCGCTTGGTCAATGGATCGCTTAGTGGGGAAGTTGACATGATCGTAGAAGAGTTGTACTTGAAGCCAAAGATCAATGCCGTGATGAGGGACTCTATGGAGTAAGTCCTTGAATCGAGTCCATGCTTCGTAGAGAGATTCACCTTGACGTTGTTGGAACATCAAGATTTCATTCCTAAGCTTAGTGGTTCTCCCCGGTGGGAAGAATTGAGCAAGGAAACGAGAGGTGAGATCATCCCAACTTGAGATGGAGCCGGCGGGAAGTCGCTCAATCCAATTACTAGCTTGGTCCCGTAGAGAGAATTTGAAGAGACGCAGACGAGTAGTCTCCCGAGTAGTAGCATCGAGGTCGATGGAATCGACAATTTTAAGGAAATCCTTAAGATGCTGATTAGGATCTTCGGAACGAAGTCCATGGAATGCACATCCGTTTTTCACCAACCGAATGGTGTCGGATCGCAGGGCCGTAGTTTGGGCTTGGTCTGGAAGCTCAATGGTGTTTCTATAGCCTAGGTGGCTTGGTATCGAGTATTCACCAAGAGTACGGCCTCTTGGTGGGTCATTTGGTGGTGGGTTGATGAGTGGTGGTTGATTATCACCTTCCATGATGAAAAGTGATTGGGTTACTAACAAAGATCACGAAGAAGGGGGATAGACTACGAGGAAGCTAAAAATGGGAAAAAAATCTTACTTGATAGGAATCAAGCAAGGAAACCTAAAAGAGGTGGACTCCTAACTAGCTATTCTATTCCCCGACAACGGCGCCAAAAACTTGATACGCTTACACAGCGCGTTCGGGGTCAAAGGAATTTCCTTTTCGTCGAGCAAGTTTTTCAACACCCTAGGCAGTGAACCTAATCGTTGTTGTGTAGTATTAGGGTAAGCCACGGGTATTGATATCGTTCTCTAGGGGAATAGGAATGCTAGTGAGAAGTTACTACGCTAAGGTTGGGGTTGAAGAAGATTATTTTTTATCTTTTTTATATTTTTTAGGAAATGGAAAGGTACGAATCTCGGGGTTTGGATTTGGGGGTTGGTATTTCTACCGATTACTCTACTTATATAATTATCTAATTAACTAAGCTAGGGGTAGTCTATGTCTATTGTTGTGTGCTCGTATGATGATTAAAAATGTGTTTACTTAGGTTTTATTACTCCCCAGTTATCTCCTATTGATGGTTGAATTGTCACGTCCTTATTCTTAACGCGTTGTGTTTCTAAGGTCGTAGGGTATGCGTTTATCCCTAACTCTTTGAAGCTACCAAAGGTTAATGACTACAAAATCTCTAGGATCTATAAACTTAACACTAAGGTATTCTTTGGATGTTTAGCCTACAACGACTCTAGGTGATTATAAACTAAGGTTCAACAAAGATTAATTAAGCATTAATAACACAACGAATGACCTATCGCAATACTAGGTCAATCACAATTAAGATAAGAGATAACCAATCAATATTCAATAACTAGGTTTCATATTACCTAAGCAAACACACAAATAAATTAGCCGGACATGGAGAACATGCAAGCATACACACAATCAATTGAAGACATAATTGAATTAATGAAGTAAAACACTTATCTTGATGTAAGATAGGGAATGGAACCCTAAAATATTGTACAAGACAGCCTTGTTCGGTTTAGGTTTTTACTCCACAAAACTACATACTGAAAACTGAAAAATTCGGATTATATATATAGTGTTACAATATGCGACGGCGTCACTCTTTAATTGTGACGCCGTTGGGTCGCCGTCATTAGGATTTCGTCTTGGCCACGTTAGCATTGTGACGGCGTCACCTTAGGCCTGTGACGCCGTCTCCTTTAGTCTCTGACGCCGTCTGGATCAAATCTACGCCGTCTGAGCTGCGACGCCCTACTCTTTTAAAACCTGACGCCGTCACTTGTAAATAAGCAATTTGGCTACTGAGTCGTCACAAAACATGTTCCGACGGCGTCACAAATAGAACCTGACGCCGTCCCCTTTCAATTCAGTAGCTTGAGTGTCTCGATTCTTGACTTTGGCCATTTTCTTCGTATATTCGCGCCTTTTCGTCCGAATAAGTGTCATTCAAGCAATTTGCCTTCAAGAGACCTAAAAAGTTCAATGGAACGAAATTAAGTAGTAACGGATACAAAAGTGATCAATTAAGGGCTTAAATAACCCCTCAAAAAGGTACCTTTTAAATCCTTATCAATGATCTAAATATCCTAGAAATGGTGGAGAGAAACTATGTGTGAAGGTGTTGAGAAATGGTAAGAAGTGGCTTGCTATTTATAGGCAAAAAGGCCAAACCATGTTTCTGTCCCAAGGATCCCTCTTGGAGGGATCCGGCCCTTGAAATTCCAAGGGATCCGTGGGACATTTGAGGGATCCGTGGGACACTCCTCTTTACCCATGGGTTATGGGTCATGGA
Source organism: Chrysanthemum makinoi (assembly GCA_910596185.1). Taxonomy (NCBI): domain Eukaryota; kingdom Viridiplantae; phylum Streptophyta; class Magnoliopsida; order Asterales; family Asteraceae; genus Chrysanthemum; species Chrysanthemum makinoi. The sequence continues at coordinate 282,061,993 of OU343225.1, read as the reverse complement.
TCATGGGTTATGGGTCATGGACTTGAGTGCCCACCAAGGTACAATGTATCTAGACATGGGTTATGGGTCTTGGGTCATGGGTCATGGGTTTTACCCAACACATTTACTTATGTTTATGTATTTCATAAAATGTAAGTAACCAAAATTAGTTAAGTGTTTTATAAACTATTTAACTAAACATGTTTAATGGTTTGTTAGAAGTTTGATCATAACGCAACATAACAAACATGTACGAACCTGTGTTGTAGCATACAAGGACTTGAGTCGTCGAGAGGTGTTGAGAGTATGTTGAGACAAAATCTAATTACAAGTAACTTATACATTTTACGTTATGTATTACAAGTTACATGTTTGTCATCAACAAAATAAACGAGACTGTATAGATTAAATATCGTAATATTTGCACTAACATAACTAATGAACAACATTAACTGATGAAAAACACTAATTGATAAACACACTAAGTGATGAACAAAAGAACATCAATCTACATGTTGTTCATAAGTGTTCATCAATTAATTTTATTCATTAGTTCATTAGTCTTGTTGATGAACTAATGAACAAGACAACATCAATATACATGTTGTTCATAAGTGTTCATCAGTTAGTCTTGTTGATGAACTGATTAACTACACTAACTGATGAAGAAGACAAGATCAATCTACATGTTGTTCATGAGTGTTCATTAGTTAGTCTTGTTCATCAGTTCAGCAGCCTTGTTGATGAACTGATGAACAAGATAACATCAATCTACATGTTATTGGTAAGTGTTCATCAGTTAGTCTTGTTGATCAATAAGCATTCATAACAATATTCATCATTGTTCATCATAATCCATGTTGAACAAGACTAGTTGATGAACACTTATGAACAACATGTAAATTGATGTCGTCTTTTTCACCAATAACAATTCCTAACAATTTTCATCATTGTTCATCATAATCCATGTTGTTCACAAACCATATTTTTTATCATCAAATATGAATAAAACGTCATCTTTAACGTGTGATATCTCATTCACATGACATTGGATTTGAGTGATTCAAAAACCTGAGTAAAGATTGACATAAAATCTATAACTTTTATGTTTTACAATTTTTCTAATTTGAATTTAATATTTGTCAAATTTATGGTTAAAAACACAATAAAACGTGATGCGTACATTTATGGTTAAAAACACAATAAGAAGTGGCTTACATTTTTGTACATTAAGAAAATGATTAATGATGTGTTTTTGTACAAAAATTATTACTTTTAACTCAATTTAACACTAAAAAATTTAAGCTAAACATTTCATCAAACACCTTATGTGCTACAAATATAACTAAAATATCATATTTAACAGGTGATATTTCACTCATATGACATCAAATTTGAGTGATTCAAAAACTTATGTAAAGAGTGAGCAAAAATCTATAACTTTCATGTTTTAAGTGTTTCACGATTCAGCATTATGAAAGTAAAAAATATGGTAAAAAATGCTCAAAAAATAAGAAAATTAACACTCATTTGATATGTACATTTTTGTTAAAATTTTTAACAAAATTTATACCAAATTAAAGAGGATTAAATTTTAGAAAATATGATAAAATCGGTTCTTTTCTAAAAGTTTATCATTTAAGAGTTATGTGTGTTTGAAGTTCAGGGTGAAAAGAGAAAAAATAAGTAAAACAACCAAATTGCCTTTTGACCGAAAATAATAAAAAGTGAAGGGTTTTGACTAGATATCATAACGGTGGTGATTACTTTTTAGAATTTGTAAAAACTACTCACTTTGCAATAGAGCGCGAACCGTTTGCTAATGGTGGTTTGCATGATTCTGTCGTTGGGCCACTTTTTTGGACAGGTTAAGCCCAATCTAGTTATTCTTTGTGTTCTGCCATTTTTTTCTTCTTTTACATGAACCACACAAAATTTGATATGTATGGGAAATTTGCAAAACGGACGTCTAACATTTTCAACTTAATTCAACTTATAACATGTTACTAAAACTATGATTTTTTGTGAAATGACAAATTGTCATCAATTCAAATACGAATGATCACTTGTGTCATTTTGTAATAGAATACTCTTTCTTTAATACAAATTACACAATCATCGTCTTTTGATCTCATGTATATGTAAATTTAAGTTTTTCATCAAACAAAGTATACTAATAAACATATTTTTTGATCCTCTTTAATTTGATGTCCCTTTTGTTAATCTTGTGAAAGTTTTTGTACTATATATTTCTCAAAATACCGTAATATATTCGTAATGGAAGATTTTGTGATTTAACTTAAAAAACAAATAAAATGACATATTGCAAAGTAATTATGAAATACTACAAAATTAATTATTTTTTTTTTCTCTCCTTGCAAAGCATTTCTAACTCGTGACATAATTTCTCTCTCATTATTCCATATACTGATATTCTTCTCAATTTTATCAATCGAACTTATCACGAAGTTGTTACAATTTATCTCGAAATTCAATTACGATTTTAAAAAATATTTTTTTTTCTAGATAACACCAACATACTTTATGCAATATATACGATGTATTGACTATTATACAATTTATATAAAAAATCTTAAAATTTAATCTTCTTTCATTTGAGATCAATTTTGCTCTATATATAAATTTATAAAAAAAAATGATTCTTAAATTTTAAAGTTTATAAAATCATTTCGCAATAAATTTCAGTTGCGATGCTTATGAAATCAAAAGCATCATATCGAATTTAAAAATAAAAAGGGTAAACAATTATGTAAGAGTATGTAAGAGTTTTATTGTATGTGAGGAGGATAATATTGTAATATAAAAAAATAGTTATAGTTTAACCAGTATTTCATAAAAATGAGTCAAGTTTGAAATAAGTGTCATTTGGGGTCACAGTTTCACAAATTCCCATTTATTTTTATAATCAACAGTAAACCATATAATCTAATCTGAGACCTAAGCAACTCGACTGCTTGGGTTATAAAAAATTCATCCATATAAGTCATTTGCAGGCTTTTTTAGTTGTGTTCTGTTAATGAGGAATTGAGGATATTAGACATAGTTTGTTATTTCGAAAAGGGTTGTGTAAATGCTAAAAAATCTCTACATACTCTTCATAGTTACTGATGTACTACGTGTGTACAAGTTTTAAATTTATAAAAGACAATTTACCAATTTTACCAATAACACATACGAGCAAGTGCACTCGTCCGTTATAGCAAGATTTTGAAGGTAAGTCGGGATCGTTCGCAGGGATTTGAGTGAATCTGATTAACAAGTCTAAATCAACTAAGGCAATCCAAAAGCATATAATAACAAAAGTAGATATAATGAAATTCAAATGATTAAAAACTACACTTGCTTAAACTAGTTTCTTATCTAGTATGATTGTGTTAACCTCTTCTTAACATGTTGGTTATGATAATTAGTTGGTGTACTAATCTATTGTTCTTACAAGTTAAACATTCGTCAAGATTTTAGTTTATAAAAACAAGCATTAAGTTTAACCAATCAATTCAAGATCAATTCAAGTTTCATAAGTTTACTTTCACAAACTTAAACACGAAAACATCCATTTGCTTTATCAAATTTGCTTAAGAAATGGTCAATAAAAAAGGTAACCGATTATAGACAAAAGATTACAATTTATTGTAAACAACTAATCTTACGACCTTTTAGTTGTTTCAAATCAATCCAACTTGATAATCAAAAAGCGTTCTTATTACAACCACACTTTAGTTTCTTTGTTTAATCAAGAATAATGAGTAAAAACAATCATCCATAGACAAAATTATTATAACTAGTTGAATAACAATAAGTTATTTCGACCTCTACGATTACTATCAACTAGTTAAACTTGATTAGCAAATGTCACTATGAAACTTTAGCACAATTGGATCTTAGAATCAACTTGAAATTGAATTAAAACATATTAACACAATCACAAACTAATCACATGATAATCAACATCATTTAAGCAAGTGTATAAAGAAACTAGCCACTCATAGCAAACATAAACATAAACTCAGAACTTTGAACATTAGAAAACATGATTAAGAGTCTTACAATGCTTGGAATAAGATTACAAATGGTGAAATAATGATTCCCAAAGTATTGTGGTAGAATCCTTGGTGGTTTGATCTCCAAATGTGGTACTTCGGGAACTCCAAACTTTCCTGGACTTCTAAGGACGATTTTTGAGAGCTAAGAGCTTTGTTTGATGAGTAGAGAGAGTTGTATTGAAGTGTGTGTCTCATATGCTCACAAGAGGTCTCTATTTATACTAGTTCTAAGGCCTAGGGTATTAATTGCTGAACTTGGCCTCCAAGGAGTTAGGAAGGGACTAGAACACACCAAGGGAAGGACCTAGAATTGTTTGAATAAAAAGGGGAAGCTTAATGATGAAGAAATGGCAGAAACAGGTCTTCCAACCGGATCGGTCGCATGACCAGCCGATCTGGTTGGTCTTCTAGAATTACCCCAACCGAATCGGTTGCGGGTGGCAACCGATCGGTTGGTCCGTCTTCAAAGGTACTTTTTGACCATAATCCAACCGATCCGGTTACGGGTACAACCGATTCGGCTGGTCTTCCTGAGTGATGGAAAACCGACCTTTATCTTGATTCTGACTTGTTGAGCTTGGTTCTTCAATCATCTTGGTCTTCTATGGTATTTCAAATGCTGATTTGTGCTTGACATGCTTTACTGAAACGGGAATCTTCCTTTTATTGAACATTCTTTAACTTTTCCTTCCGTTTCCCTGCACTTGGTTATAAATACTAGACAAACATCTTTTGATGCGATTAAGTACTAAAATCATACAAATATAACCAAATAACATATACAAAAGCACACATAAAGCTACTGAAAACATGTACAATCTAAGCGTTATCAAATTCCCCACACTTAAACTTTGCTTGCCCTCAAGCAAATCTAGAAAATAAAATATCCACTGGTACAAAATTATGATTACGAAAAATATTCTGCAAATCCACCAAGTACAAGTACGAGAGAAGATTCATCAATTTAGCTTTTAAGGGTGAAACTTCAAGATGTTTGACAATATCCAATGATTTTCTTGCATGATTAACATTTCAAAACACCTCACGAAAAAGGAATGAAATATAATTCACTCAATAACTCAATTTTTAGTGGAGTAATAAGATAAATCACACTCATTGCTCATTCATGATTAGATTATTACCATAGGCTTGTACAAGAAACAAAAATCCACCGACGTGGCGTGAGCACCAAGCAAAAACATCTAAAGAGTTATAATACTAAGGATTAGGGCTAAGGGAATGGATAAGGCATGGGAATGTTTAATGAAATTGGTGTTAAAAGAAAAATAGAATCAAGTCTAATATCCATGTTGCTAGTTACCAAACAATCCGCAAACCAATAAATGATTGTAGCTTCATTTTCTTTTCTTTGGGTTTCCACAACTCTTCGCTTTGATTCGCCATAACAACTTTTCTTCAAACATAGCACATTGGCTAATACATTCACTTTTTTTTTTCTTTTTTTTCTACACATACTCATCCTTGAAATGGCTCACACAACTGACAAGGTGCGGTTACTCATAATCATTTAAACAATCTTCTCATACCAGGTGACTAGCAACCAACCGTTTAGACATTGACAAGGGTTAGGTTAAGGTTTAAAGCGTAAAATCTTTTTGTATTTTCTGGATTTATCAAAAACGAAAAAGATGGCTCAGATGGTGTAACTAGGGATATCTAGCGCTAAAGATGAGTGTTACAAATGGATCCATGTGAGAGGTTAACTAACCGATGTGGCTAGCTAATATATCATAATATGAAAAATGGAAAGCCATTTGGGTTAAATCCTAAGGTGCCTCTTTATCACACGAATTTACTTATATTGCACGAATGCGATCTCACTGCGGTCTGGTAATGATTTACAAGTACAAGTTCTAGAATAAATAAAATCACCGGCACACTCATAGCAAAAGATTCAAGCATAAAAGATGTATGCTTTATATAGAACAGGCTCAAATCCTCACAATTTTATTGGAAAGGGTTATAATTTGTGCTAGCAAATGTTATCGATCCCAGAATGGATTGCAATATTAATCGGGACACATCTCAAATTTTCAAATATTACCAGATTTACCAGTGGTTTGATCTAGTTATTCTAATATATTATCCTAAAAGCGTGAAAATAACTAGATCACAAGGGCAAACAAAATTTTAATTTTAAGCTTAAAAACTCTAATTTTCCTATTCCCCCCCCCCCCCCCCCACTTAAGTTAAACATTGTCCTCAATGTGAAAAAAAACTTCAAAGTATAGAAATAGGGAAATGGAGATAATCAATACCCGCACAATACCTGCACAATATTTGAATGAGTTTATCAGCTTAATTTTCTTTGATCCAAGCGTCCACTGGAGTAATCAATACCTGCACAAAATCTTATATACAAACAAAAACAGTTTTATTAAGATGTGGCACCCCCCCACACTTAAGTTCAACCAAAGGTTTGGGCGTGACCACAGAAAATCAAATCTGAAACGCACGGGTTGCCTCCCGAAAAGCGCTTGTTTTATTAACGAGTCATCCGCCTGACTCAGATCTTCCCGAATTTACTTGGCCATAGTTGCAGCCTTGAACATCTTGAAAAGTTCGGGGACATACATGAATTCTTCACCAGTTGCATCAATATCGCTCCAGATGAACTCAACAGATGGTTTCCAAAGAACACTTTGTGGGATTCTTCCTGGAAAAGGTGCTACGAAGGTGATGGTTTCGAATTCATTTTCAGGTGAAACTGGCTCAACTGATATTTCATTCATTTGCTCCTTATCGTAGTATAGTTTGATTTGGTGCCCATTAACGATGAAACTTCCACCCTGTTTGTCATAAAGTTCGACATATCTGGATGGATATCCATGTTTAATGATATATGGGCCAAACCATCTTGGTTGTAGTTTAGGAGCTTTGAATTTAAATTTCATGTTGAATAGCTGAACTTTATCTCCGGCTTTGAATGCTTTTCGAATTCGCAGCTTTTTATCATGATAAGCTTTTGTTCTGGCCTTATACAGTTTGGAATTTTCATAAGCTTGGAGTCTCAATTCGTCGAGTTCATGCAATTGCAAAAATCTCTTCTCTCCAGCTATTTTGATATCGGTGTTACAGTTTCTAAGAGCCCAGTAAGCACGATGTTCAACTTCGAACGGTGATCGTACAAAAAGATGCACATACCAGGTCGTCAATGGTGATTGACGGAGTTAGGGGTGATGGTGGTGATGCCGAGTGCAAGATAACCTGAAAATAAGAAATAGAAGACACTACGTTAAGTGATTACGCAGGGGTAGGACCCTGCGGACCACCTCCGGCGTGAGATTAAGTATGAGTTACGGTTGTATAAGTGTGTGTAAGTAAAGAGATGAGTGTTGAATCAACTTACCATAATTCTCTGCCCGTCCAACCTATTTATGGTGGAAGAAATAGGGTTAGGGGCACCTCTCAAGAATGTAGGAGAACATGGGAGCGTCCCATGTTTGTGAACCGCTAGGGCTTAGTGACCCACGTTCCCTAACTTGGCGGGGAAGCCAGGAAAGAGAGGGAGATCGTGGGTTTGACCAAGTCAGGAGACCTAACTTGGGCCTTCGAATAGAAGGGCTTCGATACATCTCGGAGGAGGTTCCGTCAAACTGTTCGGAGGGGGCTCCGAACAGTGACGGAGGCCTTGACAGAGGGGGCTCCGTACAATGATGGAGGCCTTGATGGAGGGGGCTCCGAACCGTGACGGAGGCCTTGATGGAGGGGGCTCCGAACCATGACGGAGGCCTTGATGGAGGGGGCTCCGAACCGTGACGGAGGCCTTGATGGAGGGCAGGCTCTGAACCTCGACAGAGGTGAGACACTATGAGTGCTTTGGGTGCAGGTCGAAGGCATAGGATTCTTCCTTTAGGAGGGTACATCATACCCTCTATACAAATGGTAAGCTAAGTACCAGAGTAATGGTAACGCTCGTTAGCAGAGCGGAGGGTACGTCATCAAGCCCCCCAGTCTAATGTTATGCATGTGAAGAGTGCATGGCTTTAGACTTATCATTGCTTTGTTAAAAAGACTTGGTAATAATTTCTACTACTTTTGTTTTGTTAAATCAAATATAAGAGTAGCTATACTTGTTTCTAATAGTCCAAATTTGACTCTACCGTGGTGGATACCCTCATTAAGCACCTAGTCTAATGTTATGACTTCGTAGGAGGCATGGGATTAGACTTAAGTAGTTCAGAAACCCTTTGTTATATAAGGAGCATGTTTATTAGGTTTTGCCATATAACTTTCGCTTTTAGTTATAAGCGAGTTTTATCGGAACCTATTCGCTGCGTTGTCGAAAGGTACCAAGGTTTGTGTATAAACTTGGCTTTGTTTTATAATGCATGACATAATGGCATTTTATCTCGAATCTTAGGTTCTGGCATGCTCACCTACCTAATGCAAGGATCATGGGGTGTCCCACGATTTTAGGTAACCGCTTGGTTAATGTCCCACGATCCCTATCTTACTGGGAAAGCGTTAATAGTGTTGTAAAAGTGGGTTTGACTTGGTCTTATGAAACCTTTGCATTAATATCTTCGAAGAGCATACCCCGAAGGGCTTAGGCCTTCGATTGGCGAATTCCCAACTGGTAACCATATCAAAGATGAATGGTTTTACGCCAAAGAAGATTTTTGGAGGTTTGCCAAGTATGTTGGAATGTAGCTCCGAAGTGAGTATGAAGGGGAGACCTTCAAATTGAATGGAGGGTATATCATCAAGCCCCTCGGTCAAAAGTGATGCGTACACTTTGAATGTAATGCTTTTGACTTAAAAGAAATACTTCCTTGTGATAAATCGAACAAGGATTAATCTTTAAGTAATATAGACCTAGAAGGTCGTATATTTCGTATGTATACGAAGTTTATGGACTTCATTTAAGCAAAGTAGTAGTCCTTGGACAATTTACTATTATGCGTGGTATGTGGCTTCGGCCAAAGACAATATTGAATGGGCTTCGGCCGTATGATGCAGGTACAAGGGTTAAGGCCCTAGTTTAAATGGAATCAAGTAGGGAAATATATGTCTTTTGTGCACTTCTCGTACGCCATTTTTCCGACGCTTAAATTTTACAACCTAAGGTGTAATAACCTCATTATCTGTAAATTTCACCACCAAGAATATAATGACCAATTTTGATCATTGACAGAGGGTCGCGACCCACTCCATCTTTATCATTTGGGTAACATAAGGCTTGGAATACCTTAAGACAACTTAGGAAAGTTAATGTGAAGTGTAATGGATGTTGTATATGTATTCAAGACTTATAGTTGTCTTGTTTCATCCCTTCGACATTGAAACTTATAAACGACTTGGCTGAACAAATCTTTGTGTTTAAGAAACGAAGCAAGAGATTTGTGGGAAATATATTATATCATTGAATTGGTAGAGAGGATTACATCATTTTGAAATGAACACTAAGACAACTACCAATAATGCTTGCTTTCCCATGAGAAGCTTTCATTACATTGATTTTAAACAAAATAAAGTAAGTTTTACATCTATGAGGTTATGTAATTATACTTGCAGAGTCGAGGCTCTATAATTATGTCTACATAGACACACATAAATCATGTGAATAGAGGCTATGCACTGTAATCGTCTCGACAGAGACACCTATATATTATGCGAACAGATCCGAAGCTCTGTAATCGTGTCGAAGGAGACACCTATGAATTAGAGGCTATGCTCTGTAGTTGTGTTGACAGAGGCTTATGTCAGCATATGTGATGCTCCGTAGAGACTTATGTCAACATGTGTGAGGCTCCGTCATCTCAAAATATATGATAATAGTATATAAGTTCCATGATAAATTTTGCTAATATATAATACGCAGATGTGAGTCTTTGTCATCTTAATAGAGCTTGTGTGAAATGCTTTGTCAAAAGAGGCTTTGTCAGCAGTGGACTTATCATCACGAGTGACATAATAAAGCTTAATATAAAATTACTTAAGGCTTATTTACGTACATCACGTATTTAACATGTGTGGATTATGTTTTATGCTAAAAACAGTATGAAAGCTCATACAGAGGTTCTAGGAACATAGGGTATCCTCTGTCAATGCTGTACTATCTCTAATGATCATTATGTCATCAGAAGATGCTCAATAAAAGATGGTTTATAGTGCTCTTAATAAACATCAAAAGTTTCATATCTAGATAATCTGATTTGTAGTGAAACAAAGGCAATATAGCGTATTAGTTTCGTAGAAAACATACCAGATTGACAAAGGGTATCCTCCGTCATTAATGTACGGTATCTGTTCACCTTGTGGTAAACATTATGCGAAGGAAGGTTCTGGCCCTACTTGAGTGTACCATTATGTGCCCCAATTTCCTTCTTCTTAGGAAAACCCATGACGAAGACTGCAACATAGACTTCTTCTCAAAATGAACCCGAATAGAGGCTCCTACGAAGGTTGTTGAGTTTGAACCTTCTTCATAAAACGAACCCAAACGGAGGATCCTACGAAGTCTGCAACGGAGGGCCCTACGAAGGTTGTTGAGTTTTAACCTTCTTCATAATACGAACCCAAACAGAGGCTGCTACGGAGTCAGCAATGGAGGGCCCTACGAAGGTTGTTGAGTTTGAACCTTCTTCATAAAACGAACCCAAATAGAGGTTGCTACGGAGTCTGCAATGGAGGCTCCTACGAAGGTTGTTGAGTTTGAACCTTCTTCATAAAACGAACCCAAACAGAGGCTGCTACGGAGTATGCAATGGAGGGCCCTACGAAGGTTGTTGAGTTTGAACCTTCTTCATAAAACGAACCCAAATAGAGGTTGCTATGGAGTCTGCTATGGAGGCTCCTACGAAGGTTGTTGAGTTTGAACCTTCTTCATAAAACGAACCCAAACAGAGGCTGCTACGAAGTCAGCAATGGAGGGCCCTACGAAGGTTGTTGAGTTTGAACCTTCTTCATAAAACGAACCCAAACAGAGGGTGCTACGGAGTCTGCAACGGAGGCTCCTACGAAGGTTGTTGAGTTTGAACCTTCTTCATAAAACGAACCCAAACAGAGGCTGCTACGGAGTCTGCAATGGAGGGCCCTACGAAGGTTGTTGAGTTTGAACCTTCTTCATAATACGAACCCAAACAGAGGCTGCTGCGGAGTCAAAAATGGAGGGCCCTACAAAGGTTGTTGAGTTTGAACCTTCTTCATAAAACGAACCAAAACAGAGGGTACTACGGAGTCAGCAATGGAGGGCCCTACGAAGGTTGTTGAGTTTGAACCTTCTTCATAAAACGAACCCAAACAGAGGATGCTACGGAGTCAGAAATGGAGGGCCCTACGAAGGTTGTTGAAATGGTAAACGTAAAGTTTGTGGTTGGTGGAAAATCTCATGATTAGAGATAAAAGTGGAGATTTCAGTGGTGCTACCATATGGTAACAAGGATGTAGGGGATTACGTCTCAATTCGACCGTTATTTATGGAAAACGGTTATTTGACTCGGAAAACGGGACTTATTGTTGTGGGTCCCACGGATGGCGCCGCTGATCGTACAAAAAGATGCACATACCAGGCCGTCAAAGGTGATTGACGGAGTTAGGGGTGATGGTGGTGATGCCGAGTGCAAGATAACCTGAAAATAAGAAATAGAAGATACTACGTTAAGTGATGACGCAGGGTAGGACTCGCTGGAACCACCTCCCGGTGAGAGTAAGTATGAGTTATGGTTGTATAAGTGTGTGTAAGTCAAGAGATGAGTGTTGAATCAACTTACCATAATTCTCTGCCCGTCCAACCTATTTATAGTGGAAGAAATAGGGTTAGGGGCACCTCTGCGCAAATTTAGGAGAACATGGGAGCGTCCCATGTTTGTGGGTAACCGCTAGGGCTTAGTGACCCACGTTCTCTAACTTGTCGGGGAAGCCAGGAAAGAGAGGGAGATCGTGGGTTTGACCGAGTCAGGAGACCTAACTTGGGCCTTCGAATAGAAGGGCTTCGATACGTCTCGGAGGAGGCTCCGAACAGTGACGGAGGCCTTGACAGAGGGGCCTCCGTACAGTGACGGAGGGGGCTCCATAAAATGATGGACGCCTTAATAGAGGGGGCTCCGAACCGTGACGGAGGCCTTGATGGAGGGGGCTCCGAACCGTGACGGAGGCCTTGATGGAGGGCAGGCTCCGAACCGTGACGGAGGCCTTGATGGAGGGCAGGCTCCGAACCTCGACAGAGGTTAGACACTATGAGTGCTTTGGGTGCAGGTCGAAGGCATAGGCTTCTTCCTTTAGGAGGGTACATCACACCCTCTATACAAATGGTAAGCTAAGTACCAGAGTAACGGTAACGCTCGTTAGCAGAGCGAAGGGTACGTCATCAAGCCCCCCAGTCTAATGTTATGCATGTGAAGAGTGCATGGCTTTAGACTAATCATTTCTTTGTTAAAAAGACTTGGTAATAATTTCTACTACTTTTTTTTTGTTAAATCAAATATAAGAGTAGCTATACTTGTTTCTAATAGTCCACATTTGACTCTACCGTGGTGGATACCCTCATTAAACGGCAAATGACAAGTTTTCCCATACAAGAGTCTGTAAGGAGTTGGGCCAATAGGAGTTTTGTAAGCCGTACAAAATGCCCACAAAGCATCATCAAGTTTTTTCGACCACACTGAAGGATTGTCCTTCACTATTTTTTCGAGTATTATTTTAAGAGCTCTGTTGGTGTTTTCAACTTGGCCACTGGTTTGTGGGTGATAAGCTGTCGCAAATCGATGATGAACCCCATATCTTTTCATGGTTTTCTCCATTTGTTGGTTACATAAATGGGTTCCTCGATCGCTTATCAAGGCTTTGGGAATTCCATAACGAGCGAAAAGCTTTTTAAGAAAATTAATGACGACACGAGCATCGTTTGTTGGTAAAGCTTCTGCCCATTTGGACACATAATCTATAGCAACGAGAATATATTCGTATTTGTGGGATTTAGGAAATGATCCCATGAAATCAATTCCCCAAATATTGAATATTTCACACACTTGAATGCTTGTCAATGGCATTTCGTCTCTACGTGAAAGGTTGGTGTTTCTTTGGCAAGCATCACAGTATTGGACAAGTGTATGTGCTTCTTCGAATATTGTTGGCCAATAGAATCCAGCATCAAAAAAAAATTTAGCTGTGGTGGAAGGACCATAATGTCCCCCACTAGGGCCATGATGACATTCATCAAGAATATTGCGGGTTTCAGAACCAGAAACACATCTTCGGATCATTCCATCAGGGTACATTTTGAAAAAATAAGGTTCTTCCCAAAAGTAGTGTTTAAGTTCCGAAAAGAATTTTCTCCGTTGAGCGTAAGTTAATCCTTTTCTGAGAATTCCTCCAACGAGATAGTTGCAAAGTCAGCAAACCAAGGATCGTCGTTTCCATCAACCGTCATGAGGGTTTCATCAGGGAAGTAATCATCGATTTCTTCTTCCTTCAACTCCTCTTGATCGGGATTTTCAAGACGTGATAAATGATCAGCGGCTAGATTCTCTGCTCCTTTCTTATCTTTGATTTCGATGTCAAATTCTTGGAGTAGCAGAATCCATCGGATGAGACACGTTTTAGCATCTTGCTTGGTGAACAGATATTTGAGTGCCGAGTGATCGGTAAACACGACTATTTTTGTGAGCAAGAGGTAGGATCGGAATTTGTCAAACGCGAAAACTACGGCCAGTAGTTCTTTTTCTGTGACTGTATAATTTTGCTGAGCACCATTCAGTGTCTTGCTAGCAAAATATATGGTCCGAAAGTGTTTTCCTTCTCGTTGGCCTAAGACGGCTCCAACAAAGAAAATCACTTGCATCGCACATAAGCTCGAAGGGTAGTGACCAATTAGGTGAAACCATGATTGGAGCACTGGTCAGTTGAGATTTCAACGTTTCGAATTCTTTTATGCAATCAGTATCGAAGTTAAAGACATAATCTTTCTCAAGAAGTTTTGTCATCGAACGGGATTGATAAATCGGCGGTAGAAACCGGCATGTCCTAGAAAACTTTTGACGGCTTTAACGTTAGTTGGTGGTGGAAGTTTCGTGATAACGTTGATTTTTGCTTTATCTACTTCCATGCCTGCACTGGAGATTTTATGGCCAAGCACAATTCCTTCGGTCATCATAAAGTGACATTTTTCCCAGTTAAGGACAAGATGTGCAGCTTCTCATCTTTCGAGCATTTTATCAAGATTGGAAAGACAAGCTTCAAATGAGTTTCCGAAAACTGAAAAGTCATCCATGAAAACTTCCATGGAGGTTTCAAGCATGTCTTGGAATATGGCTATCATACACCTTTGAAAAGTTGCAGGTGCATTACAAAGACCAAAAGGCATATGCCGATATGCTTAGGTTCCAAAAGGGCAAGTGCAGGTGGTCTTTTCTTGATCATTAGGGTCGATTGGAATTTGAAAGTAACCTGAAAATCCATTGAGGAAACAAAGGAATTTTTTCTCTCCTAGTCTTTCAAGCATTTGATCCATGAACGGGAGTGGAAAATGATATTTTCTGGTGGCTTTGTTTAATTACGATAGTCAATACAAACGCGCCAACGAGTGACAGTTCTAGTAGGAACTAGTTCATTCCGTTCATTAGTCACAACCATCATTCCTCCTTTCTTGGGAACACAGTGAACGGAACTCACCCAAGGACTATCCTCGATTGGGTAAATGATACCAAAGATCGAGAAGTTTGATGATTTCCTTTTTGACAACTTCTTACATGTTGGGATTGAGTCGATGTTGACGCTCCACAAATGTGTTTAATCCCATCTTCAAATTGATTTTGTGTTTGCAAAAATTGGGACTAATTCTCGATATCGATGTTTTCCAAGTTGAAAGCTTGTTTATGATTTTTGAGGACGGAAACTAAACTTTCTTTCTCTTTTTCCTCAAGTAATGAAGATATGACTACCGGAAGAAGTGAGTTTTCCTCCAGGTAAGCATATTCAATATGATCAAGGAGAGGTTTGAGAACGAGATCTATTGGTGGTTCTTCAAGAGAAGATTTTATTCTCATCTAGTCATCGAAAGTTATTTCTTCAAAATTCTCTTCCTCCATTTCTTCCTCTTCCGTGTTATCTCCTTCGAACTCTACTTTCATAAAATCAACAAACTCTTTGTCAAGGTTTGTTTCATTGATTTTTTCAGAAGTAGTCATGAATGGATCAGATTCGTTAAGTAATGCCGCCAATTCTTTGTCAGTGACTTCATCGATAACATCAATGTTGAAACAAGTGTCATCACTAGAACGTGGATAGCGCATTGCTTTATCGATCAGAAAGGTGATTTGATCTTCTCCAACTCTAAGGTTGAGTTCTTTTCCTTTCACTTTGATGATTGCATCAGCGGTATTTAGGAAAGGTCTTCCTAAGATGAGTGGGACTTTACTATCTTCTTCCATTTCTAGGATTACAAAGTCAACGGGAAAAATGAATTTACGAACTTGAACGAGTATATTCTCGGCAATTCCAACAGGATATTGATAAGAATGATTTGCTAATCGAATGTTCATCTTTGTCAGTTTAAGGCTGTTGTTGCATAATTTGGAATACAACGAATAAGGCATCAAATTGATACTTGCGCCAAGGTCGGCTAAAGCATCGCATTGAATATTATTCCTGAAGGTGCATGGAATAAGAAAGCTCCCTGTGATCTCTCGAAGTTTTGGTGGATTTTGTTTTGAACGATGGCTGAGCATTCTTCAATAAGGAAGGTAGGTGATATTTTCTCTAGCTTGCTCTTGTTGTTAAGAAGTTCTTTCAAGAATTTCCCGTAATTGGGCATTCCGGCTAAGACATTGAGTCTAACTTCTTTGATTATTTCGATGAACTTCTTATACCTCTTTTCCATTTTTTCTTTCTTAAGGCGTTGAGGATATGGAATTTTTGGTGTGTATACCTTGACAGATGGAATGGTTTTCTTTTTGGTGGTTTGTGTTGGGTTGGCTTCCTCAGCTTCATCCTCACTATCTTTGGTGATAGGATTATTTTCGATTGGATTTGGTGGTGGATCGTACGAGAGACCACTTCTTGTGAAGACAACATTGATATGCTCATTTCTTGTTTGTGGTGGACGATACGTTTTATCAATTGATTGTTTTGGGTTGGACTGAGTGTTACTTGGTAACGAACCAGATGGTCGAGAGGAATGTTGGTCGAAAATCATAAATTTGTTTTCAAGATCTTGGATAGATGCTTGATGATTCTTCCGTCCCCTCGCCAACTTTGGTTTTGAGATTGAAAATTGATTTTTGATGAAATCATTCAGATTTTTGGCAATGGCCACGAATTCTCTCATGGTTTTTCAATTCAATTCTTCCATCTTTTGTCGAGTTTTGTGGGGGCGGATTGTCACTCGAGGTTGAGAATCACATTGTTATCCCTTGGTTGGCTAACCTTTCCACTTCCGCATTTCTACCTGTGTAATAATTACCACGATATCCTCCTCCACGGTATCCTCCTTGGACATAATTCTCTTCTTCTTCATTAGGTCCACCAATGGGCTTATCTTCGCACTCAAACGATGGGCGATTTCCTCCACAATTGTTGCATCCGTCTCGCATTTCCTTCATTTCTTATTTGATATCTTTGTATTGCAAGTCGATTTTCGAGGTTAAGGCTTCAATTTTCTCCATGAGTTTTGAGGTATCGGTGTTTTCCACAAAAACAACGGTTTTTCGAAGAGGTTTGGTTTTGAATCTTTAGACCAATTGAGTTTGAGAAGTACTCGATCTTCGAGTAATTGGTGTGCATCGTTAGGTGTCTTATAGAGAAAAATTCGTCCAAAGATCAAGGATACCTTGAGAGATTTCATCTATTCCATTGTAAAAGATTTGGATAATGGCTCCTTTGGATAATCCATGTCCATGACAACTACGGAGCAAATCTTTCATCCGAAGCCAAGCTTCGACAAGTGATTCGTTGGGGTTTTGTGTGAAAGCACGAATTTCTCCCATTAATCAATCAAACATGGAAGGTGGAAAGAATCGGCTTACAAAGGCTTGCCTTATCTCCTCCCAAGTATTGATAATTCCTGGGGTCAATTCATTGTACAATACTTTAGCATCTCCGGCGAGTGATGATGGAAAAAGTTTGAGTTTAATGGCATTGACATCGGTGTCGCCATACCGGAACATGCCGCAAATTTTGATGAATTCGGAAATGTGCTTATGAGGATCGGCCCGCTTACGGCCCTTGAATTGACGGTCTTTGATCATAGAAAGATGATGACCCTTCACGGTGAAGTTGTCACCAAGGTTTCGACAAAGAACCACAAGACTCCCAGTGGTTGGTGCTACGGCTCGGTTGGTTCCCCACATGGGTTGATCATCCGCCATGGGAAAAGGTAAATTGGTGAAAGGGTTGTAAACAAATTTGGCTTCTACAAGGTTATCAAATGGTGGGTTTGGTACTCTAGGTACATGATTTTCTAACGGTATAAAAGGTGTTCTTCTTCTTCTTCGAATCAAACGTTCGGGTTGGTCGAGAGATTGGTTATATTCCAGCTTGCAGACGAGTGTTCATACAATAACCTAGAGAATCCGTGCAATATCTAAACACACGGACAAACAAAGAAAACAGATTTTCGGACATAAACGAGTAACCAGATCGGTTGAAAGGAGCGACCGATCGGTTAGATCAATTGGTATGGATTTTGGCGCAATCGGATCGGTTGTGAAGACGACCGATCGATGGAGCTTTCGTATATATATATATATATATATATATATATATATATATATATATATATATATATATTTTAGAAATGGACCGATCAAGTGCATTCAAAACTTTCGAAACACAATCAAATCCCGGTAATGCACCAAAAACTTGATGTGCTACGTGTGTACAAGTTTTAAATTTATAAAAGACGATTTACCAATTTTACCAATAACACATACGAGCAAGTGCACTCGTCCGAGCAAGATTTTGAAGGTAAGTAGGGATCGCTTTCATAGGATTTGAGTGAATCTGATTAACAAGTCTAAATCAACTAAGGCAATCCAAAAGCATATAATAACGAAAGTAGATATAATGAAATTCAGATGATTAAAAACTACACTTGCTTAAACTAGTTTCTTATTCTTGATTAGTATGATTGTGTTAACCTCTTCTTAACATGTTGGTTATGATAATTAGTTGGTGTACTGATCTATTGTTCTTACAAGTTAAACCTTCGTCAAGATTTTAGTTTATAAAAACAAGCATTAAGTTTAACCAATCAATTCAAGATCAATTCAAGTTTCATAAGATTACTTTCACAGACTTAAAACCAAAAACATCCATTTGCTTTATCAAATTTGCTTAAGAAATGGTCAATACAAAAGGTAACCGATTATATACAAAATATTACAATTGATTGTAAACAACTAATCTTATGACCTTTTAGTTGTTTCCAATCAATCCAACTTGATAATCAAAAAACGTTCTTATTACAACCACACTTTAGTTTCTTTGTTTAATCAAGAATAATGGGTAAAAACAATCATCCATAGACAAAATGATTATAACTAGTTGAATAACAATAAGTTCTTTCGACCTCTACGATTACTATCAACTAGTCAAACTTGATTAGCAAATGTCACTATGAAACTTTAGCATAATTGGATCTTAAAATCATTAAAACATATTAACACAATCACAAACTAATCACATGATAATCAACATCATTTAAGTAAGTGTATAAAGAAACTAGCCACTCATAGCAAACATAAACATAAACTCAGAACTTTGAACATTAAAAAACATGATTAAGAATCTTACAATGCTTGGAATAAGATTACAAATGGTGAAGTAATGAATCCCAAAGTATGGGGGTAGATTCCTTGGTGGTTTGATCTCCAAATGTGGTACTTCTAGAACTCCAAAATTTCTTGGACTTCTAAGGACGATTTTTGAGAGCTAAGAGCTTTGTTTGATGAGTAGAGAGATTTGTATTGAAGTGTGTGTCTCATATGCTCACAAGAGGTCTCTATTTATACTAGTTCCAAGGCCTAAGGTATTAATTGCTGAACTTGGCCTCCAAGGAGTTAGGAAGGGACTAGAATACACCAAAGGAAGGATCTAGAATTGTTTGGATACAATGAGGAAGGTTAATGATGAAGAAATGGACGAAACAGGTCTTCCAACCGGATCGATCGCATGACCAGCCGATCCGGTTGGTGTTCTAGATATATTTCAACCAATCGTTAGGGTGGCAACCGATCGGTTGGTCCGTCTTCAAATGTACTTTTTGACCATAATCCAGTCGATCCGGTTACGGGTACAACCGATTCGGCTGGTCTTCCTGAGTGACGGAAAATCGTCCTTTATCTTGATTCTGACTTGTAGAGCTTGGTTCTTCAATTGGTCTTCTATGGTACTTGAAATGCTGATTTGTACTTGACATGCTTTACTGAAACGGGAATCTTCCTTTTATTGAACATTCTTTAACTTTTCTTTCTGTTTCCCTGCACTTGGTTATAAATACTACTAGACAAACATCTTTTGATGCGATTAAGTACTAAAATCATACAAATATAACCAAATAACATATTCAAAAGCACATATAACGCTACTGAAAACATGTACAATCTGAGCATTATTAGTTACTCATTATAAATAACCAACTAACAAAAATATCATTATGAACTAAGAAACTTACAAGAATCTTGGACGCTTCATCCTTGTGGTTAATTAAACGTTGCAGCATCCATCCATTTCATGACTTTATTTTTTTCTTTTTCTAATTATTATTATTATTATTATTATTATTATTATTATTATTATTATTATTATTATTATTATTATTATTATTATTATTATTATAAACAACACTTTTATTAGAAACTCATAGGATTACAAAAAATTAGTAGGAAGCCTAGAAACCAACTGGGCCCCCACACCTTTAGCAATGGCAAAACCAATCCTATTAAAAATATGAACTGCTGCACGCGCTCCAATGTCCTGAGTCATAGAGAATCGTCAATCACGCTTAAGTAAGGTAACCTGATCCTTCTCAAGTTCTCTAAAAGACTAAAAGAAAAGGGGAGAAACCCATATCCAATATCGACATTTCAATCGTAGTTGACACGCTTTACGGTGTGCAAAAGATCAATGATCGCACTCGGCATAAAATCGGCCATCCCTGTGCCAAGGCCGGCTTAATGCATCCCGTAAGATCAACACATACATCACTCGCTATCCCACGAGTAAAGTAATAGATCACCGGTCGCGAAGGATCTGGCCCCATCGCCAGTAAAGCCCAATATCCACCTCCTTACGTGCAGAAATGCCAGACCGGGAGCATATATCAACAAGAACATCACGCACAAGGTTATGCCAATGTTTGATGCCAACAATACCCGCACATGAAACAGCATGATCACCATAAATATCTCCAGGAAAAACCTTAGAACAAGTTGAACACGGTACCTGAACAGTAAAAAGAGGAACACCCAACCGATAGCATAGCACACAACGATAAGCCCTGGCATTCATAGTTTGCCCCAGTTCGATATCGGAGCCACCCTAAGCCAATCTGAAGTATGATCCTCCTTTAATGAACTCCACAACACCATCTGTCGAGGAGAAAGATGGAAAGTAGACTCAACAGTTTGGGTAACCCGATCGAAATATATATCTTCCAATTTCTTCATAAGTTTGGGGGCAGCGACCTCGTTAGGGTTACTCAAAAGGTCAATATCCATATTCACATTAAAAGTACGTAAATCATCATCAAAGGAGGGACCAGCAGTAACAATACCAGAACTAAGGAGAAGCTTAGACTGTAAGCTAGCAGATTGAAGTCTAGAAGCAAGAAAGGCATAATTCAAGACGTCACCTGCAGAATACAAACCAAGCCCCCCAAAAGCAAAGGGTAAGGTGGCGAGTCTCCACTGCCAATCACCAAATCCGGGCCTAGAAGCAATGACGATACATTCCAAGGAAGAACGAAGTGCCACATCAAAAGAAACCTGAGCACACTCAAAGACCCGAGGAGAACATGTGCGCATAGAAAAATATAACTTAGAAATACCAGCACATGCACGGAGAAGCAACAACTCGCATTGAGGGTCATTTAGTTTGGCAACTGCTTCCATAAGTTCAATAGTTTTAGCAACCCTTTCGTGACCAACTTGCTACCAAACTCAAAATCCACACTAACAGGTCCACCCAATAATTTAACACCATGAGAGGGGCGAAATCTGGGGAAAACACCGCATACCGCTTCCTCGGGTCCTCCCGGCAAAAACTTCAGCTTATCAACATTGAGGTGTAAGCCACGACAAGGTCCATCCGTCATAGTCAACTCTAAAACCTTACCCACAACCGTGGTATCACCAATAATAGTACCATCATCCGGATACCAAGCTTGAAAGGAAAGGTCAAAAGAATTTCAATCTTACATGCCGGATGTAACACTAAAGCAAAAGAAGAGGTCCAAGCTGATCACCTTTGTTGCACACCTTGATGAGACCAAAGAGTATGCTCACCATAATATAATCTAGCAGGAATAGAATAACATAATTCAACCCACCGCGGAAATAGCAGGAAATGAAGCGAACCTCTGTAACATAATGTACCATCCACCATGTTGAAGGCGTTTTTAAAGTCAACCAACAACATAGATAGACCAACATTAGTTGGTTTCTAGGCTTCCCACTAATTTTTTATAATCCTATGAGTTTCTAATAAAAGTGTTGTTTATTAAAAAAAAATAATAAAAAAAAAATAAAAATAAAAAATAATAATAATAATAATAATAATAATAATAATAATAATAATAATAATAATAATAATAATAATAATATAATAAAAGTGGTTTTCTCTCTTCCGTGTGGGCGACTCACGCTCCTCCCTGCATCTCCATGATCTTCCATGCTTGATTCTTCATTCCTCCTTGTATCTTCATAATCTACCACGCATGAATCTTCGCTCTATCTTCTTGTACATGTTTGTATTTGGGGTTGTTTTTCTAGGGTTCGTTTTCTTCCATCTGTACAGTTTCTTTTTAGGGTTTCGGTTCGAGACCCGGTTTCAGTTGGTGGTTGTTATGTTCGTTTTGCTTCTCCAAAATAGTTAGTTTCCTTATCTAGTTCAGGTTGTGGTCTTCTCCTCCTCGGCGGATCTCTACAACTATATGGTTTCGTATTTCTTCAGGTTTACTGCTAGGGTTTCGTTTGTGAGACCCGGGTTTGTTCATCTCCTGGTTTCGTTTGTGAGACCTGAATTGTTGGTATCGTTGTTGTTGTGGGTTTGTTAGTTACTGTTTTTACATCTTCAACATTAAGTTGAGCTTTTTAAGCAGGTTCGAAATTGGCCAGTTTGAGTTTCTTTAACTGGTTATGGTCGTATAAGGTTGGTTCTGTGTGGTGGTCCTTCGTAAGAAGGTCGGGTACTTGGTTCCTTGCTGTATTGGTTGTGTTGTTTTCTTAATTGGTGGTTGTTGATTGGTTTGGTATTGAATTGTTGTATGGCGATCATTCAGTTTCATTGCCCATTCGTGGGTCTTAGTGGTTGTCATGATGGTAGTGGAAAAGGGCTTACCAAAACCTCGTTGCTCACTCACCTTCGGGATTGTCACTTTATTGAGGTCGCGCTAGCTGTCACTAAAAATTCTCTTGCTACTAGTGATGAGTGCTTATTCACTCATCCTTTTTACCCATCTAAGCCCACAAAAATGTCTAAAAACACGGAAATATAACCAATTATGCTACAGATATCCTTGGAGTGTATTTTTATGTATTTCAGTACAAAGGATCGAAAACAGACCAAATGGACGAAATGAGCTCGGATTGGAAAAACGGTTTTGCGATGGAGCCTAAGCGGATTTTCTACATTTTCAGAGCCCGATACACATTGGGAGTGAGCTTGGGGAATCAGATCAAAAATCTATCCCTAAATCCAAATCACCATTTTACCCTTCTACCCGAACCCAAAATTACCATTTTACCCTTTTTGAAAAATCCAAAACTACTCTTTTTAAAAAACCTCATTTTTATTTTACAACAATTATTTTTAAAACCAATTTATTAAAATTAGTTTCTTTCAAAAAAAGGTTTAAATCAAAAATACAAAAAATACATTTACCTTTTTATTAAAAACCTTTAAACAAAATACTAAACCTTTTTATTAAAACCCATTTACCCATTTAAACCAACTTAACCCATTTTTAACCCATAACCCATTTTGACCCTTCTTCTCTGCTTTTACCAAAACAAGAAAACACAAACCTCCCCTCGCTAACCCTTATGCCAAAACATAAACCAAACTCCTGTCTGTCTTCTTCTTCTCCCATCCCTCTCAACCACTGTCCCCACCACCTAACCCAACACACCCACATGGGTCAAGTGCCACCTTGGCAATCCCCAACACTCCCATTGGAGCTCATATAATGGACGGCCAAGATTGTTTGAGTGGTGCCCAAGGATAAATGAATGGCTCAGATGATAGCAAAAGAAACACAAAGGCATCCAAAGCCCTCTCTGTCTCAGAAACAAGCACAAAAGCACAAGCTCAAGACCATTTTAGTATAAATAGAGTAGCACTTGAAATTATTGAGGCATTAGGAAATTTAGTTTTAAATTTAGTTTTAGTTTTAATTTCAGTTGTAATGTTTATTTAGTTAATGAAAAAAAGTTTTCTTTTACTGCCTTTACTTTTGTTCATTTAGCAAATAAGCACTTTTGTGCTTATTAGCTCTTTGTTCTTTAAATTTTCTATCATAAGCTCTCTTTTAAGTTATTGAGTCAGTTTCACTAAAGAAAAACCAAGTTTAGTTTTTTTTTTTAAATCAGTTTTAAGCATTTCAACCCATAAAAAGGGTGTTTGGTTTAAGCTTATTTGAGGTCAAAACCCATTTTTTACCCACTTTGACTCTCAAAGTCAAAGTGGTTTAAGATCTAAGCAAGTTTTTAAAATTATGTTTAGCTAGAATACAAAGTTTGCAAGTGGTTTGAAAAAAAAAGTGATATCATTTTCGTCTCTATCGTTTAAACAAGAAATTACTATCTCGGCCAAGCTTCAAGCCTCTCCACGGCTTATTTTTGGTCCAAATCTTTTCAAAACTGCTTTTCTTACATCCTAGCATCCCCACCTAGACATAGTTTTAGCTTATTTCTATCTAGCATAGCTTTAGGTTAGTTATAAATTGCCTCAAACTCTGTCCAAAATCCACATCCACTGCTTTACAAGCACTCTCACTCCCCTAAGCTTTTCATAGCTTATTAATAAGTTGTCCTAGGCTTTTTCTAGAATCTCAAATAGCTTTTTAGGTACCTCACCACCCCTAGTTGCATGATTAGGTCCCCTTTTAGGATTAATATTAGATCAAGTAGCTTATTTTTAAGCTCAAAACACCCCTAGGACCCGCAGAATCGCAATAGCTGTTATTACAGCATCTGCAGCCTAATAAACCCCTGTTCTAGCTTATTTTAGTGCTTTTTAGTGCTCCCATCAGCTTATTTAGGTATCCTTAGTTGTTTTTTAGATAAAATAGATTAGGTTTAGTAGTATTTAGCTTATTTAGTGCTTATTAATGCTTAATTATCTATTGTAGTTGCAAAAGTCCATTTGATGCTTATTTCCCATTATAGCTTAGGATCTCCATTAAAACCGCTTATTGCCTCTCTGATTTCTGTTATCTTGAGCTTATTTTGTCTCGAGAAATGCATACCCGCCTTGTTACATTGACCTTAGCTTATCATTGCTTATTCATAAGTTCATTTAGCATAAAATCTTTCAAGAGGGTGTTTTTTTTTTTAATAACTGGACATACACAGCTGTAAACCGCTATTCCAAAGTTTTGGACCAAGTTTTTTTCACAAAAAAGTTTTATTCTCATCTTATTATCAAGTGGCAAAAAGAAAATTTCAAAAAAATGGTTTGCAAAAGGTGCAGGGGTGGGATTCACCCCCCACCTCTTGCTCAAACACACAACACCACTCAACACCAACTGCCTCTAGGTCTTTTCAAGTTTATATTTGCACTACTTAATATTTAAGTACATTTAACAGTTTTAAGCTTATTTGATTCTTTATTTTTAACTGCTTATTTCATAAAGTAGTGTACTCTTTTTCTATTTTTCTTAAAATCAAAGATAGCTTAAAGTATTTTCAGGAAATTTTCGATTTTTCCAAAATCATTTAGTATTTTTAATCATTAAATTAGATTAAATTAGTTTTTAAATCATAATAAATAATTTAAAAGTCTAAAAATACCCGCTTTTTCCTAAAATTATTTTAGTCGCTTAGAACGTAGGAAAATTAGTTTCACATCCGTAGGCCTTAAATTGCATCATTATCACTTTTTGAGGCTCTCTGGATTAGCCTCGCTTTCACCGCTTTTGCATATTATCACTCTAGGACTTAGTGTAACTTAATTTTATTGTTCCGTATGCTTGGTAGTAGTTAGATTATTATTTACTTTGTTCCCGTAGCCCTAATTACTTTCCCTTTAGTTAATTTGTTGAAAACGTAATCAAAACCAAAAACCGTAACATCGAGCATTTTAGTAACAAACCTCAAACGAAATTCTCAATTCACACCTCGTTAAAACGACCCTGATATCCTTATCCGGTATCACTTATCGAATATTCGCGGGTTTTGTGGTCGACCTTTTTCCTAAAGGGTTGGTTTGTAATTCTCTCGCGTCTAATTCATATTTGATATTTTTATATTATAATTGAACTATCAACTAGTCTTGTTGTTTTCGAGGCCGCCGAAGTTACGTTGAAACGCATGGGTCATTGGTTATGTGGTGTTTGTTTTAAGATGCATACCTTTCGTTCTAAGTGTCGACATGGTAATGGTTCTAATTTTGTGGCTCCTCCTGATTGTGGTGATGGTGTGGTTAGGTTTGTGTTGTATGACCTCACCAAACCACAAGTTCATTCTCCGGTTCAACTCACCCCAGTTGAAGATTTGGTTTTGACCGGGTATGGTGGTTTCGATTTGCCTCTCCTCGACACTTTGTTTTCTAAAGGGTTGTGTACTGTCAAATCCATCCCTCCTAAGTACCGCTTGGGGTTCTCTATGGTTTTGAAAGGGGCTCTTGATAAGGTGATCTGCACACCTGATGACATTTCTTGTTGGGTTAGTTTGTTAGTCTTACCTCTTTGTCTCCTCAAAACCTTTTGCCCGAGGAGCAATCTTGAGTGTAGGTCTGCTATTAAGCGCCAACGTGAGGAAGAGTATATCACTAATGCCATTCGATCCTGGGGTATTTCTGATGGTGGTTTGCAACTTGTGAGAGAGGTTTTAGCCGATCCTTCCCCTACATGGTCTAATATGGATGAGGAAAATTTGGACTTGGGTGAGCGTAATGTCAAGCAGTGTAAGAGGAAGATTTGTGATGGCCATTATACTGCAGCTATTAGAGTTCTTTCTTCTTCTGGTGTTGCAAATTATAATGATGCTACTCTTGAGGACTTAAAGGCTAAGCACCCCTTCAAACCCACTCCTTCTTTGCCGCATTTACCTATTGATCATCATCACCTTGTTTCATCTCCTGCTGTGGTTCTTGATATGATTAAGAGTTTCCCTCGTGGTACTTTTTGTGGTCGGGATGGTTTGCGTGCCCAACACCTTTTGGATTGTTTAAGCGGGGCTGCAGTGGCTTTTTCTGATGAGTTAGTCGCCTCTATCACCCATGTGGTGAATCTTTTTCTTGGTGGTAAATGCCCCAGGAGTATATATTGCAAGTGCTCCTCTCACACCGCTTGTCAAGCCAGGGGTGGTATTCGTCCTATTGTTATGGGGACCGTTTGGAGGCGTTTAGTTTCCAATGTTAGTGCTACTATGGTTGGTCATTCTTTGGATGGTTATTTAAATGATCTACAGTTTTGTGTTGGGGTTTCTGGAGGAGGTGAGGCTATTCTTCATGCCTGGTGGATCTCAAAAACTCCTTCAACTTGGTGGATCGTGAGGTTATGTTACATGAGGTTCGCCTTCACTGTCCTGCTATTTCACGTTGGGTGGAATTTTGTTACTCCAGCCCAGCTAGATTATATTATGGTGAACACACTTTATGGTCGCATCAAGGTGTACAACAAGGTGACCCACTTGGACCTTTGCTTTTTTCTTTGGTGTTACATCCTTTAGTATGCAAAATTAGAGACTCCTTTAGCCTTTCTCTTCAAGCCTGGTATCCGGATGATGGTAATATTATTGGAGATACTTTGGTTGTGGGTAAGGTTTTAGAGCTTATCGTGGTGGATGGACCTCGTTGTGGATTGCACCTCAATGTTGATAAAACTGAGGTTTTTTGGCCTAGGGAAGATCCCAAAAGCAGGCTTGTGGGTCTTTTCCCACCTAATATTGCATGACCTTTGCACGGTGTTAAATTACTGAGTAGGCCCACTAGTGTGGACTTTGATTTTAGTAGTGAGGTTGTTATGAAAAGGGTTGCCAAAACCATTGAGTGTTAGCCTTAATAGTTTTTATTAGAAGTGATGGTCATTCACATTTAGGAACTTTGTAACGTGTGTTAGATATCGTGATAGAATAGTCAACGGGCTCGTGGATTGGTCTAAGCTAAATGGTTAGACGTTTAGTTAAGTTAGCCTTGTATAAGTTCATGTAACCCAATCCATGTCCAAGCCCATCTCAAGGCCCATGGCCAAGCCTTAGGCATCATCTCTCTTACTATAAATACCCCTCAAGTATGTCATTTGAGGGGTGTGCTTGAGTGTGTGTGTGTGTGTTTTTCCTTGAAGCAATATACAACTTATTGTTTTCATCTTTCTTCTCTCTACCTTTCTAAACATACACGAATATACATCAAGTCACCATATCTTATCTTAATCTTTCTCTTTATTTACGCATAAGTGTTTGGGTTTAACGTGGTTATACTTGTGTTGGGTTTGCTTGGTAAAGTGATAAGGTATACGTGATAAAGGGGTATTAACAATTGGTATCAATCGCCTAACAATGGTTTAGGAGTGTTTGTGTTTGTTTTGAAGGGTTACGCGTATAAGCTCACGTTTTACATATTTGAAACGCTTAAAGCTTTCCATTTTTCACCAAAAATTCAAGATTCTTGTGGTTTAAGGTTTATTTGGTGTTAAAGTTTCAGTATTTTGCAAAAAGTTCAGTTTTACGTGTTTTTCTTCATTTTTAAGCTCGATTTGGTTATTGGTCATTTCTACTCATAACTTTTCTAAGCACTTTGGGTGAAAAAGGTTAACATTTTTGTGTTATTTGAGTGTTTTTAAGGATATCTCGCAAGCTAATTTGTTTGAATCGTTGGAAATTTTTACTGAGTAAGTCAAAACCCTAGTTCTACCAGTAAGAAAGTCAACTACCATAAGTTTTCTACTGTAACTTTTGGTGAAGAATCTTCGAAGCTATAACGGTTACTCGCTTCCCCACTTGGATAAGTGTGTGGAAAACTTCGACTTGTGGATATCTCTTACGCGGACAAGTAAAGGATTTTGGTTCTTAACCATAGTTTACGATAAGCTAAAAGCTACGAGTAACTCACGATAACTTCACGCGTAAGGTTTACGAGTAACTTTTTGTCTACGATAAGCTTAAGGTTACGCTAAGATAAGCTTTTACGATAAGATCCTACGCTAAGGAATCCTACTAAGCTTCCCACGCATAAGATCCCACGCCTAAGCCATTCTACTCAGAACCACATCCTACTGTAACTACATCCTACTCTGTAACCATATCCTACTCGAACTTCGCTTCTAGGCCTAAGCTCTTCTACAGATAGTTGTTTTTTTTAAAAAAAAAAAAAAGAGTTTTTTACGGGAAAACTTGAGTAAAATTTAAATTTTGAGGATACTAAACGCTCAAATTTTTATAGTGAATTTCAAATTTTGGGCTTAAAAATTTTTAGAACCAGGGTAACGGTAGTAATGACTTTAACACCTCAACCGGGCTTAATCGCCATCAACCACAACTCCTTTATCGTTGAATCGATCCTACATCAACTTTATCATATCATACCTTCATCAATGGCAAGTCAACAAGACATTCATGGCCGGGTTCAAAACCGACCTCCTATGTTGGCAAAAGGTGGTTATCTTCAATGGACAAGTCGAATGCTCCGCTACATCAAGACCAAACCTAATGGGAAACTCATGATTAAATCCATTCAGGATGGACCCTTCAAGCCTCGACAAGTCCATGTCCTCGAAATGCAGATGCAACACCTCCCATCCCACCATCCTCTCATCTTCAAACTGAATCAATACAATCAAGAGGATCGTAAACAAGTCGATGATGACATGGCAATTCATATTGTCCAACTGGTTTACCAATAGACATCTTTGTTGCGTAGATGTTGAAACCGCTGATATGTGGGAACGTGTTAGACGGCTATGTTATGGAATAGAAATTGGTAAACAAGACATGGAGAACAAGCCGCTAACCGAATGGGAGAAGTTTACATCTACACCGTGAGAATCCATTGAATCATACTATGGAAGGTTTTGCACTTTGATGAATGACCTTATCAGAAACAAGTTGGCACCCGTAACAATCGCTCAAAACATCAAGTTCAATAATCTTCCGTAAGAATGGGACGTATATGTCACTATTGTCAACCAAACAAAAGACTTACATCGTGAACTTTGATCAATCAATGATTTTCAAACAAAACCAAGTCGGGCTTAATGAAGTCGAAAGAAAGATCGCAAAGAATCATGATCCATTGGCACTTATGGCAAAGACTCAACCTTCAGTGAATACACAACAACAAGCTTCATTATCTTCCAACAACAACTCTTGCGAATACATTCCATTAACCACAACAACAATTCTATCCGATCAACAATACCAGAACAAGGAATCACTCGATCATGAACCGACCATGTAGAAGCGACCTTGCAATGTATATTTCTTTATTGGATAAAGCATTTAACGTCGACGCTAATCACCGTTCCGTGATCGTGGTAATCGGGCCAGTCAATGTTGGAAATCGATTGGACGTAATGTGGGAATAGAGCAAACGGGTAATCGTGAATTGGGTTGTAGCTCCGCCGTTGGGAATTATGGAAATGTGCATCGTGGTAATCGATTGTGTTACAACCGCCAAGGAGTGGTCACATGGCAAGAAACCGCCCCACTAAGCGCACAAAAAGAATGGTGATTTTCTTCGAAAGTCGCCTGCTAGCGTATAAGCAAGAAGCGGCTGCTACTTGAGTGTCGAGGAACATGACTTTTCGCTATTATGGATGATTTGGAAGACCGAGAGGACATCAATGCTACCTGCGTCTTAATGGCAAATCTTCAGGAGACTAAGTACGACATCACCTCGACGCGACCTCGCCTATGACGCAAATGCAATATCTAAGGTACCAATCATTGATCCATGCTATAACAATGTCATATTTGATGTGTTTACTCATGATGAATAAAGATTCTCGTGACATCGACCTACTTATGATACATACATGGACAATCCGAAGCAGCAATACTAACTCAAACCCGTGATGTGGATCCTAGTGGAGGCGTATGGCACAAAAATCGACCGATGAGGAAACACGCTTATGTTGAATCATTAATCAATCAATGTGGCATTGAAGTTGAGAAAGTTAGAACGGTCAATCATGTAAGGCCGAATGCTAAATTGACCGAGCTTGAGAGTTACAAGGAGCACGCCAAAGCCTATGAATTTCATACAAACAAAATGTCCGAATTAGAAATTGGTTATCGAGATTCTGTTTTAAGAGAAAAAGAATTGCAAATCAAGTATAACACACTTGATGAATTCTCACTTGAAAATTAAATCTTTAAACAAGGAAATTTCAGATCTAAATGACCAACTTTCTAAACAAAAAGCACTATTTTCTGATCTTGAAAAAGAGAAGAAAAGTTGATTGTCGATTTTTCAAAACGAGAAGATTCTCTTCTTGATGAAATTCTGGATAAAAATGAGAAAATGAAAGCTTTGGACAATTTTTGCTCACAACGGGTCATTCAGATAAAACAAACAAGATGCTTTCAAACCAAGTAAATCCGCCGTTTATACTTCACATAAAATGGCACTTGGTAATGACCCTTCTTCGCTCCTCAAGAAAGCTCAAATCTCAAATTCTGTGTTAAACAATGGAAAAGCTTTACATGAACCTATTATTGTTCGTGGATTCTCTTGAAATGTTAGAACTATCCGAGGAGAGTAGATCAAAATGAAACAAAAGAATCCGGAAATCAAAACCAATTGATTATAATAAATGGAACAAAATTAATGGAATTACTTTTGTTAATCAAAAAGAACAATCAACGCTTTCCACCACACCAAGTGTTTCAAACAAGTGTCAACACCGTTTCAAAACCGCCAAACCGCTGTAGTTTCCAAATCTCTTTCGAAAATCGAGCAAATGTCTTCAAACAATCCTTTTAACACAAGTGATACTAGAAGCATTTTAGATGACGTTAAAACTAGAATTAGGTATCTTCAAGAGATCGTTAAAACTAAAACCAATATTAGAACAAACATCTGGTTTAATAGTTTTGATAATGAACGTAAAAGTTTTTGAAACTCTAATTGCCCCTCACCGAATGCCATCAAGTAGGGTAATTCATGTTGAACAAGCACTTTTGAAAGAAACAAGTGACTTTGTCAAGGACCATAAATCCCTGGTAAAGCAAGCTACCGAAAGTGTTGAACACATCAAAGTTTTGGAAAATTTGAATGATTCTCTCTTCAAAGATGTTATGACTACCGATATCATGTCCATTATTTTACAAACATATTCTGTTGAAGTTCATGAAAGACTCCAACCGAGACCTCCGTGAATTGTTTCAAAATATGAAAATGCTCTTGAAAAACTTGAAAAAGAAAACGTGTCCTATTTTAAACAACTTGATCGAAAAACCGAGGAATGCAAGTATGACAAACTGTCATATGAGCATGCCTACAAGGACATGAAAGAGCAAAATGATTTTTGAGAGCTCACCGACAATCTAAAAGGAAAGGTCGTGGATACTAAGTTTCCAAACCATTGACTGAGGAGAAAACAAATGTTCCCAAACCGTTTCCAAACCAAAATGTCTATTTCGCAGCTTCCAAAAGTCAATGAGAAAATGATTTGTCAAACACACCACTCCACGCCTTTGCCTATCAAAAAGAGAATTATCAAAGCTTTTGAAAACCTGCTTTTGAGAAAGAAAAGTGTACACATGGCATTTCTAGGAATAGTACACGGAATGTGACCAAAAATCCAGCTTAAAGAATCATTTGCCTCTAACAACATGGTCAACAATCACTATCTAGAAGAAGCTAGGAAAAAGGCACAAACTCAAAAAGACGGAATTCTAGGTGCAACATCTAGGGTGATGAATTCTACAAGATTTCAAGGCACCGCTAGTAGTAGTAAACCATTACCTAGGAACACCCTACAAAAGACTAGGGATTGGCTTGCATCTAAGAGTAGTTAGCTAAAAGAAAATGCTATGCCCTTGGAAACAACACTAGGAATTCTAAGTCTTTTTCAACAAGAATCAATTTCCAAAAGACTGAGTGACAAAGTTAAAGTCAGCTTTTAAACAAGAATATTGAATTTGTCCACTACATGTAAAAATGTGTCTTTTCACCAATCATGATGCATGCCTTACAATATCTCAAGAAAGATAATTCTTGTGCCGAGGCACAATCCACTAAGACACCAAATAGAAACAAACCCGTTGACAAGATGAACATCAAAAGGAAACCTAATAGGTGGATCTCTCCAGGACGTAGTTTTTCTAAAAAGAGTCCTCCGCAGATCTCGATAAGAAAACAACTCCTAGATCTTACCTTAGTGGATACCCACGGCAAAGTTTTCAACCAAATAGGTCTTAGATGGATTCCCACATGAAAGATTTTTGATACTTGCTCCAACACAGATAATAGTGAAACTCATCAAGTTAAGGAAGTCAAAACCACTACAACCGCTGATAGTGATCACCCTCACCAGGAATCTTGTACTTCTAACACCTATTTGTGAAAACTCTTCTTTTGTTGCGTGAATCAAATATCTCAACCCACCATCAGAGGGTTCCAATTCAGAACTCTTCATTCTCTATCTTCTATCTTTGATTTTCCATTTCTTTTATAAAACCAACAAAAGCAAAATATAAAAATATAAAACTTTCAAAAATACAAAAACAATATAAAATAAAAATCCAAAAATATTCTTCTACTTGACATGTCTCTCAGATAATCGATATTCTCAGACGCTTCTAGAAATGTCATTCAACAATGATACCTGCATGTTGATGCTTGAGTTCTTAAATGTTTTCCAAAACATGTCTCAAAATTTCTTTAAAAACAATGGCTTTCGATACTTCAAGCATTTAAACCCGAACTTCAACATAATGGCTTTCAACACATCAGTCAGACCCGCCAAAGAAAGGAAAGTGCTTATCAAAATCAAAGGTTTTAAATATTCTTCAAGCACTATTCCTAAAAACATAATGGCTTGCGCATTTCTGGGACCGTAACCCGATCTTTAAAGAAAGGAAAGTGCTACGCAAAATCAATTATATATATAAAGCACTTATCCTTAATCACATGAAGATAATTTTTTTTCTAAATATCTTCAAAGATTTTCAAAATCTTCTTCTCATCTTATGTACTCATTGATTCAAATTTTTCAAAAATATTTTTCAAAATCTCTCACATTTGGTACCAAGATAACTCCCTCTAAACCCTAATTGATTCTAAATTTTCTCGCTTGAAAAATATGCTTTCGCTAAGGGGAGTATAAAACCAAAATTGTTCCAAAATTCATATAAATCAGCTTCCAAATGCTTTCCTAAAAACATATCTTTTAATCATTTTGTTTCAAAAACATCATGGATATGCTATTTTTGAGGGGAGAAACGTGATTAAAATGTGATCAAAAAGTTTAATGATCGTTGTTTGAATTTCAAAAGAGCTCGACTCGTGACGGAACCAATGAATTGACGAAATTAAAGTCGAAATGTACCATTTCGAGAAACTTTCTATGGACTTGACCGATCGGGTAATAATTTCAAGTTAGTTCTCTAGTGATGTAAACGTGTCTCAATCGGGTCTAGTTCATTTAAAGCTCATCAATTCAAAAGTGAACTCGCCTCTATGTGCCACAAAACTTATAAGCACATGTGAAGGGGGAGTGTTTCTAAAATATAAAACTTCAAGTGTTCCAAACATGTTTTCATCATAAACACGCTGAGAGATTTTCAAGAAAATGGTTTTATGGCAACAATAGGACATTCATGGAGTTATAAGGTGTCTAAGGATAGGAAATTGGCCCCATGATCCGCCAACGGAGGGATCTACCCAAGGACATCACAAATAGTTTGAACTAGAAGTCCTTAGGTATGATTGAAAAAAGGAGTAATGTGAGAAAGGAGGGGTTGAAGAATTAAAAGAAATAAATGAAGGGTGAAAAGAAATAGCCCTCCATATTCAACCTTAGGGCGTAAACCGGTTCAATTCATCTCATCGTTGTCACTAGATGACACCGTATTGAAGACAAAGACGCCATGGACCCAAATGGACGCACCAGACCTAACCTTCTAGCCACTCAATTCTTTAAAGGATTTGTTTCATTCTCACCGGAACCTTGTATAATCTATTGGCTTTCTGTAGATTGCCGATATTGAAGAAGGAGACCCTCTCCCTAGTCTCCGCTTAGGAAAATCATAATGCACTTATTGAGTCTAGAGCCACGAGATTCATCAAAAGATCTAATAGGAACACATGACATGACATCGCTTGTTGTTCATCATTAAGGGCACAAGTGATATATTCTAGAGTCCTACGCAGATCTTAGCAACCGCCGTAACATTTATGAGGGAGTTAAAACCGTAATCCCCGCGATTGAATGGAAATTTCGTGGTCAACATCAAGCGCTCTCGACAGCAGGTCACTTCGTAATTCTCCGCGATTACGCTTGTGTGCTCAAACGGTCTGGCCAGCGTGGAGGATGCCGGTGTACCTACGACTCATCTCAACAGATAGATGCCTTCTCGATATCGGGTATCTCACTTGTGGGACCTAGCCCGTGAACGCCTCTCAGAGAATTAGAGACGTGTTTTCACACTATCAAACACCCTCAAAATTCAAATTGTAGTGCCGGAATCCGCTTATTACTAACCTGCTTTTATGTTTTCTTCTTATGGAAGCTCCAGAGCGGATGGATCTGCGTGACTCGCCACATGCTCATACCAACACATGAAAGTTCTCATCACAATCAAAGGCACTTAAGTTAAAGATGATTCGCGTCAAGAATCTACAAAGTGTAAAGACTCGAGAACTTCATAATTGGTAATTCAAAGTCAAATAAGTGAGCATGGTGGAGAATGACGGAGACACCTAACCAACGGTTGACAATGGCGCATACCATTATACTGATCACAAAGCATGAAGGAACAAAGAATCAAGACTATTCTATATCTACTCACAAAGTTCAAGCTCAAAAAGATTAAAGACCTATTCAAGTGGAGAATCTTTTGAATGACCACCCCTTTGGGGAGATTGTTAGCCTTAATAGTTTTTATTAGAAGTGATGGTCATTCACATTTAGGAACTTTGTAACGTGTTAGATATCGTGATAGAATAGTCAAAGGGCTCGTGGATTGGGCTAAGCTAAATGGTTAGACGTCTAGTTAAGTTAGCCTTGTATAAGTTCATGTAACCCAATCCATGTCCAAGCTCATCTCACGGCCCATGGCCAAGCCTTGTAGCATCATCTCTATTACTATAAATACCCCTCAAGTATGTCATTTGAGGGGTGCGCTTGAGTGTGTGTGTGTGTGTTTTTCCTTGAAGCAATACACAACTTATTGTTTTCATCTTTCTTCTCTCTACCTCTCTAAACATACATACACGAGTTACACATCTTAAGTCACCATCTCATCTTTCTTTCTTTCTTATTTACGCATAAGTTTTTGGTTGCTTGGTATTTGTGTGATAATGTATACGTGATAAAAGGGGATTAACATTGAGCTTATGGGTGTTGTTGCTAATATTAATGATCCTCAATGTGAGTTGTTGCTCCTTCGTGCCTGTGCCGGTATTTCCAAATTATATTTTATGACGCTACTTCCCTCTAGGTCTTGGAGCTTTCCGCATTTCTTTTGATGGGTCTCTTCATTCTACTCTAGAGCGTATTGTCACTGCTTCTGGACCTGGTTTTGGCAGGGCAATGGAGGCTTGCTACCTTACCTTTGCTTGGTGTTTACTCTTGCAGGAGTGTGTTTTATCGACTCGTGTTTTAATATTTATATAGTCTCGTATACCTATGGTTCACCCTAATGCACTAACTCAAAGTGCACCCGGTAGTGTGTAGTGTAGTATTCGGTAAAACCGAGGTCGTCCCAAGAGCTATGTGTATCAGATTATTACTAAGTATAGGTGTCACATTTTTTAATATGATTTCGATAGGGAACTAATTAATTAACTACTAAAGCAGATAAAAGCAAATAAAGGCAAAGGTTTAATCAATAGAGGAGAGTGGTGCTAACCTAGTTATTCCTCCTAGCTAGTAATGTCTACGTCTACCTACTTCCAATTACTTCGTGTGGTTTCAAAGTCAAGAGGACAGCATTTGGTCAATTCGGCCTAACCTATCAAAGAAAGATGCCACCACAGAGAAGTCGTGTCCCTCATAAGTCCCTGTTGTTCCCGGTCTCCCAAGCGAAGTCATTAAGTACCGCTACATGCTAGATTTATAATAGTGAGTGCCCGGGTGTTAGCAACTTAAACACTCACCCCCTAATTCTTAAGTTCATCCAAACGGTAGGTGATCAGTTGGTCAAATCGCATAAATAGAAAGGGTCATCAGTTGGTCATATCTTACCCTTCCCCGTCTCAGTCTACTCACTTAGGGTCAGTTGGTCATATCTCCTAAGCAACTAGCCTCTACCGCCATTCAAAACTACCGAAACAAGGGTAGCTACCAATAAACTATGCATGCATACAATTAGATGTTAGCATTTA
Organism: Chrysanthemum makinoi; assembly: GCA_910596185.1. Classification (NCBI taxonomy): domain Eukaryota; kingdom Viridiplantae; phylum Streptophyta; class Magnoliopsida; order Asterales; family Asteraceae; genus Chrysanthemum; species Chrysanthemum makinoi. The sequence goes on along the minus strand of OU343225.1, from coordinate 282,025,058 downwards.
GTAAATCCAGTTATTAAAGAGTCGGTCACCTCAAGTATATGTTATCGTTAGAAAGCTCATAGTCGTAGACTATCACAAGTTAAGTAGTATTTAGTTTGTAAACAATCGCGGGAGGACTGACGGGTCTTTACCCATCTGATGCCCGATCCACGCTCCATAGTGATGCATTTATGTAAGATTATAAATACTCTCTACCTTCCAAGGTAGAGAGTTGGAGCTCATAATAAGATTTTTCTTTCTCTCAATAAAGTTCCCAAACCTCTAACTTTATCTCTCTAAAACCATATTATACGCCTACTTGTGGTTATGATCTAGTGTGTTTGTGAAATCCAATATGTTACAAATGGTATCAAGAGCCATGGTTAGATCATTTCTTACATATCCTTGGATTTCTAGTGGTTTTTAGATGGTTTTTGAGTTTGAAAAAGTTTAGTGGTTTTTGCATCATTTGGATCATCTCTAGTGTTAAAGTTTGAATTTTGGGTGTACTTTTGTGTTTAGGATCATGGTATGTGCTTGGGTTTTGATTTGGTAAGCTTGAATCATTGTGGTTGAGCTTGTTTTGGATTGAAAAGTGTGTTTTTTTAAGTTTTCTTGGTAGCGACTTGGTTCTCGTAGTGAATTTCATCTTAGCGACTTGCTTCAGTAAAAGGTAGCGAGTTGTAGTGTGTTTTGGTAGCTTGACTGGTCTTAGCGATTTGTTTTTTGAGACAAGCCGACAAAAAGTACACTTAGTGGATTCTCCACTACGGGTAGCGACTTGGTAAGGTAGCGACTGGCTTTCAATTTTGTTAGCAATTTGTACTTTAAGTTTCTTAGTGACTTGGTGGTAGCATTTGGACCTTAGCGAAGTTGCTATTTAGCGTTTAATTTGACTAATTAGAATTTGGTGCTTAGCTTAATTTGTTGTCATAAAATTCACTTGGTGTTAGCGACTTGGATCTTAGTGAGTTGTTCTTAGCAACTGACTGTCTTAGCAACTTGGCATTATAGCAACTTGATTTCATAATACTAGCAACTTGGTTCAAGGCTTCTAGCGACTTGGTTGAATTTTGTGTGTAATACGGTTTCTCTTGATTTAGTAAAATCCATGAAAGAATCTATTTCCGTTTAATCATTGAGTTATAAAATCCCGTGTAATCTTTAAACATGTCTACCAACTTACCTACAATTATCTCCATTTGTCCCGGAGGATGTTCAAGCAACCGTTCGATACCCGTCCACCCATGCTTGATGAATGACTACGACTCTTGGGCTCAAAGAATCAGATTGTACTGTCTTGGAAAGGAAAATGGGGTCAACATTCTCAAATCGATTGATGAAGGACCTTATCAGATAGAGACTACAAGAGACTTAATTGATACAGTTGCAGATGGAACAATGATCTATGGGATAGACAGACCAAAGACATATGATGAGCTCAATGATAAGGAGAAAAAGAGATTCGATGTTGATATCAGGGCTTCTAACATCGTACTTCAAGGTCTTCCAAAAGACATCTACAAGCTTATCAATCACAACACCGAAGCCAAGGCAGTGTGGGATAATGTCAAGATGCTTCTTTCTGGTTTTGAATTAACTATGGAAGACAGAGAATCACAACTCTATGATGAATTTGAGCACTTCAAGATGAAACCCGATGAGAGTGTCTATGAGTATTACGTGAGATTCCACAAGCTTGTGAATGACATGAGGAACATCAGAATGACTATGCCAAACATCCAGCTGAACTCAAAGTTTGTGAACAACATGAATCCCGAATGGCACAAGTTTGTCACCTCTGTGAAGCTAACCAAAGGATTGAAGAATACAAACTATGAGCAACTCTATGCCTTCCTTCTTTAGAATGAGAGACATGCTATGTTTGAAAAAGGATTCTTGATCAGTTCAAAACAAACCGGGAGAGACAAAGCTCATCAAATGATTCAACTGCCTTTTACTCAAACATTGGAATTACCACCAAAGCATCTCAAGTTATACCCATGGGTAATGGTAATCACAAACTCATTCCCGATCCGATGTTCAAACAAGGCTGATGCCGATGCACCGTGGGAAACTTCATTAATCAACTGGCTCTCATGATTAGTCAAAACATGAACTCTCTTCCACACACCAACAGTTTCACAACTCAATGAGATCAATTGCATCCAATCCACACAATCAAGCCACTGTCAGAGATGGGAAAGTTATGGTGCAGCCAGTTCAAGAAAGACATTATGAACAAGGAAGAAGTGGAGTCGGTAGAGGATATGTGGCAAATCGAGAATAGGGAAGGAATGGGAATCAAGGACAAGCAAAGCCGATCAAGTGTTACAACTGTGGAGGTGAGGGACACATTGCTAGGAACTGCACATCTCCAAACGCCCTCATGCGAGAGTACTTCAGGGATAAGATGTTGCTTGTTCAAGCTCGGGATAATGGTGCAGCTTTGGATGAAGAAGAGTTGTTGTTTCTTGCTGAGGGAAATGCCAAGACGTATGATGCTGATGTGGATGAGCAGCCAATTCAGAGATAGGCACAATCATCGAATGCCTTTCAATCGTGAGTTGTGATGCATATGACTCTGACGTTGATGATGAACCTACTGCACAAACAATTTTCATGGCTAGCATTTCTCTAATGGTCTCTCCAAAGTCTCTTTACAACCACACAGCTGGTCCATCCAAAGACAAAATCATTTCTGAGGTATTAAAACTATACGATGAAGTTGATGAGCAAAAGATACATAACAAAGTACAATCTACTTGAAATTATTGAGTCAGATATTGAAAATATGGGTAATATTAATGTTGTCCCATATGATCAATATGTGAAACAAAGTGAAAGTGAAGTTGTACCAAATGATGTATCTTCTGCATCAATGATGACTATGTTTTTGATGAATACACCTGCATGTGCCCCTGATGAGCTCGTATCTCTGAACTTAATGCCTATAAAGAACGTGTTGCTATTTATGAACAACGAGCTAAGTTTGAATTAACTACTCGTGAGCAGGAGTTGGATAACCAAATGCGTACAATTATTAGAAAAATAATTTTAGAGAAGAAGTGTCTTAAAACAAGAGTTAAACTCCTTACAAGAAAAGCTTTCTAAAACTGCTAAGCAAAAACAAGAACTTCAAGAAAATGTTAAAGTGCTTAAGCAAGAATTTCATGCTAAGGAATCAAAACTTTTGAATGATTTTTCCAATCTAAAACTTTGAAGAACAAGCTTGAAAATAAGTTGTACGCATAAGGGAATACCATCTGCTCATTTCATGGTCACTAAGCATAGAGTTTTAAGCAATAAGCATAGTGTTACCATTATAGATAAACCCAACCAGAGTAGGTAAGATAGCAAAGGCGGGTCAAAATGTAATCTATGATGGCAATGAGATTCTTAAACCTAGACAGAAACCTAGTTGCATTGAGTGCATTGAGGAAGATAGAAAATTAGATGATGCATCTAGGGAGAAAATGAATAAGAAGCTAGAAGATTCTGAATGTAAAAGAATAACATAACGATCAAACCCCATGATTACAAGAAGGAAAACTGGATTTCCTTAAACAAGTTTAAGCCTCAAACGTTGTTAACACCCGAACAAGTGTTCTGGAAAAAGGACTTAGATAAGCAAAAAGCAGAGAATCTTGTTGAAACAAACCCTCCCCTTAGGAAAATGCCTGCAGCAACCGTGTATCCTCCAAATACACCAATGCATTTAGTTCCTAGAACTATTGCCACTAAGAGCAAGACCTTAATCAGCCAATATGTTATTTTTCAACTATTTGTTGATTTTGAGAAAACTTGTAAGAAAAGGATCACACCACTGGGATAACTGAAGGGGAAAGGGGTTTTGAGCAAACTAAAGAATGCTATTTACCTGAGGTCATGCCTTTCTTTAAACAACTAAAAGATCATTTTGAGAGTCTTAAAAGGGGATGGATTTAGATATTAAAGGAATGGAAAAGGAATTTGATGCAATGATAGTTGAGGTTAGTGACTATGAGCGAGCATTAAAATATAATGAGATTGAGAGGAAGAACTTGCATACCTTGAATGAGAATCTTATTTCTAATGTATTGCTCAAGATGTGTTTTATCACTCTACTAAATGTTCTATTAATGCTTGCTCTTAATTTCATGAATTATCTGTTGCTTTGAAAGTCTCCCATGATCGTGTCATTGAGCTTGAAATCAAAATCTCTAAACTAAGTGAGAAAATTGAACAGGATGATCATGATAACCATATGGTAAAACATTTTTCTAAACTAGAAGTTGAACATTTTGATTTACAACTAAAATATCAACATCTCAAAGAAAATGTTAAAACCTCAAATATCAAGACATCCTCGGATGTTCCTAAGTTTGATGCAGTTTTGAAATTAGCAAACGTGATGAACAGATTCGAGCTCATTGTAACACGATCAGAAAGTTGAAAGCCCAAATTTCTCAATTAAAGGGTGAAATGAATAATGTGACTGGCTCCCAAATGCCTCCTCTTTTAGATTCTCAGAATTCTCAAACTTTTCATCTTCAAAACTTAGTTAATGCTTTACAAAAGGAAAATGAGAGTTTTCTAGAAGAAAATGAAAAGGTTAAACGACATTTTAAAGAGTTATATGATTCAATGAAAGTCACTCGTGACAAAACAACGAAAATAACTCGTTAGAAAAAGGAAATTGAGAATCTGAAGAGTCAGGAAAAGGGAAACCGCCAATGACTTGTTTTTAATGAGAATGTTGCATCAAAGTCATCCTCCTTGTACCGCATAAATATGCTTTGTCTGTGAAATATGTTCCTCCTCATCTTAGGAATAATAAACTTGCCATTCAAACATATTTCTCATACCTTAAGGATAGTCTAGAATATCTCCGTGAGATTGTTGAAGAGGATTTCATAAGATAAGTCTGATAGAGAAATTGGTTTGCATGCATGCTTATATGCCAAACAATCTCAAGAACTTCTAGAATGCTTAATTACAATATGCCCTAAATCCTTAGGTGCAAAGTGCAATCCTTGATACCTTGTTCTATGCCTAGTGCCAGTATGCAACTCATTCAATGCCCCATGTTATGAATGTGAACTTTAGTATGGCCTCAAGTAGTTCAGATCCACCTCTAGTGTTAAGAAAGTGAACTTGAGTGCCTTCAAATAGTTCACATCCCAGCACATCTAAGCAGGGGAATGCAAAAAGTAGCAAAACCAACTAATGTTCCCATAATTCCCTCGACAGGAGTAATCAGTGACATTAAAGCAAGGCTGTCAAAGTCTCAGAGGCAATACAAGGAATGATAGGACCTCGCAAGCTAAGAATGTGCATTAGAAGAAAATAGAAGATCACCCTAAGTTTGAGAATTTGAATAAAATAAATCGTGTTGATTCTAGTATTAGCCATAGGCGTCGTAATTAATTCAAATTCGATACTATTTGCAAACCATGTAATGATGTCGCTTGATTTAATGTTGCTAATCATGATTATGGTGTGAATGCTTTGTCTAATGCTATCAAATGCCCAGTTAAAATTGTTAATGCCAAAAATCATGCAAAGAAGGCTAAAAGGCAAAAGCGAAAGAAAGTTAGAAAACAGTGGAAACCCACAGGAAGAATATTTAGTAAAATAGGTTATCAATGGATACCCATAAGGTCAATGAGTTTTGCCCTCAACGCTTGCTAAGACAATGCCCACTAGAAAATGGATGCCTACTGGTAGAACTATTCCCTTAAGAAGTGAACATACTTTGAATAGGTCAAATACATATACTAGCACTGCATCTATTTCTGATGATTCCATTGCTTCAATTTCTAATATGGGTGTTTCTATTTACTCCATGTGGGTGTTCCAATCACTGTTACTAACCAAGTGGAACCCATTCTTGCATGGGGATCCCAATTATCCAGTTATCCATTCTTGTCTGTGTTCAACCGCAGATCGTTCAAATCGTTATGTGGTACTTGGACTCAGCTTTCCAAGCATATGACTGGAGACCAGTCGTGGCTCATGAACTTCGTGAGCAAATTCATCGGGACTGTTAGATTCGGGAACGACCATTTTGGAGCAATTATGGGTTATGGTGATTATGTAGTTGGCAAAAGTGTAATCTCCGGGTATATTATGTGGAAGGTCTTGGTCATAATTTGTTCTCTGTTGGTCAATTCTGTGATTCCGATCTAGAGGTGGCCTTTAGAAAACATACTTGCTTCGTTAGAGAACTTGATGGTGTGGAATTATTAAGAGGTACTCGTGGTTCTAATCTATACACCATCTCTATCGATGACATGATGAAGTCTTCTCCAATCGCTTGCTGTTGTCAAAGGCTTCTAAAACAAAGTCATGGTTATGGCATCGTCGTCTCAATCACTTGAACTTCAGTACCATTAATAACCTTTAAAGGAGAGGCTTACAGATTAAAATATGAAAAAGATCATCTTTGTTCAGCTTGCCAATTGGGTAAAAGCACGAAATATGCTGACAAACCAAAACCCACAAAGGATGGAAGTTCTTCATACCCTTCATATGGACTGGTATGTGCGACCAATGAGAGTGCAAACGATAAATGGGAAGAAATACATTCTAGTAGTTGTTGATGACTACTCTCGATTTACTTGGGTAAAGTTTTTGAGGACAAAGGATGAAACTCCGGATGTCATCATCAAACTAATCAAACAGCTTCAAGTTCGACTCAACAATACTGTCAGAATTGTTCGAACAGACAATGGCACAGAGTTTGTTAACAAAGACTTAATTCACTTTTATGAAAGTGTTGGAATCAGTCATCAAAGAAGTGTTCCACGAACTCCTCAAAGAACGGTGTAGTTGAAAGACTAAATCGAACTCTTGTGGAAGCCGCAAGAACAATGCTAATTTATTCAAAGGTTCCAATGTTTCTATGGCTGAAGCCATTGCCACTGCTTGCTACACATAATCCAAAATCGTTCCTTATACATACCTCTCATGGAAAAACTCCATATGAACTTGTTCATAACGAAAACGATCTCTCCTACCTTCGTGTGTTTGGTGCTTTGTGCTATCCAACTAATGACGGTCAAACTTAGGTAAATTGAGAAAGGAGATATTGGAGTTTTTGTTGGTTATGCACCAAACAAGAAGGGTTAACGAATCTACAACAAGAGAACCCGAAATATCATGGAAACAATTCACGTTACGTTGATGAGTGACCGGTCAAATGGCTCTGGACAATCCAGTTCGGACGCACTTCAAAAGCAGTCCCATTGGTTCATCACTTGTACCAAATTCATCTCCAGCAACTCCATATGTACCTCCATTCGAAGATGATTTAAAGAAATTGTTTGATCCAATGTTTGATGAACACTATGAACCAAATACTGATGAAATGTCAAATCCATCAACAGAGGCGCTCCTATCCCATGAATGAAGTCAACCTTAGTCTCAATATCATTAAGTCAAAAGCGCTTGCTGATCACTCTGTCTCATCAACAAATCATCAATCATCAAATGTACATCATGGAATTGTTTCTAGCATCAATGATGAAGTTAATCCCTTTGCTACTCCTGAAGATGCTCCATTTGAAAATATCTTTGCTCTGAATCATCATCGAACCATCTTCATCGGGAGATATCGACTCGCTACTTCCGTTCCACAACAACAACCACATGAACACCTTAGAAAATGGACATGATCACCCATTGGACAACATCATTGGAAACCCCTCTCGCCCAGTATCCACATGGAAACAACTTGCAACCGATGCCTTATGGTGCTTCTTCAACTCCGTACTCTCTAAGGTCAAACTAAAAGACATTAAAACGCCATGAATGAAGGCTGCGGTTCAATGCCATGCAAGAAGAAATTCATGAGTTTGATCGACTTGATGTATGGGAATTAGTACTGCTCAGTTGTGCTATGATCATTGCTCTAAAATGGATCTTCAAAGTGAAACTTGATGAGCATGGTGATGTCTTAAAGAACAAGGCTCGATTGGTTGTAAAAGGATACCGTCAAGGAGGGGTATTGACTTTGAAGAATCATTTGCTCCGTTGCTCGTGTGAGGCAATCGGAATCTTGGCTATCTCTTTGCTAGCAAGAATATGGTTGTGTATCGGATGGATGTTAAAACCGCCTTCTGAATGGAGATTTAAAGAGGTGGTTTCGTCCAGTCACCGAGAGGGTTTTGTGAATCCAGAGCATCCTACTCATGTCTATCGCTTGAAAAAGGCCCTTTACGGTTTGAAGCAAGCTCCTAGAGCATGGTACGATACGCTATCAAAGTTTCTTCTTCTATCCGGATTGACAAAGGAGCGATTGATCCGACATTGTTCACCGAAGTCGGGCAAACATTTAAACGTTCAAATTTATGTTGATGATATTATCTTTGCCTCGACTGACCCCAATGAATGTGATCGTTTTCAAATGAAATGGGTTCCAAATTTCAAATGTCAATGATGGGACAAATGTCATTTTTCTTGGGATTACAAATTTCACAAAGTCCGGAGGCATTTTTATAAATCAATCTAAATATGCAAATGAGATTTTAAAGAAATTTGGATTTGTATCATGTGACACCGTTGACACTCCCATGATTGAACGTACTAAACTAGGATGAGGACCACTCGAGGGATCATGGTAGATCAAACGAAATATCAGTATGATTGGATCCACGATGTACCTCCTCGCTAGCAGACCAGACATCTTGTTATTTGTGTGCATGTGTGCTAGATATCAGGCTAAGCCTACCAAAAAGCACCTTGAAGCGGTTAAACGGGTCTTCGGTATCTCCAAGGAACCATCAATATGGGACTTTGGTACCCGAAGGACTCTGGTATGTCACTAACGCCTATGCGAGATCTTGATCATGCGGGATGTCAAGATACCGCGTCGAAATACATGAGGAGGTGCTTTCGGTTTTTGGGTGATAAGCTTGTGAGCTGGTCTTCAAATAAGCAGATGAGTACTTCTATTTCCTCTATAGAGTGAATACATAGCCATGTCATCTTGTTGTGCTCAAATCCTTTGGATGAGATCCCAATTATCTATGGCTTTGAATTCAACAAAATCCTCATCTTGTGATAATAAAAGTGCTATTGCTCTCTCATGCAACAACGTTCAACACTCAAGAGCAAAGCACATTGACATCCGACATCATTTCATCGGGGAGCAAGTGGAAAACGGTGTGGTGGAACTCTATTTTGTGAAGTCGAATACGGTTAGCGAGACATCTTCACCAAAGCTCTTCCGAGAGAGCGTTTTGAGTTTATTCTTCCTCGACTTGGTTTGAAAAGCCTTCAACGAAAACACTCAAGCGTCTTGAAGGAAGGCGAGTAAAGGTCTTTCCTTCATCTATATTTTGTATATATTTATTCCAAAAGCAAAATACAAAATTATAAAACCAACTAAAAGCAAATAGAAAAATATAAAACTTTCAAAAATCCATAAAAATCTGAAAATCTCGAAAAATCTCAAAAATATTGTCCTTTCCGTCTTTTCTTTCTTGATTCGATATATATCTACGGTCTTTGTCTTTGTCATTCAAAGAGTGACAGGACTTTAGATGTTGTTCGAATGTTTTAAAAATTCAAAAATCAAAAATATTTTTTGGGAGAAAACAATGGTTTATTGTTATTTCAGGCATAACCGCTTTTCAAAGAAAGAAACAGCCATGCTTTATCTCATGTTTCAAACCAAATGCTCTGATTCTAAAAACAAACGTTTGTCATCAACAAGACAAATGTTTATCTTCAAATATTTTTCCTTCTAATGATTCCTCTGAAAAATATTTGCAATCTTTTGAAAACTCAATTGTTTTGAAAAACACTTCGGACTCTATTTTTGAAAATCAAAAGAACTTATCAAGTGTCAAAATATCAGTTCATCAATCAACGACTTTCATCATTGATTGAGGGGGAGAATGATTTTTCAATTAAATCATAAAGTGTTCTTTTCAAACAATTTGCACTTAAACGAGTAAGGTCTACTCGAAATGTTTTTCAAAATGTTACACAATTGGTTTCAGACCTTGGTTATTATTATGTTTTCAAAAGATAATTATGCATGTTTAAACAATGGAGTTTAAAGTCTCAAAATCCAATCCTTATCAGTTAAAACGCTTTCACAATCAAGTCACAATTCTCCTAAAAGCTTTCAAAATCAATTTAAATCTACAGAGATCACAAATCTCAAATGATTTGATAATTGTGATCGGGGAGAATTTGTGATTTAAATTGGATTTAAACTGATAATTCGATAAATGGTTTCATAAGTGTTTAGCATGTTTTCCTCCCGCAAGTGACAAACGATTTCAAATTTTCCATGCACATGCATGTTGGGGAGCATCTATTTTAAACCTCAAATTATTGAAGCGTGATTGAATTGTCTCTAAGTGCAGGTTCCCTCTAATATGTGCAAAACTCTTTCAAATTCGAGGCACATATTGAGGGGAGCAAAATTTTGAAAACCTCATCCTTCCTCAAAATGTTTTATCTACTCAAATTGATTGGGAAGTGATGATGATCATTTTAGAAAATGTTAATCAAAAGATTGGACCTTTCATTCTTAATCTAACGATTTCAAAGATCTCTTGCCTCCATGTGCTAAACAATTTCTGAATTTTTATGCATATGTTGAGGGGGAGCATTTCTAAAATATCAAAACAATTAAGATACAAAATGCCTTGATTCCATATCACAAGTATCTTGATTTATTTTCAAATGGTTTTCAATTGGTTCCAATGGCAGATGAACTATACCAAAAAGACCGACCAACTCTACTTTATGCATGGTGATATAAGGATGATAAGGTTAGGTTGAGGTCCCATGATCCGCGAGCGGGAGGGATCTACCCAGGGACAATCCACTAGATAGTGTAGAGTCCTTAGGTATGATGAAAAAGGAGAAAAATGAGATATGGGAAGAGCGGACTAAAGACCGAGCTAGTCTTGGAATAAACCCAACAAGGTTCTAGTAATGAAGTCTCGGTAAGCACTGAAGGGGTTGAAGAATGAAAAAATTTGATGTGAAAAAGGGTGAAAACAAATAGCCCTCCATTTATTCAACCTTAGGGCAGAAACGGGTTCAATTCATATACTACTGGTGGTTACCAAGGTAACATCGGTATTGAAGACCATACGTCATGGACCCAGTGGCCTTGCGCACTTCAACTTTCCAAACTACTCAAGTTCCTCTTAAAAGGGCTTGTTTCATTCTCACGAGGAACCGGCATAATCTATCGACTTTCTCTTAGAGATGGTTGATATTGAAAAAGGAGACCTTCTCCCTAGTCTCCGCATAGGAACCAAATATGCACAATTGAGTCTAGAGCCACGAGATCATCAATAAATCTCTTTAGGACACTTTCAATGAAGACTCTCTTTTCACACAATGTGGAAAGAGAGATTATATCTTATGAGTCCTACGCATTATCCTTGTGGTATTGCGAGAACATCTAAGTGATATGCATACATATTCACGATGAAGATGGAAAACCTTCTAGAGCCAACATCAAACAAGCTCCTGGTAGGTGGCATGTGAGATCTATCCATCAGATCAACCATGTGACAAGCTGAGCGAAACAATGGGCGATTCAATCTTTTGAATCAATCTGGTTCAGGGTTATGGATTGGGATACCTTTGAAAAACGGTCGTTGTGCTTAAAACTCTTTTCTTTAGCACATCGGTATGTACTATTTCTCAAATAAAAGGTGTTTATGATTGATAATTGATTTTCATTAAAACCTTCGGTATTGCAAAAACAATTTCTATTGAGCAATACTCGATTGTTTTTTCAAATATCTTTTCATCAATCGATTGAATCTTATTTCTTTGGTTCACTCACTCCGTGTTGTCTTCTTTGAGACGTTCTGGTTTGAGAACAGCTAGAGCAGTTGCGAATCCCTGTCAAGGAAATTCTTGAATTATACGATCACAGGCGGTACTTGTCTTGATCAACGAGGAACCGTGGGCTGTGTACCTCAATTCAACGAAAGTGATCAAAGACACTTTCGTGCGTTTTATTGCTAACTGTTTTATGCAGGTACACCCCGACGTTGCGGTGATCGAATGGAGCGGTCAATCCGTAGCCGCATGCTCACACAACACAATCATATCTAAAGAAATCATGATTAGTGCATCAATGACTCTGATATTTTCACTCCATGCTTCTGCTACGCTGCTGCCAATATCATGAATCAACGAAAGCTTCCGCTACTCTGATAAGAAGATATCATGATCCAGAATGTGAGCATGTCGGTCCAAAAGTCACAACATCACATAATACCAACACCACAATGGATGAGTCAGAGATTAATGTGACTGATGATCTCAAAGCTGGCTCATAATTCATTATCACGTGGATCAGTTAAAGACCTCCACTCAGATTATCCAAACATGCGAAAATGAAGAATCAAAGACTACGAGCTACAGAACAAGAATCCAAGAACAATCTCAATGTAATATCAGTTTGTTTTCTATTTAATTTAATGTGTGCTTGAGGTGACCT
>OU343225.1:281833430-282012510 GCA_910596185.1 Chrysanthemum makinoi | reverse complement strand
GATCAATGACTTCAGTGCTTTTAAACTTTTCAGTAAAATAAGTCATCGATTGAGGGGGAGAATGTTTTCAAATTTACATCATCTAACGGGCTTTCTTAATTATCCTATATGCTTAATTAAAAATGATGTTAACCTACGTTGAAGGACTAGGTGCCCAGGATATGATTGTTAGGAGTAGATGATTAGAGTTTGATGAACACATTATCCCCATGCCTTATATGATCTGATTAATATGTTGAATTGACTTTTATTAGTCGATTGCTGTTTGGGTGATGTCGACCACCATATATTTGTATGTGTGTTCACTAACATATGCAGGTATATTGGTATATAAGAATGTTCCCGATCCGGATCCCACAAATGAAGATGATTGGATGCCGAAAGGAAAGGGTAACTATATCTTGGGTTGACAAATGAAGAAACTGAGCTTAATTGGACTTCTATGGAGAGTTGGCATGGAAAAATGCATCGTAAGAGGTCTCACTGCATCAGCAGATGGTTTTCTTCATCAACAAATGAAGAAACTGAGCTTAATTTGACCTCAGTTGGCATTAAAATGCAACGTAAGAAGTCTCACTACATCAGCAGACGGTTTTTTCTTCCAAGCCCTACTGCAACAACATAAGCTTCTCAACCACCGAACGTATCTTTGTGCAGAATACCATTTTTAAACAATTTTGAAAAAATTTGATTAAATTGTTTTGAAAATGGAAAATATTGTTTTGAAAATTAATTGGACTTAATTTTGAAAATCACTGGACTTCAATTTATCAAAACTTAAGTCACTCAATCATCGACTACGGTCATCGATTGAGGGGGAGAGTGATTTAAAATAAATTGTTTTCAAACGATATTTCATCTATCAAGTCCGTTTGTACGTATTAATGTGGTGATCTAAAGATTTAATGTTATGTCATGGTATGATTTTTCTTTAGAATCAAGATCTTTCAAAATGAAATTTTTTCTGTTCTTATTTGATTGTGAAATTGTTTTATTTTACTTAAAGATCTCTTAAAAACTATCATACCTGACACTAACAATCTTTAATGTCGAAAAACTGTTCCTTACCAGTCATTTTTCAAAATTAAATTTTGCCACGTCTTTCCACAAAATCTTTTAAATGATTTAAATCAATTGAGATCACAAATCTCAAAAGGTTTGAAATTTTTGATCGGGGGAGAGATCGTGATTTAAATCTCAAATCTATTTTAATGGAATCGGTTTTAGTCCTTTATAGGCACTCTTGCCTCCATGTGCCAAACGATTTCAAATACACAATGCACATGTTGAGGAGGAGGATTTATCCAAAAACAAGATGAGTATTTAAACCTGGCCACATTTTCTCCCATGTTTTCTAAACCTTATTAAATCAATTGGGATCCAAAATCTCAAAGGGTTTGATATTTTTGATCGGGGGAGAATTTGTGATTTAATAATGAAATCTGATAAATGATGATCGACTTGATTCAAAAGTGCATGTTTCTCTCCCATATGTGCTAAACGCTTTCGAATCTCGAAGCACATATTGAGGGGGAGCATTTCAAAAGAAAATAAACTTTCAAGGTACAATGATTTCTATGTTTTAACATAAGTACCTTGATTGATTTTCTAAATGGTTTCTTAATGGATTTTGTGATCGTGGATGTACTTCAAAAGAACTCTTTCCTCTATGTGATAAAATGATTTCAAATATCCTATGCACATATTGAGGGGGAGAATTTACCAAGAAAATCAAATGGCTTTTTCGAAGGAAATTGTGATCAATAAATTATTTAAAAAAACTCTTGCCTCCATGTGCTAAACAATTTATAAATCATATGCACATGTTGAGGGGCAGCATTTCTAAATGATCAAAACAAGTAAGGTACAAAATGTTTTGATATTATATCACAAGTACCTTGATTGATTTTCCAAATGATCTTTCAATTGGTTTTATGGAAGAATGAACTGTACCAAAAGACCAACCATTTTACTTTATGCATTGAGTTATAAGGATGGTGAGGTTAGATATTAGTTCCCACGATCCGCCAGAGCCGGAGGGATCTACCCAGGGACAATCCACTAGATAGTGTAGAGTCCTTAGGTATGATGAAAAAAAGGAGAAAAATGAGAATATGGGAAGAGTGCCGACTGAGACAGAGCTAGTACTGGAATAAACCCAACAAGGTTCTAGTAATGAAGTCTCGGTAAGCACTGAAGGGGTTGAAGAATGAAAAAGAAATGAATGTGAAAAGGGTGAAAAGAAATAGCCTTCAAATAATTCAACCTTAGGGCAGAAACCGGGTTCAATACATATGCTACTGGTGATTACTAAGGTAACACTGGTATTGAAGACAAGACGTCATGGACCCAGTGACGCACTACACTAAACTTCCCAAGCTACTCAAGTTCCTCTTAAAAGGACTTGTTTCATTCTCACGGGGAACCTACATTATCTATCGACTTTCTCTTAGAGATTGTTGATATTGAAGAAGGAGACCCTCTCCCTAGTCTCCGGCATAGGAACAAAATGTGCACTATTGAGTCTAGAGCCAAGAGATCATCCACAATATCTCATTAGGACATAAAGTTAATGAAGACTTGCTGTTTCACACAATGTGGAAAGTAAATATATATTAAGAGTCCTACGCATTATCCTTGTGGTATTGCCAGAACATTCGAGTGATATGAAAATATTCACGATGAAGATGGAAATCCTTCTAGAGCCAACATCAAACAAGCTCTTGGTGGGTGACATGTGAGATCTTGCAAAAGATCAAGCTTGTGACAACTGGATAAAAACAATGGGGCGATTCATTCTTGAATCAACCTTGGTCCAAGAAATGGATTGACGGATACCTTTGAAAAACCGGTCGTTGTGCTCAACAATTCTTTTCTCTAGCACATCGACTGTGTATTTATCTTTCAAAATTAAAAGGGTATTTATGATTGAAAATTGATTTTTCTTATAAAACCTTCGTCGTATTGAAAAACTCTTTCTTCATGCAATACGCGATTGTTTTCAAATCATTTTAAATCAATCAGTAAATCTCAATTTGCTGGTTCACTCACTCCGTGTTGTCTTCTTTGAGACATTCCGGTTTGAGAACAGCTAGAACAGCTGTGAAACCCTGTCAAGGAGATTCTTCGGAATTATACCTGATCACAGGCAGTACTTGTACTGATCAACGAGGAACCGTGGGCCGTGTACCTCAATTCAACGAAAGTGATCAAAGACACTTTCGTATGTTTTATTGCTAACTGTTGTTTACAGGTACATTTAGACGGTTGCAGCTGATCAGAATTGAGGAGTCAATCCATAGCCGCATGCTCACATATTACATTCACTTCTAAAGAAATCATGATAGGTGCATAGCTTCATCTACTGACTCTGATATTTTGATTCCATGCTTCTGCTACGCTGCTGGAAATATTATGAATCAACAAAAGCTTCCGCAACTCTGATGAGAAGATATCATGATCCAAAATGTGAGCATGTCGGTCCAAAAGTCACAACTTCACTTAATGGCGATACAACACAATAAATGATGATCCAGAGATTTACTGTGGCTGATGATCTCAATGAAAGCTCGAAGATCATCAAAATGTAGATCAGCACAAAGACCTCCACTAAAAGTACAAAGCACTTGGACTTTGAAGAATCACTGCTAAAGCACAAAGACTCCAGATGTTGAAGAATTAATGTCTACGAGCTCAAGACTGAAGATTAAATAGAATGCTAGGATTCGAAATGTAAAACATGGGGTGACCTCCCTTAGGGGGAGATTGTTAGGAATTAGAAATTCCATAGTGAAGAGTCGGTCACCCCAAATATAATCTAGCATAAGTTAGCTCGTAGACATATCGTTATTTACTATTTTATTAGTTAGTTATTTAGTTTAGAGCAACACCGTGGAGGACGGACGGGTCTTTACCCGTTGTATGCCTGATCCACAGTCCGAAGGAGGACGTGTAGTTTGTAACTATAAATACCCTCTACCTCCCAAGGTAGAGGGTTGGACCTTTCATTTCTAATCTAACCCTCCATGTTTTCTTTCACTTTCTCTCTCTAGAAAGGCTTCCATCCTACTTTATCTCTCTAAAACCTTTAAACTATACGCCCCATTTGATATGTTATGATGTGTTTATGAAATCCAATATCCTACAGAAAAGAATTACAATAGGCAAATGATAGCACAACAAAGAGATGAGTCAATTCCAAAGTTGAATAATGAACAGAAAAACATATATGACCTCATCATGAATGCTTTTAAAGTGGGTAATCAGGAGTTGATATTTGTATATGGTCATGGAGGGACTGGTAAAACGCTCCTCTGGAAAACAATCCTCAGCACTATACGGGCTGAAGGTAAAATTGTGTTGGCGGTTGCTTCTTCTGGCATAGCATCTCTCCTTCTTCCAGCAGGACGAACTGCCCATTCAAGGTTCAAACTTCCATTGGAGCTGATGGATGAGTCAGTTTGCAGCGTTAAAAAAAAAACTCTAATAGGAAATCTTTTAAAAGAAACACATCTTATTGTCTGGGATGAAGCACCGATGAATGACCCGCGATGCTTTGAAGCATTGGACAGGACTCTGAGAGACATATTAGATGCACCAGATGTTTTGTTTGGTGGGAAAACAATCATTTTATCACACAAGCTGACCACTTGTGAATGGTCAACCGTAATAAACTTCAAACAGCTCAGGAACAATGCAATGAAGTCCAGGAGAGTATAGTGTTTCCCCAGGTCGTTATGTCCCAACGAGCTGTGCGAGAATAATCAAACGAATAGTGATCGAGAGGATTTGAACGGAAAAGAGATATGATTGATTAAACCTAAAGAAAAAGTTTATAAATTACAGGGGCTTAAATGAAAATTAAAGAAAATTAAAAAGCTAAATTATATTAAATAAACGCTATCACTATATTTAAAATGATGTTTTTGATTTTTCTTTTATAAAACTTAAATTAAAAACTACGTGATGTACAAAAGAAAATGTGAACTGAAACAATATTAATCCTAAAAATATGAAAATGACATTTTTACAAACCTAATGATAAGAGAAAATGTTTAGAAAAATAAAATTATTTTTATTACTATTTATTTAATTATTATTAATTAAAAACTATTTTTACCTATTTAATAATACCCTCAAATACAAGAAAATATGAAATAAAGCTAGAAAAATGAAATTATGACTTGGAAAAATCTAAAATAACTAAAGAGAATTTTCAAAACTAATTTTGTATTTTTCTGATTATTTTTGTATTTTCTATGAATTAAAAACTATTTAAAACTAATTAAATTGCTAAAAATTACGAATTAAACTATGAAAAATCTGGAAAAATATTTTTTAACTTTTTATATTTATCTTAACCTAGGAAAATTGAAAATTTAATTTTTTGAAGTTTTTCTGATTTATTTTGCAATAAAAGCTAATTAAAAAGGCTTAAAAACTGATTTAAATTGGGAAAAATAGCAAACATTGATGGAAAAATATGATAAATTCAGGAAAAGTCTAAAATATTATTAGAAAGCTAAGAAAAATAAAAGAAACTACTCTAGCATGTTGTAAATACAAACTGATGTGAAAATGTACACTAATAAGCTAATTATAATAAGCTAAAAACTATATGAGAGCACCAAAAGCTACAAGGATCTGAGTAAAGCTTTATCTACTTAAAATCAATTTAAATCAACTGATTTAAACCTATGGAATATAGGCTGCAATGTTCTGGGCCAGATTCTAATTATAAATCAAACAAGCCTAATGAGCAATCTTTAAGCTTAAGCACAAGCTTCCTGAATAAGCCAAAGAGGAAACCAGAACTTGGATCCTCAAATCAACCAACCAAAGAGCTTATTTACTAATTTGGAGCCTAGGACAAGATTAAATGAACCTTTAACAACTGCTGCAAGAACCTGAGAATCACTCAGCATTCACTGAGTTTTGGTACAGGGCAATATTGACCAAGTTTAAGCCCTTAGAAATCAGTTTTAGAAAAATTATAAAAATAATCTAAAAATATATTGAAAGACATGTCCAACTGAAGTTAATTGTCCCAGAATTTCAATTAAATTGGATCAAAAATGAATCCATGAAAATTCCAGAAAGTTTTGTGAAAACTGACTTTTCTCACTTTTTTGACTTTTGAACAGATTTGAGATTTGACTTTAACGAAATTCTAATGCCTCTAATTTGATCTAAGTGATGGAATAAGCTAAGTTGATACCTAATTAAGCTAGTGAGATGATTTCCAAACCTAGTGCTAGCCTATTTTACTCTTGTACCTATCTGTTATGCAAATTAAAGCAAATTATCTGAGATTTTGACTATGGGTGTTTGCAGATATCAAGTAATCACCACTACAACTTCTATATGCATAATAATGACTTTAACAACTGCATTCAACTGCTTAAGTGATCCCAAGCTTGGATTCAAGTCCTGATCCAAACATTACTTTACTAACTAAAATGCAAATTTTAACTAACAATCTATTTAGCTAGTGTAAGCCACTGCCTAATCTAACTATAACTGACCAAAATGGACCTAATTGCAATGATCTGAGCCAACAATTAATACTAACTCAATGAGAACAATGACATGCAGATTTGAGCAAAAAATTGACATAAAGTGAATGAAAGGCTTACAGCAGTCCAGCTACTAAGGCTTGCACAAATGGTTAAATACCACTCCAAACAAGCTTAATCCAACACCACATCTAGTCCAGGTCAAAGATTCAACCCTACCCTGCTTCATTTGACTTTTGTTGACCGAGTTTGATCCTTATTATGGCTTGAAACTCAAATAAAGTGAAGCTTACCAAAAGCTATATTGAGCTTATATAAGCTTAAGCTAACAGACACCAGAGCTTTTTGAAGCTTAAAAGCTAATTAGCTTTGTTTTTTTTTATGCAATTAACTTGGAAATCCAACAATATGAATCAAACTCAAGTGATGAACTGAATTAAGAAAACAGTAAAACTCAAACAAGGATTTGGGAACAACTACTAAATTTCATTAAAATCTTAAAATTACAACTGGGATTACAAGACTGAATTACTTAAAAAAAATTTAAAACTGAGAATACAAATAAAACTATATAAAAACTAAAAACTACTACCCCTGCTCCAATGCTTCTCTTTCCTTTATATAGTCAACAAAAAGCTTTCACTTGAGACTCTGAACCTTTCCCACCAATAATATTGGCCGTTGGATGCTTTGACTCAATTTTAGCCGTTGATGAGAATTTTGGCGGCAAAACTCTTTTAGCCAGTTGGGACAGGTTGAGTGCAAGGAAGGGGAAATATTAATGATTCTTGTTGGTTTGTGGAGGTGGAGTGATAAGGTTGTGGGATTTGTGAGCTGGAGGTGAGGGAAGGTCTGGGTTTGCAGGGAGAGTGGGTGAAGGAGAAGGCGGTTTTATTTCAAACCGTGGGTTTGGATTGGACCGGGTAGGGATGGGTAAACGGGTTGGATTGGGTAAACAAGGTATTGGGCTTGGGTTTGTTATTGGATTAGGATTAACAATGGATCCATTTAATATTCTAGGGGCCAAATGTGTAATTCTGAAAATCCAGGGACCATTCATGTAATTTCTGAAAAGTGATCCAAGGGCCTTTCTTGCCATCATCCAATAATCAAAGGACCATTTTTTGCAAATTGTGAAACTTCAGGGACTAAACATGACAATTCTGAAACTTCAGGGACTAAACATGACATTCTTGACAAGTTTAATTTACCCAAGGACCATAAATAATATTTTCCATTTTTTGAAAATCCCGGGGACTTGTTTTGCCATTTTTTGAAAGTTGGGGGACTGAAACTGCCAATTATGCAAACTTTGTTCGTTTTTCATCTAATTTTAAACATTTTGCATCTGAAACATATAAAATGCAATTTTGAGATATTTTCAGTATTTTGATGCATTTCTGAGCGTTTTTAAGTGTTTTGCAGTTCAGATTTGACCAAAAATGATGAGTATTTACACACTCATCAATCCCCCACACTAAACTATTGCTAGTCCCTAGCAATCTTTTGTGAAAACTTAATGGATTTGAATCTCTTTACCAAAAGCCATTACTTCTGGAGTAGCCAATTGTTTCAGTTCAAGTAAGAACCTTGGTACAATGATAACCAAATGATTTTGAGCAAATCACCAGCTTCCAACGGATTTGATTTGTCTTTACCAGAAGCCGTTTGCTTCTGGACTAGCCAACTCTTAGATAATATATACTATCTTTGGTGAGTCGATTACCAATTATGGTTTTCCAACTGCCTTTACCACAAGCCATAAACTTGCGGGCTAGCCAACTCTTCACTAATTAAAGATATGGTGAGCTGAATACCATACAATTTTGGGCAAATTGCAAGCCGTCAACGGATTTGAGATATCTTTACCAAGAGCCGTTTGCTCCTGGATTAGCCAATCCTTTTGTTTATTAGACATGGCGGACTGATAACCATAAGTTGAGTAAGTGCAAAACACTTGCTCCAAAAAAAAATTTTTGGCCAAAAATGGGGGATTGAGTGGTATAATTACATGATAAAATTCGTGAGAATTCCCCCCCACACTAGAAATGAATATTGCCCTCAATATTCAAAGTACCGGCGGTTATGCCAAAACATAGAACGTAAAAGGGAAATACTACGGCCATTTTTTTTTTTTTTTTTTTTTTGAAAACTTATATACAACAGCGGGGGAGCAACTCCCCCACACTAGGGTGGTACACACGGGTGAAAACCCATGTTTAACTACTGTTTTTGATTACCGAGTCGCTAGCTTGACTCGACCCCGAATTAATTTGTTCATGGGGAAGTAAGTGGAAGAGACAATCTCCATCGGACTTTCATTCAAGATGTTTGTATAAACATTTGAAGCACGCGAAAGTTCCACACCGATGAGATATAGAGAGATCCGGCTCACAAATAATAAATGAAAATGCCGGGGTCAAAGATAGTGTCCTCACTCCCGAACGAGTGAAGAAGAGAGGAAGTCACCAGGTAGGTGAAGAAAAGAAGGAAAATCATGATGACGATCATGATAAGATCTTCTTCCTCAGGATCAAGTGCAGTTGCACTCGTTTGGATTTTATCGGTTGAGCTCTTTGGTTTGGACAGCATCTCGGGAGGGAGGGTTGGAAAATTTGTCATAGAAATACAAACTCTCATGATTGAGAACTTTTCCCCCCGATCATGATTTTTGCCATCCAAGCGATCATACTCCGGCGGAGTCATGATATGAGTGAGTTCACCGGCGAACTCCTCATGAAGAGAATCATTCACATGATGTGAATTTGTGAACTCTTGTTCCATTGTGGACTCATCACTATCCTTGTCAAAGATTGGATTGTCAGAAATCAAGGTGAATTCAGATTCGAATTCAAATAGAGGATTGGTGAGAGTTGTTTTGAATGCTTCAGGAACAAAGTGATTAACATTCTCTATTGGACTGTTGGGATAAGAAGTGAGTGAACGATCATTATAAGGGAGACTTTCAATCTCTCCCAGATCGTCTTCGAAATCAAAGAGACCATCATCACTTCCCGATGAAAGTGGATTGATGTGAGTGAGTTCATCGGTGAACTCCTCAAGAAGATGATCAGCATCAGATTGTGGAAGTGATGCCTCAACATACTCAATGTCTCCATATGATGCACAATCTTCGCTACAATTGGAGAGAGTCTCAAAATGATCTTTTGAACACTCAAGAGGGGAAGAAGAATCACACATATGATCAGAAATTCCCTGTGACTCTCTCGGGATTGGGACAAGGTTCTCAACACTAGACTTTATGAATTCGTCCGATTCCTTTTCAGGAACAGTGTCAAGATGCTCGTCCCCCATGTTCAGAGAGTGAGTGGGAATATCGGGTGTGATAGCAGTTGTTTGAGAATGAATCTCAACTGCTGGGATATCAACAGATGAACTTGATGAATCTTTATAGAATTATAGGATACCAAGTGCATCCTCATCATCACTGTCATCAGGAATAAAACGAAATTGAGAGCTAGATCTGGCTGCTTTTTCTTTTGCAATTGATTCCCTAATAGATTTTTCAAAGGCAATTTGGGAATTTATTTTAGCAGCCTGCTCTTCAGCTAGCAATTCTTCCATGGATTTCTCATGTGAATTTTGAATGACGGGACATTGTGGGAGTGGAGATTTGTCAAAACCGGAAGGTTGACATTGATAATTGATGAGTGTGTAAATACTCATCATTTTTAGTCAAATCTGAACTGCAAAACGGTTAAAAAAATGCTCAGAAATGCATCAAAATACTGAAAATATCACAAAATTGCATTTTATATGTTTTAGATGCAAAATGTTCAAAATCAGATGAAAAACGAGCAAAGTTTGCATAATTGGCAGTTTCAGTCCCCCGACTTTCAGAAAATGGCAAAATCAGTCCCTAGGCATTTATTTTAAAAGAAAAGTCACCAAAGGTCCTTTTGGAATCATAAATTATCATATTTAGTCCTTTGGTGAAAAATCTAAAAGTTTTGAGAAATTACAGTTTTGGTCCCTGAATTTTTAAAATGGTCAAAATTAATCCTTGGAATTTCAAAATTGGCAACTGTGATCCTTGGATTATTTGAGATGGCAAGATAGGCCCTTGGATCATAAATTCAGAAAGTACATGTTTGGTCCCTGGAAATTCGAGTTTTACACATTGGGTCCTTGTATTATTAATTCCACAAACCAACCGGACCTAGTATAATCCCAAGCCCAAACATAAAACCTTGGCCCAATCTTTTTACCCGGTCCAGTATATCCAACCCGAACCCATTACCCAATGTTTAAAACTCGAATTTCAATCATCATGAGGACCCCCACAATATACACAAGAAAAACTGGGAGCATTCCGAAATGCTGTTTTACTCAATTCCTCAGTTCTTTTCACTAACTCCAGAAGCTCTAGATAAGTGTCTTGTTGGGTTTGCTGAGGAGTTTGAGTCATTTGGCACTGTGGAGGTTGGAAATTGTCAAAACCGGAAGTATAGTAATTTTGATTCCACGGTTGACATTGAAAATTATCGTGAGGACCTCCACAATTCTCACAACAGTAAAACTGTTGAGCCTGGATTGGTGAATCATATGGGTATTGGTCATAACCAAAGTTCTGAGCATCACCGGAAAACTGTTCATAGACAAACGTGTTTCCGGATTGACACTCAAATCCTTGGTGAGGACCTCCACAAAATTCACAGCAGTTATGTTGATTATATGAAGATAAGTCGGGCTGTGGTGGGTAGTTAGAAAATTTTGAGGGGTCGTTAAATGAGTTCGGATTAGGATCATAATCAAATGAATTCCTCGAACCACAAAACAAACAACTCCCGTTCCGAATATCATTACCACACTGTACACACGTACACCAGCGACATGGTGAACCAAAAAGAGGCTCACCACAACCGACACAAGGAATAAACGATTCCATGAGAATAGAAGAAGTTAGAATCAAATGGATAGAGGGTAAAGGGATAAAGAATCAAAAAGGGTAAGAGGGTAAAGATGAATATTTTTGGGATTTTTGAAAAACATGTTGTAAAAATAAGAAAGAAAATCTTTTTGGGTTTTTGATTTTTAAGATGTTTTTGGATTTTTGGATTTTTATAAGAAAATATAAACATATATAGATGGTATGAACAAGGAGTGAATATTCAAATCACTAATCTGCTAAACGTAAGATTATTAGCACAGCTCCCCGGCAGCGGCGCCAAAATTTGATCACTCCCGAACCGTCAAGTTTTATCACACAAGCTGACCACTTGTGAATGGTCAACCGTAATAAACTTCAAACAGCTCAGGAACAATGCAATGAAGTCCAGGAGAGTATAGTGTTTCCCCAGGTCGTTATGTCCCAACGATATGCGAGAATAATCAAAAGAATAGTGATCGAGAGGATTTGAACGGAAAAGAGATATGATTGATTAAACCTAAAGAAAAAGTTTATAAATTACAGGGGCTTAAATGCAAATTAAAGAAAATTAAAAAGCTAAATTATATTAAATAAACGCTATCACTATATTTAAAATGATGTTTTTGATTTTTCTTTTATAAAACTTAAATTAAAAACTACGTGACGTACAAAAGAAAATGTGAACTGAAACAATATTAATCCTAAAAATATGAAAATGACATTTTTACAAACCTAATAATAAGAGAAAATTTTTAGAAAAACAAAATTATTTTTATTACTATTTATTTAATTATTAATAATTAAAAACTATTTTTACCTATTTAATAATACCCTCAAATACAAGAAAATATGAAATAAAGCTAGAAAAATGAAATTATGACTTGGAAAAATCTAAAATACCTAAAGAGAATTTTCAAAACTAATTTTGTATTTTTCTGATTATTTTTGTATTTTCTATGAATTAAAAACTATTTAAAACTAATTAAATTGCTAAAAATTACGAATTAAACTATGAAAAATCTGGAAAAATATTTTTTGACTTTTTATATTTATCTTAACCTAGGAAAATTGAAAATTTAATTTTTTGAAGTTTTTCTGATTTATTTTGCAATAAAAGCTAATTAAAAAGGCTTAAAACTGATTTAAATTGGGAAAAATAGCAAACAGTGATGGAAAAATATGAAAAATTCAGGAAAAGTCTAAAATATTATTAGAAAACTAAGAAAAATAAAAGAAACTACTCTAGCATGTTGTAAATACAAACTGATGTGAAAATGTACACTAATAAGCTAACTATAATAAGCTAAAAACTATATGAGAGCACCAAAAGCTACAAGGATCTGAGTAAAGCTTTAACTACTTAAAATCAATCTAAATCAACTGATTTAAACCTATGGAATACAGGCTGCAAGGTTCTGGACCAGATTCTAATTATAAATCAAACAAGCCTAATGAGCAATCTTTAAGCTTAAGCACAAGCTTCCTGAATAAGCCAAAGAGGAAACCAGAACTTGGATCCTCAAATCAACCAACCAAAGAGCTTATCTACTAATTTGGAGCCTAGGACAAGATTAAATGAACCTTTAACAACTGCTGCAAGAACCTGAGAATCACTCAGCATTCACTGAGTTTTGGTACAGGGCAATATTGACCAAGTTTAAGCCCTTAGAAATCAGTTTTAGAAAAATTATAAAAATAATCTAAAAATATATTGAAAGACATGTCCAACTGAAGTTAATTGTCCCAGAATTTCAATTAAATTGGATCAAAAATGAATCCATGAAAATTCCAGAAAGTTTTGTGAAAACTGACTTTTCTCACTTTTTTTACTTTTGAACAGATTTGAGATTTGACTTTAACGAAATTCTAATGCCTCTAATTTGATCTAAGTGATGGAATAAGCTAAGTTGAGACCTAATTAAGCTATTGAGATGATTTCCAAACCTAGTGTTAGCCTATTTTACTCTTGTACCTATCTGTTATGCAAATTAAAGCAAATTATCTGAGATTTTGACTATGGGTGTTTGCAGATATCAAGTAATCACCACTACAACTTCTATATGCATAATAATGACTTTAACAACTGCATTCAACTGCTTAAGTGATCCCAAGCTTGGATTCAAGTCCTGATCCAAACATTACTTTACTAACTAAAATGCAAATTTTAACTAACAATCTATTTAGCTAGTGTAAGCCACTGCCTAATCTAACTATAACTAACCAAAATGGACCTAATTGCAATGATCTGAGCCAACAATTAATACTAACTCAATGAGAACAATGACATGCAGATTTGAGCAAAAAATTGACATAAAGTGAATGAAAGGCTTACAGCAGTCCAGCTACTAAGGCTTGCACAAATGGTTAAATACCACTCCAAACAAGCTTAATCCAACACCACATCTAGTCCAGGTCAAAGATTCAACCCTACCCTGCTTCATTTGACTTTTGTTGACCGAGTTTGATCCTTATTATGGCTTGAAACTCAAATAAAGTGAAGCTTACCAAAAGCTATATTGAGCTTATATAAACTTAAGCTAACAGACACCAGAGCTTTTTGAAGCTTAAAAGCTAATTAGCTTTGTTTTTTTTTATGCAATTAACTTGGAAATCCAAAAATATGAATCAAACTCAAGTGATGAACTGAATTAAGAAAACAGTAAAACTCAAACAAGGATTTGGGAACAACTACTAAATTTCATTAAAATCTTAAAATTACAACTGGGATTACAAGACTGAATTACTTAAAAAAAATTTAAAACTGAGAATACAAATAAAACTATATAAAAACTAAAAACTACTACCCCTGCTCCAATGCTTCTCTTTCCTTTATATAGTCAACAAAAAGCTTTCACTTGAGACTCTGAACCTTTCCCACCAATAATATTGGCCGTTGGATGCTTTGACTCAATTTTAGCCGTTGATGAGAATTTTGGCGGGAAAACTCTTTTAGCCAGTTGGGACAGGTTGAGTGCAAGGAAGGGGAAATATTAATGATTCTTGTTGGTTTGTGGAGGTGGAGTGATAAGGTTGTGGGATTTGTGAGCTGGAGGTGAGGGAAGGTCTGGGTTTGCAGGGAGAGTGGGTGAAGGAGAAGGCGGTTTTATTTCAAACCGTGGGTTTGGATTGGACCGGGTAGGGATGGGTAAACGGGTTGGATTGGGTAAACAAGGTATTGGGCTTGGGTTTGTTATTGGATTAGGATTAGCAATGGATCCATTTAATATTCTAGGGGCCAAATGTGTAATTCTGAAAATCCAGGGACCATTCATGTAATTTCTGAAAAGTGATCCAAGGGCCTTTCTTGCCATCATCCAATAATCAAAGGACCATTTTTTGCAAATTGTGAAACTTCAGGGACTAAACATGACAATTCTGAATCTTCAGGGATCAAAACTGTAATTTTCCAAAATTTATTATAAGGACCATTCTTGACAAGTTTAATTTACCCAAGGACCATAAATAATATTTTCCATTTTTGAAAATCCCGGGGACTTGTTTTGCCATTTTTGAAAGTTGGGGGACTGAAACTGCCAATTATGCAAACTTTGTTCGTTTTTCATCTAATTTTAAACATTTTGCATCTGAAACATATAAAATGCAATTTTGAGATATTTTCAGTATTTTGATGCATTTCTGAGCGTTTTTAAGTGTTTTGCAGTTCAGATTTGACCAAAAATGATGAGTATTTACACACTCATCACAGCCTCATTTGCATCATGGCTTCTTGATATTGGTAATGGTAACATTGGTGAGCCTGATAAAGAAGACAACAGAGATACAGCATGGGTCGAAGTCCCTTCTAGATATTGCATACAGGATGACGACGAAGGCCTCTCAAATCTCATAGATTTCATCTATGATCAGCCTACACTTCAAACCCCTTCAGCAATTACTCTACAAGAAAAGGCGATCGTCTGTCTGAAGAATGAAACAGCAAATATTATTAATTCAAAAGTCTTATCGATGGTTGATGGTGAAATAACAACTTATGCAAGTTATGATATAGCCATACCAGTTGCAAATAGCGAAGCTGAAACCGAGATGTTATACCCTCCTGAGTATTTGAACACCTTTAAGCTGTCAGGATTCCCGCCACATGAGTTGCAGCTTAAGGTTGGATCACCAGTGATGTTGCTGAGGAATGTTAACTTGGCGGGTGGTCTGTGCAATGGGACACGTATGATAGTCACGCAGCTGATGTCGAGGCTTATTGAAGTGCAAATCATCACAGGCACAAGAGTCGGTGAAAAAGTTTTTATCCACAAAATACCGCTAATCCATAAAGATCCAGATCTTCCTTTTGTGTTTAAACGAACTCAGTTCCCAATAAAACTATGATATGCTATGACAATAAACAAAAGCCAAGGCCAATCTTTAAACAAAATTGGCGTTTACCTTCCCGAACCAGTCTTTGGCCATGGGCAGTTGTATGTCGCTCTCTCTAGAGCTACATCTGCTCATGGATTAAAAGTTCTTATTAAACAACAAGAAAATGAAAGGCCAAATGTGACCAAAAATATTCTTTACAAAGATTTTTTGAAAAAAATATCACGCGCACCCTCTGTTTTCACAACGCAAATGTAGGCATTAATATTTGCTTTTTTTGGAAAACAAACTTATTGCTTTTTTGTTGCTGATTGGGTTCCCTTTAATTTTCAGTTTATGCTGCCTTTTTTTTTTAAATGTTTTTGAGTGTGTCTTTTTATTGTGACCACTGTCTTAGGATTCAGGTTTACTTTTGCTTTAGGCTCATACAAAATTTGCTGCAATCTTTTCCTCATAAACATTCTTTACATGATGCCATCAGATTTGCATGTTAGTATCTTTTGCTTTTATAAACTTATTGTGAAAGTCATCAGCCACAGGTAGATTTTCAAACCGCCAGTTTTATGTGCCATGTATCTTAATCTTAGTGCTGAAATACTTATTCCCTTTATCGTTGTCACTTTTAAGATCCTTTTTTGGTATCTAACTTTCTTTTTTAACACTTGGCAGCACAATGGAAGGAAATGCAACTGCTTTGGTGTCGCATGCCTCCAAAGACAAAGCCATTGAACTTACCAGTGCACCGCAGACTGTTACAATTCGTCAGCTAACACCAACATCTCACAGCAAAGTCCTTGAAGCTAGAGTATACAGAAAATGGATTTCAGTCACTTATGGCAAAAAGGATGCAGCTGGATTCTCTGGGGAAAAAAAAGAGACTGGGTATTGTTATATCTTGATAGATCAAGAGGTATGTGTTAATTCACGTAGCATAGATAAGATGTAGCTGCAGTTAGGATTTGTCTAATAAGAAATCACCATTAACAGGGTAATGCTATACAAGGGAACATGAATGTCAGAGAGATTGACTACTTCAACCCAAAAATCAATCTCGAAGAGGTTTACAGGATTTCAGAGTTCATGTGTGAGCC
The DNA here is from genome assembly GCA_910596185.1 of Chrysanthemum makinoi. Lineage (NCBI taxonomy): Eukaryota > Viridiplantae > Streptophyta > Magnoliopsida > Asterales > Asteraceae > Chrysanthemum > Chrysanthemum makinoi. The sequence continues at coordinate 281,995,684 of OU343225.1, read as the reverse complement.
AACCAATTCTTACCAGCAAACCATTAACAACAAAACAAGCCTCAAGTTTGGGAACGCCACTAAATTTGATGCTATACAAGCACCAAACATCCCGTACCACTACTTTGATTTTGTTTCGTATAACCAGCTTCAGCACAGAATCCCTACAGAAGATGCAATGGGCGGAATGCAATACCCGATTCTGATAGGTCGTCTCCTCTCGAAATTTTAACACCAAATAGAATCATAAAATGCTAACACTTTTCTCCTCACAGATTACATAGGTTGTTTGCGGTCAATAAGGGAGCTTACATGCAAACCAAGTGCCAACCAAGAAGCAACTGTCTTTAGAAAAGTGGATATTGAAAATTTAAGGTACATTAATTTATGTTTAAATTCTTTTGTTCAAAAAAATAAACTAGCAAGATTTATCATCTCTCTTATGAGTTGCTGATCTTTACAGTGGTAATGTTGTTGAGTTCACTAAGTAGGATGACATGGCTGAAAATTTTGAGGACGCTCAGGTAGAAAAAATGCAGCAGCCAGTTATAATTGCCGTCAGCTCTTGCCGCGTGACAAAATACAGAGGTATTGCACTAACAATTTATGAAAAATTAAATGGCAATTTCTCACTACATTTTTAAACAATGCAATGACAGATTACCAGCTAACAACGACCTCTACAACACGCTACTACTTAAACCCGAAGATACCGGAGGCCGAAGAAGCAAGGGCAAGGTAAAGTCTTTAGACCAAAAAAAATTGAATATTACGTCATTTTTGCATCAAAAGTTTCCCTGATCTAATTTTTCAATACAAAAAAGCACACAGAGAGGCACCAAAAAAAACCGCCGCTTCGCATTACCAAGACTCCATGTGAAGCTATGGAGAAAGAAATGTTCCGCAACAGGTTCCCTTTAAAGACACTTTTACAGCAGGATCCTGAAAGTTACATGGTCAGTTCTCTGTCACATAAAATTGCATGGCTTAACATTCAGTTACAACTTTGTGTGAAACTTTGTTGCCAAAAAAATAGCACAACTAATCATTTGCACAAACTTTTGTAGGGGGTGCAATTCACTACTGAAGCAACAATCACCAGCATCAACATAAAAAGAGATTGGTATTACATGTCTTGCAGCGAATGTGCTTCGAAAGTGAAAGAAGAAGAAGGGATGTACCGTTGCCTAAACCATGGAAGACAGGCAAAACCATCTTATAAGTACGTGACTTTCTATGTCAACCTTACATAATATTAAAAAAATAAATGCGCTGCAAATGCAAACCCGATAATTTTACTGCATGCAATGCGCAGGTTTAATTTCAAAGCCTTCATCACAGACGCATCTGCAACAGTCCCGGTAACTTTCTTTAACCCTGCAGCAGATGATGTTACGGGATATTCGTATTCAGAGTTGCTGGCAAGCCACAAAACAGAGGACCCACAGGAAATACCAGCACAGATTTTTGCGATTGAAGGTCAGAAAAAATTTCCAAATCCATTTCAACACAGCAGGTCGAGCAACAGATTTTGTTGTCGATAAAGTTTTCAACAAGAACAACCAGCACAATGAAAAAATGAAGGTGATAGAAGGAAGCTCAGGTAACAACATTTAAATCAAGCGTATATATTATTTGAATAAAACACTGTTGCCAAAAAATATTAAACATTTGGGTGTAAACGATTAGGAACACCGGTGATAACTCTTACGCCAGCAAACCAGCAGAATCTTCACCAAAACGAAAATGAGGAAAGTGACATCACAGAAACAAAAGATAAAAAAGGTGAATGCTACAGATTTAATATGCTATTTTATTACATTAAAAATGTCGCACCCATACCATTTGCTGCTTAAAATACTGAATCTTTCTTTATGAAAAACTAGGGATACCACCGACACCTCTTACACTGACACTCCAGCAAGATTTGGAAGGGCAAAAAGATAAACCAACAGAGTCAAAAAGTGTAAAGAGGGCATTGTTCCAGGATGAGCAAGAAGATGCAAAAAACAGAAAGGTACGTCTTACAGACCTACGAACCAATTTTATTCAATGAAATATGTTACAATCATTTGTCTTGGCTCTCACACAAATACTACAATAACACTAATGATAAAACTACACACATGCATGCTTAGAAACACAACAAACAACAGAGACCACACTTATTTGCCACACACTCAGAAATCCATCAAACCCTGAGTTTCTGAACAAAGATGTCATTGTCATGAGCATTAAGCTCCAATTCACGCACCAGGATGCGCATCTGCATGACGTTTTGGTCATCTCTAGCTTGGATACCCCTCAGATACTCTGCTGTTTTTTGAGCATACACGTTCCCAACACTCTCCAGCTCTTGAATGAAACTAAGCCTTGCACAAGTGATGTCAAGTAATTTTCCAGCAATTGCGGTCATCTCCTGTGCCATCTTAATATCTTCACCTGAAGATTGGTAACAATACAGCTCCAAGATTTTAGACCAATTGTTAGAATTGGCCTCGGCTCTGAGCTGGTCACATTTAGGATGTCTAGACATATTCTTCTCTCGCTTCTTTGTGACAAGTTAAAAATATGTTGGTGCAATAACAAGTTGCCTCAACTGTCTTAAATGGACAAGCATCAAATAAAAACAAAACAACCAGAGCTGCACCACTGTTGTAACCTTTTTTTTTATCTTGATTTATCCATAGTTAAGTTACAATTTTATTATTTCTTTTATTCATCACAATATCTTACACAGTTGTGTTACATAAACATAAATCCCACTTTGGTAAACACAACAAATCCTTATCATAAAAACTTAAATACCCTGCATTTGTCATTGTTACCGTCTGATCAACCTTTTTATCATCTTTTCTTTCAAATTTTGTTACGTATTCTGAAATTTTCTATGGCAAAAAAACTTGTCCGCGGTTTGTACCTCTTCGATGAAACGCCCCCTTTTAGTAATAATGCTGACTAATCTTACAGAAATTGCATTTATTTCTCAAGCCATTTCAATGTCCACCAAGGTTAGCACATTTAAGCTAGCTCATAATCAAAATCCTCACAGTTCAATCCTTTAGATAATGCATACATGCTCTACTATTATTGAATAACAACAAAAGAAAATCACAGGTTCTGCACCATTTATGCACCTGCATTTATAATCTTTGTCTGAAATCACATGCCATTTATTCAGCCTTTTAAATAATGCATGCAAACTCCACTGTATTAGTACCAGCATCAGAAAATTGCAAATCACCTTACTATTTATGCAGCCTCTTTAAAATGCAACCACAACTTGGCATTAAATTTCCTATTTCTAGTTACACATTATCACAAGAATCACTATTGGTGACTAGGCATTCCAAACAGTAGAAAAAATTAATAATTTTGCATGTTATCTGCATTTCTCAGCCTCTGCACACTTATCAAAGTTTAATATAATAATGATTTCTATAGGCACTTTAACTTGCAACCACATATTGCCATTGAACCATAAAAACTAACATTTTCCTTCACCCACACACACAATATCAGCAGTAAACACAGCTATTGTTAGGCATATCATTTTGCACAAAGGTAAGATATCAATGCATTCACAAAAGCAAGCCTTTATTCAAAAGAGAAACAACATACTTCACTAGACAAAGCACATCAAAACACAAAAAACTGAAAAATAAAACAGGCTTGCTACTAACACATTTAGAAACAGCAGACACCAAACCAACCGTCACTAATCTTTTAAATCCATCAAACCAACATGACGCTGCTTTTCAATCCTCCCTTCACGAGCTAAATCCAAAACACCAATCAACGCAGCTAGGATATCTCGATCCCTCTGTTGTGTCTCAGTCATATACTCAACTGCATCAGGAGCAACATCATCGAATGGACCAAAAGTTTTAGCCTCTTCGATTAGCTGATCTGTTTTCTCGATGCTGCTCTCAAGATCAGCACATTTCTGCCCAATATACATGATAAGATTCTCATTCTCTCTCCATTCCTGCACAAACAAATACTTGAAGCAATGTTGAAGCTTGCTAGAGCCACAACAGTGTTTTAAATGGTTAATAGTTGGTGTTGCACCCATGGTTGTTAGATGTAACCTGACCAACAAATACCCCAACAAATGTATCCTTATATAGCCAGACAAACAAATAAAAATTTAAAAACAGTAAATAAAATAAGAATACACATATATAATAAAAATAAAATAATTATAATTAAAAAACAATAAAAAATATAAACAACAAAATCAAAACAGCTCCATTGTCGGTAACCCACAAACCAGATACCAAGTTTTATTGATACACACGATATCTTACAACAACACATGCAACGATGACAAGAGCATAACATTAATCGGTAGTGCAGACCTACGTGAACTCCTACTCAGAAACACAACAAGAACTAAAACCACATAAATTCATCTTAATTATATTGCTCCATAGTAAGTGCATGATGGTTCTGCAAAGTACGTGCTTCATGTGCTAGGTCAACAAGAACGACCATTGCAGCCAACAGTTGATAATCCTTATTTTTTGCTTGCTGCAAACATGAGAGACCATCAACAGCCACAGGGTCAGCCGGGCTAAAACTTTCACCCTCTCTAAGCAATTCCCTTTTTTTTATGATTCTTGCACGGACATCATTACATTTTTCATTCAAAACCATAATAAGGCCTTCGATATCAGCTTTCTTCATGCAAAACAGCAAACGAAAAGCTCGGTTCAACTTATTAGAACGGCATGCTGCTTTAAGTTCATCAAAATTAGGAGTCGCTGCCATCTTTTTTGCACAGCCTTCTTAAAAGAGAATTAATGGAGTATGACCCATACTCATGCTCACATGGGCACTACTTATATAGACAAGAGATAGAAACATGTTACCCAAAATAGTTTAAGGAACCAGAAACAGTGTCAATCTCAAATGCATTTAGTCCAAACATTTTCTACCTAACCATCACATGCTCCTTTTTTTGCCACACTAACTTTTTACATGTTTTGTTCCTAATGTTCTTGCTCTTATTATATTTATGCAGTGGCAATGGAGGGTGCAGGTGCAGAAAAAAGGAGGACCAGGAACACAGACAAAAAGAAAGATAGCTAGATGTTGGGTTGGCGATGTAAATGTTTAAACTAGATTTGTTAAAAAACATCATATGTTTTGCAACATATTTTTGCTTCAACTGCAGAAATATGTAGCAAAACATTGGCCATCTTTTGTGTATGACTTAGACTAAACATATGGTATGCTTGCATTCCAAGGTACTGCCTTATTGTGACATAGTGGAACCTAAAATGCAAGAATATTCTTTTGTGTAAACTGCAGCGCCAACTGCTTCCATCAGTTAGGCCTGCAAATACATAGCACCACTACATGTGGATGAAACATATGTGCCTTGCTACCATGAATTGATGCAGGAAGCAACTATGTGTACAACATATTTGATATCTAAACTGCTTGCAGCTGTTAGTATGTAAACTGCTTGCATATTTTGGTATGTGAATGTAAAAACACCTTAACTATCTATGTATGTTTACATCCATGTTTTATAGAACACACCGCGGCAACGCGCATGCACAAATCCTCGTTCTATATCAATTGTTATGTAATTTGTTTTGTTAGATCTTAACTAGTTCTTTAATGAAAGCGCCGTTAAAAAATAATAATAATAATAATAATAATAATAATAATAATCTTATCTACTTCCTTGCTAAGAGGCTGAGCTAGAGTGGGCTCACAAGTCGGCCTATCTTTCTGCGCACAAGCATAAAGGCATGATTAGTTCCACGAAGACAAATGCCTCAAACTTCATCAACTAAAGTTATTTCAGTATTAGCTTTAAGTTATGTAAGTTAGCTGTGCATTTCAAATGAACCATTAGTTTTTATTAACACAAACTGCAAAGACCATTCTCAATTTAAAAATATATATATATAAATATCGTGTTAAAACTAATCACAATCACCAAAATCAGCAATGACTCAGACTTGAGGTGCTACAATGTCAAAACTTATCACAATCACCAAAATCAGCTCAAGATAGAAATGTATTAAATCATCTAATATCAACTTCACATAAACATATAATTAAAAGTAACTAGTTTTAAAGTTGAAAAGAGACATAAAATGAATAATATATAAGTAGCCTATCCATAACTGATAAAAACCACTTCGTTAAAACTTTGATCACTTGTTTACGCGATCTCTTCATCCACATATCCCTAGTAATTACCATGCAACGTTTTAACTTTAACATCGGTTTTCGATCCGAACCGTTGATCTAGCTTCTTGCACCAAAGCTTTTCTTGCTGACATTATAGTATTGTTTCCTAAAGATGAATCAAAGACAGTGCAATCTATCCAATCTTTAAGATAATCTTCTTGTCCCCATATATCTGGTATCCAAACCCGACCCGCCATTTCGACCCGGTGTCTCTTGAGCTTCTCTCTTCCACTCTCTTCTTGCACCACTTGTGGTGGTGCTGTTGTAGTGATATTGGTTGTTTCAAGATTAGGGTTTTTGTGGGTGTCCATGTTTTGATATGATGGTTTGGTTTTGTTTAGTAATGAAGAAAGAAATGTATGATGCAAGAGAGGAGCTAGATATGTGTAATGTGTGGTGATGAAATATAAGGTTTTTGTGTGTTCGAATGTGAGTGTGGTGGGGTGTGTGTTAATGCACGTCGACTCTCTGTCTCTATTGTATGGTTAATGAAAAGTGTACGTGTCCGGTTTAACAAGTTGGCAAAAGTACATTTCTAGACTTCTTCTAGTCTTTAATTATATACTTATTGACCTCCGAAAACAAATGGTATAACTAGCTACTTGTATTTGCATGTGTAATGTGCTAATGTAACGTACATGGAGATGATTGCACGCACTATCTTCTAATTTGCACACATAAGTGTACAAGCGGTAAATGCAAGATATATATATGCTACAACCACCTCATGCACGTAGTAGCGCGCATCAAGCGAAAGTAAAAGTGTGTAAATCGATTCCAAATGTATATACTTTTTAGTTTAACATTTTTAAAGTCACGATGTTTTAGGTAAACCGGACTCTGACCTACCGGTATCAAAGTTACATGTGAACCATTAGTCCGTTACATTAATAAGAGGCGCACTTGGCCTTGTTTGTTGTAGGAGTGGCAATCGAGTCGTGTTCGTATTAATTTATTCGAGTTCGCGTGCTGACGGGTTAGTATAGCCTTTATCCAAACACACCCCATTTATTAATCGTGTCAAGAAACTCAAACCTAACCCAGACTTGCATAACATGTGTAACTCATTTGTGACTCGTTTAACCCATTTAAGTAAATAGGTCCAGCAGTGAATAAAGTTGGTGGTTTGTCGATTTAACTAGTTTAAATGCAAAAAATGATATAAGGATCTAAAATATGATAAGAATAACATACAAATAATTATGCGACAATTTTTTAAATTATAAGCGTCAATTTTCATAATATCTAAAATATAAAATTATAAAAACTAGGTTATATATTTTATTTTTAAGATCTTATATATTTAAACGGGTTCACGAGTTGACCTGTTTAATAATTACTCAACCCAAACAGGACCCGTTTACTAAACGGGTTTGACGGGTTGACCTGTTTTTTACTCAAACTTGTCTATCCTCAACCCAAACCTGTTTAACTTTGTATTGAGTTCGTGTCATTTATCGTGTCGTGTCAAAAATTGTCAATCTTAGTTTGCTGGATCAACTGGTAGTCATACTAGTGAAAGGTTTATGGATATAATTTAATATGCGTATAACCGGATTCGAACTCGAGGCTTCGGGATTGCACACATTACGTATGAGAGTTGATGTTAAAATAATTAATATATATAAACGTTATTATTATTAATTATTTGTCACGAAATAAAACATAACGATAGTTAATATTTAACGAAGTTAGGCTAACGGTCGTTAAATGTAATCTAAAGGGACTAGAGATGAAATTAGTAGACGGGAAGGATCTAGAAACCCTCTTGGGTTCTCTTGGCCGATCGGTTGGGTTCCCAAACCCAATCCCACACAAACTTGGTCATCAAGTTAAGTTACCTATAAATACAATCCCTTGTATTCATTCATAACTTAACCTTGAATCACCAAGAAACCTAATTTCTTCTCCTCTCCTCTCCATCTTGTTTTGGCCGATCGGATACCAACCCTCCCCAAGGGGTTCGATTTTTCCAACTCAAGAAACAAGTGTTTGGTTTTATTTGTGATTCAAGAACCTAGCTTTTCACTTCAATTCGATATTAGTACGTGTGTACAAGAACGAAGGACGAATACAATTGTGTTTGTGAAGATTTGTGGGTGTCGACTTTTTGTGGGTCGAATAGTAATAAACCCAAAGTTAGGGTTTGGATTTTTGTTCCTCGTTCACATTCTCGTGTGTTTCTTGAATTGCTAAAAGGTACGCATATTATTTATTCGGTTAATTCAATTACAAGTATTGTTCCTATTACTTCCGCTGCATGCTTTGATGATGTTTACTTGTTTTTAATAATTGTTATGATTAGTAAAACCCAACAGTGCCATCACGAGCCGTTAATATGTTGTAATTAATTACCGAAACACATAAAAATTGAATCTTTATGATTTTTACATGCTTTTATTGGTTTCTAGGGTTTTGAAAATTGAAACCCCTTTTTTTTTAATATGGGTCGATTACCCTTAATTTATTTAATTAGGTTTTATTTTTTGTAAAACTTGTAGAAACCCTAGGATTGCATGTATATTTTATGTGGTTTTAATGAATAATTGTTATGTGTCATGTATTATGCGTATCTTGGGATTATAATTGTTATGAGGAATCTATAGTGGAACATGCATGTTTTGCCATGGATTATTGTTTTGATTAATTATTAAGTGATATACACATGTTTATTAGTTTGATAAATATTAAATTGGGGAAGACCTCAATATATCTAATAAAAATTCGTCATGTGCTATTTGGTATATTATTGACTTTAGCTTACGCAATCGACTTGTCGATGCATGTGGCTCACTTACCTTGTAGGTGAAATCCCTAGTTGATGTATGCATTATTTTACGCCTAGAATTGTTTATTAGGTTTTATCGAAATAATTATGCATGTGGCTAATTGTTTTGCATATGTTTAATTGTTAAGTTATATGTATATATATTATTTGAGTTTGTTTAATTTTTATTAAAGTGCTTTTTTGTTTATATTGTATGACATGTTAGTAAGCAAAAAGGGTTTTTTATGAATAGAAAATTAAATGGACTAAATAATGGCGAAATTGATTTTTTTTTCTAAGTATTAAATCTTGAACTTTTAATCGACTGTACTAAATGGTTAGAACGGCTCACCCATTATAACAAACTGTGTGGGGGGTTCTAAGAGGGTTCGACATTAAATTGCGACTCTAAAGAAGAAGGGTTATTCATAATATGCTTCGCGCTGACCAGCTTCTCTGCCACCTTGTGAGTTGTATTTGGAGCTACCTAGTCTAACTATTCTATGTACGAAGCATGTTAGTGCAAAGTTGTAAGTTTCTCAACGCATCGATTAAAACTTTGTAAAATTTAATCTTAGCAATTAAAATATAAGTAAGTTTTTGTAAAATTTTATGTTATAGAGATGTATGCATGCGTCTTTATACATTAGTTTTGATTACACGTCAAAAATTGTACCCTTTAAAATTTAAGTTTATGCCATCTAATGATATGAAACACTTGAAGTTGTAATTTAGTTATGTGAGACCTTGAGCTATATTACGATAACAAGGTGAATCTTTATGTTGTGTGAGACCTCAGCTTAAATAATTTAAAGTTTCTAAATTAGATAACTTAATTAAGTTAGTTAGTGAGACCTATAACTTGAGGAATAAGATGGGATAAAACATGCTTACGTTTTCCATAATTGTTTGGCAAAATTGTAAATCCCATATTTTCTAGGAATTGAAAACTTGTTTGTCAATTATTGTTTTTCAACAATTACATATTCTATACTTTCACCACTAGCAGATCAACTGATGTGGTGAAACTATGATAATGAGGGTCCTAGATTCAAGGAAAATTCTATGGTTAATATGAATATTGACCAAAGGGTATTTTATTTTCTTGAATGTTTATTTATCGAAAGTACTAACTTTTGAACTTTTATTTTCTGTAGAAATGGCTCAAGCTGAATCTACTGCACTAGCCTCGTCGTTCAAATCTATGTTTGATCGAGAGAAATTGACTGGCACCATAAATTTCAATGATTGGTATCGGCAACTCAGAATTGTCTTGAGGGTTGCCAAAGACTAGATTATTTGACTACTCCTTGTCCTCCTGAACCTGCAGCTGATGCTACTGCTGAAGCACGAGCTGCATGGCAAACAGAGTATGATAAACATAATGAGGTCGCCTGCATTATGCTTGGAAGTATGGCTCCAAACTTGCAAAAACAATTTGAGAATTACTTCCCTCACAACATGCTCGCCAAACTTATTCTGTTGTTTGAGAAGCCTGTGACTGTAGAGCTGTATGATTTGATAGATGCCCTACACACTTGCAAGCAAGGGGACGGGAAACCTGTGAGCGCCCACTGTCTGGAAATGATGAGTTACATGGACCAACTCGGGAGACTCAATTACGTCTACCCTAATGACATACAAATTGGCCTTATCAATAGATCCCTTAACAAGGAGTTTGATGGTTTCGTGCGCAATTCCAATATGCATTGCACGGGGAAGACATTTAGTGAGGTACATGCAATGCTCATTGACTACGAGAAAGGTTTGCCCAAGAAGGCTCCTACACCTACGGTCCTTGCTATTCAAAAGGGTAGGATTACTAAGCCTAATAAGCCGCTAACGAACAAGAAAGGGAAAGGTAAGGGTAAAGTTGATAAGGGAAAACAAGTTATGGCTTATCAACAAGAACCCAAGAAGTACCCCCTAAAAAGCGTGAGAACCCTAAAAAGGATCAGGCTTGTCATCACTGCACTGAGGTAGGACACTGGAAGAGGAACTGTCCACTCTACCTTGATGAGTTGCGTACTAAGAGGTATAAAAATGCTAGCACTGTTGCTAGCACTTCAGGTACTCTTTTGATGATAGAATTATTTGCTTTTCCTTATAAAATAAATTCTTGGGTATATGATACTAGATGTGGTATTCACATTTGTAATAAACTGTAGGGACTTAGAGGTGCAAGGAAGCTCGCCTATGGATAACAATACCTCCACGTGGGTAATGGAGCACATGCAGTTGTTGAAGCTATAGGAACGTTTGATTTAGTTTTACCTTCGGGTTTAGTACTGTCTTTGAATGATTGTCATTACGCGCCTTCTATAATTAGGGGTGTCGTTTCTGTTTCCTTGTTGAAAGATATTGGTTTTATTCATACATTTACTGATTATGGAAATTCGGTTTCTTTAAATGGTGTTTTTTACTTTAATGTTATTCCAGTAAATGGTGTGTTTGAAATTGATTTGCATGATAATGTGATTGATAAAAATAATTCTGTTTTTAGCATTAATACTAAAAGAATCAAAAGTGATTTGGATTTTTCATATCTTTGGCATTGTAGACTTGCTCACATAGGCAAGAAAGGCATGCAAAAGATGCAACACGATGGGCTTTTGCAAGACATCAATGATGAATCATTTGGTAAATGAAAATCTTGCATATATGGGAAGATGACCAAGAAACCTTTTACAAATAGTTTAGAAAGGGCTTATGATCTTCTTGGTGTGATACATACTGACGTATGTGGACCACTAAGACATGTGTCAAGGAAGGGTGCTAGCTACTTCTTAACCTTTACTGATGATTTCAGTCGTTATGTTTATGTTTATTTACTTAAACATAAACATGAAGTCTTTGAAACATTTAAGGTTTTCAAGAGTGAAGTAGAACTGCAACTAGGAAAGAAGATTAAAGCTCTTCGATCCGATAGAGGTGGTGAATATTTAAGCCAAGAGTTTAAAGATTATCTTGCTGAGTGTGGGATTGTCCAGCAACTCACTTCTCCATATACTCCACAACAAAATGGTGTATCTGAGAGAAGAAATCGTACATTGTTAGACATGGTGTGATCAATGTTTAATCTTACAACTCTTCCCTTATCCTTTTGGGATTATGCTTTAGAAACTGCTGTTCACATTTTGAATATGGTTCCAACTAAGAAGGTTGATAAGACTCCTTATAAAGTGTGGTATGGGAAAGCTCCCAACTTGTCTTGCTTAAAGGTCTGGGGTTGTGAGGCGTTTGTTAAACGTGACTCAACTGATAAGCTACAACAAATATCTGTTAAGTGTATCTTCATAGGATACCAAAAGGAAACTATGGGTTACTACTTTTACTTTCCACCTGAAAACAAAATAATTGTTGCTAGGTATGGAGACTTCCTTGAAAGGGATCTCATATCTCATGAATTCAGTGGGAGAGTTTATGATCTGGAAGATGATTGATGCAAGTTTTACTGACCAGGTCTTAATATTTATAGTGTCTCGTTATACCTATGGTCTACCCTAGTGCACTAACGGGCAGTGTACCCGGTCGTGTGTAGTGTAGTAAACGGTAAAGCCGAGGTCGTCCCAAGAGCTATGTGTGATGGATTATTACTAAGTCTAGGTGTCACAGATTAATAATGGTTTTGAAGGGATTTAATTAATTAAACTACTAAAGCAGAATACAATAAAGCAGATAAATGGTGAAGGGAAATCAATAGAGGAAAGTGGTGCTAACCTAGTTAATCCTCCTAGCTAGTTATGTCTATGTCTACTTACTTCCAATTACTTCAGGTGGGGTCAAATTTGAGAGGACAACATTTGGTCAAATCGCCCTAACCTATCAGCAAAGATGCCACCACAGGAGAAATCAGGCGCACCGTCATAAGTCCTGTTGTTCCTGGTCCCCTAAGCCAAGTCATTAAATACCGCTACATGCTAGATTTATAATAGTGAATGCCCGGCCGTTAGGAACTTAGACACGCACCCCCTAATTCTTAAGTTCATCCAAACGATAGGTGATCATTTGGTCAAATCGCACAAGTAGAAAAGGTCGTCAGTTGATCATATCTTACCCTTCCCGTCTCAGTCCGCTCACCTAGGGTCAGTTGGTCATATCTCCAAGGCAATTGGCCTCTACCGCCATTCAAAACTACCGAATCAAGGGTGGCTACCAATAAACTATGCATGCATACACTTAGAAATAATTGTACGGAAGTAAAGAAAACGCAAACAAAACAATTAAGGAATCATAACTAGGCCAGCACCAAGAGGTGCTTAGCCGCTCATATTAATCATGCAAACTAATTCAATATTAAAATGTACGAAATACATGAATTGAAAGTAAAAGAAATATAAAAGGCTAATGCTTATCGTAGGGGAGTGATTTCTCCCTTGGAGACAGCTCCGTATGCTCCTCTAGACCTGCCTTGAGCTTTTTCCCATGTTCTCTGAGTGTTGTGTGTGGAATGGAATGAATAGAAATGTTGGAATTCGTGGGGTATTTATAGGCCAGATCTAGGTTACGGCATAACTAATATAAGAGTTACGCCGTAACCTTCTATTTCCTAGTATAATGTACTAGATCTGCTGGTTACGGCGTAACCTAATAAGTGGTTACGCTGTAGTCTTCAATAAGTTCGGTTACGTCGTAGTTGATGCAGCAGTTACGGCTTAAGTATCAGCAGCGTGGAACCTCAGTAGACCTAATATAGGTACGTCGTAACCTTTGGGAAGAGTTACGCCGTAACCTTCTGATAAGTTGTATGGAAAACTAGAAGGGGGGTTGAATAGTTTTACCAATTTAAAACTTCCTTTTAAATATTTAGATCGACTTATGTCAATCTATTTGGTTATTTATGTTGGACGTTGATAGATAGATATATAAACGTGTAGTGAAAGATAAAGAGTAAGAAGCACATAACCACGACACGAGTATTTATAGTGGTTCCGCTACAAGGACACCTTCCTTGGCCTACTCCACTCCTCGAGTCACCTACTCGAGAGTTCGTAAACACTACACGACACCAATCTCCTTATGGCGGAGAAGCCTCTTCACAACGTCTCCTACTCTTTTTCTGGTACTAGACTAACCACCGGGTTCTTTCACTCCAAGGTGAACCACACCTACCACAACGTCGTCTACCATTTATTAGGTACTAGGCTAAGCACCTAGTTCCATTACTATGGAGGAACTACTACCCAACACAACACAACACCTAATCTCAAGGAGATCCACTCCTTGTTACAACACCATCAAGGATATCACCATCCTTGGAAATAAGCTAATACTTATATGTATAACGATGCACCTCATCGATTATACGACCTAGGCATTCTTCCCTAATGCCACTTGATTTGATTCTTAGGCATCCTTCACTAATGCCTTTGACACAACGCTTGGCACCTTTCACTAATTCCTTCGTCTTGACACCTTTAGCATTCTTCACCAATGCTTTTGACACGGACATTAAGCACCTTTCACTAATGCTTTTGTATTGACTCTTTCGGCATCCTTCACTAATGCCTTCAACACAACATCTCTATGGAGAAAGAAAGAACTATCAACAAGAGAACCTCAGTTGTCTTGATGATGACGAAGCATGGCAACTCATGGACTTGAGCTTGCTCGACTTCAAGAAGTGGTGATCTCGCCTTTAAGAGGAACCTAGAGAATCACACAAAAACAAAAGACAAACTAAATAGAAAGATCCTTTAGGATCAGTGGTTAGAGAGGAACAATACTTGGAGAAAGTATGTATGAAAGTGGTGAGCAAAAAGGAAGAAATGGTGCCCTATTTGTAGAGGAGAAAACTTACTGTTCCCCGGATCCCACGGATCCCTCCCACAAAGGATCCGGCTAGCGTAAAGCTAGGGATCCGTGGGACGCTCCTCTTTACCCATGGCTATTTTGGTTATGGGTCATGGGTCATGGGTTATGGGTTGATCCATGGGTTTCTTATTAGATACAATGTATCTCATGAGTTCAATGTACCTAGTCAAATGGTTTGGATAAAACCATGGGATATGGGTCAATACAATTTGTTAGTTTTTACCCATTTTAGTATATACTAGTTTAAGTATATATTTACCCAAATATGTAAACACTAGTTGTTGTACATATGTATTGCTAAATCATAAAATCACTTATACTTGTTTTAGTGTTTTAAGTGAAAACGTAAGTGCGTTAGAAAACTATTGGCTCAAACAGTTTACGTATTTTATTTGTTTCGTTAAAATGATTTTACGTTTGTTATCGACAAAACGTTAGAAGATCGTAAAATATAAATAAACGTTTTTACGGCTTATTTGTATTAACAATCTCCCCCTTTTTGTTGATGACAAAACATAAAATTATTTTAAGTAAAAACTAAAATTCGTAAAAGTTCAAATTGGAGTTTTTACTCTCTTCTCCCCCTTTTTGTCGAAACAAAAAAAGCGTCGAAAAGAAACTAACACAAAGTTTTAAGAAAAACATGTAAAACGAAAAGATGTAAAGTGAGTAAGTGGCGGGTATGGTTCTCGTCTTAACTCCCCCTTGACGAGTCCATCCCTTTGTGAGGGCGTCAAGTACATAAAGATAAGTAAGCTAATGTTTTGCAATTAAGTTTGCAAATGGTTCGTCCTTGTGACGAAAATGCTCCCCCTTGAAGATTGCAACTTTGCAATGGGGTGTCATGAAGAGTAATCCAAATAAGGATCAAGTTGCAAATTGATTTGCAATGTATGGTTTGACACAAAGCTCCCCCTAGCTTTATGGTGTCAAAATCTTCATGTGTATTTTGAAAATCTACAAAATAAAGGTTAGAAAACAAGAGTATAGTGCATAATTTCCTGCAAGTAAGACTCAAGTTAGTAGACAATTGTTCTTCTGTACCACGGATCCCATGGTTCCCTTTGTGGAGGGATCCTTCTAGGCATTTTGGAGGGATCCGTCTGTCTGGAGACAGATTTTTCAGCAATGAAGATATGCCAAACAATGCTAATAATGAGATGAGATATGTATATAATTAGCAAGCATAAACACAAAGTAATATGGCATGTAAGTAATCATTCAATAAAACCAAGAGATAATCAAACAAATCTCTAAAACTAAGAGAATGATCTAGCCATACATTTTCTACTAATAAGTTACTAAAGCCTAGAATGAAACAAAGTGCTCGAGTTTAAGGATGAGTGGACTTGTTTATTTGATCCAACTTTGCAAGAAGATGATTGAACATGAAATATAACTCATTTCGTGCTTCTTGAAAAAGTCCTTGAGTGATTAGACAATTTGGACAATTATTGTCTCGGTTTGGAACCGGAGGGAAATTGGTATTTTGAGGAGGCTCCATGAATGATTGTGAGTTTTCATTTTGAGACGTTGGATGAGGTTCTAAAAATGAGGGTGGTAATGGAAATTCTTCCATATGATCAAGTCCTTGATTATTCCTTGTTTCCCATGAAGGACTAGTTGGTGTTGTAGGTGGTTCCCTATTGAAAGTGAAAGTTGATGAGTGGGAGGTTCTTGGTGGTGAATGCTCTAATGAATAGAGATTTGGGTGAGGAAGAGGCTCGTTAAATCTATGCTTAAGGAATGAGGACTTAGACGGCTTGCTAGAACTAGCCATGTTTCGTTTTGAACTAGATGATCCTTCTTCTAGTCCGAAAGGTTTGATGCTAATCCTTGCGGTTCTCTTAGCATTTGTTAAATGGGTTTGAAGAGATGGGATTCTAGCATTGTTATCTCTTATGGGAGATGATTCGGTGGATGAGATTTCATGGATCATTTGACCCTTTCTTTTGGATGAGCCTTTGGTTGAGGAATTGTTGCTAAGAGCCTTAGTTATGGTGATGATAATGATGCTATATGAGCTTCTACTTGCTAATTTTTTGAGAGATAAGTAAGAGTGGTGCCTTAACCTTAAGAGTGTTTGGTTTATAAAGGGTAATTTGAATTAGGGAATTAAATTCTTGCCCACTAAGATGATTAAGCATGCACTTAGGATTTTGATCAGCTCTAGAGAGACAATAAATGAAAGCTAAAAGTGGTTTGATAACCAATAGGTGGTTTAAAATTGAAGAAGGAAGCTGGTTTCAGCTTTCTGCAGCCACGGATCCCGCGGATCCCTCTTACGGGATCCGCTTTCGAGTTCTAGGTGAAATGATTATGCTTTTGTCAGGTTTATTACCTATGTATTTCGAGGTTTTGACTTAATTTTGAAGTTTTTAACTGTTGGATATCTTAAATGCTCAACCATAATGGGTGATGGTGCTTAATGATGGTTTTGGGTAAGAAAAATTGACTTTAGGTAGTCTAACTAAGTGTTTAACAAGGATACCATTTGATTTGATATGGAGAAATGATGGTAATTAGTCCTAGAAGTCAGATGATGACTTAAGAAAAATTTACTAAAATCTTAAAAATGAAGAGAAAAATGAAAAACTAGTTTTGAGCCTAATTTTGAGTCAAACAGTGATTAAGACCAATTTACTAAAATTGATGGATATACCAAACAATGTGTATGAGATGTGATAAATAATGTGTGAGCGTTGGAGCGGAAATATGATGAGTTTTGATGAGTTGATAAATCAAAAATACTTTGAAATATATCCTAGGTAAGCCATGGGTGATTGTGAGGCTTTCAAATATTTGAGGAAGGCTTAGTTAGCTCTAATATCTTATGTTTGACTAGTGTGAGGTGATCTAGTGAGCTATTTTGATGTAAGCAAGTCTGTATTGCTCATCTGTAGTCACGGATCCCGCGGTTCCCTTCAGGGAGGGATCCGGCTAGTTATAATGCTGGGATCCGCCTACTGCAGATCAGAAGGCTTTTAGCAAATGTGCAACTTTGCACTTTTTAGCAAATGCTTCTCCTAGTTGTTTCTATAGGGACTAAATGCAAGAACACAACAAATATAAGGAAAAGAAAAGTAGGGAGACCTAAAATTTCTAAAATGAGTGACGACGGCCACTTGAATGTTTTCAAGGAGTCGTAAAATCTCATTCAACAAGTTCCTAAGTTAAGATTTTTTAGTGCCAAGATATGGTAAGACCTACATACTACACTATCCTACATAAGCATTGTTTAAGTGTTACAACCCATTGTTTGAAATTGTTCTTCACAAATTTAGGTCCTATGACCTTACCTCATTTCTCCTCCCCTTCCCGTCTTCACCCGTCCTCCACTCTTTATCATACCATTTCTACTTCTTTTTCTTCAAGAAGTTGGCAAAGCACTTGAAGATTCCCTTGGTTTGTTGCCATTCGGGTGATGCACCAGGAACGTCCGGAAATTGGTTGATGTACTCCAAGGGGTCGAGTTCGGTATTTCCGAGTGGGTTGCTACTTCCTTCACCTTCTCTTTGCCTCTCCCTTTCTTCCGAGGAATCCGTGGGAGGGTGAGGCCTTTTGCCATCTACCATAAACCTTGTGGTTCTTCCCACAGTCAATGATACCATAACCTTGTTGCAAAAGCTATGGTCATAGGTTTGTAGAGAAGGATCTAATGCAAAGATGAATTTTTGCAAGACGGGTTAGGAGAATTGCATACGGGAGCACCATCTTGTCCATGCTTCTTACACTTGCCATTCTCTTGATCATGTAGTATGCAAGGTTAAAGCGAGTCCCGGTCACTAGGCAATAGATCATGAAACTTAGACATGCGTTGGGGTGATCCTTGTTTCCTACTAGGCACACCACATTCTCCCTTATCAAATTTTCCCATTTCCTATACAATCCGTACATCTCGGAGAGCTCCATTTGGAAAGGATCCCTATAGATCACTTTCGACTTCCTAGTAACCCTTGATGGGGATGCTCTTGGCATAAACACGGTTTCCCTCACCGTGGTTGCTTCCAGGATCAACATGTGATAAATTTCGTGATGATCAACCATAGAGTGTATCTCCTCCAACGACCACTCATTAGAATACATGCAAACACCATCATATGGAACCCCTATTTTTCTTCCAAACTCCACAAGCGAAAGAGTGTACTCATGTCCATTTATGGTGAATTCAATTGAGATGGACCCATCATCATTTCTAATTATCCCCATTGTCTTGTAGAACTCGAGTACGAAGACTGGGCAAATTTGTTCGTTTATGTCCAATAAACAATCAAACCCAATAGCTCCAAAAACTTCTCTTATGTCGGTATTGGCAAGAATTGATGGTTCTACTACTCGACCTTCGTGAAAAATTCTCTTTTCAAGCATTTTAAAAGCTTTCCTATCTTTGGGACTAAGTCCATCTTTTCTATAGTACATTGGTATGTAAAGAGCGGTGTCTTGGTAATCTTGTTATTTGTTGCTTGGCATGATTGTTCCTAAACAATACAACCACAATGTGGTGTTAATTGTGAATAGTAACCTAGAGGGTTTGATCACAATTTTGCTCTCATCATCTTTGTTGAATTCAAGAAATGTGTTTAATTTGTATTAACAATGTTAATTCTTTGATTTAGATTATCTTAGAAAACAATGTGGTGACAAATTATGATAAACCCATTTGAACCCAACTCTTAAAGATGAAGAAATTGTAATCCTAGAAATCAAGGAATTAAATTATTGATTGATTCCGGACCGTCAAGTTTAATCACACAAGCTAACCACTTGTGAATGGTCAACCGTAATAAACTTAAAACAGCTCAGAAAGCAATTCAATTAAGATCAGAGGAATATAGTGGATTCCTGGGTCGTTAAGTCCCACGGAGACTGAATGGTGTTTGAACACTTTCAGGTGTCGAATAATCACTAAGGATAGTGATCAGTAAGGATTGTGAATGATAATTACACCTAAAGAGAAAGTTTGTAAATTACAAGGGCTTAAATGCAAATTAAAGAAAATTAAAAGCTAAAATATATTAAATAAACGCTATCACTATTTTTACAATGATGTTTTTCTTGATTTATAAAACAAAATAACTTAAATAAACTATTTTAATTAAAACGTAAACTTAAATTATCTAAAAACGTGACTTAAAATGAAAAGCGTCGTTATGTATAAAAATTACGCGAGTGCGCAAGGAAAACGTAAAATTTGTGAAATAAAAGTCCTACGAGTGTAAAAACAATTTTCTTACTTCCTATATGACAAAAGAAAATTTTAAAAAAAAGAATTATATTTTTTTGACTTTTATATTTTTTATTATGAATTAAATACTATTTTAGACTAAATAAATGATTAAAAATACTAAAACTATTCAGAAAAATCTGAAACTTTTTGTAAAATACTTTATACTAATACAAAGCTAAGAAAAATACAAAAGTTGTAAGAGCTTATTTGAATAAGCTGGAAATAAGCTAAATAATACGAATAAGCTAAAATGGAAAACAAGAGGTATATATTAAATATTGCAAACCATAACCAGTCAAAGACCCAAGGGCAGTTGGTATGGTGTGTGTGTGTGGTGAGGGTGGCGGTGTTCGAATCCCAGCAATGACGTTTTGCAAACTATTTATTTTTTTGATTTTTCTTTTACAAACTTATTAAGCTAATGATAATAAGCAATTTTCAAAACTATAACTTTTTATGAAAATCACTAATAAGCTCAGTTTGAGCTTATTTATCTCAACAGTGGACTAGAATATGAAATAAGCACAAGTATTAAGCTAAAAAGCTAAGAAGCTAGTGAATAAGCACAAGATAAACTGGAAATAAGCTGAGAAACTTGTAATAAGCTAATTTAACAACTGAAAAAGCTAAATAACTAAGAAATAAGCACTGAATAAGCCAAAATAAGCACTAGCTTAAGCTTTACACGGGACACTTTTGTTTTACTAGGTACTTTTAAGCTAAAATTTAAGCACTTAGATAAGCTAGAAAATGAAAATAAAGACTGGGACTAACAAGTTAACCAGATAAGCTATCCAAAAAGCTAAAGCTTTCACAGTGGGATTCACTGGTGAGCTTATGGGGAGCTTATGAAAAAACTGGAAAACCACTGAGTTATGACTCAGTGTATACTGAGTCAATTGGGACAAAATCAAAATCACTTGCAGGCCTATCAAATAAGCTAGGAATTTGAAAATTAAGCTTGGAACTATAAAATGACTAGGTGAGCTTCTAAAAAAATCAAGGTGCACAAGCTAAAGCTAAATAATAAGCTCTCTGAGAGCTTGAGAATAAGCTTGTAAAACTGATGCACAGGGCATGATTTTCAGACTAGGACTAAAAAGAAGCTAAGTAATAAGCACTTTATAAGCTGATTAAAAGTGAACTAATATTTTTCTAATTTAGTTAAGCAGCTAAACTTTAATATCCCAAAAGCTTTTATCCTAAATCTTAATATTATGTCCTATATAAAATTATCCATTTTATTCAAAAACGACTATATTGAAAAGTTTGACTTTTTAAGATTACACTAAAGGTTGACTAAGATGAACTTTGGATTGATCTCAATCACTGATTATGTTGTATTAAGGTGGATTAAGACTGATTTGATCAACAATGACAACTTATTAACACAAAAACAAGATCATGGATCATAAAAATCCAACAGTTAGTACACAAGATGTGATCAAAAGGTATTTTGACTTTTACAATAACAAAGACTGGTTTTTCTTGTTTATATGAGCTGATTAGACCAAATGTGACAAACAACAAACAAAAACAAGACATGAACACCCTCTATCACAGTTAAACCAGTAAAAACAAACAAGCCTTTATAAAACTGTTAAGAAGCTTTAGGTACTAAACTAGCTTTTTAAACCAAGAAATCTAGAGATTATCTTGTATTAACCTTAATGAGACTAGATTAAACTGAAATTAACAAGATTTAAACAGATAAACTATGAAATGCAAATTTTTAGAAAATTGCTTACAAATTGGAATTCAAGTGAAAAGTGAGAACCAAGGACTGAGATCACACCCTATAGCTTCCCAAGAAGCTCTAAACCCAAGGGCAATCCTTTATTAACCCTGCTCCAGCTTTGATCACCATCTTCATTGCTTTTTTTTATTTTTAACTAATTTTTCTTGATTTTTATGAATTTTTGCTTCTAAACTGAATTTTAAGAGTTTCTAATAGCTTAAATAAGCTATCTAGGAGCTTATGTGGGCTTATCAGTCCTTGATAACAACTAACAATAACATTGTGATTTTGAGAATTTGAACTAGGAAAATTGCATAAACTGAATATTGAACTTAAAACTGAAATTGATGTTAACAAAAGTTTTATTACACACTAGTAACTTGAAATCTGAGCTTAAAAGCTTAAACATACACTGGAATTTGAAATTTAATTAAAACGACATAAGCTAAATTACAATTATTCTAGATATGTTTCCACATTGCCTCTTATCCTCTTTATAAAGATCTTTTTGACTTGGTGTCAACCTCTGAGACTTTCCCACTTGACTTCAGCCATTGGATCTTCACAATTCATCATAATCGTACAAGTGGAATTTTGGCGCCAAATATCTCTTTAGCAGGTTTTGCATTTAATGATTTTTGGTGGATGTGGAGGTGGAGGGGAGTTGTTAACCAGCTGGGGGGGTAAGGTGGAAAGGTGGAAAGTGGTGAGGTGGTGGACAAACCACCCTGGTTTTGGGTTTGCAGAGGTGGGAGAGGAGTGTACGTGTTTCTGGTTTGGCGGGTTTTTGACTTTTTGACTGTTTGATATTAATAAGTGGGGGTCAAAATTGGGGGGGGGGGGTTCACAGGTTTATTTGACTGGGGTCTATTGGGTTTGACAAGGGTTCTTTTTGATTTTGGCATGGGGCTCAATAATAAAAGGGGGTCCGTTTGGTATTAATTAAGCACAAGGACCAATTTTGCAATTTCTAAAAAGTTGAAGGACTGAAAATGCAACTTTTCCAAAGTTATCAAAAGGACTAAACTTGACAAACTTTAATAGTACAAGGATAATATTTGATAATTTTCCCTTTTTTAAATATCCAAGGACTATTTTTGACATTTTTCAAACTTGAGGGACCAAAGTTGTCATTTTGCAATTTTAAATTTCAAAGATCAAATTTGACAACTCATGAATCCCTAGGGACTTTAAATAACATTTTTCTTTATTTTGAATTACCAGGGACTAAATTTGACAACTTTTGAAACTTGGGAACTAAACGCCAATTATGCAAACTTGATACGTTTTCATCTGATTTTGATATTTTTGCATTTAAAACACATAAAACACTTATTTGTGATATTTTCATTATTTTGATGCATTTTTGAGTGTTTTCAGATGTTTTTGCAGTTTAAATAGTATAAAAATGATGAGTATTTAGACACTCATCAATCCCCCACACTAAGATATTGCTAGTCCCTAGCAATGATTTGAGAAAAATTAATGGATTTCATCTCTTTACCAAAAGCCATTACTACTGGAGTAGCCAATTGTTTCAGTTCAAGTAAGAACCTTGGTACAATGATAACCAAATGATTTTGAGCAAATCAGCAGCTTTCAACGGTTTTGATTTGTCTTTACCAGAAGCCGTTTGCTTCTGGATTAGCCAACTCTTAGATAAATTATCAATATTATCTTTGGTGAGTCGATTACCAATTATGGCTTTCCAACTGCCTTTACCACAAGCCATAAACTTGCGGGCTAGCCAACTTTTCACTTATTAAAGATATGGTGAGCTGAACACCATACAATTTTGGGCAAATTGCAAGCCATCAATGGATTTGGGAAATCTTTACCAAGAGCCGTTTGCTCCTGGATTAGCCAATCCTTATGTGGGTTAGACATGGTGGACTGATTACCATTTGTTGAGTAAGTGAAAAACACTTACTCCAAAAACATTTTGGCCAAAAACGGGGGAATTGGGTGGTATAATTACATGATAAAATTCGTGAGAATTCCCCACCACACTTAGAAATGAATATTGCCCTCAATATTCAAAGTACCGCGGTTATGCCGAAACATAGAACATAAAAGGGAAATACTACGGCCATTATTTTGTTTTTGTGATATATACACATTTTTTTTTTGGAGAGCTTATATACAACAGCGGGGGGCAACTCCCCCACACTAGGGTGGTAGAAAGTAGAAAGAAGTCAGAAATATGGGTGAAAACCCATATTGTGTGTGCTACTGTTTTTGATTCCCGAGTCACTAGCTTGACTCGATCCCCGCATTCATTGGTTCATGGGAAAGTTTGTAGATCCGGGACAACCGCAGGTGGAATGTCCTCTCCAAAATAATGCTTCAATCGATGACCATTTACTTTAAAATTTGGACCATCAGGTTGAGATAACTCAATGGTGCCATAAGGATAAACCTTAGCAACAGTAAATGGAGCAGACCAACGGGACTTGAGCTTTCCCGAGAATATCTTCAATCTTGAATTGAAAAGAAGGACTCGATCACCAACGTTGAAAACGCGGTTCTTGATTTTAGAGTCATGAATCTTCTTTGTCTTTTGTTTGTAGATCAAAGAGTTCTCGTATGCTTGATCACGGAGTTCATTTAGTTCATTCATTTGAACTTTTCTGTGATCACCAGTTGTCTGAATATCGAAATTTGCATGTTTCAAGGCCCAGTATGCCTTGTGCTCAAGCTCAATCGGAAGATGACATGCCTTTCCGTACACTAGCTTGTATGGAGTACACCCGATGGGTGTTTTATAAGCTGTACGGAAGGCCAGAGTGCGTCATCCAGTTTATCCGACCAGGATGCACGATTTTCGCCTACTGTCCTTTCTAAAATTCTTTTAATACCACGGTTGGAAACTTCCACTTGCCCACTTGTTTGGGGGTGGTATGCAGTAGAGAGACGGTGGGTAACACCATACTTTTGCATGACACGATCAAATTGATCATTACAGAAATGTGTACCGCGATCACTAATTATAGCTCGCGGAGTTCCAAACCTAGCAAAAAGAGATTTTAAAAATTTCACAACAACTCGAGCATCATTGGTAGGTAAAGCTTTCGCTTCAACCCATTTTGACAAATAGTCAACAGCCACAAGTATGTATTTGTTTCCTCGAGATGATGGAAATGGCCCCATAAAGTCAATGCCCCAGATGTCAAATATCTCACACACTTGAATGGCGTTTTGCGGCATTTCATTTCTTTGTGAGATATTTCCGTGACGTTGACAAGCGTCACAGGCTTTGACAAAATCGTGGGGATCCTTATAAATCGTGGGCCAATAAAACCTGGAATCAAACACCTTTTTGGCGGTGTAGTTTGGACTATGATGTCCCCGGTGGGTCCAAAGCATGGCAAGCTTTTAGAATGTCCATAGCTTCTTGTCCATAAACACACCGTCGGATGACTTGATCCGCACAGATTTTGAATAAGTAGGGGTCATCCCGAGTAATATTTAACATCCTTGAAGAATTTGTTCTTCTGTTGGGTCGACATCCCTTTCACTATGAAGTTACCCGCATGGTAATTTGCGAAGTCACCAAACCATGGGGTGGTAGAGTTTCCACGGAAAGAAACCGCATTGAGTGTCTCGAGAGGAAATGTTTCATTTATTTCCTTTTTCTCGAAAACATCTTGGTGAGGGTTTTCTAGACGGACAGATGATCGGCAGACGGTTCTCGGCTCCTTTTTATCACGTATGATGATATCAAATTCCCGGAGGAGGAGAACCCAACGGAGCAATCTCGGCTTTGCATCTTGTTTTGCAAAGAGATATTTGAGAGCCGAGTGATCCGTATACACCACACATTTGGTCAAGATTAGGTATGGCCGAAACTTCTCAAATGCATACACCACGGCTAATAGCTCTTTTTATGTGGTGGTGTAATGAGTTTGAGCTTCGGTCATTGTTTTACTTGCGTAGTGGATAGGCTGAAAATGCTTGGATCTACGTTGCCCTAGGACTGCACCGATAGCAAAATCACTTGCATCGCACATGAGCTCAAAGGGTAAATCCAGATCGGAGCAACGAGAATGGGTGCTTCAGAAAGCTTTTTCTTTAATGTTTCAAAAGCTTTGATGCACTCGGGTGAGAAGATAAAAGGAGCATCTTTTTCAAGAAGATGGGTCATAGGCCGGGCGATTTTAGAAAAATCTTGTATGAATCTGCGATAAAACCGGCATGACCTAAAAAACTCCTAATACCTTTGACGGTAGTAGAATGAGGCAGTTTAGCAATAACATCGACTTTTTCTCTATCTACCTCAATCCCATTTTTTGAAATCTTATGGCCAAGGACTATGCCTTCTTTGACCATAAAGTGGCTCTTCTCCCAATTTAGACAAAGATTGGTGTCTTCACACCGTTTGAGCATTTTTTCTAAATGGGAGAGACATGTTTGAAATGAGTCCCCAATGACCGAGAAGTCATCCATGAACACCTCCATTGTTTCCCCGATCATGTCGTGGAAAATTGCCATCATACATCGTTGGAACGTGTCAGGAGCGTTACATAGGCCAAAAGGCATACGTTTGTAGGCAAAAGTTCCGTATGGGCAGGTGAATGTGGTCTTTTCTTGATCCTGTGGATCAATGGGGATTTGAAAATAACCCGAGAAACCATCTAGGAAACAATAGTATTCGTTCCCTGCTAATCTCTCAAGCATTTGGTCCATGAAGGGTAGAGGAAAATGGTCTTTACAGGTGGCGTCATTCAACTTACGATAGTCAATGCAAACACGCCATCCCGTTACCAGACGAGTTGGAATTAACTCATTTTCTTCATTTGTGACAACAGTTATGCCACCCTTTTTAGGAACACAGTGAATTGGGCTAACCTAAGGACTATCTGAGATCGGGTAAATTAATCCTGCATCAAGAAGTTTGATAACCTCTTGTTTGATAACATCATGGATTTTTGGATTTACTCGTCTCTGATGTTGAACTGCTGGTTTGAAGTCATCCTCCATCAGGATTTTGTGAGTACAAAACTCCGGGTTGATACCCTTAATGTCGGAGAGTTTCCAAGCAATTGCTTGCTTGTGTGACTTCAAGATCTTTATGAGAGCAGCTTTTTCATCTTTACTCAAATCTCGAGCAATAATGACGGGTAATTTATCATCACCCTCAAGAAATGCATACTCGAGATGAGGTGGTAAGTCCTTAAGTTCGACTTGGAAATTCTTGTTTTCTCAACTGACTTGACTTCCTTGTTATGAAGTTCGACGGGAGGGAGTGGAGATGGATCATCATTAAGCAACTTCTCAATGAGAAGTATGTCCCCTCGATGTCGATTGGAGCGTGATCAATTTACCATGGAACTGAATCACTGGACAAGTATGCTTCAATCTTTTCCAAGATGAAGTCACTTTCCTCAAATGGAGTGAGAGAAGGAGTAGAATTGGCGATGATGGGTTGAGATGAATGAGTGAGATTATCACTCGAAGAATTATGATCATAACCAAGAACTTCTTGAGAGTACTCTTCAGAAGCAACATCAATGATATCTATTCGGTTAACCAACTCAGAATCATAGTTTGCGGAGTACCTCGAAGTTTGATCAAGGTTAAAGGTGACATCTTCATTACCCACACGTAATGTGATTTCTTGCTCAAATACATCAATGAGAGCACGACCCGTTCTTAGGAATCCTCGTCCAACAATGAGAGGAACCCGTGAATCAGCATCGAAATCAACAACTACAAAGTCAGCTGGAAAATAGAACTTTTCTACTTTCACAAATACGTCCTCGGCAATGCCAAGAGGACGGGATATTGTGCGATCTGCAAGCTCGAGAGTCATGCATGTAGGAGTAAGTTCCGAAAGAGAAAGTTTCTTCCATACTGAATAAGGCATCAGATTGATGCTTGCACCAAGATCTGCTAAGGCAAAGCATTCAACCATTCCGGGAAATACACAAGGTAAGAGAAATTTTCCAGGATCTCCAAGCTTTTCTGGAAGCTTCTTCAGGATAACTGCAGAGCGTTCTCGTTCGAGGAGTTTTGCCATTTCAAACAGTTTTTCCTTTTTGCTTAACATATGTTTGAGAGTTGATGCAAATTTGGGCATCAGCATGATAGCATCCGCAAAGCTTATGTCAAAATGTAGTTCTTGGAAAATTTGAAAAAATTTGTCCATTTGATGACTGGCTTTTTCGCGGAGCTTTTGCTCATTCAAACGTGATGGGTAAGGAATAGAAGATTTGGATTTGGTATTTTCAACGGGAGCTACTGGAGGTTCAAAAACAACTCCTGGATTGGATTTGGGTTTCGGGACAACTTGAGGATGGACATCATTGGTACCTCCGTTATTAGTAGGAAGTTCCTTGTCCTTTGTCGCCTCAGGTTCACTTTCCACTACCTTCGGGAGAGAAGAAGAAGAAGAGGTAATAGGAATAGCGGGTCCATTGTATGAAACACCACTTCTGGTTGTGATCGCCTTTGCATCGCCTCTCGGGTTAGCGATCGTGTTGCTCGGAAGTTTTCCTGAGCCCGAGGGTTGATCATTTAAAGACTTCTTAAGATCGACAATCGACTAACCAACAACCTATTCATTTCATCTTGGGATTTCATGAATTGTTTCAATAACTCATCAGATGATGGTCCAGTTGGAACAATGGCTTGAGTTTGATTAGGAAAATTCGGGCCTCTAATGTTTGGATTAGGGCCTTGATTTTGAAAATTTCCTTGATTAGGATTCACATTCCCATGAAATTGATTCCCTCGATTGAAATTGTTTTGATTAAGGTTTCCTTGATGTTGGAAACCTTGATTTGGTCCGGGATAGAAATTACCTTGGTTTTGATAACCTTGGTTCATTCTAGGTTGGTTCGGATTCCGGTTTTGCATGTTAGGATTCGCTAAAACCGGTGGTCCCGATAAGTGTTAGCACGGTAGTTTGGTTCATTTTGAGGACGGTATTGATTACCTCCCTGATTTGAAGTACCGGCTATAGCATTAGCTTCAAACGGACTACCATCGGTGGCAGTACAGTTGTAGTATGTGATCGGTGCAAAACCGTCAAGTTTTATCACGCAAGCCTGCCACTTGTGAATGGCCGACCGTAACAAACTTAAAACAGTTTAAGCACAAATGCAATTTAGATCAGAGGAATATAGGGAATTCCTGGGTCGTTAAGTCCCACGGAGGATGAATTGGTGTTAAACAACTTTAGATGTGGAATAATCACTAAGGATAGTGATCAATAAGGTTTTTGAGAAATTTATACCTAAAGAAAAGATTTACAAATTACAGCGACTTAAATGCAAATTAAAAGAAATTAAAAAGTTAAAATATATTAAATAAACGCTATCACTATTTTTAAAATGATGAACGTTTAAAACCTAAAACAAAATAACTTAAATAAACTATTTTAATTAAAACGTAAACCTAAATAAACTTAAAACGTAACCTAAAATGAAAACGAGCGTTACGTGTAAAAATAACGCTGGAGCGCAAGCAAAAACGTAAAATTATTGAAATAAAAGGCCTACGAGTGTAAAACTAATTTTCTTACGTACTATATGATAAAAGAAAATTTTAGAAAAAAGATTTATATTTTTTAGACTTTTATATTTTTTATTATGAATTAAATAAGATTTTATACTAATTAAATATTTAAAAATACTAAAACTATTTGGAAAAATCTGAAACTTTTATATAAAATACTTAACACTAATACAGATTTATGAAAAATAGAAAAGATGAAAAATCAGTTTTAAATAAGCTCGAAATAAGCTAAATGAACCTAATAAGCTAAATTGGACAAAACGTATATAAGAGATTAGTTTGTGCAAGTTAAGACGATCAAAGACCCAAGCAATGGTATCCGGTACACACTAAACACACTCATAAGGGGGAGGTCTCGGTTCGAGCCTGCCTACCCCTTTTGGAAAACATTTTATTTTTGATTTTTTTCTTTTGCAACTTGTTAAAAACAATGAAATAAGCACTTTTTATAACTGTGACTTTTTATGAAAATCACTAATAAGCTCAGTTTGAGCTTATTTATCTTAACAGTTAGCTAAGAAATAAAATAAGCAAAATGATTAAGCTAAGATGGTTAAATAAGCTAGGAATAATCAAAAGGAAACTGAAAATAAGCTAGACTACTAATAATAAGCTAATTTAACAACTGATAAGGTACAAATACTTAGAAATAAGCACTTTACAATATCCAAATAAGCACTAGGGTACACAAGATATACTATATGGTTTTCTAGGCAACTTCTAACTTATTTTTAAGCACCTAAATAAGCTAAGAAATGAAAATTAATACTGGAACTAACAAGTAGACCAAATGAACTCTCTAAAAAAATAAAGATCTCACTACAAAGTTCACTGATGAGCTTGTAATGAGCTTATGCAAAAGATTAAAAACACTGTATGAACATAAGACTATATGACATGGACAAAAATAAAAGCTATATTCAGACTTATCAAATAAGCTAAAAATGGGAAAATGAAAACTAGGACCTTGAGACAGCTAGATAAGCTTCTCAAAAAGCTAAAATGCACAAGTTTCACTAGCTAATAAGCTCAGTGTGAGCTTGTGAAACTGAGTAGCTCAACTGCATGGGGAGTTTTCGAAGAGGTATACAAAAGAAGCTAAATAAAAAGCAGTTAATAAGCTAAGTGAATAAAAACTAATATTTTTCTAATTAAGATTAGCAGCTAAATATTGATACCCCAAAAGCATATAAGCTAAATCTTAATATTGAGCATACACTAAAATTCCTAAGTTTATTCAAAACGTATTAAGGAAAATTTTGACCTTTTAGATTATACTAAGTATTTGACTTTTATGAAATTTAAAGCTGATTTGTTGACTGCATATGATGTAATATGGTATAATGAGACTAAGATAAGCTACTCTAGTGATTTCTAAGCATGAAACAAGGTTTTGATTCTTTGAAAATCCAACAGTTATGCAGTTAAACAGGTTCTAAGTAACTTTTGACTTTTGAAGTTCTAGTGCACAAATATTTTACTCAAATGAATTTAACTACCTATATTAAGACTGCTAATGCAATAGTCAAGTGTAAATCAAGACTCAAGCTCAGCTTGACACACTGATTCAAACACACCTTTAGAAACTGTCTTTACTATGTAAACTAGACTAATTACTGTTTTAACTCATTTAACCATATAAACTAACTCTAGCATCCTTATTACTACTAATTAAGCATGTTTAAACTAGTTGGTGACCACAGAATTCAAATATGAGCACAACATGAAAACTGTATATAAAATGTAAAATGAGATACCAACTTACAAGTGTCCAGCTTATATGCAGCTTAAAACCAGACCAAACCAACCTATTCTAAACCCATATCCACCCATAAAACAGCTCTGCATCAACCTCTTGATCATTTCCCCAGAGATTTTTATTTTTCCACTATTTATTTGGTATTTTTGGTATTTTTCCCTTTTTATAACTAGAACTGATTTCAAGGTATATAAAAGCTCAAATAAGCTTTAGAGGAGCTTATATTGGTTTATAAGTCCAAAGCAATAACTAAAAACAACATTGGAACATTCACATGAGATTTTTGAAATTTAAAAATTCACAAACTGAAATTGGAACTTGAATACTGAAATTGATTATTGAAAAAGGTTCATGTACACTGAAATAACTTAAACAAAGAACTTGGAAGCTTAAAATTACACTAGAAAATGAAATTACACTAAAACGACAATCTACACTACTCTAAAATTAACTACTACTTCTTCTCAGCTCCTTTTCTTCTATATAATGACTTCTAGGGCTCTGTGGGTCCCACTTGGTCTTTCCCATCAATAATCCCAGCCTTTGGATGGGTCAAATTCATCTTGGCCTTTGATTTTACTTTTGGCCAAAAGAGTCTTGAAGGCGTTTATTGCATTAATTGGGTTTGGTTGTATGTAGAGGTGGAGGGGTTGTTAACAGTGGGGGGATAAGGTAGGTGAGGTGGAAAGGTGGGGAGAGGTGGAAACCATGGCTGGTTTTGGTTTACAGTGGGGGTGAGAGGGATAAACAGTGTAGGCGGTTTTATCTGTTTAAAAATTGGGCCTGATTTGGGTAATAGATTGGATTTGGGCCTGAGTTGGGTTTAGATAATATATAGGGTCCGGTTTGGTTAAAATAAGCACAAGGACCAAAAGTGTAAATCTGCCAAACTTCAAGGACTGATCTTGACAAGTTTCCAAAGCTCTCACAAGGACTAAACCTGTAAACCTTGAATAGTACAAGGACCAATATTGATTATTTTCCATTTTTGTAAATCCAAGGACTAAAATTGCCAATTTTGTAACTCTAGGGACCAAACTTGTAATTTTCTCCAAAGTTTATCATAAGGACCATTCTTGTCATTTATAAATAGTACAAGGTTAATATTTGATAGTTTTCACTTTTTAAATTAACCAAGGACTATTATTGACATTTTTCAAAGTTAAGGGACCAAAGTTGTCATTTTGTGATTTTTGAACTTTAAAGGGTTTGTTTTGACAACTTTTGAATCTTATGGACCTTCAATGACATTTTACAAGTTTTGAATTACAGGGGACTAAATTTGACAACTTTTGTAACATGGGGACTAAACGCCAATTATGCAAACTTGATACGTTTTTCACGAGATTTTGATGTTTTTGCATTTAAAACATATAAAACACTTGTTTGTGATATTTTCATCATTTTGATGCATTTTGAGTGTTTTCGGATGTTTTTGCAGTCTAGATAATACAAAAATGATGAGTATTTAGACACTCATCAATCCCCATACTAAGATATTGCTAGTCCCTAGCAATGTTTTGAGAAAATTAATGGATTTCATCTCTTTACCAAAAGCCATTACTTCTGGAGTAGCCAAATGTTTCAGTTCAAGTAAGAACTATGGTACACTGATAACCATGTGATTTTGAGCAAACCACCAGCTTTCAACGGATTTGATTTTGTCTTTACCAGAAGCCGTTTGCTTCTGGACTAGCCAACTCTTAGATAAATTATCAATATTATCTATGGTGAGTCGATTACCAATTATGGTTTTCCAACTGCCTTTACCACAAGCCATAAACTTGCGGGCTAGCCAACTCTTTACTTTTTAGGATATGGTGAGCTGAACACCATACAATTTTGGGCAAATTGCAAGCCATAAACGGATTTGAGATATCTTTACCAAGAGCCGTTTGCTCCTGGATTATCCAATCCTTATGTGGGTTAGACATGGTGGACTGATTACCATTTGTTGTGTTTAGTACATAGTACTTCCACTAAAAAAAAGTTTAAAATTTGGCCATTTTGGGGGAAAAAGGGACTAAAAGGGTACATTTATGATCAAATTCGCCGAATTTCCCCACACTTAGAAAAGAATATTGTCCTCAATATTCAAAGTACCGGCTGTTATGCCGAAACTTAGAACATAAAAAGAAAACATTACTAGCTAAGTGTAGAAACACAACAATTATTCTCTTTTTTAATATTTACAATTTTCATTCATTTTTTTTTTTTTTTTTTTTTTTTTTTTTTTTAAATATGGGGCATCTCCCCCACATTCCACATTAGGGTGGTAGAAAGAGGTAAGAAGACAGAAAACAGGGGTGAAAACCCATGTTGCACTACTTGTTTTTTGATTACCGAGTCGCTAGCTTGACTCGACCCCGAATTCATTTGTTCATGGGGAAGTAAGTGGAAGAGACAATCTCCATCGGACTTTCATTCAAGATGTTTGTATAAACATTGAAGTACGTGAAAGTTCCACACCGATGAGATACAGAGACAGACAGACCCGGCTCACAATTGGTACATGGAAATGCCTGGGTCAAATATAATGTCTTCATTCCCGAAGGAGTGAAGAACAGGAGAAGCCACGGGATAGGTGAAGAAGAGAAAGAAAGTTATGATAATAATCTTGACTAACTCATCATCATCAGAAGGGGAATTCATGATAGCATGAATTTCATCTTTTAAGCTCAATTGGTCTAGACATATCCCGGGTGTGTCTAGATCAAAGTAGAAGTTATCATACTCCGGTAGAGATATGATATGAGTGAGTTCACAGGAGAACTCCTCGAAGGTAAATGAATCATATTCAGAATTGGTATCAGTGGGTTCACTGGTGAACTCATCCAATGTAAATGATTCATAATCGGGGAGAGAATTATGAGAATGAAAAGTGCCACTAATCTTCTCTCCCATATTATCAAAACAGAAGGCTTCCATTTCGGGAATAGAATCATCGGAAAAAATGTCACTATCCTTTATGGGGATAGGAGATGAAATAGGTTTTTTATTGAAAGCCTCGATTTTAGAAATGAGAAGACTGACATTCAGTAATGTTGCACGAAGTGCTTCATCTTTGATTTCAGTGTCAGTAACTTCATCATTCTCTTCTTCTAAGCTAACAAGCTCAGAAGGTAATTCTTCCATATAACTAATGTCTCCACAAGATAACGAATCGTCATCAATAGAATCGGAGCACATCTCAACATGATTACTTTGGAAGACAAGAGGAGGAGGGATATCACACACATGATCGATAATTCCATGTGACTCTCTAGGGATTGGGACAAGGTCCTCAACACTATACTTTATGAATTCGTCCGATTCCTTTTCAGGGCCAGTGTCAAGATGCTCATCCCCCATAATAAGAGAGTGAGTGTGAATCTCGGGTGTGATAACAGCAGACTGAGGGAGTTGAGAAGGACTAGCAGTTATGGATTCTACAAGTTCCATTATTTCTACTGCTAGTGATTCAGTCATATTCTTTTCTCCCTGCATTTCCACGGATGGAATCTCAACTGATGAACTTGATGAATAAAATTGTAGAATATCAAGGGTATCTTCATCATCATCGTCATCGGGAATGAAATGGAATTGAGAGCTAGATTTGAATGCTTTTTGTAGTTTAATTGATTCCCTAACAGTGTTTTCAATGGCAATCTGGGAATCTAATTTAGCAGCCCGTTCTTCCGCTAACAATTCTTCCATGGATTTCTCATGTGACGTAGCCGACTCCTCCTTAAGTTCTTTTAATAACTCAAGACTCTTTAGTAGAAGGTCTGTCGTAGTTTCATGAGGAGTTGCTTGAATCATTTGGTATTGTGGAGGTTGGTCTTGATACGAAGAGTCGTAATTGTTACAAGGGAATGGATTCCCTGTTTGACAATCCGAGCTAGAGTGAGGATCTCCACAATACTCACAACAGTAAAACTGATGTGGCTGTGAGTCATATGTGTTGTAGTCATAATTGTTATCAGGAACCTGCTCATAGACAAGCGTGTTTCCCGATTGACAATCGGAACTGGAGTGTGAACCATCACGTACTCACAACATATAACTGCTGAGTCTCACAGTGTGATAGTGATGGAATAAATCGGTTGTGTTATGGTAGGAATAGGGATCCTGGTTATAGACGGACCCGTTTCCTGATTCCACCATGCTACAACTGGGGCAATTGCCACCATTATAAGGACCACCACACCATTGACAACCAAGAGGGTGAGGATAAGACATAGAAAGAATCAAATGGTTCTAGAGGGTAAGAAATGAAGAATCAAAAGGGTAAGAGGGTAAAGAGGAATATTTTTGGAATTTTTGAAAAACATTTTGTAAAAACAAAGAATGAAAATATTTTTGGGTTTGTTAACACTTTAGGAAAAGTGTTAATGAACTTTTTGATTTTTTTTAAAAATTGTTTACAAAAAGGTGGTATATGTGCAAGAATGGATCTGGAAATGCTTAAAACACGCTTACAGCCTCCCCGGCAGCGGCGCCAAAATTTGATCGGTGCAAAACCGTCAAGTTTTATCACGCAAGCCTGCCACTTGTGAATGGCCGACCGTAACAAACTTAAAACAGTTTAAGCACAAATGCAATTTAGATCAGAGGAATATAGGGAATTCCTGGGTCGTTAAGTCCCACGGAGGATGAATTGGTGTTAAACAACTTCAGATGTCGAATAATCACTAAGGATAGTGATCAATAAGGTTTTTGAGAAATTTATACCTAAAGAAAAGATTTACAAATTACAGCGACTTAAATGCAAATTAAAAGAAATTAAAAAGTTAAAATATACTAAATAAACGCTATCACTATTTTTAAAATGATGAACGTTTAAAACCTAAAACAAAATAACTTAAATAAACTATTTTAATTAAAACGTAAACCTAAATAAACTTAAAACGTAACCTAAAATGAAAACGAGCGTTACGTGTAAAAATAACGTTGGAGCGCAAGCAAAAACGTAAAATTATTGAAATAAAAGGCCTACGAGTGTAAAACTAATTTTCTTACGTACTATATGACAAAAGAAAATTTTAGAAAAAAGATTTATATTTTTTAGACTTTTATATTTTTTATTATGAATTAAATAAGATTTTATACTAATTAAATATTTAAAAATACTAAAACTATTTGGAAAAATCTGAAACTTTTTTATAAAATACTTAACACTAATACAGATTTATGAAAAATAGAAAAGATGAAAAAGCAGTTTTAAATAAGCTCGAAATAAGCTAAATGAACCTAATAAGCTAAATTGGACAAAACGTATATAAGAGATTAGTTTGTGCAAGTTAAGACAGTCAAAGACCCAAGGGCGCAATGGTATCCAGGTACACACTAAACACACTCATAAGGGGGAGGTCTCAGGTTCGAGCCCCTACCCCTTTTTGGAAAACATTTTATTTTTGATTTTTTTCTTTTGCAACTTGTTAAAAAAATGAAATAAGCACTTTTTATAACTGTGACTTTTTATGAAAATCACTAATAAGCTCAGTTTGAGCTTATTTATCTTAACAGTTAGCTAAGAAATAAAATAAGCAAAATGATTAAGCTAAGATGGTTAAATAAGCTAGGAATAATCAAAAGGAAACTGAAAATAAGCTAGACTACTAATAATAAGCTAATTTAACAACTGATAAGGTACAAATACTTAGAAATAAGCACTTTACAATATCCAAATAAGCACTAGCTGGTACACAGTATACTATATGGTTTTCTAGGCAACTTCTAACTTATTTTTAAGCACCTAAATAAGCTAAGAAATGAAAATTAATACTGGAACTAACAAGTAGACCAGCTGAACTCTCTAAAAAACTAAAGATCTCACTACAAAGTTCACTGATGAGCTTGTAATGAGCTTATGCAAAAGATTAAAAACACTGTATGAACATAAGACTATATGAAATGGACAAAAATAAAAGCTATATTCAGACTTATCAAATAAGCTAAAAATGGGAAAATGAAAACTAGGACCTTGAGACAGCTAGATAAGCTTCTCAAAAAGCTAAAATGCACAAGTTTCAGCTAGCTAATAAGCTCTGTGTGAGCTTGTGAAACTGAGTAGCTCAACTGTAATGGGGAGTTTTCAGAAGAGGTATACAAAAGAAGCTAAATAAAAAGCGGTTAATAAGCTAAGTGAATAAAAACTAATATTTTTCTAATTAAGATTAGCAGCTAAATATTGATACCCCAAAAGCATATAAGCTAAATCTTAATATTGAGCATACACTAAAATTCCTAAGTTTATTCAAAAGCGTATTAAGGAAAATTTTGACTTTTTAGATTATACTAAGTATTTGACTTTTATGAAATTTAAAGCTGATTTGTTGACTGCATATGATGTAATATGGTATAATGAGACTAAGATAAGCTACTCTAGTGATTTCTAAGCATGAAACAAGGTTTTGATTCTTTGAAAATCCAACAGTTATGCAGTTAAACAGGTTCTAAGTAACTTTTGACTTTTGAAGTTCTAGTGCACAAATATTTTACTCAAATGAATTTAACTACCTATATTAAGACTGCTAATGCAATAGTCAAGTGTAAATCAAGACTCAAGCTCAGCTTGACACACTGATTCAAACACACCTTTAGAAACTGTCTTTACTATGTAAACTAGACTAATTACTGTTTTAACTCATTTAACCATATAAACTAACTCTAGCATCCTTATTACTACTAATTAAGCATGTTTAAACTAGTTGGTGACCACAGAATTCAAATATGAGCACAACATGAAAACTGTATATAAAATGTAAAATGAGATACCAACTTACAAGTGTCCAGCTTATATGCAGCTTAAAACCAGACCAAACCAACCTATTCTAAACCCATATCCACCCATAAAACAGCTCTGCATCAACCTCTTGATCATTTCCCCAGAGATTTTTATTTTTCCACTATTTATTTGGTATTTTTGGTATTTTTCCCTTTTTATAACTAGAACTGATTTCAAGGTATATAAAAGCTCAAATAAGCTTTCTGAGGAGCTTATATTGGCTTATAAGTCCAAAGCAATAACTAAAAACAACATTGGAACATTCACATGAGATTTTTGAAATTTAAAAATTCACAAACTGAAATTGGAACTTGAATACTGAAATTGATTATTGAAAAAGGTTCATGTACACTGAAATAACTTAAACAAAGAACTTGGAAGCTTAAAATTACACTAGAAAATGAAATTACACTAAAACGACAATCTACACTACTCTAAAATTAACTACTACTTCTTCTCAGCTCCTTTTCTTCTATATAATGACTTCTAGGGCTCTGTGGGTCCCACTTGGTCTTTCCCATCAATAATCCCAGCCTTTGGATGGGTCAAATTCATCTTGGCCTTTGATTTTACTTTTGGCGCCAAAAGAGTCTTGGGCAGGTTTATTGCATTAATTGGGTTTGGTTGTATGTAGAGGTGGAGGGGGGTTGTTAACCAGCTGGGGGGATAAGGTAGGTGAGGTGGAAAGGTGGGGAGAGGTGGAAACCATGGCTGGTTTTGGTTTGCAGTGGGGGTGAGAGGGATAAACAGTGTAGGCGGTTTTATCTGTTTAAAAATTGGGCCTGATTTGGGTAATAGATTGGATTTGGGCCTGAGTTGGGTTTAGATAATATATAGGGTCCGGTTTGGTTAAAATAAGCACAAGGACCAAAAGTGTAAATCTGCCAAACTTCAAGGACTGATCTTGACAAGTTTCCAAAGCTCTCACAAGGACTAAACCTGTAAACCTTGAATAGTACAAGGACCAATATTGATTATTTTCCATTTTTAAAATGTCCAAGGACTAAAATTACCAATTTTGTAACTCTAGGGACCAAACTTGTAATTTTCTCCAAAGTTTATCATAAGGACCATTCTTGTCATTTATAAATAGTACAAGGTTAATATTTGATAGTTTTCACTTTTTAAATTAACCAAGGACTATTATTGACATTTTTCAAAGTTAAGGGACCAAAGTTGTCATTTTGTGATTTTTGAACTTTAAAGGGTTTGTTTTGACAACTTTTGAATCTTATGGACCTTAAATGACATTTTACAAGTTTTTGAATTACCAGGGACTAAATTTGACAACTTTTGTAACATGGGGGACTAAAACTGCCAATTATGCAAACTTGATACGTTTTTCACCAGATTTTGATGTTTTTGCATTTAAAACATATAAAACACTTGTTTGTGATATTTTCATCATTTTGATGCATTTCTGAGTGTTTTCAGATGTTTTTGCAGTCTAGATAATACAAAAATGATGAGTATTTAGACACTCATCAGTATGCATGAGGGCCACCACAAGTAACACAAACTTCAACTTTCTTCACTTCACCATGTGATGGTGTTTTTGTGAAAGTGACTTTCTTTTGGTTAGCAAGAACCAAAGCCTGAACAATATCCGTGAGTTTGTCAATCTTAGCATCGGTGCTAGATTTACTCACTGGAGATAAAGTAGAAGGTCCTGCATTAGACTGAGATTGATATGTCTTTGTGTGGAAAGGGCGGACCTGGGACTTGTTTTCAATTATTTGCAAGGCTTCTTTTGTGGTCTTGCTCAAGAAATTACCTCCCGCGGAGGCATTTAAAGAGTCTTGGTTAGTCTGGTTCAGACCATTGTAGAAAGTATCCATTTGCATTAACTCGGTAAAACCATGATGCGGACACTTGCAGAGCAATTCTTTGTAACGATCCCATGCCTCCCCGAATGATTCATCAAATCTTTGAGAAAATTTCATTATCTCATTCTTAAGACTTGTAGTTCGGGATGGAGGATAGAATTCGTTAACAAACTTAGTGACTAGATCTTCCCATGTCTCAATGGAACGAGGGGGTTGTTCCTCAAGCCAATTCCGGGCATGTCCCTCTAGAGAAAATGGGAACAGAAGAAGCTTAATTGCTTCATGTGGGACATTCTTGTATTTGATGGTAGATGCAATCTTGTTAAACCATCGAATATGTGCATGAGGATCATCCCGCTCAAAACCATAAAATTGGCTTTGGGTTACCAGATTAAGCAACCTGGTTTTGAGCTCAAAGGTATCAGCCACGATGGCTGGGACAATAATGGCATCTCCGTAACCCTCGATGGGTGCTTGGAGAAGCTCATTCATCGGCTTGTCTTCTGCCATTACGACAGGGGGTGGTGGTGGTACTAGACGTTCCTCAGTCACGGC
Source organism: Chrysanthemum makinoi (assembly GCA_910596185.1). Taxonomy (NCBI): domain Eukaryota; kingdom Viridiplantae; phylum Streptophyta; class Magnoliopsida; order Asterales; family Asteraceae; genus Chrysanthemum; species Chrysanthemum makinoi. Next base: position 281,955,519 of record OU343225.1, on the reverse strand, counting down.
TGAAGGAGCAGAACGTCCTCTACGTCTTCGAGGAATATTTGCAAGCTCAGAAAGTGGACTTGTAGAGCTGGAAGAACGAGTGCGCATGCACTAAGTTTAAAAATCAATTTTCAAAACAAATGCGAGGCAAAACAACAAGTGAACTTAACCAATAATCACAAATGAAATGGCTTCTTTGAAAAAGGTACACCAAATCACAAGGACACAAAGGCAAGTTTTAAATCTTTGTTCGGGAACTTATTAATTGTCACACCCCCAGTTGGTAGGTGTACTGCCTTGATTTGCGGTGGTTGATTTTTATGTATTTATTAAGTACCACTGAAAAGACGTAGGTATGGATATGTGCTAAGGGTTTAAAAACTTTTTACAATATTTTTGATATCGTCTCGTTTAACCAAATCGTATCACTTTAAGAATCACCTTAAAGGAAACACAAGCTAGAAAACGTTACGATTGTTTTGTTGTTTTATATATTTTTTTTGGTGTTGTTAACACTTTAGGAAAAGTGTTAATGACTTTTTGATATCTTAAAAAAAACTGTTTACAAACGGTGGTATATGTGCAAGTACGGGTCTGAGAATGTCTAAAAACACGCGAAAGCCTCCCCGGCAGCGGCGCCAAAATTTGATTGATTCCGGACCGTCAAGTTTAATCACACAAGCTAACCACTTGTGAATGGTCAACCGTAATAAACTTAAAACAGCTCAGAAAGCAATTCAATTAAGATCAGAGGAATATAGTGGATTCCTGGGTCGTTAAGTCCCACGGAGACTGAATGGTGTTTGAACACTTTCAGGTGTCGAATAATCACTAAGGATAGTGATCAGTAAGGATTGTGAATGATAATTACACCTAAAGAGAAAGTTTGTAAATTACAAGGGCTTAAATGCAAATTAAAGAAAATTAAAAAGCTAAAATATATTAAATAAACGCTATCACTATTTTTGCAATGATGTTTTTCTTGATTTATAAAACAAAATAACTTAAATAAACTATTTTAATTAAAATGTAAACTTAAATTATCTAAAAACGTGACTTAAAATGAAAACGTGCGTTATGTATAAAAATTACGCGAGTGCGCAAGGAAAAACGTAAAATTTGTGAAATAAAAGTCCTACGAGTGTAAAAACAATTTTCTTACTTCCTATATGACAAAAGAAAATTTAAAAAAAAAGAATTATATTTTTTTTACTTTTATATTTTTTATTATGAATTAAATACTATTTTAGACTAAATAAATGATTAAAAATACTAAAACTATTCAGAAAAATCTGAAACTTTTTTGTAAAATACTTTATACTAATACAAAGCTAAGAAAAATACAAAAGTTGTAAGAGCTTATTTGAATAAGCTGGAAATAAGCTAAATAATACGAATAAGCTAAAATGGAAAACAAGAGGTATATATTAAATATTGCAAACCATAACCAGTCAAAGACCCAAGGGCAGTTGGTATGGTGTGTGTGTGGTGAGCTGGGTGGCCAGTGTTCGAATCCCAGCAATGGCTTTTTGCAAACTATTTATTTTTTTTATTTTTCTTTTACAAACTTATTAAGCTAATGATAATAAGCAATTTTCAAAACTATAACTTTTTATGAAAATCACTAATAAGCTCAGTTTGAGCTTATTTATCTCAACAGTGGACTAGAATATGAAATAAGCACAAGTATTAAGCTAAAAAGCTAAGAAGCTAGTGAATAAGCACAAGATAAACTGGAAATAAGCTGAGAAACTTGTAATAAGCTAATTTGACAACTGAAAAAGCTAAATAACTAAGAAATAAGCACTGAATAAGCCAAAATAAGCACTAGCTTAACTATTACACAGGACACTTTTTGTTTTTACTAGGTACTTTTAAGCTAAAATTTAAGCACTTAGATAAGCTAGAAAATGAAAATAAAGACTGGGACTAACAAGTTAACCAGATAAGCTATCCAAAAAGCTAAAGCTTTCACAGTGGGATTCACTGGTGAGCTTATGGGGAGCTTATGAAAAAACTGGAAAACCACTGAGTTATGACTCAGTGTATACTGAGTCAATTGGGACAAAATCAAAATCACTTGCAGGCCTATCAAATAAGCTAGGAATTTGAAAATTAAGCTTGGAACTATAAAATGACTAGGTGAGCTTCTAAAAAAATCAAGGTGCACAAGCTAAAGCTAAATAATAAGCTCTCTGAGAGCTTGAGAATAAGCTTGTAAAACTGATGCACAGGGCATGATTTTCAGACTAGGACTAAAAAGAAGCTAAGTAATAAGCACTTTATAAGCTGATTAAAAGTGAACTAATATTTTTCTAATTTAGTTAAGCAGCTAAACTTTAATATCCCAAAAGCTTTTATCCTAAATCTTAATATTATGTCCTATATAAAATTATCCATTTTATTCAAAAACGACTATATTGAAAAGTTTGACTTTTTAAGATTACACTAAAGGTTGACTAAGATGAACTTTGGATTGATCTCAATCACTGATTATGTTGTATTAAGGTGGATTAAGACTGATTTGATCAACAATGACAACTTATTAACACAAAAACAAGATCATGGATCATAAAAATCCAACAGTTAGTACACAAGATGTGATCAAAAGGTATTTTGACTTTTACAATAACAAAGACTGGTTTTTCTTGTTTATATGAGCTGATTAGACCAAATGTAACAAACAACAAACAAAAACACTGACATGAACACCCTCTATCACAGTTAAACCAGTAAAAACAAACAAGCCTTTATAAAACTGTTAAGAAGCTTTAGGTACTAAACTAGCTTTTCAAACCAAGAAATCTAGAGATTATCTTGTATTAACCATAATGAGACTAGATTAAACTGAAATTAACAAGATTTAAACAGATAAACTATGAAATGCAAATTTTTAGAAAATTGCTTACAAATTGGAATTCAAGTGAAAAGTGAGAACCAAGGACTGAGATCACACCCTATAGCTTCCCAAGAAGCTCTAAACCCAAGGGCAATCCTTTATTAACCCTGCTCCAGCTTTGATCACCATCTTCATTGCTCTTTTTTTTTTTTTTTAACTAATTTTTCTTGATTTTTATGAATTTTTGCTTTTTGCTTCTAAACTGAATTTTAAGAGTTTCTAATAGCTTAAATAAGCTATCTAGGAGCTTATGTGGGCTTATCAGTCCTTGATAACAACTAACAATAACATTGACAGATTTTGAGAATTTGAACTAGGAAAATTGCATAAACTGAATATTGAACTTAAAACTGAAATTGATGTTAACAAAAGTTTTATTACACACTAGTAACTTGAAATACAGAGCTTAAAAGCTTAAACATACACTGGAATTTGAAATTTAATTAAAACGACATAAGCTAAATTACAATTATTCTAGATATGTTTCCACATTGCCTCTTATCCTCTTTATAAAGATCTTTTTGACTTGGTGTCAACCTCTGAGACTTTCCCACTTGACTTCAGCCCTTGAATTCATCAAAATCTTCCATGTGGAATTTTGGCGCCAAATATCTCTTTAGCAGGTTTTTGCATTTAATGATTTTTGGTGGATGTGGAGGTGGAGGGGAGTTGTTAACCAGCTGGGGGGATAAGGTGGAAAGGTGGAAAGTGGTTAGGTGGTGGACAAACCACCTTGGTTTTGGGTTTGCAGAGGTGGGAGAGACGAGTGTACAGTGTTTCTGGTTTGGCGGGTTTTTGACTTTTTGACTGTTTGATATTAATAAGTGGGGGTCAAAATTGGGGGGGGGGGGTTCACAGGTTTATTTGACTGGGGCCTATTGGGTTTGACAAGGGTTCTTTTTTATTTTGGCAGGGGGCTCAATAATAAAAGGGGGTCCGTTTGGTATTATTTAAGCACAAGGACCAATTTTGCATTTTCTAAAAAGTTGAAGGACTGAAAATGCAAATTTTCCAAAGTTATCAAAAGGACTAAACTTGACAAACTTTAATAGTACAAGGATAATATTTGATAAATTTCCCTTTTTTAAATATCCAAGGACTATTTTTGACATTTTTCAAACTTGAGGGACCAAAGTTGTCATTTTGCAATTTTAAATTTCAAAGATCAAATTTGACAACTCATGAATCCCTAAGGACTTTAAATAACATTTTTCTTTATTTTGATTTACCAGGGACTAAATTTGACAACTTTTGAAACTTGGGGGACTAAAACTGCCAATTATGCAAACTTGATACATTTTTCATCTGATTTTGATATTTTTGCATTTAAAACACATAAAACACTTATTTGTGATATTTTCGTTATTTTGATGCATTTCTGAGTGTTTTCAGATGTTTTTGCAGTTTAAATAGTATAAAAATGATGAGTATTTAGACACTCATCAATTATCAATGTAGTGAAGATTATACTTACACAAGTGATTGTTATGCTTGAGAGAGATGATCAAATTGCTCATTTGAACACTAGTTGTGTTCTTATTCGTGAGTCTTTGAAGTGGATATAATTGTGGAACATCCACAGTGATCATTACTAACTTATGCTGTCTTCTGTTGCACGGATCCCGCGGATCCCTCTCATTTGGGATCCGGCTAGTGTAAAAGCAGGGATCCGGCTTGACAGCAAAAATCAGCTCAAACATTCCTTGATAACTTTGGTTTGGGAGTTCTAAAATCTCCTAGAGTTTGATGTTTAAGCTCAATGACTTGTGATTTGAGTTTTTGACGCTTTAGTACTAATCCTACTAGTCGCGGTTTCCTTTTTAAGAATTAGTCGCAATTCTTGGAAGGTTTATCATAGATTATGATAAAATCCCATTTTATCATAATATAATAATTTTCACACGGAAAATTATTAACATAGGTGGAGTGTCAATAATTCCTTTGTGATGGATAATGATTAAGGCTATCGAATAACCAAGATATCATTATTACGAGTTGGTAGTGTAGTCTATATAAATCAGTCGAAGAATACTATTCTTGATGATGACTTTAATATAGATAACTACGTAAGTAATTACTAATAAATATTAATTATGCAACTAAGATTTTAACAATAATAAAACCAAAAGTAAATTATTAACGATCATACCTTTGCTAAATATTCTTTTTAAGAAAAGAAGTATTTAGATGAGATGCTTTGTGATCTTCTTGGAATCTCCAGATTCATGTGTGAGAAAGACAATACTAAACATTCTCTTTGCGAAAAGAAATATTTAGATAGATTCTTCATGATCTTCTTGGTAATCCCAAATCCAAGTATGGAGAATACTTAACAAGGAAAATGTTAGAACATTCTATCATTGTCCAACAATAAACATTATAATGATTTTTAAAACATGACTTGAAAAATCCTTCTTTGTAGTTTTCAAACATACACGGATCGTATCAAGTTTTTAAAGTACAACATACTCTAAGAAACTTGGTAACGAAGCTCTGATGCCAATTGTGGAAAACTAGAAGGGGGGGTTGAATAGTTTTACCAATTTAAAACTTCCTTTTAAATATTTAGATCGACTTATGTCAATCTATTTGGTTGTTTATGTTGGACGTTGATAGATAGATATATAAACGTGTAATGAAAGATAATGAGTAAGAAGCACATAACCACGACACGAGTATTTATAGTGGTTCGGCTATAAGGACACCTTCCTTACCCTACTCTACTCCTCGAGTCACCTACTCGAGAGTTCGTAAACACTACACGACACCAATCTCCTTATGGCGGAGAAGCCTTCACAACGTCGCCTACTCTTTTTCCGGTACTAGGCTAACCACCGGGTTCTTTCACTCCAAGGTGAACCACACCTACCACAATGTCGCCTACCCTTTATTAGGTACTAGGCTAAGCACCTAGTTCCATTACTATGGAGGAACTACTACCCAACACAACAGAACACCTAATCTCAAGGAGATCCACTCCTTGTTACAACACCATCAAGGATATCACCATCCTTAGAAATAAGCTAATACTTATATGTATAATGATGCACCTCATCGATTATACGACCTAGGTATTCTTCCCTAATGCCACTTGATTTGATTATTAGGCATCCTTCACTAATGCCTTTGACACAACGCTTGGCACCTTTCACTAATGCCTTCGTCTTGACACCTTTAGCATTCTTCACCAATGCTTTTGACACGGACGTTAAGCACCTTTCACTATAGCTTTTGTCTTGACTCTTTCATCATCCTTCACTAATGCCGTCAACACAACATCTCTATTGAGAAATAAAGAACTATCAACAAGAGAACCTCAGTTGTCTTGATGATGACGAAGCATGGCAACTCATAGACTTGAGCTTGCTCGACTTCAAGAAGTGGTGATCTCGCCTTTAAGAGGAACCTAGAGAATCACACAAAAACAAAAGACAAAGTACATAGAAAGATCCCTTAGGATCAGTGGTTAGAGAGGAACAATACTTGGAGAAAGTATGTGTGAAAGTGGTGAGCAAAAAGGAAGAAATGGCTCACTATTTATAGAGGAGAAAACTTACTGTTCCCCGGATCCCGCGGATCCCTCCCACAAGGAATCCGGCTAGTGTAAAGCTAGGGATCCGTGGGACGCTCCTCTTTACCCATGGGTATTTTAGTTATGGGTCATGGGTTATGGGTTGATCCATGGGTTTCTTATTAGATACAATGTATCTCATGAGTTCAATGTACCTAGTCAAATGGTTTGGATAAAACCATGGGTTATGGGTCAATACCATTTGTTAGTTTTTACCCATTTTAGTATATACTGGTTTAAGTATATATTTACCCAAATATGTAAACACTAGTTGTTGTACATATGTATTGCTAAATCATAAAATCACTTATACTTGTTTTAGTGTTTTATGTGAAAACGTAAGTGTGTTAGAAAACTATTGGCTCAAACAGTTTACGTATTTTATTTTTTTCGTTAAAATGATTTTACGTTTGTTATCGCCAAAATATTAGAAGATCGTAAAATATAAATAAAAGTTTTTACAGCTTATTTGTATTAACAAGTTGGTTTTCTGGGTCACGCAATAGTTACGGCGTAATGTGAGTGACGAGTTACGCCGTAACTTCTTCAAAATAGCATACTGTGATAAATCTTTAGATATTTCTCCAGTTTCGCGTCTCTTTAGCTCCAATGCTCGTAATTTACCTGAAAGTGGAAAACAAGCGTAAATCCATATAAATGATATAAATTACAAGCATTATCGGGGAAAATTGATACTTAATACTCAGGACTATTTGATGTTATCAAATATCCCCCCACTTGAACTCTACTTGCCCTCAAGTAGACTTTATTAGAAAGATTCCTAAAAAGATATCTCCCATAACCTGGAAAATATGAGTTTACAAATCCCTTATGCTAGAATAAAACAAAGCCGAACACCTCACGAAAGGGGAACAAAACACTCAAATCTCTCAACTATTCTAAGTGTCAATTTCGGGGTGATCACTCAATCGCACAGTCATAGCATGTATTCTATCATAAGCTTGGCGGTTACACAAATCTCCACCACTAGAGTTAAAGGCTAAACAATTCTCGAAGGCAATATGGGTAGACAAGACAAAGGTTAAGGGGTGACTCGTCATTACTAACATGTCACGGCGAAGTGGACAAAATCAATGATACATGACCAAATCCATGGCCAAGACACCAAAGATTGCTCGCTGCATCACCTATACACGCTTCATGACTAAAAGGGTAGGATAAGACATGGGATATATAATTGGTGTAAAATAAAAAAAACAAGCAGGTAGTCTAAATCTATAACCAAGTCATCACCACTTACCGTCCACCCAAAGTTCAAGCTTAGAAGTCAAGAAACCAGATCATGAAATGCAAGGTAGATGTGTCATTAGAGGACGTCGTGATGTGGCCTCCTCGATACTAAATCAATAAAGCTCATACTACAGTTCTTATAACATCGCACTTTACAATAACATAATCATAACAACTTTTTTTTTTTCGAATCACTTTTTTTTTCTACATAACAATAACATAACATAATATCCCCCCACTTGAGATGAACAATGGGAATTCGGGGGGTCTTCAATCATCTTCAGAAATGTTGTCGGTGAAAGCGTGATTTCCGAACCTTTCTACTCGAAACTTGAACTTAGGCAAATGAGGACTTCCCAATTACAAATAAAGACTACAAGGTAGGCTAAGGTGTATAGGTGTATTGAAACAATATATTAGGTGAACAAAATAAAAGGAATGGCTCAGAAGGGTGTATCTAGGGGTATCTTGCACTAAAGATGAGTGCAACAAAAAGGGTTTCACATGGGGGTCGAAAAGTCGAGGTGACTAATCGATAGACTCACAATGGTAGACTGTTTGGGTGAAAATCCTATAATATTGCCTTCTAAAACTGAAAAGTCCAAATACATCGAGCTAACTCAACATACCTCGTCTATGGTCTCGAAATGATGCAAAGGCCAAGTTCTAAAGTTTACAAGCTACCGGCACACTCATATTTTGGTGGATTTGGGGTAAAATATTGGAAATGGATAAGGCTAATCTCACCATATAATATCAAGGATTGTATGTGCTCGACTAAGGTCTAATCTAGTTAGGTAAGGAAAAACATGTCAAAATTTAAAAAATGGCATAATTTTTCAAAATAAACTAGAAAAATGAGGGCGAAATAAAGTTCAAGAGATAATTCTACTCCCGTCCCCCCACTTGAATTGTACAAAGTCCCTTTTGTACTAGGCATTTAAATAAAGGTGAAGAGAAAGGTAGAATTAGAGCGAGAACTTCTCTGAAATTTGCTCCATAAAGAAGAAGGCCCACGAACAAGAAACGTGCCTTCGTATAAGCATCATGAACAAACTTCAATCCCTGAAATCACAATACCGACAAGCATAATTCTAAAAAGAAAAAAAGAAAAATGAAAAACAAACCTAACTCACTTTCGTAGGAATCACGGTTGCATTTAGCGAATGCAACAAGCCTTTTAAACCTCTTGGTGTCCCAAGTGGACGAGTGTAGTCTCGTGAGGGTTTACAGGGAACACACCCACAAAGTTCATTTAAAAACTAATACAAGGTTACTGTGTTTTAAAATGAAAGAATTAAAGCAGAGGAAAGTTACGTCGTAACTCTTTTGAGGGAGTTACGCCGTAACTGGCAAAACCTGGAATGAGCTGCAAAGCGAGTAGTTACGACGTAACCACTGAGATGGTATTATGCCGTAATTGGTGATGCGTCAAGAATTCTGCTTCTAAAAGGTTTGTTACGGCGTAATCACCAAGATGAGTTACGCCGTAACTCTGTTCAGATCAGCAACTGCAGCAGCAATTAGTTCCTCGTTTCCTGCAAAAATAGTTAGAAAACACAAAACCCAACAGAAAAGGAAATAAAATAAAAGAAAGGGATAATTCGGGTTGTCTCCTGAAAGAGCACTTTTCTTTATTTACGAGTCTTTAAGTTAGACTCAGAGCCGCGGGGCTACCAGTGCTTGCTGGTCATTTCGTGGACATGGCAATCTCCACGCTGGATCCAACTTACCAAATTCTCATCCCTTTTGTAGTCATTTCCCAATTCTAAACAGCCTAAGTAGAAACTTTTGATTTTCTGGTAGGGGTGATCAATGCCTTTTTCTTTGTCTTCCTCACTGATATCGAGTAAAGGTTGAGCTTGGCTCAACTGCCTCTTGGTCCAATTTCTAAAGTTCTTGATCGTTCTCGGCATTTTGAAAATAGTCTTGTCATTGTTAATCTTCAACCATACTAATCCTTCTTTTTCATTTTTATCTAAACCCGACATTTCCTGAAAGGGCTTCCCTAAAATTACTCCCGTAAGACCATCCTCCACAAATTCACTTACGTCGTCAAGAACCATAAAGTCTACCAAAAATGAATGAGTTCCAACGAAGACACGGATGTTAGTTGCAAATCCAAGAAAATTATTCCCCTTATATTCTAACTCTTTCTTCATAACTTTGTTGTAGCATTCTTTTGACATGATGTTGACTGGGGAAGTAGTGTCAATAAATGGGTGGAAGTCGATGAACCCGATTTTGCATGAGATCTTAAGATAATATGGGTTTCTATGATGTATGCGTGTTCCCACCTCATGAAATTTAGGTTGGTTTGGTTGCGAAAAATTCTTACCAGAGTTATCTTGCAAATGGGCCATCTCGATGTCACTAGAGAGGTCTTCAGCACTCAATCCTAAGTTATCCTCTTCCTCAACTCTCCCCGAGTCAACCTCTCCAGGATCCGGGGGGTCGCTAAGAAATTTTTCTACAGCTTCACCAAAATTGCCTACGGGGTCAATTGCACATACCTTCTCCGGGGTAGACAAATGTTCATTAGGTCCAAAAGTAGCAATTTCTCCATTAGCTTCAAGAGTCAACTTTCCAGCAAAGACATCCACATTAGTATGAGCAGTGGCAAGCATAGGTCTTCCTAAAATGACTGGTATTCTGTTGTCTTCCGGAATGTCAAGAATCACAAAATCCACTGGGAAAAGGAATTTCTTAATCTTCACCAACACATTTTCAACAATTCCCAATGGCGATTGCATAGATCGATCAACCATCTCAATTTTCATCTTGGCCGGCTTTAAGTTATCAATTCCCATAAGCAAAAACATCGAATGAGGCATTATGCTAATACTTGCTCCAAGATCAGCTAGAGCATTACACATGTTTAGACTCCCGATATAGCAAGGGAGAGTGAAACAACCTGGATCTTTTTCCTTTTGCGGTAGCTTGTTCCTCAAAACCGCTGAGCATATTTCGTTGAGGTGAATTGTCTCATCAATATTTAATTCCTCCGTAATATCATGATGATTAGTATTAACAGAATTATTGATAGGAGGGTTTACCGGCAAAGTTTGGTCCAGAAGTGACTGTCTCTCCATGCTGATTCATCACTTAACTTTTTCCAAAAAGGTCAAAGGTTCTTCGAGGATAGTTTCTACAGTGTGGACAACTTCCACCTCCCTAGCTGCTAAATAATCAGAGATAGCTTCAGAACATGAACTAACACTCTTCTCCAATCTTTTAATCCTATCATCGTGCATTTTGAGAGAAGAGATTGTATTATCCACGAATGTCCTTATCAATTTTTCAATCCTATCATCTCGTTCTCTTGATTCCCTGATGTGGTCAAGAATGTTTCTTTCAAGATCGCTCCCGGTTTTGGTCCCAAACACGCTCTTAACCTTTTCAACCCTGCATGCTTCAGCTTCTCTTTCTAACCTTCGTTTTTTGAAAATTTCCCCGTAATTGTATTCTTGCTTTGTTATTGTCTTCATTACCTTATGATCGAAATTGTCTCTTGGTCCGTACCCTGTATCCATGTGCCACTTCTAGCAATGTTCAGAAATCCGCTGAATACATTCCAGGGTCTGATCAGGAGTCATGCTAGGAATAGTATAACTTAGTTAAGTATATATTTACCCAAATATGTAAACACTAGTTGTTGTACATATGTATTACTAAATCATAAAATCACTTATACTTGTTTTAGTGTTTTATGTGAAAACGTAAGTGTGTTAGAAAACTATTGACTCAAACTATTTACGTATTTTATTTGTTTCGTTAAAATGATTTTACGTTTGTTATCGACAAAACATTAGAAGATCGTAAAATATAAATAAACGTTTTTATGGCTTATTTGTATTAACAATCTCCCCCTTTTTGTTGATAACAAAACATAAAATTATTTTAAGGAAAAACTAAAATTCGTAAAAATTTGAATTAGTAGTTTTTACTTTCTTCTCTCCCTTTTTGTCGAAACAAAAAGTGTTAAAAGAAACTAACACAATTTTTATAAGAAAAACATGTAAGAGAAAAAAATGTAAAGAGAGCAAGTGACGGGAATGATTCTCGTCTTAACTCCCCCTTGACGAGTCCATCCCTTTGTGAGGGCGTCAAGTACATAACGTAAATAAACTAATGTGTTTCTAATATGTTTGCAAATGATTCGTCTTTGTGACGAAAAGTGCTCCCCCTTGAAGATTGCAATGTTGCAATGGGGTGTCATGAAGAATAATCCAAAAGAGGATTATGTTGCAAATTATTTTGCAATATGGTTTGACACAAAGCTCCCCTAGCTTTATGGTGTTAAGTTCTTCATGTATATTTTGAAAATCTACAAAATAAAGGTTAGAAAACAAGAATATAGTGCATAATTTCCTGCAAGTAAGACTCAAGTTAGTATAAAATTGTTGTTCTGTACCACGGATCCCACGGTTCCCTTTGTGGAGGGATCTGTCTAGGCAATTTGGAGAGATCCGACTGTCTGGTGATAGATTCTTCAGCAATGAAGATATACCAAATAATGCTAATAATGAGGTGAGATATGTATATAATTAGCAACCATAAACACAAAGTATGGCATATAAATAATCATTCAATAAAACCAACAGATAATCAAACAAATCTTTAAAACTAAGAGAATGATTTAGCCATACATTTTCTACTAATAAGTTACTAAAACCTAGAATGCAACAAAGTGCTCGAGTCTAAGGATGAGTAGACTTGTTGATTTGGTCCAATCTTTTGAAGAAGATGTTTAAACATGAAATGTAACTCATTTCGTACTTCTTGAACAAGTCCTTGGGTGATTAGGCAATTTGGGCAACTATTGCCTTGATTGGGAACCGGAGGAAAGTGGATGTTTTGAGAAGGCTCCACGAATGATTGAAGGATTTCATCTTGAGGTGTGGGATGAGTTTCTACTAAAGGTGAGGGTGGTGGTAGTGAAAATTCCTCCATATGATCATGTCCATGATTGTTCCTAGTTTCCCATGATGGACTATTCGGTGTTGTGGGTGGTTCCCTATTTAACGAGAAAGTTGGTGAATGGGAGGTTTTTGGTGGCGAGTGATTTAATGCATAGATATTTGGGTGAGGAAGAGGCTCGTCAAGTCTATGCTCAAGGAATGAGGACTTAGACGGCTTACTAGAACTAGCTATGTTTGGTTTTGAACTAGATGACCCTTTTTGTAGCCCAAAAGGTTTGATGCTAATCCTTGCGGTTCTCTTAGCACTTGTTGAATGAGTTTTTTGTAGTGGGATTCTCCCATTCTTATCTCTTATGGGAGATGATTCGGTGAATGAGATTTCATGGATCATATGACCCTTTCTTTTGGATGAGCCATTTGTTGAGGAGTTGTTGCTAAGAGCTTTAGTCATGGTGGTGATAAGGATGCTATATGAGCTTTTAGTGACTGATTTTTGAGAGCTAGATGGAAGTGATGCCCTAACCTTAAGAGTGTTTGGTTTATAAAGGGTAATTTGAATTAGAGAATTAAATTCTTGGCCACTAAGAGGATTAAGCATGCACTTAGGATTATGATCAGCTCTAGAGAGACAAAAAATGAAAGCTAAAAGTGGTTAGATAACCAAAAGGTGGTTAAAACTTGAAGAGGGAAGCTGGTTTCAGCTTTCTGCAGCCACGGATCCCGTGGATCCCTCTCACCAGGGATCCGTCTGGTTATAAACCAAGGATCCGCCTGTCAGACAGGTTCTAGGTAAAATGATTATGCTTTTGTGAGGTTTATTACCTATGTATTTCGAGGTTTTGACTTAATTTTGAAGTTTTTAACTGTTGGATATCTTAAATGCTCAACCATAATGGGTGATGGTGCTTAATGATGGTTTTGGGTAAGAAAATTGACTTTAGGTAGTCTAACTAAGTATTTGACAAGGACACCATTTGATTTGATATGGATAAATGGTGGTAATTAGTGCTAGAAGTCAGATGATGAGTTAAGAAAAATTTACTTAAATCTTAAAAATAAATAAAAAATGAGAAGCTAGTTTTGAGCCTAATTTTGAGTCAAGAGTGATTAAGATCAATTTGCTAAAATTTGATGGATATTCCAAACTAAGTGTTATGAGATGTGATAAATAATGTGTGAGCGTTGGAGCGGAAATATGCTGAGTTTTGATGAGTTGATAAATCAAAAACACTTTGAAATATATCCTAGGTAAGCCATGGGTGAGTGTGAGGCTTTCAACTATTTGAGGAAGACTTAGTTGGCTCTAATATCTTTTGTTTGACTAGTGTGAGGTGATCTAGTAAGCTATTTTGATGTAAGCAAGTCTGTATTTCTCATCAGTGGTCACGGATCCCGCGGTTCCCTTCTGGGAGGGATCCGGCTAGTTAAAATGGTGGGATCCGCCTACTGCAGATCAGAAGGCTTTCAGCAACTGTGCAACTTTGCACTTTTTAACAAATGCTTCTCCTAGATGTTTCTATAGGGACTAAATGCAAGAACACAACAAATATAAGACATAGCAAAGTAGGAAGACCTAAAATTTCCTAAAATGAGTGACGATGACCACTTGAATGTTTTCAAGGAGTCGTAAAATCTCATTCTACAAGTTCTTAAGTTAAGATTGTTTAGTGCCAAGATATGGCAAGACCTACATACTACACTATCCTACATAAGCATTGTTTTAAGTGTTACAACCCATTGTTTGAAATTGTTCTTCACAAATTCAGGTCCTATGACCTTACCTCATTTCTCCTACCCTTCCCGTCTTTACCCGTCCTCAACTATTTATCATACCATTTCTACATCTTTTTCTTCAAGAAGTTGGCAAAGCACTTGAAGATTCTCTTGGTTTGTTGCCATTCGGGTGATGCACCAGGAACGTCCGGCAATTGGTTGATGTACTCCAAGGGGTCGAGTTCGGTATTTCCGAGTGGGTTGCTACTTCCTTCACCTTCTCTTTGCCTCTCCCTTTCTTCCGAGGAATCCGTGGGTGGGTGAGGCCTCTTGCCATCTACCATAAACCTTGTGGTTCTTCCATCGGTCAATGATACCATAACCTTGTTGCAATAGCTATGGTCATAGGTTTGTGGAGAAGGATCTAATGTCAAGATGAATTCAGCAAGACGAGTTAGGAGCATTGCATACGGGAGCACCATCTTGTCCATGCTTCTTACACTTGTCATTCTCTTGATCATGTAGTAGGCAAGGTTAAAGCGAGTCTCGGTCACTAAGCAATAGATCATGAAACTTAGACATGCATTGAGTTGATCCTTGTTTCCTACTAGGCACACCACATTCTCCCTTATCACATCTTCCCATTTCCTATATAATCCGTACATCTCGGAGAGCTCCATTTGGAAAGGATCCCTATAGATCACTTTCGACTTCCTAGTAACCCTTGATGGGGATGCTCTTGGCATAAACACGGTGTCCCTCACCGTGGTTGCTTCCGGGATTATCATGTGATAAATTTCGTGATGATCAACCATAGAGTGTATCTCCTCCAACGACTACTCATTAGAATACATGCAAACTCTATCATATGGAACCCCTATTATTCTTCCAAACTCCACAAGCGAAAGAGTGTACTCATGTCCATTTATGGTGAATTCAATTGAGATGGACCCATCATCATTTCTAATTATCCCCATTGTCTTGTAGAACTCGAGTACAAAGACCGGGCAAATTTGTTCGTTTATGTCCAATAAACAATCAAACCCAATAGCTCCAAAAACTTCTCTTATGTCGGTATTGGCAAGAAATGATGGTTCTACTACTAGACCTTCGTGAAAGAGTCTCTTTTCAAGCATTTTAAAAGCTTTCCTATCTTCGGGACTAAGTCCATCTTTTCTATGGTACATTGGTATGTAATGAGCGGTGTCTTGGTAATCTTGTTGTTTGTTGCTTGGCATGATTGTTCCTAAACAATACAACCACAATGTGGTGTTAATTGTGAATAGTAACCTAGAGGGTTTGATCACAATTTTGCTCTCATCATCTTTGTTGAATTCAAGAAATGTGTTTAATTTGTATTAACAATGTTAATTCTTTGATTTAGATTATCTTAGAAAACAATGTGGTGACAAATTATGATAAACCCATTTTAACCCAACTCTTAAAGATGAAGAAATTGTAATCTTAGAAATCAAGGAATTAAATTAACAATGTAGTGAAGATTATACTTACACAAGTGATTGTTATGCTTTAGAGAAATGATCAAATTGCTCCTTTGAACAGTAGCTGAGTTCTTGTTCGTAAGTCTTTGAGGTGAATATAATTGTGGAACATCCACAGTGATCATTCTTTAACTTATGCTATCTTCTGTTGCACGGATCCCGCGGATCCCTCTCATTTGGGATCCGGCTAGTGTAAACGCAGGGATCCGGCATGACAGCAAAAATTAGCTCAAACATTCCTTGATAACTTTGGTTTGGGTGTTCTAAAACGCCTAGTGTTTTGATGTTTGAGGCTCTAAAACTTGTGATTTGAGGTTTTGATGATTTAATACTATTCCTATTTGACGTGGTTCCCTTTTTAAGAATTAGTCATAATTCTTGGGGAGTTTTTCAAACATTATAATAAAATCCTATTTTATCATAATATAAAAAGTTTCACATGGATATTTATTGACATTGATGAAGTGTCAATAAGCCCTTTGTGATGAATAATGATTGAGGCTATCGAATAGCCAAGATATCATTATTACGAGTTGGTAGTGTAGTCTATACAAATCAGTCGAAGAATACTATTCTTGATGATGACTTTAATATAGATAACTACTTAAGTAATTACTAATAAATATAAATCATGCAACTAAGATTTTAACAATAATAAAACCAAAAGTGAATTATTAACAATCATACCTTTGCTAAATATTCTTTTTAAGAAAAGAAGTATTTAGATGAAATGCTTTGTGATCTTCTTGGAATCTCCAGATTCATGTGTGAGAAGGACAATACTAAACATTCTTTTTGCGAAAAGAAATATTTAGATAGATTCTTCATGATCTTCTTGGTAACCCCAAATCCAAGTATGGAGAATACTTAACAAGGAAAATGTTAGAACATTCTATCATTGTCCAACAATAAACATTATAATGATTTTTTAAAACATGACTTAAAAAAATCCTTCTTTGTAATTTTCAAACATACACGGATCGTATCAAGTTTTTAAAGTACAACATACTCTAAGAAACTTGGTAATGAAGCTATGATGCCAATTGTGGAAAACTAGAAGGGGGGTTGAATAGTTTTACCAATTAAAACTATGTTTTAAAACATTTAGATCGACTTATGTCAATCTATTTAGTTGTTTATGTTGGACGTTGATAGATAGATATATAAACGTGTAATAAAAGATAAAGAGTAAGAGGCACATAACCACAACACGAGTATTTATAGTGGTTCAGCTACAAGGACACCTTCCTTGCCCTACTCCACTCCACGAGTCACCTATTCGAGAGTTCGTAATCACTATACCAACTCCTTATGGCGGAGAAGCCTTCACAACGTCGCTTACACATTTTTCCGGTACAAAGCTAAATACCGAGTTCTTTCACACCAAGGTGAACCACACCTAACACAACGTCGCCTACCTTTTATCCGGTGTTAGGCTAACCACCGAGTTCTTTCACTCCAAGGTGAACCACACCTACCACAACGTCGCCTACCCTTTATTTGGTACTAGGCTAAGCACCTAGTTCCATTACTATGGAGGAACTACTGCCCAACACAACACAACACCTAATCTCAAGGAGATCCACTCCTTGTTACAACACCATCAAGGATATCACCATCCTTGAAAATAAACTAATACTTATATGTATAACAATGCACCTCATCGATTATACGATCTAGGCATTCTTCCCTAATGCCACTTGATTTGATTCCTAGGCATCCTTCACTAATGCCTTCGTCTTGACACCTTTAGCATTCTTTACTACTGCTTTTGACACGGACGTTAAGCACCTTTCACTAATGCTTTCGTCTTGACTCTTTCGGCATCCTTCACTAATGCCTTCAACAAAACATCTCTACGGAGGAAGAAAGAACTATCAAAAAGAGAACCTCAGTTATCTTTATGATGACGAAGCATGGCAACTCATGGACTTGAGCTTGCTCGACTTCAAGAAGTGGTGATCTCGCCTTTAAGAGGAACCTAGAGGATCATGTTGGGAATAATCTGTTACCACGGATAGTTGTGGTTTACACTGCTTGGAATACACTAACAGTGGAAACGTATTACCACTGCTGGTACATTATTACCACTGCTATAAGAAACGTGTTTAGATAAGTATAGAAAATATTTTGTTTATATTCTATATTGTTAGCTTTATACTTATCTTGTAAAGGACTCCTTGTGCTATAAAAGGAGGTCCTAGGTTATTGTCTTAGGTACTTACTCAATTACTTACGAATCAAAAGCTTCAAGGTGTAACCCTAGTGATAAGCAAGATCACTCGTATTATTCTTCAATAATATTGAAGCTTAAGCTTTGTGTTTAATCTGTGTTTACTTACAATACATCATACAATCCGTCTTCTAAGTATTACTAAGTGAATTCCTCGTGCTTATTAATATTATACAAAATATCATTGACACAATGTGTGTGTCCAGATCCATCAAGTGGTATCAGAGAGAAGGTTCTGATATTTTGTTTTTAGAAGATCCAAGGAATTAGCTTAACCTACTCACTCAATTCAATGGAGATGGAAAACAATCAGTCCAACTCTTCTACACCAAGGCTAACTAAGCTCAAACTTAATGAGTTTGAGATGTGGAGGATACTGATTGAGCAATACTTCCTCATTCAGGACTATGCTCTATAGGAGATCATTCAAATTGGTGATTCTTTCAAGCCTGTGACTAGTACTCAGAAGGTTGGTGACACAGAAGTTGTGAAAGTTTCTGTGCCTGAATCCAGTATTGAAAAAGCCCTAAGGAAGAATGATCTTAAGGCTAGAAGTTTGTTGCTGATGACTCTTCCTAGAGACCAGATCATAGCATTTAGCAAGTTCAAGACTGCTAAAGAACTGTTTGAAGAGATCTGCTCAGTATTTGGTGGTAATGATGCTACAAAGAAGACACAAAAGACATTGTCAAAGCAAAGTTATGAAAATTTCTCTGCTTCAAGCAATGACTCACTTGATAGCATCTTCACCAAACTTCAGAAGATTGTTACACAACTGACTGTGTTTGGCATTGAGGTAGAAAAGGAAGACCTCGATTTGAAGTTTCTAAGAAGTTTGCCTTCAGAGTTTCAAACTAATGTTACTGTCTGGGAAAACAAAGCAGATATTGAAACAATGAAGCTCAATGATCTTTACAACAACTTTAAACTCATTGAACAAAGACTGAAGAAGGTTGGGAAACTTAGTACAAGCTCAAGCAGCTTGGCTTTGATGTCAACCTCTGTTGACAGTGATGATTCTGAAGATGACAGTGATGATGATATTGGCACTGCTGGTTCTACAGTTACCACAGGTAATGTTAGTGTTACCACTGCAGGTTCAAAGAAGAAGGTTGTTGGTATTGGAGATCCTACCTTTTATGCTTTTATCTCCACTCAAGTCAATGGCTCTATTTTAACTCATGAAGACATAGAGCAAATTGATGAAGATGACTTGGAAGAGATGGACATAAAATGGCAAATAGCTCTGCTTAGCATAAGAGCTAGGAAATTCTACAAGAAGACTGGCAAGCCTATTCACATCAATGGTAATGAAACTGCAGGCTTTGATAAGAAGAAAGTGGAATATTTTAACTGCCACAAATTGGGACACTTTGCTAGAGAATGTAGAAGACCAAAGACCAAGGACACCAGGTCTACTTGGTACAAGCAAACGAAGGAACCAACTGTGGAAGAACCAAAGGCAATGTTGGCTATTGATGGTGTGAGCTATGATTGGAGTTTCATGGCCGATGATCAAGAAGAAGAACATTCAGATGCTGCTCTTATTTCTACTGAATTTGCTCTCATGGCTTTCTCTGACTCTGAGGTACAAAACTTTGAAAGTTGGTCTAAAACATGTAGGGCTGCTAGAGAAGTTGAAAGGCTTAATGATTTATATTCAAATGAAAGACAAGAATTGTATACTGCTAATTATATTGTGTCTAACCTTAGGAGAGCAATAGCTGTATTGGAAAATTAACTAAAGCACTATCAAGAAAATGAGTCAAAATATAATGATGATATGATTCTGCTTAAAAAAGAGGTAGAACATACAATAGCTGTGAATGAAGCATACCAAAAGGAGTTTGAAAAACTTCAAAAGAAAAATGATAATGTCAATTTAACTTTAGATACATGTTATCATCAGTCTAAGTCAATTGATAAAATTTGGAATGCTTAAAATACAAAGTAAAGTTAAGTCTGGTATGGGTTATAATACAGTGCCTCCACCACTAAGAGGTGTTCCATCACCTCCAGGTATAGATTTAGCTCATACAGGCTTAAAAGAGTTTCAGGATCTTGAACGTGAATATGGTCCTTTAAAGGACACAACTGTGAAATGTAAGGATGAGGTTAAGCATGATAATGATGTTTTTGAGAGTGCTAGTGACTCATCTGTTGTTGATGAGAATGTTAAAAAGAATGTAGAGGCTTCTATCCGAAAAGTTGTTAATACTGTTACAGAGGAACCTAGGAAACCAGTTAATAAACCTAGACCAACTGTAAGGTATAATGAGATGTATAGGAACAAGCCTACAACTCCTAGGGGTAACCAGAGGAGTTGGAATCATGTTAAATCTCAACAACTAGGTAGTGATTTTGTGATGTACAACAAAGCATGTTATATATGTGGTAGTTTTGATCATCTACATGCTTATTGTGACTATCTTAATGGGAGAAGGGAAGTCCATGGGCATAAAAGGGTGGAATCTAACAAGTTTCAAAATAATGTACACCCTAATTCACATTGCAAAATGGTCCCAAGAGCAGTTCAACTAAGAAGTGTCCTTAAAACGTTTGCCACTGCAAAAACTGTTAACACTGCTCACCCTAAGTCACCTGTTAAAAGTGCAAAGTCCAAAACAACTTTTGCAAAATCTGCACAAATAGGGAAAGGAACTTTTCAAACTAATAAGGTTCATTATAATCAACAGTGGGTACCTAAAACCAAACCAGCAGTTTCCACTGCTCATTAAAAAGATACCACTGCAAGGGTTGTAAACAAGAAAAGGGGGGACATGGGCAATGCTGTGAAGGCCTCAGCACGTTAGGAATGGAAACCTAAACGAACTACCTCTACAACCAATCCCAATGGTGTATCAATGACCTTTGATAGATTTAACTATATTGATACACGAGGCAGATCCAAGTCAACCATGGCTTGGATCCCCAAAAGAAACTAACTCTTTCTTTTTTGTGCAGGAACATCCAAGGACAAAAAGATCATATCAAGGATATACAGATAGTGGGTGTTCAAGGTACATGACTGGCAACAAGTCCTATCTTTCAGATTTTGAACATTATGATGGACAGTATGTCAGCTTTGGTAGTGGAGTTAAGTGAAAAGTTAATGGAACAACATATATGATGCAAGGACTCTAAAGTTAAAGAGAAACATGGATCATTATTATTATTTCACAAAACTGCACACTGAGTGCAGTAGATACATCCATGGAATACAGACTACAAGCATCATTACATCAACTGAAAACAACAGACAACAACCTACTCCACACAAAAGCTTCACAACCTACCACAACCACACTCCAATTAACCACCATCTACCACCTATTGCTTCTTTGGAATGGCTCAAGTTGGCATCCCCTTACGTGCATTACGCATATCTATCCAGTCATATACCTTAGGGCTTGTTAGCCCCATCTCTACTTTTCTAATAGGTGGGGAGGATGATGAAGGTCCCTCTTGTGTTGGTACTGTCAACAGTGGTGGAAAAGGAGGCATCTGCAGTTCTCCTGATGGAAGGATTCTTGCAAGAGCAGGCACATCCAAAACCCTTGACTTAGTATCATCATTTGTGTTTGTACATGGGGATATGTAGCTTGCATTGGAGTCTGAGCTATCTTCAATAACGACAGCTTCTTGTGGTATTGGATGAGTTGAAGAAGGACCAGCAGCAACAGGGGTTGTATAAGCATATGCATGAGTTCTTTTTCTTGATGAAACTGCTTCAAACACCTCTTTCTTCTTCTTACCTGGATTGTTGAGCACATAATGCCAAGCCTCTTCATCCCAAAAGCTGTGTGAAATTGAACTGTCAGGAGAGATGTTGATTGGGTTTGAGTTGATCATGGTAATTTTTGGTAAAGTTGCTTTTGACAGATTTTAGGAGAGAGAAGTGTTGGTGTTAGAGAAGGTTGTGGGTACTTGGTTCTTAAATACAAGTTTAAGTTGGAATCATTTAGTTAATGAAGGGAAGGTATAAGTGACTGTTGAGAAGTAAATGAAGTCTTTGACTTTGGTGGCCGGATCAGTGACTAGATGTTGACCAAAATTAACTTGGAATTTAGCCACTGCTTATGGACTCACTCTTTGCTATTCTCTAACCACTGATACTTTATACACTTTTTCAATGTATGATTTCTGTTTGTGACATGAAGATTTGAAGGATTCTTTGATTACATTGAATTGGTTGTTCTTTAGTGTTTGTCTTTTTAGTTGTCCACTAACTTCTATGCAGAAATTAAATCTAACAGTGGAAACTATAATGCAAGCAGTGGAAATGTGTTATTCTCAAATTGGAAAAAGGGAAAACAGAGATATTTCAATTCATACGCAAAAGTCATTACATCCAAAAGAGAAGATCAACAACCACAATCAAAACACAAAAGACAACTTCCTACATTCCTAAATCCTACATCAGCTACTCCATTGGCTTCTTGACTTTGCCCACATAGTCATGCTTGTTTTTCTGTGCTCTCTTCCTTTTGTTCTCAAAGGTGGATTGCATTCTTGGACAAGGAAGACCAAGAACTTGTGGAGGAGGCTTTGGTAGCATTGCAGACTTCTTTGGTATGGATATCTGCTTCATGTTGGAGATAGCTATTTCCAGTGCTATTGTAAGAGCTCTTAGCAATTCTTTGGCCATGGAATAGGCCTCATCATTCGTCTCATCATCCTCTGATGAGCTGGAGTAAAACTCAAGAGATGGTGCTGGTTTAGCAGCTGGTACACGCTTGGCAGTCTCTTTAGTGTACTTCTTGGATGAAGTGCTTCCAGCCCATGACGGAAAGTATCCAGCCCATCCTGATGTCTCTGAGGAAGTTTCTGACTCGATCACATACTCTTCTTCTGAATCAGAGGAGATGTTAATGATGTTGGAAGGATTGCTCATGATTATACTTAGGGATTTTGTGTGTTTGAATGTGTTTTGATGGAGATTACAATACGCCAAGCCTCCTTATATAGACAAAGTCGGTTACAAGGGTTAATTAATGAGTATATTTACTTATTCCTATTTTGGTAGGTTAAAGAGTAAATATAGATATTATCGGGTTGACTTTGGAAGATATTTTTCGGATAGTGGCTTGGTTAAAAGTAACTTTGGTTAAGAACAAATTGGTTATCTCTACTCTTTGAATTCTCTTATCACATGCAGATACATAACCAAGCATAGATGGGAGTTGATCTTAAAAGGTGTATAACTGAGATACACAACAAATTGTTATTGATTCACCATGTCTAATCCACATAAGAATCAACTAGTCCAGAGCAAACGGCTACTGGAAAAGACTTGACAAATCCATTTATAGTTGATAGTTTACCAAAAACTATATGGTTATCAACTCACCATATTCTTTATGATTAAGAGTTGGCTAGTCCATAGAAAACGGCTCATGGTAAAGACATATCAAATCCGTTGATAGCTGGTAGTTTGCTAAAAACTATGATAAGAGCAGTCTAGTTTTCATATGTTTTTCTTTACCACTGCTCTTTGAAATTTTTGTGAAAAATTACCACTGCTAGTTCACAGTTACCACTGACAGTGTTATTTTACCACTGTTGTTCTAGCCGTTACAACTGATTGTGTCAGTAACTTATTTTTACTAGCCGTTGAAAGAAAACACTTTCCATAAATATAGGGTAAGTTTTTAGAAGATTATCTACTTTCTTAATTATACTTTATCTTCTTAAGATAAATATTTTCCAAAGATAGTCTTTCTTGCGCAAAAATCTTAACCCTAACCCTATATATCTTTCTCTCTCAATTGGCTAGTTATTTCTTCAATTATTACTGACATAATATTGTTTTTCATCAAAAGTTTCTATGGCACCATTAAAATTTGCAGATGAGCACAACCAAGTGGCCTACCTACAAAAGTCAAATGAGAAGAGTGGCCCTGTTTTTCATCAGATTGTGAACATTCTCAATACTACCCATATAAGGTATGCTTTGCTTTTAAAACCCACAATATATATCTCTCAAATCAAACAGTTTTGGACTTCTGCTCAGTCCATAACACTTGAGAATGGAGATATACATGAAACAGTGGATGCTCTAAGAGCCACTGTGGATGGGGTAACTATTGATGTTACTGAGGCATCCTTGAGGAGAGTTCTCCAATTAGATGATCTCAATGGTATCATCACAATACCTATGCCCGAAATCCGTGATACTTTATCATCCATGGGGTATGATACCACTGATAAAAAGGCTACTTTCAAAAAGAGTGGTTTTTGTCCCCAATGGAGATTTTTGATACATACTCTTTTACATTGTCTCATTCCAAAGAAAACATGTTATGAGCAATTTAGTTCAACCATGGCTTACCCTTTGGTTTGTCTAGCCACTGATAAGATTTTTAACTGGTCAAAATATATTTTTACAAGTATGACTAGCAATGTAAAAAGTTCAACAAAATTTTTAATGTATCCAAGATTTGTGCAAGCAGTGCTAAATGAGTTTCAACTGCAACCCCATACTAATGTTTATAAAATCAGTTGCCTTAAGCCTAAAGTTTTTCAAAACAAGAACAAAGATGGCAACATGATTTTTACACATCTCCTTCCTCAAATGCTTGCAAAGATTACATCTGAACAAAACACACCCATAATCTCTGTTCCAAACATTGATTATACTCCACCAGTTTCTCACACCTATGAGAGAAGGTCTAAACAGCCAACTCCTCTCATGACAACACAACATGTTTCTGAACCTTTTGGTCTAGGAACAAGCAGTGGTGGTTCTAGACTTCAACCTAGTTCAACTAGGGAGGAATCTGAGCCATTGCCCCATGATTCACCTCTCCCAACAGGTCACACAGTTGGAAGTGATGAGGGCAGTGGGCAACAAATGGAATTGATGGTTTTGTGTACCAAATTAGCCAAGCAGGTTGAATCTCTACAGAAGGACCTGGCACATGTCAAGAAGCAGCATGCCAAGGATATTAAATACTTAAAAGAGGAGATTCAGACCTTGAAGGATGAGTTGCAGGGGTTGAAAAAGCACAGGAAAACTGCAAAGTTGGTGATCTCATCTTCATCCTCACCTAATGATGGTGATTCAACCGGTTTTGATCAAGATTTGGGTAATTCTCCCAAACAGGGGAGGAAAACAGATGCTGAAACTCAGGGGAGGAAAATTGATTTTGAAGATGAAGGTGTTTCTAGTAAAGGTGTAGAGGAAGCTGATACTCAAGAAGAGCAACTAGAGCAAGACATTTTCTTCACTGCAACTGATTTTACCACTGATTCAATTTCCACTGCAGAGCCAATAATTGCCACTGATGACCATGATGTAGCCACTGCAAGTGAAGAAATTGATAAACAAAAGAAAGATAAAGGTAAAGCAGTTATGGAAAGTGAAGAGCAACCTGGAAGGAAGATTTCAAAGAAAGTAAATGCACAGATTGCTCTTGATAGAGAAATTGCTGAAAAGATTAATGAAGAACAAGTTGCTGAAAAGAAAAAGCTAGAAGAATTGGAAGTTCTAAGCTTTTTGGAGGCTAAAAGGCTGGATAGGTTGGAAAATCCAATTTCCACTGTTCAACCTACAATACTTAGAGAGAAGACTCCAGAGTTCAGTTATGTTCCTACTGAAGAAGATATTGAGTTCTTGATTGCTAATAATCCAACAGTCAAGAAGAAGGCAGTTGACCTACTTGTTGATATGTGCTTAACTGAAGATCAAAGAATTGCTCAGTTGAAGGATTTTATACAAATGAAGAACAATCAATCACTTCAAGATGTGATTAGTACAGTCAGAAAGGGTCAAAAGAAACAAAGACAACCAACCAAGGCACAAACTCTCTCATACATGAAGACTTATTGTTGTCATGTTGGTGGATGGAAAAAGCATCAATTCAAAGGAATGCCTGATAATCAAGTTGAAGGTATCAACTACAGAGTTCAAAAACATGATAAAGATTTTATTTCAATGGGCTCTGAAGAAGAAGCAAGAAGATTTCCTGGATTGAAGAGAAAGGCCAAAGAAAGTGATTCTCAGACTGTTAAGAAGACTAAGGTTGCTGAAGAACAAGAAGTTTCAACTGAGAAGTTCACTGAAGAACAACTGACTGGAATGATTGTGATTGTAGAAGAAGATTTTTATCCAGAACCACTGCAAGTCAGACATCCTATCATTGATTGGGAAGTTTACACTGCTAGCAATTTTGCTCCAACATGGAAGATCACAAGGCTAGGTGGCGAAACTTCATCATTTATTCAATTTGAAGATCTCATCAAAGCTTTTGATAGAGATGACCTTAACAAATTATGGAAGTTAGTTCAAGAAAGGTTTGATGCTCAAGATCTCAAAGATATGAAGGAGATGCAGTTATGGGTTAATCTTAGAAGGCTCTATGAACCAGATGTTAATGATGATTTCTGGAAATTCTCATGTACATGTCCTGGTACTAAATGGTTTTACTATGACTCATGTGAAGTTCACCATGTTTCTACAGCAAATGGAGTAGATGCATTTATGCTTGCTGAGAAAGAATATCCACTCAGAGCTGGAACTCTCACTGTGATGCTGTGTACCACTATAAGAGTTCATGAAGACAATGAGAAAGTAAGAGCATTGTTACATAGGCTTCAAGATCAATGTTCAAGAGCTATTCAGAAGCTAAGGAAGAAGTAAAGTGTTTGGTTGAATTCCCCAAATCCTTGAAGATGATACAGATAGAAGAAACTTATTGATTTGTTAGGAATAATCATACCACGGATAGTTGTTAGGAATAATCTGTTACCACGGATAGTTGTGGTTTACACTGCTTGGAATACACTAGCAGTGGAAACGTATTACCACTGCTGGTACATTATTACCACTGCTATAGAAAACGTGTTTAGATAAGTATAGAAAAGATTTTGTGTATATTCTATATTGTTAGCTTTATACTTATCTTGTAAAGGACTCCTTGTGCTATAAAAGGAGGTCATAGGTTATTGTCTTAGGTACTTACTCAATTACTTACGAATCAAAAGCTTCAAGGTGTAACCCTAGTGATAAGCAAGATCACTCGTATTATTCTTCAATAATATTGAAGCTTAAGCTTTGTGTTTCATCTGTGTTTACTTACAATACATCATACAATCCGTCTTCTAAGTATTACTAAGTCAATTCCGCGTGCTTATTAATATTATACAAAATATCATTGACACAAGGTGTGTGTCCAGATCCGTCAGATCATACAAAAACAAAAGACAAACTACATAGAAAGATCCCTTAGGATCAGTGGTTAGAGAGGTACAATACCTGGAGGAAGTATGTGTGAAAGTGGTGAGCAAAAAGGAAGAAATGACTCACTATTTATAGAGGAGAAAGTTCACTGTTCCCCGGATCCCACGGATCCCTCCCACAAGGGATCTGGCTAGCGTAAAGCTAGGGATCCGTGGGACGCTCCTCTTTACCCATGGGTATTTTGGTTATGGGTCATGGGTCATGGGTTGTGGGTTGATCCATGGGTTTCTTATTAGATACAATGTATCTCAAGAGTTCAATGTATCTAGTCAAAATGGTTTGGATAAAACCATGGGTTATGGGTCAATACCATTTGTTAGTTTTTACCCATTTTAGTATAACTTAGTTACATATATATTTACCCAAATATGTAAACACTAGTTGTTGTACATATGAATTACTAAATCATAAAATCACTTATACTTGTTTTAGTGTTTTATGTGAAAACGTAAGTGTGTTAGAAAACTATTGACTCAAACTATTTACGTATTTTATTTGTTTCGTTAAAATGATTTTACGTTTGTTATTGACAAAACATTAAAAGATCGTAAAATATAAATAAACGTTTTTACGGCTTATTTGTATTAACAAAACCCTAAGTTAGGGTTTGGATTTTTGTTCCTCGTTCACGTTATCGTGTATTTCTTGAATTGCTAAAAGGTACGCATATTCTTTATTCGGTTAATTCAATTACAAGTATTATTCTTATTACTTCCGCTGCATGCTTTGATGATGTTTACTTGTTTTTAATAATTGTTATGATTAGTAAAACCCAACAACTAGTGTAGTAACGTGTTTGCACATAAATTATATAGGTTTTGGCTCCTCCACTTGATGGCAAGTTAATGGCTCATTTAAGGACGAGAGTTGGGTCATTTTAGACCAATGAACATAAGAAAATGTCTCGTGAGTATTGTCCGCTAGGTAAAAGTTTAAGACTCAACTCCAAAATATATTTTTATTTAATTTTCATAATTTTACATCTCTTTAAGAAAAGTTGAGACATCTACATCCATCGGTTAATAAACGTTATTAAATATGTATCTTTAGAGACGAACGATGCAAACTTTTTTCCACTTATATGCTAACGAGAGTCTAACCAGTCCTTCGAGATAGACAAAATAAGTTTGATATTGTCCAGAAAAGGTCCCTAGACTTAAGTTTGACCATATATTCCAATAATCGCTTATTATTTAGACTTTAGAGCGTCTCTAGTGTTAGCTTTCCAATGAAGTTTTGCTATTTAATAAAAGCATTCATATGAGTTTTTTCATTGGAGCTAGTAACTTTTTGTGCCAGTGACTTATGAAAAATAAGATAACCCAAGTTGAGTAGCTTGTTTCACCTTGTATCATCCACATTGATCACAATATCCTCAGTCTCTTTGACGACATAAGATGCATTATTTGGTAGCATCTCCAAAATGGGCATCATGGTCCATGACAATCTACAATCTACTCTCATCATGCTCAATCATTTTAGATATCTTATTAATATGTCAACATGTTACTTCCCATGGCGTTGTGGGGATATCTTTTGTAACATTGTGAGGTTGGTGTTGGTGTTGGTGTTGGTGTTGGTGTTGATATTGAGAAAAGTTGGAATCTAATGATTTTTTTTTTTCTAATGATTTGTACACTCATTTTTTTTATTCGTACACTCCAATTTATGTTATACAGAGTTGTACAGTTGTTATATGCTGCATCTCCAGTTTGTACACTAAAGTGTACGAATCAAAAAAATGAGTGTATGAATCAACACTCTTTTTTTTTACTTTTGGCCGATGGAAACAAAGGAAATCATATCAATGAAAAAAGGGTTCTATTGGAATTAACAACTCAAAACCAATATCCATCACAAATAATACTATGAGTTGAGATCAATATAGAACTCATATTTGTCATAGAACAAATGAACCAATCATAACCCTCCATTTTTTATCTAAATTAATACAAAATCATTTTCCACCTTTTTTTTTAAAACAACATATCTTACAAACGGTAAATCTTCAAAATATAAAAAATACACCATCGTGACAAGAATTAAATTATCTTTCTATAGATATGCACTTTTACATATTTTCGACAAACATTTTTTTCAAAAATTCCGTCCGAAAAAATCATATATGATTTTTACGAATCATATATGATTTTAAAAATCATGTATGATTCGATTTTACGAATCATATATGATTTTTACAATCATATATGATTCTCAAAAATCATATGTGATTGGTAAAAATCGAATCATATATGATTTTCACAAATCATATATGATTTTTGTTGATCGAAATTTTGAAAAAAAAAGTTGTTAAAAATATATAGTAGTGCATATCTATAGAAAGACAATTTAATTCTCGTCACGATGGTATAATTTTTATCGCGTAACGATTAACGGTTTGCGAGATATTTAATTTTTAAAAAAGGGTGAAAGTTTATCATAATAAAAAAATAAATGACTATTATTGGTTAATTGGTTCTATGGTAAATTTTGGTTCTATATTGAACTTTTGCCATAATACTATATAAGTTAAATGAATTATGACGTACATTAGTACAAAAATAATGACCAGTTGGTGGCTTGTCTTTTTTTTAATCCTGTCAAATCATCTGTATGTTAAATAAATAGTAGACTAAAATACACCGTTGGTCCCTAAACTTGGCAGGACGCATCGTGATGGGACAAAACTCGGCATTTTCATCGCCACATGTCCAAACCTTGGCCATTAAATGCCAGAATCGTCCTTTGACCAATAACGCCTATGTCAATGTCTTTTTTCTGTTAGTTATTGGAGGGTATTATAGTCCATACACATTTATAACTCAACTTAGTTAATTCTGAGAAACGCTTTACCGTATATCATCTTGATCGTTTCCCTCCTTCTTCACACAACCCTCACACACACTTTAACAATGGCAGACAAGGAGCTTACTTTTACAGATGTAACTGATGAGATGGTAAAATATGTGAAGGCAAAATATGGGGATACTTGGTTAAAAGAAGATGAAATGTCTGATGAAATGTTTGATGATTTATGCAGATTTGCGAAAGAAGCTCAAGTGATGAAAGGTTAGTCGGGTTTTTTTTGTATTTGTGTTATTGCCATTTTAAGGGATGAGCATAAATAACTCCACTTATTTGACGAAAATCCGAGCAGTGTCGAATCTGTCAAAAGAGTGATTATAGCAAGCTAAAGGTATCTGACGATATGGTTGAGTATGCGATGGCTACTTATGGCAATAAGTGGGATATAGGAGATGACATTGCTGATGTGATACTTGAAGACTTGTGGGAAAAATATGGTAATAAGGAGTCTGAGAAAGGTTAGAGTTAATGTTTGCAAGCTAAGAAAGTTGTAATGGGTGAACTCTGATTCTTTCTGTTTTGTCTATCTTTCCAGATACTAACGTGAAAGGAAATGAAGTTGATGTCATCATTATTCCAGACACATCTGATGATGAGTGTGGGAACATGTCTTCTAAGACCACTAATTTGAAAGGTTCCACTTCTCAAGCTTCCAAGGCGTCCAAGGCTTCCGCTCCCAAAGTTGTACTTGGTCTTGTAGCGACTGTGGGATGCTCCGGCACAAATAGGAATGAGTGGTATGTGCCTCCCCCTAAGGACCCCAAGTCTCCCCCCATGAATAACAAGCCTCCCATCAAGAAGTTCACCTGTTATTTTTAGTTGTTGATGTAATGAAGATGTATATTTTTTGGCTGATGATGGTTACTGAAAACGATACTTGTTAACATGTATATTTTGCATCATATGGTGTAATTAGGTGGTGGTGTAGGTATATTTTGGATATGTTATTTTCATTTTGTAGTTTGCACTTGCATATCCAGTTTAGTTGGGTGCTTGGGAAAACCCATTTTCACTTATAAGGTCAACAAACCAAATTATTAGAGGAACCACACCGAATTGTTAGTATTTAAAATCTCTTTTGTTTGACTTATAAAGTCAACAGATTCAAATTGTATCCAAAATTCAGTTATTATAACAAAAGAATCACACACATATCAGTTAAGCTACATTTAGACTGAAAGACAACATAGCATTTCTTGCTAGGAATTCACTGCGTTAAATGACTAGTAGGTGATCCATTTTGTCTTTCAGTTGCAGTTGGTTCAACTGGTGTTTGTCTTGGGCCTTCTCCATTTGGTCTTTCAGTTGCAGGTGCTTCACGTGGTGTTTGGCTTGGGCGCTCTCCACTTTCTATTTCAGTTGTAGGTGGTTCACTTTCTTCTTCATCACTGCCCAAGGATGCACCAACACTAGTAGGTGCAAAAATATGTAGACCCATCACATATCCACCACTATCTCCTGTGGTTGTGTTTCCCCGGTAACACCATCGCTACCAGTATAAGATGTGTTTCCCCTCATCTCAAGGCACACTGGACAAACATACCACACGAAAGCTCTATAAGGTGGACACCTAGTAAAAAAGGTCAATCCAGCCCTGTTTTCCCTTTCAACCCAACAGTCAATGCATACCATTTGACAACCGTTTTCTACATCCATGGTGATAATATGTTGTTATGATAAACAATTGATGAATTAAGATGTATTATATAAGTAGAAGGGAGTTGTGGTTGTTGAACAAGTAGATAAGGACTAAATACAACATAAATTCTTACAAGCTAGTCAACTTATAAAGTCAACAAAAAAAAACAAAAACATGTTCAAACATAATATTGTCGATATTACAAATGGCTAGAAGACTAGAAGCCTACAACCTTCGAAAACTGCTGGAATTTGTGCCATTCAGAGCGTGAATTTTATCCAAAGACATATGAATGTCTTGGATATAAGTCTTCCACAGACACTCCATAGTAAGTGCCTCATACTGCATCTTCAAGCCAATTTTTCCTCTCCCATTCCTATTCAATTCTTTTGTACATTTTCTCCTCTTCCAAAAACTGCTGGAATGCCTCTTCATCCAACCTGGACTGCTTTTCATCTTCCTCCAAATTTGTGTGTTCTTCTTCTTGCTCATAAAGAGCATCATAAAACTCTTGTTCCATAGTCTTCCTTATATCGTCTTCATCCATCCACTACAAAAGTAATACATTTGCACATCAACTAGAATGTAAACACACAAGAACAATAGTTATGCAAATGACAATTAAATGAATACACGTTGCCTTCTGCCATCACAATGCCTTTTTCTACCTTGAACCTTAGTTTCCTTTGTTGGTTTTGGTACCTGATCCTTGTGACAGCTAGACTTATTATGTCCAACAGTTTGACAATTGGAGCATTTAATCTGTTTACGAGCTCTAGATTTACTCATTTTGACGTAATTTCTCTGAAAGGGTTGGTGTCACACCCCCAAATTACCTGTTTTGCAGCGGAATGGAATTCCTGGGGATTGACTGTCATAGCATCACAATCACAGTTATATTGAACGACCTAAAGTGTCGTTTGGAAAATACATCGTTTGATTTAATAAAATAATCAGAGTTTACAAAGTAGGTCCCAAATGAAAATCAACTTGTGCGGAAATAAGTTTGTTACAATTCAAACGATGTTTTAAAGTACGTAAAACCCAAGTGAGACGCGTCGTCACCACGACTCCATGAGGTGTCCAAATGCATGCCATGAAGTGTATACCTTAGATACCTGAGATAAAACATGCTAAAAGTGTCAACACAAAGGTTGAGTGAGTTCATAGAGTTTGTTTTGAAATGTAAAGCCTTTCAAAATCGTTTATGCAGCAAAGGCATTGTAAATCGTTGAAATGTAAAGACCTTCAAAATCGTTTATGTAGCAAAGGCATTGTAAATCCACTCAGTTCCAAGTCCCGCCCATACAAAACTTGCAACCTGTGTGTTCACAACCCACTGCCAGAATGTATAGTGTATGTTCAAGTGCATGATGTCAAATGAATTCACATAATAGTGCATGGCTCAATGTATCGAAATCGCTTATGCAGCAAAGGCATTGTAAATCCACTCGCCCAAGTCCCGCCCATACAAAACTTGCAACCTGTGTGTTCACAACCCACTGCCAGAATGTATAGTGTATGTTCAAATCGTTCCAAGACCGTTAGTCCATAATCGTATACCAAGTCCGTTAGACCAATGAATTTACCAAGACCGTTAGCTCAATGAATATACCAAGACCGTTAGACCAATGAATATACCAAGTCCGTTAGCTCAACATTATGATATGGAAGTTCTAAGTGTGGCAAAACTGTCACTACGCATGACTAAGCATTCGCCTCGCTTAAACATGTAGTTTCAAATAATCATGATAGTTATGAAAATAATTGAGCATGTATCTCCCCCAAAATAGTTATGAAAACAAGTAAAAGCAGGGGCTATGAAAACTCACAGAATTTTATAAAAGTTAAAGTACTTGTGAAAGTAATGAAAAAGCTTTGAGCATGTATCTCCCCAAAACAGCTTATGAAAGCAAGTAAAAGTAGGGGCCATGAAAACTCACTTGGTGGAATGTTGCGAAGACAAAAGTGAGTACACCGAGATGTAATGTGATACGCAAATCTTGACCTATGATGAATGATATGACATGTAATGAGTTGCAATGTAATGTTATGCATGCATTTCATATGTTATTTATACCATTTGCGAGTTTTGAAAATATTACTTATCGTCGAAAAATACTCGCTTTGACGCCTTGACCCTTCAAAAATGACTTTACATGCTTTTACATTAAAATGTCATCCTATAATGGTTTTATAATGATTTTTAGAGAAATTTCCACTTTTCGTCGCAAAACAATGTCGTCGGAATTTTTATGAAATTTACAAAAATGGCTTTGGAAAACTAGACGTAAAACAGTGTACGTCGATCGTTAGAGAACTAACTCGACGGTTTTGGAAAGTTTGTATCGATATCTAAAAGTTTCAGTTCAGGAGTTTTCGTCCAAAAGGTCTCGAACATAAAGATAATAAGGGTTAAAGATGGTGGTTTTGGCTAATTGTGTGCAGAAAATTAGTTACGGCAAGTTTATGAAAAAGTGCATATCTTTGTCGCTTCAAACCGTTTTCACGCTTAATATGTCCTTAGCTTCGTATTGAAGTAAACTAATATATTTTGAGAAGTCGAAATAATTTGTGAAGCTTAAGGCTCGTTTTTGACTCGATTAAAGTAAAAACATGTTGCTGAAATTTTCAGAAAACATATATATTTCGTCGTCAACTTTAAAAATTCACCACGACTTCGTTATAAGTCCGTTTTTATCCGTTCAAGCGGCCACGGATTCGTTTTAAAGTATATTTTCTAAATATCAAGGCCAAAAAGTCGTACCAACAGTAGGTTTTTCCAGAAATTCGAATTAAGGACAGAACATAAAATATAGTTATCGAAAATAGTTTTTCTCGGACAAAACCTATTCTAATCCCTTCAAATCAACTCCAAAGCTAATCTAATCCTACCATACACCTTCTTAGGGTGTCATGGGTTCCTACACATCATCAAGACCAAAGTATACCAAGGGGATAATTATAGGATGACTCTTATATATCAAACTCTTAAAATCAATGTAAAAATGGTATAAATATACACAAGTCTTGCATACTTGCTAAAAATTGATGAAATACATATGAAATGAAAGTGAAAGATGTAAATGAAAATGAAATGCTTACTAGCTTATTATGATGAGGTGCAAAGAACCAAGGATAACCTAAACACCCTAGGTTTTTATTTCAAAACCTTAATAAGAGTGTTATCTAGATTGTGTATACTTGAGCTTGAAAAATTAATGATCCCTTGATGAACTCCTTATGAAGGCCGGTTAGGAAGTGAAGAACAAGAGGAAGAGAGAACTTTTTACTACTTGGAGAATTATTGAGGTGAATGAGATGAATGATGTTTGAGTGTGTATCTATACTATCAAAGAAAGAATACCAACTTAATAAATGAAATCATCCTCCCCCCCCCCATGGGCCGGATTTTGGGGAGATCTTGCTTCCCAAATATTATTTTTTTTTTTTATAAAATGTATTATGTATAAAAGGTGTAAGTGAAATTGTAATATTAAGTGTAACTTGTAAAGGTAAAGGGTAACTTTTTGGTACAAGTAAGTTTTTAATAAATCAAAATAGAATGTATTGAGATAATAAAAATTGTAAAAATACGTTCCTTGTGAAATTTGAGTGATAAAATAATTATCGTAAAATTTTTAAGAAAAACGACGTAATATTTAAACTTTAACGATTTATGTACCAAATAAATTTGAAACACTAGGGAAACTAAAAAATATAGTTTTTATGAACTAAATGTAAGTTTAAAAATACATCGGGATCATTTTTGAAAGTAACGGATTAAATATTAAAAATAATAGCTCACGCGATAACGTTTATTGAATATAAGAATTACGCGATGAATGTGAAATAAAATGTCATGAATGAATTATCATGATGCAAATGATGTCAATGAAATGTAGACTAATCTTAGTCCATATGAAATGTACGTGATGTCATGATCATGAATTCGCCGCTAAACCTCCAAGGTTATGCGAATTTGAAACAAGTAAACCAAGTTTACTAAAAATGTTGAAATAATGAGATATGAACCGTGTCGAAATGACCGAAATTGCGAGTTGTCACATTCGCCCATCAAAAAGGAATTCACCCCCCTCAATTCAGTTCGTGTTAGTCTCTCGGGTTTAGGGTTTGATGAGGCAAGCTTTCCCATTCTCGAGCAAAACCCTCAAAAGACTTTTTGGTAACCGATTTTTACTTAATCCCACAACTCATCAAACAAGAACTGTCATACGATTAGGCTAAATCGGTTTAGGTAACAACTTGTTTCTAGCTCGATCTTTGCAACTCATCAAACAAGAACTGTCACGGATCAAACTGAAAACAAGTGGTTTGAAGAAAATCTTTTGAAAATTTGGCTCGATTACGGAATTGCTTACACATATAAGCCTACTACTCCCTTCATTGCATGATTCTTCCTGAATTAGACATAGGTGATCAGGCTATGTATAATTTAGGAGTAACTATTAAATGCTTGGACTAATCGACTCATATGTTGTTTGGTGTTGAGTCAACTGATGTAAAAATTGTGATAGGGAATGACAGGGCATCCATGTGACAATCGTTATGAAATGAAAGTAAATAACTCGAAAAATGTACGTATAAATCGCATGCAAAGTGAACATGCACTTGTGATGAAATGATGAGATGCTATGATGATGTGGTTATAGTCTAGGGTCAATGATGCAACCTAGTTCTCTATAACCGAAGCTCGGATGCCAATCTGTCACACCCCCAAATTACCTGTTTTGCAGCGGAATGGAATTCCCGGGGATTGACTGTCATAGCATCACAATCACAGGTATATTGAACGACCTAAAGTGTCGTTTGGAAAATACATCGCTTGATTTAATAAAATAATCAGAGTTTACAAAGTAGGTCCCAAATGAAAATCAACTTGTGCGGAAATAAGTTTGTTACAATTCAAACGATGTTTTAAAGTACGTAAAACCCAAGTGAGACGCGTCGTCACCACGACTCCATGAGGTGTCCAAATGCATGCCATGAAGTGTATACCTTAGATACCTGAGATAAAACATGCTAAAAGTGTCAACACAAAGGTTGAGTGAGTTCATAGAGTTTGTTTTGAAATGTAAAGCCTTTCAAAATCGTTTATGCAGCAAAGGCATTGTAAATCGTTGAAATGTAAAGACCTTCAAAATCGTTTATGTAGCAAAGGCATTGTAAATCCACTCAGTTCCAAGTCCCGCCCATACAAAACTTGCAACCTGTGTGTTCACAACCCACTGCCAGAATGTATAGTGTATGTTCAAGTGCATGATGTCAAATGAATTCACATAATAGTGCATGGCTCAATGTATCGAAATCGTTTATGCAGCAAAGGCATTGTAAATCCACTCAGTTCCAAGTCCCGCCCATACAAAACTTGCAACCTGTGTGTTCACAACCCACTGCCAGAATGTATAGTGTATGTTCAAATCGTTCCAAGACCGTTAGTCCATAATCGTATACCAAGTCCGTTAGACCAATGAATTTACCAAGACCGTTAGCTCAATGAATATACCAAGACCGTTAGACCAATGAATATACCAAGTCCGTTAGCTCAACATTATGATATGGAAGTTCTAAGTGTGGCAAAACTGTCACTACGCATGACTAAGCATTCAGTTCAGTTAAACATGTAGTTTCAAATAATCATGATAGTTATGAAAATAATTGAGCATGTATCTCCCCCAAAACAGTTATGAAAACAAGTAAAAGCAGGGGCAATGAAAACTCACAGTAATTCTTATAAAAGTTAAAGTACTTGTGAAAGTAATGAAAACAGTTTGAGCATGTATCTCCCCCAAAACAGTTATGAAAGCAAGTAAAAGTAGGGGCCATGAAAACTCACTTGGTGGAATGTTGCGAAGACAAAAGTGAGTACACCGAGATGTAATGTGATACGCAAATCTTGACCTATGATGAATGATATGACATGTAATGAGTTGCAATGTAATGTTATGCATGCATTTCGTATGTTATTTATACCATTTGCGAGTTTTGAAAATATTACTTATCGTCGAAAAATACTCGTTTGACGTCTTGACCCTTCAAAAATGACTTTACATGTTTTTACATTAAAATGTCATCCTATAATGGTTTTATAATGATTTTTAGAGAAATTTCCACTTTTCGTCGCAAAACAATGTCGTCGGAATTTTTATGAAATTTACAAAAATGGCTTTGGAAAACTAGACGTAAAATAGTGTAATGTCGATCGTTAGAGAACGTACTCGACGGTTTTGGAAAGTTTGTATCGATATCTAAAAGTTTCAGTTCAGGAGTTTTCATCCAAAAGGTCTCGAACATAAAGATAATAAGGGTTAAAGATGGTGGTTTTGGCTAATTGTGTGCATAAAATTAGTTACGGCAAGTTTATGAAAAAGTGCATATCTTTGTCGTTTCAAACCGTTTCTACGTTTAATATGTTCTTAGCTTCGTATTGAAGTAAACTAATATATTTTTGAGAAGTCGAAATAATTTGTGAAGCTTAAGGCTCGTTTTGACTCGATTAAAGTAAAAACATGTTGCTGAAATTTTCAGAAAACATATATATTTCGTCGTCAACTTTAAAAATTCACCACGACTTCGTTATAAGTCCGTTTTTATCCGTTCAAGCGGCCACGGATTCGTTTTAAAGTATATTTTCTAAATATCAAGGCCAAAAAGTCGTACCAACAGTAGGTTTTTCCAGAAATTCGAATTAAGGACAGAACATAAAATATAGTTATCGAAAATAGTTTTTCTCGGACAAAACCTATTCTAATCCCTTCAAATCAACTCCAAAGCTAATCTAATCCTACCATACACCTTCTTAGGGTGTCATGGGTTCCTACACATCATCAAGACCAAAGTATACCAAGGGGATAATTATAGGATGACTCTTATATATCAAACTCTTAAAATCAATGTAAAAATGGTATAAATATACACAAGTCTTGCATACTTGCTAAAAATTGATGAAATACATATGAAATGAAAGTGAAAGATGTAAATGAAAATGAAATGCTTACTAGCTTATTATGATGAGGTGCAAAGAACCAAGGATAACCTAAACACCCTAGGTTTTTATTTCAAAACCTTATAAAGAGTATAAACTAGATTGTATATATGCTTGATCTTGAAAAATTAATGATCCCTTGATGAACTCCTTATGAAGGCCGGTTAGGAAGTGAAGAACAAGAGGAAGAGAGAACTTTTTACTACTTGGAGAATTATTGAGGTGAATGAGATGAATGATGTTTGAGTGAGTATCTATACTATCAAAGAAAGAATACCAACTTAATAAATGAAATCATCCTCCCCCCCCCATGGGCCGGATTTTGGGGAGATCTTGCTTCCCAAATATTTTTTTTTTTTTATAAAATGTATTATGTATAAAAGGTGTAAGTGAAATTGTAATATTAAGTGTAACTTGTAAAGGTAAAGGGTAACTTTTTGGTACAAGTAAGTTTTTAATAAATCAAAATAGAATGTATTGAGATAATAAAAATTGTAAAATACATTCCTTGTGAAATTTGAGTGATAAAATAATTATCGTAAAATTTTTAAGAAAAACGACGTAATATTTAAACTTTAACGATTTATGTACCAAATAAATTTGAAACACTAGGGAAACTAAAAAATATAGTTTTTATGAACTAAATGTAAGTTTAAAAATACATCGGGATCATTTTTGAAAGTAACGGATTAAATATTAAAAATAATAGCTCACGCGATAACGTTTATTGAATATAAGAATTACGCGATGAATGTGAAATAAAATGTCATGAATGAATTATCATGATGCAAATGATGTCAATGAAATGTAGACTAATCTTAGTCCATATGAAATGTACGTGATGTCATGATCATGAATTCGCCGCTAAACCTCCAAGGTTATGCGAATTTGAAACAAGTAAACCAAGTTTACTAAAAATGTTGAAATAATGAGATATGAACTGTGTCGAGAAATGACCTGAAATTGCGAGTTGTCACAGTTGGGTTTATGTATATGAATTCAAATTTGTGGTAAAATGTGAGAATACAGTGCTTGCTATAAGTAAATGCAAATGTGAGGACAGGATAGAGGACTAAAACCTATGTCCCCTATACTCTTAATCTGTTTGAGCAAGGACCATAGTTCTACCAACACCCAATACAATCAAAACCGATATAACAACTCTCTTAGACGAATACAACAATTAACAACATAATTAACAAATTAAAACACTAGAACATAACATATAGATTCATTAACTTCATATTAAACATTAAATATTCAGTACATATTTTTCAAAAAAAAAATAGGGGAAAACATAACCATAGCATTTCCTTCTCAACACTTCCTAAGATCATCAAGGAAGTTGTTCCTGTCATACACCTGTGAGTGTGTCTGACAAATCATCCTCCTTATCTCCAACGCCTTCAAGACATTAGCCTTTTTCCTGTTGCGAAGATCCTCGATAACCTTGTAGTTCATCACCGTAGTTCGAAATCCTTCGATCTCAGAGATGTATTCTTAGGTTTCCTTCATACCCCGAATCAAGTCAGTCAAAGTGTTTTGGAGTCCCTTAGCAATTTTGATGTCCTTATCGTTTTCTCTCTGATAAAAGAGAGAAATCGAGTCAAACATGTAGTCAGAGTTCGAAGATTTGGCGAGTTCTTAAAGTAGTGGGAAGTCAACCATTGGGAGGTTGTTGAAATTTTCTTAGGATATGTTTCTTTTGATTGTTGGTATGCAATTGGTATAGTGTATTAACCAATAAATACCAAAAACAACTGGACGTTCCAAATTCAGGGACTAATTGTGAAGTTAGTAAAAAGAGAAATAGTCAAGTTTGTGTGAGAAAAAATACGCGGGAATTTTAAGTGCAAAAAACGGCTAACTGGCCAAATTGAGGGACCAAGTGTGACATTTTAAACCTATTACTCTGCAACTTGACCTTTTGCCTTCCTTGATACGTTTATACACAATTAATGTGTTGGGAATCACCAAAAGAACCCAACTAACAAGATCCAAAACAATAAACACAATCATAATAACCCGACCCAATTAACAAAACCCAATCAAAACGAAACCTAACATACATCCACACTCACGCATCAAACACACATCTAGTCAAACCCATTCTTAAAAACAAAAAGTAACAATGCAGACGTAAGCATATTTCTCCACTTTTAAGGATGTAAAGGAAGAAGAAGAAGGTGAGGTCCTGTTCAGAATCCACTATAATGGGGTTTTTGGTTATAGCCCACTCAGGTATGAACGAGGTTCATTAATTAATCTGTGTGCCTTTACCAGTGACAGGGATATATTAAGTTCAAGCCTTGATAATATGTTATCAGAGATTAATGAACAAAAATGGGCGTTGTTTTTCTGTGATCCTAAACAATCCCTAGAAAATGGTTTGCATTTGATTCATACTGATGTTGATGTTCATACTTTGTTTGGAATGGTGAAACAAATGAGTCGGTCGATATCTTCAGTAGCCTACAAGCCCCAAAAGTTAGCACAATTTTACTTAAAAACATCAGTTTTGAAGTTGTGGGTTGGGTAGAGCAGGATGCTAACTTTAGGATGCTTAGTCAAACACCTTTAGGACTAGGACGTCAATGGCAGAGGATAGATAAGAAAAAATGCAGGGGAGTGGAACCAAGACACCAACAGTGAAACGTGGTGTTGTAATCAAAGATGAAGAATGAGTTATAGATAAAAAAAAAAAGGAGAAAATTAAAGGAAAAGGAAAAGGAAAGATGGTTGATGAAGAGGAGGTTTTGCCCAGAAAAAAGGGAGAGAAGTTGTTCAAGAATTTAAGCGAGGTTTAGATGGGAATGGGAAGGCCAAAATGGTTGAGTTTGCAGGGTTTGATGTTGAGAACTTGCCTGGTTTTGATTTGGAGGGAAGGTGAAGGGTTGGTGGTGGTGCTGTTGATGTTTCAAGCGGTGTTAAGACACCCTTTCGGAGCAAAGAAAAGATTACAAAGCTGTCCTAGCAATCGTTCGCCCAAAGGCGACCCTAGGTGATGTTTAAGTGATGAATACCATGTCATGTGTTAAATTCCATTAAGCTGTAACACTACAGTTCATAACTTATAAGTTTGTTGTTTGTATACTTGTTTTTGCAGACAAGGTGGCAGCAGCATCATCTATTTAGGGTTCATGTTTTGTCGGTTCAACAGTTTCTAGATATCGATCAGAGATGTGTAGATCATTTGAAGATTCAGCAGTTGAACGTTTTGAAGTTGGGCCCAAATTCATCTTTTATATTTTGTAACGTATCAGTATATTAACATGTATCAGAAAATGACTCCGTAGTATCAGTTATGTTCTAGTTTCATCAAACACTGTATAGTTGACTATTATAAGTCAACTAGCTAAGTAGTTGATAATGTATAAATTTGTTTATTAATCATGGGTAAATTTCTGTGAGCTCATACTTTCTTTACCAGTTGACTTTTATGGAGTCATACTTAAGTGGTGAGGACTCATGTACACTGATATAATTTGTTCAAACAATAACCCCTTTTTGTTTTGGTGGAATAGTTCTTGAGTTAGAATTAACTAAGTTGAGTTATAAATGTGTATAGACTATAATACTCTCCAATAACTAACAGAAAAAAGACGTTGACAAAGGCGTTATTGGTCAAGGGACGATTCTGGCATTTAATGGCCAAGGTTTGGACCTGTGGCGATGAAAAGGCCGAGTTTTGTCCCATCGCGATGCGTTCTGCCAAGTTTAGGGACCAACGGTGTATTTTAGTCTAAATAGTAAAGATTTTTCATGTTAATGTTATTTTGAGTGAAATGAGATTTTGACTCAGATATACGCGATTTAAACAAAGTATTGTATTCAACTCCTTAATTTGTCATTACTAAAATTTATACTTAGACCTATTGTGATAGCATCATAGTGACAACAACTAGCTCACTTGATGATGATGACGATGATTATTATTATTGTATTAAACATACGATGATGATGATGATTGTATTATGTTTATGTCTATCGCAAAATGATTTTTTTTTGAGAACTTGTCGTTATTAATTCAACTTTTTATTTTCTTAAGACTATACGTGTTAAATAGGGAAACTTTGTTAAACTAATCAAATAGGTTGTCAAAGCCAAAAAACCATGATTTATAACACACAAGCCACCAATTGTGGACCCTTTTGCGAAGCTTAGGGGACTAGCGGTCCTTGGTCCTTCATATTTTGTGGACCGCTTGCGAACCCTTTAAAGTTTAAACCTAAATGAAGCAGTCACTTTTCTCCAAGGATGGAATCAGAGGATATCGTGAGTTCTCGGAAACTTCCATGAATTGCCACCAATTGTGGACCCTTTTGCGAAGCTTAGAGGACTAGCGGTCCTTGGTCCTTCATATCTTGTGGACCGCTTGCGAACCCTTTAAAGTTTAAACCTAAGTGAAGCAGTCACTTTTCTAAAAGGACGGAACCAGGGGGTATCGCGGGTTCCCGGGAACTTCCATAAAATTTTTCGATGTAATATTAATTTTTTGAAAAAAATATCGATTTTTCTTAAATTTATCTTAAATGCACTATGTCCATCAAAATTTGTTTCTATTATTTTATGGTTCAAAAAAATTTGTGCACCCAGTCATATCTGGTTTTAATTTTGTCCCTTCCTCGCAGGGGCGAAACTTTCATTCACAAACTAATTAACTCACTTTATTCATTAGTTATTCAGTACAATAGCTACTTTCTTGATAAAATTTGCAATCAACTCCCCTTAATCATATTGATATGTTGATTAAAATTCATAAACGAACAACTTGAACAATCAAATACAACACTAAAAGGAATTAACTTGTCAAACTATGTTTCCCTAAATTTAATTTATTCTTCGTCATTATGGTGTTTGGTTGAATCATGGTTTGAAAACAAAATCATAAATACATCATTTGGACGATATTTTTCACTATAGAGATTTTACGTTAAGTTTGGCCTCCGTTAACTTAAAATCCCTCCTTCCCTCTATACTGCCCAACTTCCCGAGAAGCAACCAAGCAAACATGCACCACCTTCCCTCGACACAAGCATGTCGGTGGGAGTAAAACGAACACATAACTTTTATGTAATTCAAGATAAGGTTCTAACTGCTATTTTATTTTTTTATTTTTTTAATATATTTTTTTAATTTAATGACGAATTTCATTAAAAAAACTAGCACGGGCTAGAAAAAGAAACATTACAAGGAAACCAGAGATGGATTTTTAAGCCAATCTAACAAGCTAAAGTTCGCCTTACATCTATAGCTACACCAATAAAACGAACGGGCCACTATATCATCGAACAAAGTCGCTTTCGAAGGGATGCTTGAACCAAAAAGAACTTTATTTTGAAAACTCCAAACAATCCACCACATGATGTAACAAACACCTTCCAAAACCTGTTTAAGATTAGAATAATCAAATTAGAATACAACTTATCTATACTACATATAACGAGTGTATGATCAAAGTAGAATTGTTGAATGTTGAAAATTAGTCAAAGGTGAGAGAATATATAATGTAATTAATACTCTTATTAAAACACCTCATTACTTAAATGTATAGTGATTTATTCATATTCTATAATCAACTAAAAACATATCTACCAAATTAAATACAAACAATTAAAACCTTCCTTACTAAAATTTATAATAAAATTTTCACAATATACAATTTAAACAAGCTATAACATAATCCAGAATATAAAATAATTAAACACACTAATTAATGTTATTTTTAAAAAGTACAT
Source organism: Chrysanthemum makinoi (assembly GCA_910596185.1). Classification (NCBI taxonomy): domain Eukaryota; kingdom Viridiplantae; phylum Streptophyta; class Magnoliopsida; order Asterales; family Asteraceae; genus Chrysanthemum; species Chrysanthemum makinoi. Next base: position 281,910,960 of record OU343225.1, on the reverse strand, counting down.
GTTATTATATACATTATACAAATTAATAAAACGCACAAAGTTTCATATAAGCTAACAAGTTGATGGTACGTATAGTTTTGAAAACCGGACCGGACCAACGGGTTCAACCGGGAACCGGTGCCGCCACCGGTTTGAATAACCAATAAAAGCCATCCGAAAGCGAACCAGAGAAGACCCGTTGAAACCGATACAAACTGGTAAATCAGGCCTCATCGAGAACTATTTCTCCGGTTAATTGTCACAGGATACCTGCGGATACTATATATAAAGGAAAAACAAAAAGCGAAAAGTTAAACTAAAAATAGAAATGTTGAAAACATATATTTCAAAAGGAAACTATTAATACACATCAAAAACCGGGTTGACCCGGGACGCTTCAAACCCGGCGGGTTGACTCGGTTTAATTTGACCCGTGCTCGACCCAACCCGTCGGGTTGATCCAGTTTAAATCGACCCGTTTTTTGACTGGAACGGTTCAACCAGTTGAACCACTCGGGTCGAACCGGGTTTCAAAACATTATGTTTAATCGCAAAATCTTCAAACTTTTATTATTTCTCGTTTATAACCCATAAACTTTTTTTATCACTAAACGATCTGTCGCTATAAAATCACGTAACTGTGCACGGATACTAGTCTAATATTGTCCGATATACATATAATCTTTGATCCCTTAATTAAAACTATTAAAAATGAATATGACAAGTGGGAGATATTATGTGATGGTCACTTCAACTGCTCCCTACTTGTCAAGATTCTTGTCCCATAAATTATATGAAAAGATCTTGCTACTATTCTCCTCCTACCACTTCTTTCTCTGGCCATGAATGCCGAAGAGCAATCAAAATCAATGCGATTTATTCATCAAACAATGACTATTTTAGTTCAACATTTTTTCAACGAGATAATATTTGCCCTTGCATTGCTACGGGTCCAAAAATTCATTTTGTAACGAAGAAATAATTATTTTAGCAATAATATATTTTTCTAACAAAAAATGTTTTAACAATAAAAAGGAAAATGATGTAAAGAAGTAAACAAAACAAAATGTGTAACCAGATTAGGGGTTAATTTGTCATAGTACTAAACTTAAAAGGATGCTAAAAATCTATACTACATACGAATGCATTTAAGACTTTTTATAAAAGAAAGTCTTAAAAAAGTAATCCTACACATGTTACTATAATAAGTAATTCATATAATTAAATTCTACATTATAATAATTGTATTTTAATGTATACTAATGACACATAAAATTTTAGTATTAAAATGCATGTTACAAACTTACAATAATACAAATTTATAGTTGTAATTTATACCATAAACATTCAAGTTTTACGAAGTTCAAATGAGTATAAGTATGAATATCTATATTGGTATTAATATACTTTACGGAAATTCAAACACTTATATATTCTTTTCGAACTATCAAACGGGTAAACCGTAAAATACTGACTTTCACTGCATACCGCTTAAAGATCAAGGTACGAGAAAAACTGACATATTGAGTACCGCCGTTGCTTTGCGCGGGTACTATGCTAGTAAAACTTAATGGGTTTAGAGACTATTTTGCAATGTTATAAATATTGTAAGACGTGACGTGGCGGCGAGATTAAGTCTCATGCTTTAAGAGTCATGGCGAAGCCACGATGTTTTTTAAGACGTAACTTAAAGCGACAATATATATATATATATATATATATATATATATATATATATATATATATATATATATATATATATGTGTGTGTGTGTGTATTTTACATATTTATACATATCGAATTTACAAAAAATGTTATACATAAGAAATAAAGTTAGAAAACTATTCTTGAATGTAATCTTCTTCATTTCTTTAAAAAAAAACCCAAATTTCAGACCTAAACCGTGATAAATCTGCATAACATTGCAACCAACTTCTTTAAAAAGACACGACGCATCGCGCCTTTTCCCGCCTTTTCACGCTTCATCTCACGCCTCGCCTAGAGCCGACGCCTTGATCTATTTCGTAATATGAAGGTCACGTCTTGCGCCTTAACGACACCATGATGCGTCTTTTAATATCGTAGGTGTTAAAAGCTGAATTTTAGTATGTTTAAGGGTTATTTTATATAATTGTTAAACTTAAAAGTGATGTTTTTGAAATTGTGGGTGTTCAAATCAAAAGTTTTAAAGCTTTAAATTATAGTTGTCAGGATCCCGATTCTAATCTTAGGATCTTACGAATTTATAAATAAAAAACGATCCGGATCCTACGTAGGATCTTAGAAAGCTTAAGATCTTATAGAATCCCGATTTTGACCGTAGGATCTTAAGATCTAATCCGATCCGATCTTACGTTCTCGAACCGCAAACTAAAAAACTACAAAGTTATGGATTATCTTTTAATTGAATTAAGAAAACAGCATGTGATTCTTTTTAAACATTCAATATTCATAATTAAGATAATATTTCCATAAAACATTCATATAATTTTTGTTTATGATATACAATAATTTGTAGATTTGAATAATATTAGTAAGATTATTAAAAAAATGACGTTGTAGTAGGATCTTGTGATCTCGATCTGATCTTACGATCACGAGCAAAAACAAAAACGATCCTAGATAGGATCCCCGTCTTAAAAATCTTGCTTTAAATGTTAGCTATATATATATATATATATATATATATATATATATATATATATATATATATATATATATATATATATATATATATATATATATATATATATATATATATATATATATATATATATATATTGAGGGTGTTATAATGTAAAATTTAAAGAGTTTAAAGACATTTTGTATTACCAATAACCTAAGAGACTATTTTTTGATTTTTTTAGAAAATGACAAAAGAGTTACTGTAAATGAAGAATACTCTTTGTTAGAAGAATGTTAATATTAAAAAGAAAATGATTTGGATACTCAATTTTTTGATTGGGACACTTAATCGTATGTATTAAACTGTTGCACTGTATATACATTGCTTTAATTGGTTATATATATGAATATGCAAATCAAAACATAATGCGTGCAAATAATCTTCCTAAAATATAATATAACACTCTTAAAAGATTTTTTTTTCATATAAACTACTATGATTCTTATAAGACTACTCTCAGAAAGGGCAGTACGGCCTTCGTGACAAGCATAAGTCACGCACCACCTTGCTGGCAACCCAAACCTCACGACGTAAGGAACACAAAATAACGAACGAACGGTGAGCTCATCACCGCCTTTGTATTCGTGCATGTGGTCCCCTTAAAATGTTTTGTGAAAACGTAGAGGGGGGGGGGGGGGTGAATACGTTACCGTTTAAAAATGTTAGATCTTTTGTATCAAATCACTTATGACTTGTTATAATATGTAAGTACCAATTATTGTTTGTGACTAATATAAAGCATAGTAAACCAAGTTGTCACACAAGCATCAACATCAAACCACATCATAAGCAATTATAAAAGTAAAGAGATAAAGAAAAGAAAGTGCAAACCGAACCCGAGGATTTATAGTGGTTCGGTCACGGATCTCCTCTCCGCCCTACTCCACTCCCCGAGTACCCAACTCGAGATTTATTTCACCAAATCAACAAGCTCCCTTCTCGGCGGAGAAAACCTTACAATCGTCGCTTACAATTTTTCTGGTACAAAGCTAAATACCGGGTTCTAGTTCGAGGTAGAACCAACCTAACGTCTCCTATACAATATTTCTGACAGTAAGCTAGATGTCGAGTTCTTTCCGGGTACAACCACTCCCGTTATGTTTTATGGCCCAACATAACAAACCTTGTGTTTTATGGTACAAACGCATAACCCATCTAATATAGTTTGGTGAAAGTGTTGTGATGATGCAATAATGTTTACAATGATGATCCATGACATAAATGTCTAATGGATATGAATGACTAATCTAAATGATCTTCTTAAATAAGAAGTCTTCAATCAATGAGGATATCAAGAGATCTTGAATCTTCATATGTTGATATACTTTGGTGAATGAGGATTGCTAGATCTCCAAGCTTTTCTTGGTTGATCAAAATGTAAAGTATGCTTACAACAAAGATGAATGTTAAAAGAATTATGATCATGTGATGATGAGGGTGATTAATGTATGTTTCTACATGGTTATCTATAGATCTAAAAGATGAAAGAAAGATATAGAGAATGTGTGTTGAAAGGGATGAAAAAATGAAAAAACAATGGGTTGGTATTTATAACCAAGTGTTAATCAAAAATATAATAATTTATTAGATTTGATATTTTAGAATATCTTCCAAAATCTTTTAAAGATTTAGATGACGCTATGCATGAGGTAATAAAAGAGTGTTTTCCTTTTTATGAAAACTACATTTAAACAAATGTATATACTTATTTAAAAGGTAAGTTACTTGTAAATAAAATGTAAGTAACCTTTTAAAAAATAAAATATCTAGTTGAGTGCTTGTCAAAATAAAATATATTTTGTCAAGAGTAAGTAAACTTTAGTACTTGTATGAATATTATAGTTAGTTTACTTGTAAAAATAAAAGTATATATTTGTTAGACATTTTCCAATAGATGTATTTGTATAAAATACTTGTGAATGCAAAATGTAAAATGAGGTTCGAAATAGAATGGTTAACCTATTAAAATACTTAGTGACTCTAAACGTGTTAGGTCACCATTCTATCACATCAATATGTATTTCTAGAGAGAGAAAGTTTTAGAGAGAGAAAGTGGAAGGAACTAATTAAGTGATTATGAAAATGATAATTGCAATTAGAACTAATACCCTCTCCCTTCAAGGGAGGGGGTATTTATAGTTTTTACATAAGTAGGGGTGTTTCCCCTTGGTTCTAGAAGAACCTTCTATCACAACTCATGGGCTTACTACATGAGCAGTGAATCTAATTACAAACATTTATAAACCATAATTATTAACGACCTATTACAAATAAAATGACCTACACTTGATAATAAAACATGTTCCTAACAATCTCCCCCTAAGGGTTGGTCATCATTTGTTGTCTTGCTTAGGTCGCTCGACGTCTTGAACTTCTTTGGCATTTATAGCTTGAGATGTTTTTTAATTCTTTGCATCTTTGTTCTTTGTTCTTTGTGATCAGATATGTTGTTGTCTGCCTTTCATCAACATCTTTGTTGTTAGTGTTGAAAGTCTTTTCCAGCATGCTCATACTTCTGGTGAAGTTTGTGAATCATACATTTGAAGCTCTCATTTTTTAACTTTGATCTTTGTCTCATAACTTTGCAGATTCTTTGACTTTGGCGTAGAATCTTTCTGAACTTTGCTTTGCTTAGATCTTAGATGAGAATGTCTTTATGATGTTGGTATGAGCATGTGGAACAAATATGTTGATGATAATGATGGTGGTAATGGTCTTTATGGAACTCCTGGTCTTCATGAGTACCTACATGGAAACAGTTAGCAATAATGTTCCCGGCACTTATAGGTTCAGATTTTGAGATCGTAAACAGCATAGTGTGAGAACTTTCTCTAATCCTTTCCAAGGCCGTTCCTAAATTGTATATTCTCGAAAGAGATTAACAATCCAGGTGAGCCGCTGAAGTATGCCGAAATATCACTCCACGACTGTAGACCGTTTGAAACCACCAAGCGTAACCCGTAAAGGATTACCGAGATGACCTGCTGTCAGGGATGTTTGATGTTGACCCTGGCAGGAGTTTCCATTCAATCATTGAGGATCACAATTGTGAATCCCCTCATAAATGTTCTGGCAGATTGCTAAGATCTGCGAAGGACTCTGGAACATGTCACTTGTGTCCTTATTGTTTGAACAACATGTGATGAAATATGAGGTGTTCCTAAGAGATCTTTTGATGAATCTCATGGCTCTAGACTCGATTAGTGCGCTTTGATTTTCCTAAGCGGAGACTAGGGAGAGGGTCTCCTCCTTCAATACCAACAATCTCTAAAAGAGAGTCGATAGATTACGTAGGGTTCCCTGTGAGAATGAAACAAGATCTTTTGAGAGAAGTTGAGTGGCTTAGAAGGTTTAGTGAATTGCGTCACTGGGTCCATGACGACTTTGTCTTCAATACCGGTGTCATCTTGTGACAACCAGTAGCATATGAATTTAACCCAGTGTCTGCCCTAAGTTGAATAATTTGGAGGGCTATTTCTTTTCACCCTTTTCTTTAACTTTTCTTTTTAATTCTTCAACTCCTTCTTTCTACGATTCTCATTTTCTCCTTTTTTAATCATACCTAAGGACTTCTAAATACTAACTATTTGTGGTGTCCTTGGGTAGATCCCTCCGGCTCTGGCGAATCATAGGACGTTTATTCCTAAAATTAGTCACCTTTTAACTCCATGACTATCCTATTTTGCCACAAAACCTTTTCTTGAAAAATTTCTCGAGATGTTTATGATGAAAAACATGTTTTGCTAACACCTTGAGAGTTTTGCATTTTCAGAAATACTCCCCCTCCACATGTGCTTATGAGTTTTGACTGAAATCTGCATAGTGAGGGTAGAGCTCGCACTTTTGAATTGATCGAATCTTGATAGACAATTCCCCGCGAGACACGGTTACGTTGTATAGTTAAAGAGTTCCATTATCAGCTTTTAGGTGACAACTAGCTCTAATAACTACCTTGAAGATGTAAACTCTCCTTGAAAAGGAGGTTAGACCCGTCAAAGTTCATGTCAATCAAGAGTGTTTTGGGTTGGTACATTCTACTAAGATAAGTCTTGGAAGACAAATCTTTTCGATTACTGACATTCAGAGATCGTCAATTCATTGTTGATATCTGATTCGAGCACATGATGAAATTCCATAACTTCCTGATCAACAATTTTAATCACATTTCTCCCCCTCAAAAATAGCATATGTATGTTGTTTTTGAAAAACATGTTGATTAAAATATGCTTTTTGAGGCGTTTGAAATTCTTTTGGGAAGAAACGGATTTCAAAAATATTTGATTTTGAACAAAGATTTTGTGTTGCAAAAAGTTAAGAAGCTTTCGCTCTTTTAATGAGGATTGAGGCACTGAAACGTACCACAGGGTCCTTTCGTGGAATTAGATTTTGTTTTCGTTAAACAAAAGTACTCCCCCTCAAATACGGAAACATATTTGAGAGATAGTCTTCTTGAGCCGAATTGTAACCATATTATTAACTGTTATGTGAAAATGCATGTGATAATTCGAGCTCAAGGTTTGAAAAAAAAACACAATCAATGAATGTTATTTGAAAATTTCAACATCACAGAAAAATTTATTGTAATATATTTTAGGGCTATTTTTTTTAAAGTAATAAATGGAAAATCTTTTTGGATTTTGAAAAGATTTTATATTTTTGTATTTTGATTTTGAAATATGTATTTACAAAGAAAGATGATTTGGTGTTTTACGTTTTAAGAATGTTTGAGTAAATTTTCCAGATCTTCTGGAGTCAAACACCGCATGCCAATTTGATGGACAAGCTCAGTAAACCTTGCGGGTGGCAAAGCTTTGGTGAACAAATCCTCCAATTGGTATTGAGTACCCACAAAGTATAATTCAATTGTACCCTTTTCGACATGCTCTTTGATGAAATGATATCGGAGAGCGGTATGCTTTGACTTGGAATGCTGAACCGTGTTGCAGGAGATGGCAATGGCACTCTTGGAGTCACAGTACATTGGTATCTTGTTGAATACAAAGTCGTAGTCCATCAGTTGTGATCTCATCCAAATTATCTGAGCACAGCATGCTGACATGGCAACGTATTCTGCTTCTGTTGAGGACATGGATGTACAGTCTTGTTTTTTAGACTGCCAAGACACAAGTTTATCTCCGAGAAACTGAACACCACCAGATGTACTTTTGTATGTATCTAAACACCCTGCGTGGTCAACGTCTGAAAAAGCGATTAGTGCAAAACCAGAATCCTTCGGATACCAGATTCCCAAGTGAATGGTTCCCTTTACGTAGCGAAGGATTCTTTTAGCCTCATTGTTATGACCAAAGATATACCAACCTTATCAAATACCCACGTTATGAACACAAGAATACCACGTTAAACTCAAACTGTTATGCGTAAATAAAGAGAAAGATTAAGATAAGATATGGTGACTTGATGTATATTCGTGTATATGTTTAGAGAGGTAGAGAGAAGAAAGATGAAAACAATAAGTTGTATATTGCTTCAAGGAAAAGCACACACACACACACTCAAGCACACCCCTCAAATGACATACTTGAGGGGTATTTATAGTACAAGTAGAAGATGCCCTAAGGCTTGGCCATGGGCCTTGAGATGGACTTGGATTGGGCTTGGGTTTCACGAACTAGACAAGGCTAGCTTAACATAACTTATGCCCAATTAGCTTAGCCTAATCCACGAGCCCGTTGACTATTCTATCACGATATCTAACACGCGTTACAAAGTTCCTAAACGTGAATGACCATCACTTCTAATAAAAACTATTAAGGCTAACAATCTCCCCCTAAGGGGTGGTCATTCAAAAGATGCTCCACTTGAATAGGTCTTTAATCTTTTTGAGCTTGAACTTTGTGAGTAGATATAGAATAGTCTTGATTCTTTGTTCCTTCATGCTTTGTGATCAGTTAATGTGTTGTCTGCCATTGTCAACTTCGTTGGTTAGGTGTCTCCACGTCATTCTCCACCATGCTCACACTTCTATTTGACTTTGAATTACCAATTATGAAGTTCTCGAGTCTTTACACTTTGTAGATTCTTTGATATTGACGAAGAATCATCTTTAACTTTGAGTAGCCTTTGATTGTGATGAGAACTTTCATGTGTTGTTGGTATGAGCATGTGGCGAGTCTGCACGATCCATCCGCTCCGGAGCTTCCATAAGAAGAAAACATAAAACATTGTTAGTAATAAGCGGATTCCGGCACTTACAAGTTTGAATTTCGAGGGTGTTAACAGCATAGTGTGAAAACACGTCTCTAATTCTCACAAGGGCCGTTCTTGAACTGGAGTCCCACAAGTGAGATAACGCGATATACCGAAGTACATCTACAGTTCAGATGAGTCGCTGAGGTACACCGAAGCATCACCCCACGACTGTAGACCGTTTGAGACACACTAAGCATAATCCACGGAGAATTACCGAAGTGACCTGCTGTCAGAGCTGCTTGATGTTGACCCTGGCAGGAGTTTCCATTCAATCACTGAAGATCACAGATGTGAAACTTCTCATAAATGTTCTGGCAAATTGCTAAGATCTGCGTAGGACTCTAGAATATATCACTTGTGCCCTAATTGAAGAACAACAAGCGATGTCATGTCAAGTGTTCCTATGAGATCTTTTGATGAATCTCGTGGCTCTAGACTCAATAAGTGCATTTTGGTTTTCCTGAGCGGAGACTAGGGAGAGGGTCTCCTTCTTCAATACCAACGATCTCTAAGAGAAAGCCGATAGATTATGCAGGGTTCCCAGTGAGAATGAAACAAATCCTTTTAAGAGGAATTGAGTGGCTAGAAGGTTAGGTGCAGTGCATCACTGGGTCCATGACGTCTTTGTCTTCAATACCAGTGTCATCTAGTGACAACCAGTAGCATATGTATTGAACCCGGTTTTACGCCCTAAGGTTGAATAGGGAGGGCTATTTCTTTTCACCCTTTCTTCACATTTCTTTTTAATTCTTCAACCCCTTCTTTCTCCTTTCTCACATTACTCCTTTTTTCAATTATACCTAAGGACTTCTATTACTAACTATAGGTATTGTCCTTGGGTAGATCCCTCCGGCTCTGGCGGATCATAGGACGGATTTTCCTATCCTTAGTCACCTTATAACTCCATGACTGTCCTATTGTTGCCATAAAACCATTTTCTTGAAGATCTCTCAGAGTGTTTTTGATAGAAAAACATGTTTGGAACACTTCGAGAGTTTTATATTTTCGAAACACCCCTTCACATGTGCTAATAAGTTTTGACAGAAATCTGCACATAGAGGGTAGAGTTCGCACTTTTTGAATTGATCGACTTTAAATGAACTAGACCGATTCGAGACACGCTTACATCACTAGAGAACTAGCTTGAAATTATTACCCGTCCTGGTCAAGTCCATAGAAAGTTTCTCGAAATGGTACATTTACTGACTTTGATTACTCGTCAATTCATTGGTTCCGTCTGAGTCGAGCTCTTTTGAGATTCAAACAACGATCATTAAACTTTTTGATCACATTTTAATCACGTTTCTCCCCCTCAAAAATAGCATATCCATGATGTTTTTGAAACAAAATGATTAAAAGATATGTTTTTCGAAAAGCATTTGGAGAGAAACTGATTTAGCATGAATTTTGGAACAATTTTGTTTTATACTCCCCCTTAACGAAAGCATATTTTTCATACAGAAAATTTTAGAATCAATTAAGGGTTTAGAGGGAGTTATCTTGGTACCAAATGTGAGAGATTTTGAAAAATCTTTTTGAAAAATTTCAAATTAATGGTACGCAAGATGAAGATTTTAAAAATCTTTTGAAGATATTTAGAGAAAAATTATCTTCATGTGATTAAGGATAAGTGCTCGATATATATGAAAATCGATTTTGCGTAGCACTTTCCTTTCTTTAAAGATCGGGTTGCAAGCTGAAATACTTACAAGCCATTGTTTTTAGGAATAGTGCTTGAAAAATATTTAAAAACCTTTAATATTGGTTAAGCACTTTCCTTTCTTTGAAGCGCGGGTCCTGAACTGATGTGTCCAGAAGCCATTATTTTGAAGTCCGGGTTTCGTACTGAAGTATACGAAAGCCATTTTTGAAGAAATTTTAGAGAAACGACATGTTTTAGAAAACATAAAAAATAACTCTCGCTCAAGCATCTGTACATACCTGTATCATTGTTGAATGACATTTCTAGAAATGTACAGAATATCGATTATACAAGAGACATGTCGTAGAAGAATATTTTTGAATTTTTTGATTTTATATTGTTTTTGTATTTTTTGAAAAAATTTTCTATTTTTGTATTTTGCTTTTGTTGGTTTTATAAAAGAAATGGAAAATCAAAGATAGAAGATAGAGAGAATGAAGAAGAAGAGTTTACAGAATTAGAACCCTCTTATGAGCTGGGTTCTGAGATATTTGATTCACCTGCAACCAAAGAAGAAGAGTTTTCACAAATAACAGTGTTAGAAGTACAAGATTCCTCACGGTGAGGGTGATCACTATCAACGGTTGTAGTGGTTTTGACTTCCTTATCTTGATGAGTTTCACTATTATCTGTGTTGGAGCAAGTATCAAAAATCTTTCCTGTGGGAATCCATCTAAGACCTATTGTCTGAAAACTTTTCCCATGGGTTTCCACCTAAGGTAAGATCTAGGAGTTGTTTTCTTATCAGATGCAGCGGAAGACTCTTTTTAGAAAAACTACGTCCTGAAGAGATCCACCTATTAGGTTTCCTTTTGATGTTCATCTTGTCACCGGGTTTGTTTCTATTTGGTGTCTTAGTGGATTGTGCCTCGACACGAGAATTATCTTTCTTGAGATATTGTAAGGCACATGCATCATGATTAGTTGAAAAGACACATTTTTTACATGTAGTACAAATAAATTCAATATTCTTGTTTAAAACAGCAGCTTTAACTTTGTCACTACAGTCTTTTGGAAATTGATTCTTGTTCGAAAAAGACTTAGAATTCCTAGTGTTGTTGTCTAAGGGCATAGCATTTTCTTTTGCGCAACTACTCTTAGATGCAAGCCAATCCCTAGTCTTATGTAGAGTGTTCCTAGGTAATGGTTTACTACTACTAGCAGTGCCTTGAAATCTTGTAGAATTCGTCACCCTAGATGTTGCACCTAAAATTCCATCTTTTCGAGTCTGTGCCTTTTTCCTAGCTTCTTCTAGATAGTGATTGTTGACCATGTTGTTAGAACCGACAGATTCTTTAACTGGATTTTTGGTCACATTCCGTGTAGTATTCCTAGAGATGCCAGGTGTAAACACTTTTTCTTTCTCAAAAACAGGTTTTTCAAAAGCTTTGATAATTCTCTTTTTGATAGGCAAAGTCTGTGGAGTGACTGTTTTTGACAAATCATTTTTCTCATTGACTTTTGGAGGAAACTGAGAAATAGACATTTTTGGTTTGAAAACCGGTTTGGGAACATTTGTTTTCTCCTCAGTCAATGGTTTTGGAAACTTAGTATCCACAGCCTTTCCTTTTAGACTTTCCAGCTGAACTCTCAAAAGATCATTTTGCTCTTGCATGTCCTTGTAGGCACGCTCATACGACAGTTTGTCATACTTGCATTCCTCGGTTTTTCGATCAAGTTGTTTAAAATAGGACACGTTTTCTTTTTCAAGTTTTTCAAGAGCTTTTTCATATTTTGAAACAATTGTGGAGGTCTCAGACTGGAGTCTTTCATGATCTTCAACAGAATATGTTTGTAAGATAATGGACATGATATCGGTAGTCATAACATCTTCGAAGAGAGAATCATTCAAATTTTCCAAAAGTTTGATGTGTTCAACACTTTCATTAGCTTGCTTTACCAGGGATTTATGGTCCTTGACAAAGTCACTTGTTTCTTTCAAAAGTGCTTGTTCAACATGAATTACCCTTGCACTGATTGCATTCAGCTGAGGGGCAATTAGAGTTTCAAAAAACTTTTTCTGTTCATTATCAAAACTATTAAACCAGATGTTTGTTGTAATATTGGTTTTAGTTTTAACAGTCTCTTGAAGATACCCAATTCTAGTTTTAACGTCATCTAAAATGCTTCTAGTATCACTTGTGTTAAAAGGATTGTTTGAAGACATTTGTTCGATTTTCGAAAGAGACTTGGAAACTACAACTGGTTTTGAAACTGGTTTTGAAACTGGTGTTGACACTTTGTTTGAAACACTTGGTGTGGTGGAAAACGTTGATTGTTCTTTTTGATTAACAAAAGTAATTCCATTAATTTTGTTCCATTTGTTATAATCAATCGGTTTGAGATCTGGATTCTTTTGTTTCATTTTTGATCTACTCTCCTCAGATAGTTCCAACGTTTCAAGAGAATCACGAACAATTATGGGTTCATGCAAAGGTTTTCCATTGTTCAACACATTCTGAGATTTCTGAGCATTCTTGAGGAAACCAGGAGGTGAGTTACCAAGAGCCATTTTATTTGTAGTATGAAAATTCGGATTTACTTGATTAGAAAGCATCTTGATTGTCTTAGCGGAATGACCCGTTGTAAGAAGTAAATTATCCAATTTCTTGATTTTTTCCGTTTTATCGAGAATTTCATCAAGAAGAGAATCTTCTCGTTTTGCAAAATCAAGAATCAACTGCTTTCTTCTCTTTTTCAAGATCAGAAAACAGTGTTTTTTGTTTAGAAAGTTGGTTGTTTAGATCAGAAATTTCCTTGTTTAAAGATTTTATTTTCAAATTCAGATTCACATCAAGTGTGTCATACTTGAGATGCAATTGTTGTTCTCTTAAAACAGAATCTCGATAACCAATTTCTAATTCGAAAGTTTGTTTGAATGAAATTCATAAGCTTTGGCGTGCTCCTTGTAACTCTCAAGCTCAGCGGTCAATTTTTTATTCGCGGCCTTAACTTCGCGATTGACCGTTCTTACTTTCTCAACTTCAATGCCACATTGATTAATTAATGATTCAAAATAAGCACGTGTTTCCTCATCAGTCTCAGTATTTTGTGCCACACAGCCTCCATTAGGATCCACATCTGGAGTTTCAGAGTTCATATTGCTACAACTCGGATTGTCCAGGTATGTATCATAAGTAGGTGCTGATGTCACAGAATGCTGTTCATCATGAGTAAACTGACTAGAAACATTACTATAATTTGGTACCTCATTGAGTGGATCTGTGTCATAGACTGGAGGTGTATCAAAAGTACCACTTGATGTTGTGTCCTGCGGATTGATTCTATGACTGGAGGTTGCAGTATTTTTTGCTTTATCTGCCCGTTTTGGATTCATGAATGCGTATTCTCATCGTCAATTCAATTCCGACTCTTCTTTCTGTGCTAACATCAACATGTACTGGAGCCTTTCAAGCTTCGTCGGTCGTTTGACACTAGATTCTGAACTAAAATAACCTGAATTTTGGCTTAGAGGTTCGAGGTAGCATTCGAACCGAAGTCATATAACAGTTATTCCCATGTTGATATCCAATATTCTGATTCACAATCTGACCCCCTTGATGTCCAACAAACTGCCCTGCATATTGCATCTGATTCCCAATTTGTATACCCGTAGCAAGTCCATTCTGATTCCCAATAACATCAACCATTTTTCCTTCTTGACCCATATGAATACTCGGTTGAGCAAACTGCGGATTATACGATGAAATCCATTGGTTGTTGTTATTTGGTGTAGTTAGACTAATGTTAACTTCATTGAAGAATCCTTTTAAGAAAGCAGTTATGAGACGATCTTTCTGGGTTGCCATTGATGAAGGTATGTATGATAAAGTTGATGTAGGATCGATTCAACGATAAAGGAGTTGTGGTTGATGACGATTAAGCTCGGTTGAGGTTTTTCTGAAAGTCGTACTCGTAACCTTGGTTCTTAGTCGAAAAAATTTTCGCCCAAAATTTGAAATTCACTTTAAAAATCAATTCTAAGGTCGTATGAAAAATTTGAGTTATGACAATTTTGACGCCAAATTTGACCCGAAAAATTTGAATTTAGGCCCAAAATTTTGAATTTTTGACCAAAATTTTCACAGTTAAACCAAAATTTGAATTTCGCGTAAAAATTGAACGTTTAGTCTCCTCAAAAATTTAAATTTTACTCAAGTTTTCCCGCCAAAAAACTCTTTTTTTTTTTTTTTTAAACCTTAGGCGTAGAAAGAGCTTAGGCGTAGACCAAAGAAGTTACGAGTAGGATATGGTTACGAGTAGGATGTAGTTACGAGTAGGATCTTATGCGTAGGAAGCTTAGGCGTAGGATCTTATGCGTAGGATCTTAGGCGTAGGATCTTATGCGTAGAAAGTATCTTACGCGTAACCTTAAGCTTATGCGTAGACAAAAAGTTACTCGTAAACCTTACGCGTAATTGTGAAGTTATGCGTAGAGTTACTCGTAAGCTTTTAGCTTATGCGTAAACTATGGTTAAGAACCAAAAATCCTTTACACTGTCACAAGTAAGGGATATCCACATGTCGAAGTGTTCCACACACTTATCCAAGTGAGGGAAGCACTGAGTAACCGTTATAGCTCGAAGATTCTTCACCAAAAAGTTACGAGTAGAAAACTTATGAGTAGTTGACTTTCTTACGAGTAGAACTAGGGTTTTGACTTACTCGTAAAAAATTTCCAACGATTCAAACAAATTCGCTTGCACAGATATCCTTAAAAACACTCGAATAACACAAAAATGTTAACCTTTTTCACCCAAAGTGCTTAGAAAAGTTACGAGTAGAAAACTAGGGTTTTGACTTTTTGACTTCTACTCGTAAGAAATTTCCAACGATTCAAATGATTTCGCTTGCACAGATATCCTTAAAAACACTCCAATAACACAAAAATGTTGACCTTTTTCACCCAAAGTGCTTATAAAAGTTATGAGTAGAAATGACAAATGAACAAAAAACGAGTTTAAAACTTAACCAAAACGCGTAAAGCTTCGAACTTTTTGCAAAAAACTGAAACTTTAGCACCAAATAAACCTTAAACCACAAGAATCTTGAATTTTTGAGTGCAAAAATTAAAGCTTTAAGCGTGACAACGTTTATAACAAAGCTACGCGTATAGTACCAACCTTCAAAACAAACACAAACACTCCTAAACCATTGTTAGGCGATTGACAAAAATGAGAAAATCAAACCTGGCTTTGATACCAATTGTTATACCCCTTTATCACGTATACCTTATCACTTTAACAAGCAAACCCAACACAAACACGTAACAGTTATGCGTATAGAAAGATTAAGATGAGAACGTGGTGGCTTGATGTTATATGCGTATGTTTAGAGAGACAAGGAAGAGAAAAGAAGATGAAAACAATAAGTTGTATATTGCTTCAAGGAAAAACACACACACACACACTCAAGCACACCCCTCAAATGACATACTTGAGGGGTATTTATAGTACAAGTAGAAGATGCCCTAAGGCTTGGCCATGGGCCTTGAGATGGACTTGGATTGGGCTTGGGTTTCACGAACTAGACAAGGCTAGCTTAACATAACTTATGCCCAATTAGCTTAGCCCAATCCACGAGCCCGTTGACTATTCTATCACGATATCTAACACGCGTTACAAAGTTCCTAAACGTGAATGACCATCACTTCTAATAAAAACTATTAAGGCTAACACTCATTGAGGTGTCTTTCAGTTGGTCTTGACTGATAACGGGAGCAAAGATATACAGCAAATACTATGTCAGGTCTGCTGGCTGTAAGATACATGAGAGACCCAATAATACTTTGGTATTTTGTAGGATCAATCACTTTCCCATGTAAATCAGCGTCCAGCTTTGGTGAGGTTGTAGACATAGGTGTGTTATAAGTATCACAACTGGTCATTCCATGTTTCTTTAAGATTTCAAGAGCATATTTGGACTGATTTAGAAATATGCCACGGGGAGATTGATGAACCTGAAGTCCTAAGAAGAACTTTAGTTCACCCATCTTAGACATTTCAAAATTCTGTTTCATTAATTTTGCAAAAGCGTTTGAGTACTTTTTATGTGTTGAACCAAAAATGATATCATCAACATAAATTTGAACAATCAAAATATCCTCCCCGTGACGTTGAATGAAAAATGTTGGATCAACAGTTCCTTTGGTAAACTGATTAGCGAGAAGAAATTTTGACAGTTTGTCGTACCAGGCCCGTGGGGCTTGTTTAAGACCATAAAGAGCCTTTTTGAGCTTGTACACGTAGTTAGGATGTTCTGAATCAACGAACCCTTCTGGTTGACCCACATAAACTTCTTCACGGAGTTGACCATTTAGAAACGCCGTTTTCACATCCATCTGATAAACCGTGATATTCTTGTGTGCAGCATATGCCAGAAATATCCGTACAGCTTCAAGCCGAGCTACTGGTGCAAACGATTCTTCATAATCGATTCCTTCTTCTTGAGAATACCCTTTAGCCACAAGACAAGATTTGTTGCGAATAACATTGCCTTCAGCATCCAGTTTGTTTTTCCATATCCATTGAGTCCAATGACATAAATCCCATCTGGTCTTGGAACAAGTTCCCAGACTTCGAGACGCTTGAACTGATTGAACTCTTCTTGCATCGATTCAATCCAATTTTCATATGTCATAGCTTCTTTAATGTTTCGTGGTTCTTCTTGACAAACGGTAAGAGCATAAACACAAGTTTCAGCATCGGTGTGAAGACGTTGTCTTGTCATGACTGGGTTAGAAGGATTGCCAATCACATTCACTAAAGGATGATCTTTTGTCCATTTATTTGTCGAAGGGTGATGATTGAATGTAGCATGCATATTAGACGGATCCAAATTGTGTGAAGATGACTCGCCAATGTCAGGAATGGTTGGAGCCGGAGCAAATGGATTGAAGAAAGCATTTCCGTCATAATCTGCGGGTGCAGGTACTTCTTGATTTTGTGTTTCATCAGATGTGTTAGTGTTGGATGCAATGTGTTCTTCTGTTGATAGAGAATCATTCAGCGGTGCATCTGGTGCAACGGTTGTTGTTGTTGGAGCAGGTGTATCGGGTATTGGATTATGATCAGGGTGTGCAGCGGAAACAGTCGATACATTTGTAGCACTACTTTCGGGAATCTCATCAAACAGAGGAGCAAACAAAGTTTCCAATTGTTGACGAGTGAATTCCATGGGTAGAACAGCTGATGAAGAAGGAAAGTTTAGACGGTTGGATGCGGGACCTAAGCGGTTTTGCTCAGAAGCCATATCTGTAAGCTCATCAAAGTTGACATGAACGGTTTCCATCATTTGTCGAGTTCGACGATTCCAAATTCTAAATCCTTTCGAATTTTCACAGTAACCAATGAACACTCCAATGTCAGCTTTCGGCTGAAGTTTACCAATATCATCACGATCATTTTTCGGATAACACAGTGCACCGAATACATGAAAATATCTGATATCTGGTTTGCGGTTATGAACAATCTCATATGGAGTTTTATTATGGCGCGTATGAATGATGGAACGGTTTTGAGTAAAACATGCAGTTGAGACAGCTTCAGCCCACAAGAAATCTGGTAATTGTGAGAAAATCAACATTGTTTGAGCAGCCTCCACTAACGTTCGGTTTCGTCTTTCAACAACACCATTTTGTTCGGGAGTACGAGCAATCGAGGTCTGATGTGTGATTCCAACTTTCTCAAAGTAAGTACGAAGTGTTTGATTCTTGAATTCAGTTCCATTGTCTGTTCTGACAATTTGAACGGTGTTTTTGAGTTGAACCTGAATCTTTGTGAGAAAGGTAATAATCATTGTTGGAGCTTGATCTTTAGTTCAAAGAAAATAGACCCAAGTCCATCGTGAATAATCATCAAAAATAACCAGAATGTATCGTTTTCCATTCACACTTTGTACACGCATGGGGCCACATAAATCCATATGAAGCAAGTGAAGAACATGTTGAGAACTTGGTTCAGGTTTTCAAGAAAAGTTAGATCTCTTGCTCTTGCCTTGTTCACAAGCCGAACATAAATGATCTTTGGTGTACCGGAACCTTGGAAGACCATCAACTAGCTTATGACGAGCGAGTTCAGTCATGGTTTTGAAGTTTAAATGAGAAAGCCTTTTGTGCCATAACCATGATTTGGTCGAAGTTGCTTTGGAGAGAAGACAAATCGGTGAAGATGCAATCATATCGGACATAGGAATCGTATAAAGATTTGTGCTCCGATTGCCGGTGAGTAAGTCATGTCCTTCCAAATCACGTACGTAACACGTTTTGGAGCGAAACGCAACTTCCAAATCATCATCACAAAATTGTCCAACTGAGAAAAGATTGTGTCCAAGACCTTCAACATAATAAACCCGACTGATCTCGATGTTTCCATTAACATAATCTCCATATCCCATTATTGAAGCAAAATGATCATTCCCGAATCTGACAGTACCGATGAACTTTGAAACAAAATTTACTAACAGCTTTAGATTGCCTGTCATATGTCGGGTACATCCGCTATCAACAATCTATAGAACAAATTGAATCACCTGCAACACACGAAGAAAACGAGGGTGGTATGATAGAAGCAGTGGAACCCAAAGAGTTAGTGGGTTCCATTATGTTAGTGTTACATACATTTGCACATTTAGGAATCCATTTAAAGCTTGAGGTACGCTGCAACCATTGTTTCCATAACCAATTAGTTTTCGCTTTGGTCTTAGTGAAGTCACTAGGTGAGTACACTTTCTTAGGAGATGTTTTTGCAGCAATGGGTGTGTCTACAGATTTCTCAGAAACTACACTGTGCACCTTCCCTAAATTCGATTTTGCAACTATTGTGGACCTAAAGGGAGGGCCAGTTATAGATTTCTTAGAACGAGCTAACAGAGAATTTGCAACACATTTTTCATGATTACTAGACATCATACTTTTACAACAGAAAACACACGAAGCATTAACGTTTGAAACGTTTACAGACTTATCATTCGTTACACTGACATTAGAATTACAAGTTGCCAAATTTGAATCTAAAGCAGATGCAACATGATTTTATTCGACTTCCTAAGATGAACTTCTACTTCTGATGTCGGACGAGTGCTCTTCCTATGTTGCGAGATCCTAGTATTTTCTTTTTGTCTCTTATTCTCGGATCTTCTAACATTAGTAGACGCAACTATTCCTGTAGAAGTGGAAGAAAGCAAATTAGTTTCCTGAGTTTTATCAATTATATACATGCCAGGAGCAATCACGTTTGTGTTACTAGACTTGCTAGATTCTTGTTTAGCTAGATTTTCTTTAAGCTCAATGATGATGTGTTTTTGATCCTGAATTATGGAATTTAATCTTCCTTGTTCACCCAACATTTGTTGAGTGTATTCAACATGGTGATCAAGTTCTTTTGACGCTTCAGAACGAACAGTTTTAAGAGAATCAAAAATCGTTTGATATTCCTTTTTGACTTGTGCAATCTCTTGTTCATATTTGAAAATTTGACATTTTAACGACGCATTTTCATCATCAAAAAATTCGACTTTTGATAGTTGCGACTGTTCCAAAGAAAACTTTTCCATTTGATTTTGAAAAGCAATTTCAGATTCAATTGTTTGAGACTGACACCATTGAAGTCGTCGTTTAAGTTCAGAAATCTCCATTGAAAGCTTAGATTGGACATCATCATTTTGTGAGAACATTTTTCCATTTTCCTCTTTTAATTTCTCAATTTCATGCCTTAACATCTGATTGTCCATTTCCAACATTTGAACCATATTGAGATTCTCAGCAGTTAACACAGTATCTTTCACAGAAGCAAATTCACAATATATAACCACATAAGCAATATTAGCAGAGAGAGCATCTTCTAACAATTGATCAAAGGCTTTTTGAAGATCTTGGTTTTGGCATTGTTCGTGTGAAACTGAGTTTTCAAGTGTGTTAAAAGCTTCAATCATTGAAGTCACCTCTTGTTGAAGTTCCCTTTCCCAGTGTGTTGCACACAGACGCAAATGTGCGACATGAGGTGAAATTTGGGTTTGAAACATTTGTCTTTGCTCTCTTGCATAAGCAAATTGAAAATTAGATGCTTTTAACTTAGAATTTTTCTCAATTGCCGTTTCTAAAAATGAAATATCTTCCATAAACGTTTGAAAGTACCGTAATACTAAACAAGATTTAGGAGTTTTTGGCAACGAGTTGCTTTTGCAAGAGGACGGTAAAGGACCATTTATTTGTGCAACATTGTGAACGGGACCTTCTACGCAAGATGCCTCAGTTAATTCAGAAAGATTATACGATGGTGTTGAAATGACATTCAGTTTGTAAGAAGCATTTTCTCTTGTGTAATCATATGGTAAAATTCCATTTGGTCGCATGTTTAAGCGACTTCGATCATCTTGTGCCCATTGTTCCTCACAATCAAATACAACAAGTTGCATGCATGGATCTAAAAGACATTGAGCACTATACAATTTGGGCATTTCCTTGAGAGCTGTGTGAAGAAAACATGGGTGATTATACCCAAGAGCAAACCGTTTTGAGTCATCAGGACTCGGAAGTAAGGTTGACATTTCAATCTGTTTTACTGAGTGGCCAATCTTATATACAACAATACCAAAATATTTTAACCGTCTTTCCAATCGAAGAATTTCCTCGATTTGATCATCAATGCGTTTCTTAGATTTCTTCTTGAATTCAGAAAAATTTGACCGACTTTTTGAAAAATCTTGTTTGGTATTTGAAAGTTCCGTTTGAAGATTTTCAATGTTTTTCTGAAGTTCAGACTTTTCTTGTTCAATTTTAGAAAATTTTTCATTATTTGACGCAACAATTTCATGCATTTGATGTTGAAGATTTTATTCGTTAACGTAAGTGATGAGCGTGTAAATACTCATCATTTTTGGTCAAATCTGAACTGCAAAACATTTAAAAACACTCAGAAATGCATCAAAATACTGAAAATATCCCAAAATTGTGTTTTATATGTTTTAAATGCAAAATGAGTAAAAACAGCTAAAAAACGAACAAAGTTTGCATAATTGGCAGTTTCAGTCCCCTAACTTTCAAAAAATGGCAAAACAGGTCCCCCGGGTGTTTTAAATTGTAATAAATATCATAAAGGTCCTTTGGTTTATCTAACTTGGCAGGTATGGTCCCTTGAATGAAATTTGGAAGCTTGTCACAACAGGTCCCTCAAGTTTCAGAATTTACAAGTTTAGTCCTTGGTCTTATCTATTATACAAACCAACCAAACCCTTTATTACTTCATAAATCCAAAATAAAAATAAACCCAAAATACCCAACCTTTCCCTGCCACACTCAACCACCCTTTTCCCCTTTCCCTGTTTCTCTGATTCCCTACCAGACACTCAACCCCCATTACCCAATCCCTCCACCATGGTCACTCTCAACTCACTGATAACCACGAAGCAGTGAAACCCCACAACCCACATGGGGCTGTTTTCCAAGTTGGCAATCTCCAACACACCCCATTGGAGCTCTCAAGATGGACAGCTCAGATTTACTCCCTTTGTGTCCAAGCCAAATGAATGGCTGAGATGAATCCAAAGAAGCACAAGTGCTCCATACAACCTCACTGTCTCAGTAAAGAAACACAAGCTCTCATTTGAAGACCCTAGCTTAACTAGTATAAATAGAAGTCCTTGTAGCCTTCAAAAGGCAGTAGGAAATTTAGTTTTAAAATTAGTTTTAGTTTTAATTTCAGTTGTAATGTTTCTTTTTAGTTAATGAAAAAATCCCTTTTTATCAGTTTCATTTTTTTTCTGCTTATTTGCTTATTGTCATTTATCATTTGGTCTTAAGTTTTATTTTTAGTTGCAAAACAGTTTTACAAAAGAAATTCCAGTTTGCTTTTAAAAATCAGTTTTCAAAGTAAAATTACCCAGCTAAAGGGGTGTTTGGCATTGCCTTATTGTCACCCAAAACTGTTTTTTTTACCCACTTTGACTCTCAAAGTCAAAGTGGTATAAGGTCTAAGTAAGTTTGTAAGTTTTGTTTAGCCTAGATAACATTTGTTTACAAGTTTTGTTCAAAAAAAAAGAGAGGTTTTCTGTTTTAAGAGGTCTGCACTGAACAGCAGTCCTCACTGCTGTTCATGAGCTTTTTAAACGGCTTTTTGGTAGTCCAAATCTTCACATAACTGTTTTCCTTAGGTCTCTACATACCCAACTCAACATATCTTTAGTTTATTTGCATTTAGAATAGCTTTAGTTTAGTTTAAATTGCTTTAAAAATCTGCTAAAAAGCCATATCAGTTTCTGTCACAGCAACCAAAGTGTTCCAATTTCCTTTTATTTTTGAATTTTAATTTCTTTGATATTAAGCTTTAGATCCTAAAAATTGGTATGCATAATATTCAGTAGGTTAGCTAGCCACTAGTATTTTTTATAATTTTTATAATCAGCTTATTATTAGCTTAATTAGCCCTTGAAACAGCCCCCATAGCTGCTGTTTAAACTGCATAATTGCAGTCCCTTAATCAACTTGTTTACAGCTTATTGGTAAGCTGTATACAGCTTATCTTTAGTTCCCAAATAGCTTTTTAGGTAGCCCCCCATCCCTAGTTTTCATAATAGGTCCCCTTGTAGGATTAGGTGTTTATCAGGTAGCTTATTTTTAAGCTTTTATAAGCCCCTTTAGGCCTGTTCTGTTTCAGTAGCATAGCAGCAATATTTTCATTTTTTAGCTTATTAGGTTATTTTTTCTTGCTTATTCACATACATTAGTTGCTTTTTAGGAACTATAGATTAGGTGTACTAGTTGTTAGCTTATTTAATGCTTATTAGTGCTTATTATCTCATTGTATGCTTAACTCCCATTTTTACTTAGGATTTCCAAAAAAACTGCTTATTTCCCTTTAGTATAGCTTAACTCTAGTTAACTTTAGCTTATTTTAGTTCCTACAATTGCATGGTAGCTTATTTCCCCTGATTTGCTTGTTTCTTTGTAGCTTTTATTTGGTTAAAAAAAGTTGTTTGTTCTCTTTGCTTAACTGTCCAAAACAGAAAACAATAAGCAGTCTTAACTGCTTATTGCTAGCTTTTTACAAGTTGTGTTTTCAGAAAAAAAGTACTTGTTTGAATGCCCTTTACAAGTTTCAGAAGAAAAAATTTTGAAAAAAAAAATAAAAATAATAATAATTGCAAAAAGTGCCAAGACAGATTCGAACCTCGGCCATTTGGTTCACACCCACAACACGCTAAACATAACCATCTGCCCTTGGGACTTTGACTGGTTATTCTTTGCATCATTAATGTCTTAAATACTTACTCAGTTTTTAAGTTAGTAGCTTATTTAGCTTTTAATAGCTTATTTCCTTAAGCAGTACCAACTTTTTATATTTTTCTTGAAATCAGTA
Source organism: Chrysanthemum makinoi (assembly GCA_910596185.1). Taxonomy (NCBI): domain Eukaryota; kingdom Viridiplantae; phylum Streptophyta; class Magnoliopsida; order Asterales; family Asteraceae; genus Chrysanthemum; species Chrysanthemum makinoi. The sequence goes on along the minus strand of OU343225.1, from coordinate 281,887,031 downwards.
TCACTCAAAGTATTTTCAGTAAAATTTTCAGATTTTTCCAAAGTAGTTTAGTATTTTTTTTTAAATTAAATTAGATTTTAATTCATAATAAATAGTTTAAAAGTCGAAAAATAACCCGGCTTTTTTCTAAAATTATTTTTAGTCATTTAGAACGTATAAAAATTAGTTTTGTACCCGTAGACTTAAATTGCATATTTTTCATGTACGTTTTTAAATATAGAATTAAAATGACTTCAAAGTCTTGATTAGATTTAATTTCCTTAGTGTAATCAATCATAACCTTTTCCTGTTCAATATTCACCCGATCACAGATTCGTTGTATTACAGGTTTGACACCTCGTTGGGACTTAACGACCCGGGGATCCACTATACTCCTCTGGACTCAATTGCATTTTGTTCTGAGCTGTTTGACTTTTATGGTTGACCATTCACAAGTGGTTGACTAATAAAAGATAGACCGTTCGGAGCGAATCAAAATTCTGGCGCCGCTGCCGGGGAGGTGTGCTGCGTACTACGAATTTGAAGCATCAGTGTTGTTGAATATACATCCATTGTATATTTACCATCCTTGTTCATATTTTCTTATTATTATCATATAAAAACAAAACGGTTTCCGAAAACATTTTAAAATCAGTTTTCAACAAACACAAAAACCCAAAAAGATTTTTTTTCTTATATTTCCAAAATGTTTTTCAAAAATACCAAAAATATTCCTCTTTACCCTCTTACCCTTTTGATTCTTCGTTTCTTACCCTCTGGAACCCTTTGATTCTTTCTATGTCTTATCCTCACCTTCTTGGTTGTCAATGGTGTGGTGACCCTCATAATGATGATAATTGTCTCAGTTTTAGCATGGTAGAATCAGGAGATGGGTCTGTCTATAACCAAGCTCCCTATCCTTACCATGACACATCTGATTCATTCTACCAGCCACCACATCATGAGATTCAGACATACTTGTGTGAATTTTGTGGAGGTCCTCACCAAGGATTTGAGTGTCAGACCAGAGACACGTTTTTCTATGAACAAATCTTTGATAACACTCTGAACTTTGGAAATGATCAATATCCATGTTATTCACCAAATCAGTCACAACAATCATTTTGTTGTGAGAACTGTGGAGGTCCCCATTTCAGCTCTGATTGTCAAAAAGGGAATCCATTTCCTTGTAACAATTACGACTATCCATATCACGACCAACCTCCACAGTGCCAAATGACTCAAACTCCTCAGCAAACCCAACAAAACACTTATCTAGAGCTTCTGGAGTTAGTGAAAAGAACTTAGGAATTGAGTAAAACAGCATTTCGAAATGCTCCCAGTTTTTCTTGTGTATATTGTGGGGGTCCTCATGATGATTATCAATGTCAACCTTCTGGTTTTGACAAATCTCCACTCCCACAATGTCCCGTCATTCAAAATTCACATGAGAAATCCATGGAAGAATTGCTAGCTGAAGAGCAGGCTGCTAAAATAAATTCCCAAATTGCGTTTGAAAAATCTATTAGGGAATCAATTGCAAAAGAAAAAGCAGCCAGATCTAGCTCTCAATTTCGTTTTATTCCTGATGACAGTGATGATGAGGATACACTTGATATCCTTCAATTCTATAAAGATTCATCAAGTTCATCAGTTGATATCCCAGCAGTTGAGATTCATTCTCAAACAACTGCTATCACACCCAAAGCTCCCACTCACTCTCTAAACATGGGGGATGAGCATCTTGACACTGTTCCTGAAAAGGAATCGGACGAATTCATAAAGTCTAGTGTTGAGAACCTTGTCCCAATCCCGAGAGTGTCACATGGAACTTTTGACCATATGTGTGATATCCCTTCCCCTCTTGAGTATTCTCTAGATCATTTTGAAACTTTCTCCGATTTTAGCGACGATTGTGCTTCCTATGAAAACATCGAGTATGTTGAGGCATCACTCCCACAGTCTGATCCTCTTCTTGAGGAGTTCACCGATGAACTCACTCACATCAGTCCACTTTCATCAGAAAGTGACAATGGTCTCTTTGAGTTCGAAGCCGATCTGGGAGAGATTGAAAGTCTCCCTTATAATGATCGTTCACTCACTTCTTATCCCAACAGTCCAATAGAGAATGTTGATCACTTTGTTCCTGAAGCGTTCAAAACAACTCTCACTAATCCTCTATTTGAAATCGACTCTGAATTCACTTTAATTTCTGAGAATCCACTCTTTGATACTCAGATTGAGGATAGTGATGAGTCTACAGTGGAACAAGAATTCACAGATTTACATCTTGTGATTGATTCTCTTCACGAGGAGTTCGCCGGTGAACTCACTCATATCATATCTCCGCCGGAGTATGATAACTTCCACGTTGATCATGACACACCCGGGATATGTCTAGATCAAATGAGCTTAAATAATGAGATTCATGATCCAGAAATCATGAATTCTCCTTCTGATGATGATGAGTTAGTCATGATTTTCATCATGACTTTCTTTCTTTTCTTCACCTATCCCGTGACTTCTTCTCTTCTTCACTCATTCGGGAGTGAAGATACCATCTTTGACCCCGGCATTTCCATGTACCATTTGTGAGCCGGGTCTGTCTCTCTATATCTCATCGGTGTGGAACTTTCGCGTGCTTCAAATGTTTATACAAACATTTTGAATGAAAGTCCGATGGAGATTGTCTCTTCCACTTACTCCCCCATGAACAAATTAATTCGGGGTCGAGTCAAGCTAGCGACTCGGTAATCAAAAACAGTAGTTAAACATGGGTTTTCACCCGTGTGTACCACCCTAGTGTGGGGGAGTTGCCCCCCGCTGTTGTATATATATGTTTTTTCAAAAAAAAAATAATAATAAAAAAATAAAAAAATAAAAAAAATAAAAATTTCAAATAATGGCCGTAATATTTCCCTTTTACGTTCTAAGTTTAGGCATAACAGCCGGTACTTTGAATATTGAGGGCAATATTCATTTCTAGTGTGGGGGGGAATTCTCACGAATTTTATCATGTAATTATACCACCCAATTCCCCCATTTTTGGCCAAAATTTTTTTTTGGAGTAAGTGTTTTGCACTTACTCAGTTTACGGTTATCAGTCCGCCATGTCTAATAAACAAAAGGATTGGCTAATCCAGGAGCAAACGGCTCTTGGTAAAGATATCTCAAATCCGTTGACGGCTTGCAATTTGCCCAAAATTGTATGGTGTTCAGCTCACCATATCTTTAATTAGTGAAGAGTTGGCTAGCCCGCAAGTTTATGGCTTGTGGTAAAGGCAGTTGGAAAACCATAATTGGTAATCGACTCACCAAAGATATATTATCTAAGAGTTGGCTAGTCCAGAAGCAAACGGCTTCTGGTAAAGACAAATCAAATCCGTTGGAAGCTGGTGATTTGCTCAAAATCATTTGGTTATCATTGTACCAAGGTTCTTACTTGAACTGAAACAATTGGCTACTCCAGAAGTAATGGCTTTTGGTAAAGAGATTCAAATCCATTAAGTTTACATAAAAGATTGCTAGGGACTAGCAATGTTTTAGTGTGGGGGATTGATGAGTGTGTAAATACTCATCATTTTTGGTCAAATCTGAACTGCAAAACATTTAAAAACACTCAGAAATGCATCAAAATACTGAAAATATCCCAAAATTGTGTTTTATATGTTTTAAATGCAAAATGAGTAAAAACAGCTAAAAAACGAACAAAGTTTGCATAATTGGCAGTTTCAGTCCCCTAACTTTCTAAAAATGGCAAAACAGGTCCCCCGGGTGTTTTAAATTGTAATAAATATCATAAAGGTCCTTTGGTTTATCTAACTTGGCAGGTATGGTCCCTTGAATGAAATTTGGAAGCTTGTCACAACAGGTCCCTCAAGTTTCAGAATTTACAAGTTTAGTCCTTGGGCTTATCTATTATACAAACCAACCAAACCCTTTATTACTTCATAAATCCAAAATAAAAATAAACCCAAAATACCCAACCTTTCCCTGCCACACTCAACCACCCTTTTCCCCTTTCCCTGTTTCTCTGATTCCCTACCAGACACTCAACCCCCATTACCCAATCCCTTCACCATGGTCACTCTCAACTCACTGATAACCACGAAGCAGTGAAACCCCACAACCCACATGGGGCTGTTTTCCACGTTGGCAATCTCCAACATACCCCATTGGAGCTCTCCAGATGGACAGCTCAGATTTACTCCCTTTGTGTCCAAGCCAAATCAATGGCTGAGATGAATCCAAAGAAGCACAAGTGCTCCATACAAGCTCACTGTCTCAGTAAAGAAACACAAGCTCTCATTTGAAGACCCTAGCTTAACTAGTATAAATAGAAGTCCTTGTAGCCTTCAAAAGGCAGTAGGAAATTTAGTTTTAAAATTAGTTTTAGTTTTAATTTCAGTTGTAATGTTTCTTTTTAGTTAATGAAAAAATCCCTTTTTATCAGTTTCATTTTTTTTTCTGCTTATTTGCTTATTGTCATTTATCATTTGGTCTTAAGTTTTATTTTTAGTTGCAAAACAATTTTACAAAAGAAATTCCAGTTTGCTTTTAAAAATTAGTTTTCAAAGTAAAATTACCCAGCTAAAGGGGTGTTTGGCATTGCCTTATTGTCACCCAAAATTGTTTTTTTTACCCACTTTGACTCTCAAAGTCAAAGTGGTATAAGGTCTAAGTAAGTTTGTAAGTTTTGTTTAGCCTAGATAACATTTGTTTACAAGTTTTGTTCAAAAAAAAAAAGAGAGGTTTTCTGTTTTAAGAGGTCTGCAATGAACAGCAGTCCTCACTGCTGTTCATGAGCTTTTTAAACGGCTTTTTGGTAGTCCAAATCTTCACATAACTGTTTTCCTTAGGTCTCTACATACCCAACTCAACATATCTTTAGTTTATTTGCATTTAGAATAGCTTTAGTTTAGTTTAAATTGCTTTAAAAATCTGCTAAAAAGCCATATCAGTTTCTGTCACAGCAACCAAAGTGTTCCAATTTCCTTTTATTTTTGAATTTTAATTTCTTTGATATTAAGCTTTAGATCCTAAAAATTGGTATGCATAATATTCAGTAGGTTAGCTAGCCACTAGTATTTTTTATAATTTTTATAATCAGCTTATTATTAGCTTAATTAGCCCTTGAAACAGCCCCCATAGCTGCTGTTTTAACTGCATAATTGCAGTCCCTTAATCAACTTGTTTACAGCTTATTGGTAAGCTGTATACAACTTATCTTTAGTTCCCAAATAGCTTTTTAGGTAGCCCCCCATCCCTAGTTTTCATAATAGGTCCCCTTGTAGGATTAGGTGTTTATCAGGTAGCTTATTTTTAAGCTTTTATAAGCCCCTCTAGGCCTGTTCTGTTTCAGTAGCATAGCAGCAATATTTTCATTTTTTAGCTTATTAGGTTATTTTTTCTTGCTTATTCACATACATTAGTTGCTTTTTAGGAACTATAGATTAGGTGTACTAGTTGTTAGCTTATTTAATGCTTATTAGTGCTTATTATCTCATTGCATGCTTAACTCCCATTTTTACTTAGGATTTCCAAAAAAACTGCTTATTTCCCTTTAGTATAGCTTAACTCTAGTTAACTTTAGCTTATTTTAGTTCCTACAATTGCATGGTAGCTTATTTCCCCTGATTTGCTTGCTTCTTTGTAGCTTTTATTTGGTTAAAAAAAGTTGTTTGTTCTCTTTGCTTAACTGTCCAAAACAGAAAACAATAAGCAGTCTTAACTGCTTATTGCTAGCTTTTTACAAGTTGTGTTTTCAGAAAAAAGTACTTGTTTGAATGCCCTTTACAAGTTTCAGAAGAAAAAATTTTGAAAAAAAAATAAAAATAATAATAATTGCAAAAAGTGCCAAGACAGATTCGAACCTCGGCCATTTGGTTCACACCCACAACACGCTAAACATAACCATCTGCCCTTGGGACTTTGACTGGTTATTCTTTGCATCATTAATGTCTTAAATACTTACTCAGTTTTTAAGTTAGTAGCTTATTTAGCTTTTTAGTAGCTTATTTCCTTAAGCAGTACCAACTTTTTATATTTTTCTTGAAATCAGTATCACTCAAAGTATTTTCAGTAAAATTTTCAGATTTTTCCAAAGTAGTTTAGTATTTTTTTTTAAATTAAATTAGATTTTAATTCATAATAAATAGTTTAAAAGTCGAAAAAATACCCGGCTTTTTTCTAAAATTATTTTTAGTCATTTAGAACGTATAAAAATTAGTTTTGTACCCGTAGACTTAAATTGCATATTTTTCATGTACGTTTTTAAATATAGAATTAAAATGACTTCAAAGTCTTGATTAGATTTAATTTCCTTAGTGTAATCAATCATAACCTGTTCCTGTTCAATATTCACCCGATCACAGATTCGTTGTATTACAGTTTTCACACCTCGTTGGGACTTAACGACCCGGGGATCTACTATACTCCTCTGGACTCAATTGCATTTTGTTCTGAGCTGTTTGACTTTTATGGTTGACCATTCACAAGTGGTTGACTAATAAAAGATAGACCGTTTGGAGCGAATCAGTAAGATTTTTGAAAGGCCACTTCAAAACTTGTTTCTCGGGTGGTTTTTGTTTCAAAATCATTTATGCGTTTTTGACAACTCTCAAGTTCAGCAGTCAAGGAGGTAATCTCAGCCCTAAGGTTTTGGTTTATCTCATTACATTTTGCAGTTTGGGCTTGCAATGGCAGAAGTAATGTAGTCAAATATTCTTTATCTGGACCATGAATTGCTTCACTCTGTTCAATATGCTCATTATTTTCGTCATCATTAGTTCATCAAATGTAACCACGGGGTTAATTTGATCAACTTCAGTATGATTAAATAATGATTCATGTTGAACAGATTGCTGCTCATCAGGTGCAGATGCAGACACAATTGCATTTATGAGGCATATATCAGTGTCAGGTACCTGAGATAGACCGTCTGTGTCATAGACCGGTCCATTCTCTGTTTGACTGATGTGATGTTCTTGCATATTTGCCATCAAAACAACTGCAGCATTTGCTTCCAAATCTTCATATTCATCATCTGAGAGAGTATCTGCCATAAAACCTTGCTGAGTTTCACTGAGTTCTCCTCCTGCTTCATCCTTTTATGCCATCAGCATGACTTGTTTATAGTAATCTCCTCCTCTGGTTCGTGGTTCAGGACAAGCATTAGCAAGATATCCTTGCTTTTTGCAATTATAGCAGCGAATAGTAGATCCTGAAGCCGGTGAATTCCCTGTTTCCACAACTTGAACATTTCTCTTGAAGTTATTACTACCCGATCCCCCTGCTGATGTTTGACCATTCCCAGAATTACCAGAATACCCACTTGTAATCATACGACGACCACTAGTTCTGTTCTGAACCTCAACTTTGCCACCTTGTATAACTGCGTAACTTTTAGGATTTGATGATGAACGAAGACGATTGTTTGATTGAGTAGAGAACTTGGAGAAGGCTTTAGCAATACATGCCATTCCATGATTTAATGCTTTAAAAGCATCAGCTTGATCATCATTGATTTGAGCATAGTATGCATTGTTAGAATCGCCTTCGGGTTTGAGTTGATGAGAAGGTGTGGGTGGAGTATAAGCAAAGTGACGTTGTTGTTGATCCAAAGCATGATTTGACTTTGGGTAAGGAGTTGGATAACCATGTGCCATGAGAGCAATCTGATCAGCAATTGGTGGTGGAGGGAAACCATATGTGCCACGAGCTTCTTTATCCTTGAGAACCTCATATTGATGATGTTTCAGATAATCATACAACAACCCATACTTGACATCATGAAGATCCTTGACTTGTCGGACAAAAGTAACATACTTATGCCAATCCGGTCCTAATGAGTTCAGAAACTTGGTGTTAATAGCAATTGTTGGAAGATCAATCTTATGTCGATGCAAATCGTTGACCACATTTGTGAACCGATGATAATATGATTCAAGTGATTCCCCAGGCTCAATGGTAAACTCATCAAAGTTGTGATATAGCTTAGACTCCATGTCGATCTTATTCAGTTCGGTGCCTTCCATCAAAAGATGAATTTGTTCCCACATAGCTTTTGCAGTTGTCTGTGCATCAATACTTTTGTAAATCGGATTAGGAATTCCAAGAAGTATTTGTTGCATAGCAAGCTCATCGGCTTCAAGATGAAGTAGTTGTTCTGGTGTTAAACGGCTCAGTGGAACAATTGAGATAGTATCGGGTCTTGGTGGAACAGCTGTAGGATCTCCGGGAACAGTTTCAGTTGGCATTTGAAATGGTCCTTCTAGTATCACCTTCTTCAGATACTTACCATGAGGTTTCTTGAGTTCCATATACCTTAGAAATCGACTTGACCATTGCACATAATTGCCTGGTGTAAGCATTGGAGGACGAGTATCCGAACCAGCTTCATGAATCGATTGCTGACTTGTAACAGCTTCACACATTTGAGAAAACCAAGTTTGTTGTTGAGGGATTTGTGGAACCATTGACATTCGTTGTTGAACTTGTTGAGGAGGTAAAATTTGAAATTCACTATAAAATGCAATTCTAAGGTTGTAAGAAAAATTTGAGGTATGACAATTTTGACGCCAAATTTGACCCGAAAAAATCGAATTTGGGCCCAAAAATTTGAATTTTTTACCAAAAATTTCACAGTTAAACCAAAATTTGAATTTCGCGTAAAAATTGAACGTTTAGACTCCCCTAGAAATTCGATTTTTTTTGATGATGTGTAATGGATCTTTAAGGATAATTAAGGTTGATGTTGTTTAGGTTTATGTAGATTAGTAGTGGAAAGCCAAACTCGCAGAAACCAAATCCAAACTCGCAAAAAATCCAAACTCGCAGAATCCAAATCCAAACTCGCAGAAATCCAAACTTGCAGAAATCCAAATCCAAACTCGCAGACAAGAAACTCGCAGAAGAAACTCGCAGAAGAAACTCGCAGAAGAAACTTGCAGAAGAAACTCGCAGAAGAAACTCGCAGAAGAAACTCGCAGAAGAAACTCGCAGAAGAAACTCGCAGAAGAAACTCGCAGAAGAAACTCGCAGCAAGAAACTCGCAAAGAAATTCTGGAATTTGCTAACTCGCAAATATTCAAACCAGAAATCCTAACTTGCAAATCTTCAAGTCCAAACTCGCAGAAATTCAAATTAAAACTCGCTGAAATTCAAATGAAACTCGCAGAAGTTCAAGAAACTCGCAGAAATTCAAGTTAAAACTCGCTGAAATTCAAATGAAACTCGCAGAAGTTCAAGAAACTCGCAGAAATTCAAGTGAAACTTGCAAGAATTCATGAAACGCGCAGAAATTCAAGTGAAACTCGCAAGAATTCAAGGCTAACTCGCCAAACTCGCAGAAACACGTATTTCAGTCCAATAAGTCCATAAATTTCAATCTAAAACACGTTTTTAAGTACAAATTTCTATTAAATCTAATCAATATTAACCTAAACTATCCCTTGGGTTTGATACCACTTGTTAGGTCACCATTCTATCACATCAATATGTATTTCTAGAGAGAGAAAGTAGAAGGAACTAATTAAGTGATTATGAAAATGATAATTGCAATTAGAACCAACACCCTCTCCCTTCAAGGGATGTGGTATTTATAATGATTACATAAGTAGGGGTGTTTCCCCTTGGTTCTAGAAGAACCTTCTATCACAGCTCATGGGCTTACTACATGAGCTGTGAATCTAATTACAAACATTTATAAACCATAATTATTAACGACCTATTACAAATGAAATGACCTACACTTGATAATAAAACATGTTCCTAACAAAACGTATTTTAAACATTCTAAATGATTTGTTAATGGGTTTGATCATAATGCCACATAACAAACATGTACGAACCTGTGTTGTAACATATGAGGACTTGAGACATCGAGAGGTGTTGAATGTATGTTGAGACAAAATGTGATTACAAGCAACTTGTACATTTTACGTTATGTATTACAAGTTACATGTTTGTCATCAATCAAAACAAACGAGACTGTATAGATTAAATATCGTAATATTCGCACTAACAATCTCCCCCTTTTTGATGATGACAAAAATATGTAAACGTAATAGATAGTAAAATGTAAAAAGTTACTTGTATCCTTATAACCTTTACATTACCTTCTCTGTTTACACTATTCTCCCCCTTTTGTCGAAACAAAAAGGGCATGTCCTTAGAGTTTAACTTTATTTCTCCCCAAAAAGGCGAGCTTGCATCATCTCTAGTGAAGTTAAATCGTCTACTCCAATTCGTCCCTACATCAAAGTTAGTTTTTATGCAACAAAAATTATGAGAAATATATGATAAAGAAAAATGCATAGCAATATAGCCTATTTTCTCCACTTTTTAATCGAAGCACAAAGGCTTGTCGAAAAGTGAGAATGATGATGAATGCGTACATGCTCCCCTTTGTTTGAGGCGTCAAGGTATGATTAAAAAGCTACGAAAAAAATATTAGCGCAAAACTATATTCGTCATTGGACGAGTAAGTGATATTCAACAAAGTGTATATAAGATGCATTCAATAAATGCTTGACGGAAGCTCCCCTTGCTCTAGGGCGTCAAGATGAACCTTCAAAATAAATATTAGTATAATAGAAGCTTTATCTTTAGAAAAATATGTCATATACAATCAAGTGTATAGATAATGCAATATGAGTGCTTAATGGATATCCCCCCTTGTTCGAGGGTGTCAAAAAGCACCTAAAATAAGAAAAATAATTGATGCAAACTTCATTAGATGAGTAAGTTGTATACAATCGAGTGTATATGATGATGAACCTACAATGAAAAAAATTAGTGCAATATATTTCATCTTTTTGACAAAGAAAAATAAGATGTATATATGTGATATGATATAATCAAAGATCTCATGAAGTGCAGTCTCCTAATAAGAATTACAATCATAAGAAAAGCGATAATATAATATGATAAGAGCCTATAAAATAGTGCCTAGAAAGAAGATATGAAGTGAAGTTGGAATATAAAGAGTTAAAGCTAGTGGTGCTAGTGTTGGTGTCGGTTTACTAGTAGGATTCATGTGGTGATAACTTGGTAGATGACTCAAGATTTATAAGAGTAAGTTTTCGCTAATCCATGGTGGTGATGATTAGTGAAAGTGGTGATGGAAGGTGGTGGTGATAATGTAGAAAACTATTAAGGAGTTAGAACGTAAGTATAGCAAATAATATAAAAATATGGACTCATGCAATCCTTTCGTAATGTCAAGTGACCAAGACTAAGATGAAGAAAAAAATATGAATAGACATTGCAATTCAATGATGCATGAGGGTTATGATTTGAATGATTTATTGATGCTAACAACCTATTGTTTTGAACAAGTTCTTATATGCTTCAAGCCAAGAGTAATCAATAATGCGTTCTATCTAAGAATGTTATAATGAGGATACCAAAGAAAATGCATAAATATAAAAGTGATAACATGAAGATAAATTTGTTCATTGATTGATACGAAATATAAAAATGATCTATTGTAAGTGACAATGGGAGAGATAGTATTAACATGGTTTTGACCGACATGGAAAATTATGACATTGAAAAGAAGTGAAGACAATATGTACCAAAAAAAGTACCTATATGAGGATGAGAATGACATCATATGAGAGACCAACGTGTTGAAAGAGTGTTAGGAATGGCGGTTTTGATTAATATATTGTTTGCACTGACAATGACATGCATGATATCTGTCAAGCGAGATAAGAATAAGATCCTATGATGGTGTTCTAGATAGTTTACGGAAAATCCTTGATTTGTTGATTGTGGAGATGAAGAAGTTTGTAAAACACATGATTCGTTTTTCACTTGATGAGGTATTGGTGCACACTTGTGATATAAGGTTAAAAAGATTGAACTAGTTGTGGTTTCGTGAACCAGTTTTAGCTAAGTGTTGTTTACCTATGTGCTGGTTTTTTTTAGAGTGTAAGAGACATAAAATTTGATAAAAGACAATTATATGAATGGATTTCTCTCCCCCTTAATTGGTGGACATCCAACATAATGTGTAATGTATCAAATAAGGAATGACAACAAAGTGTTTAGGAGGTTATTCGGGTTAACGAAAAAGATGAGCTTAGTAATGTTTTTATGGATGATGGTTAGCATATAATAAACTTCATCCTTAAAGTCACGTACCTCTACTCGATTAATACGAGATGATCGTATGACGAGGCAAGTAATTTCCTCATAGGAGGTGGAGAGGATGATGTAATTAAAGTATTGTTGTAGCTAAATAGTGGTGGAGGCAATTTTTGTAAAGCGGAAGTAATAATGAGATTTGGAAAGAGGTCGGTTGAAAGATACGAAAAGCCAAGCCTCTAAAACTTAATCCTAAATGCAAGTGTAGGGGTCACATAAAGCATATTACTAATCTACGTTAGCAATAAAGGGGATTATGAGAAATGAGCATATAAAATTTAGAACTAAGTGAGATAACAAATAATTTGTTATCAACCTACAAAACAAATTTGTTAGTGACAAAAGATTTTAACATGATAGAAATCAAATGATAACATATTATATAAGCAAACATTGCACTTAGTAGACAAGAAAAAAAATCACGACACAAAAAGGTAGCATCAAGACAAACAATCATATTATGAAAGAATGCGACATTATTCAAGACATTTTATTTTTAGATTGTTTTGTCGTTAGTATTAGATATTTAAGTATACTTAGCTATAAGTAAGTATGACAATTTATGGGATTATATTGTAGGATAAAAAGACTTCTAAAAGTTTATCATACCAAAATCACTTTGACAAATTATAAGTGCACACGTAGCAAGTAAATAGGGTGACAAAGACGCAAAAGAAGCAAGACGAGAGATTCATGCAAGCCATGTTTAAATTATAACATTTAGGAGGATGTATCATTTAGACCATCTTATGCATAGATTTAAGGAATGTAAACAAAAGACAATAGCTTTGAAACATGGATACATTAATAACAAAATGACATATAATGAGTTCACAAGTAACACGTTAATCATGCGAAACATTATACAAGGGACATAATTACTTTAACTATAAATATCATGCAAATCATGTTTACGCTTAACATAAAGTAGCATAAAGCATCATAAACACAAAAAAAACTTTCTAGGGTTTATACATTTGACAATTAATCAAGTAGATATCAAACACCAAGAAAATATCAAGACAATTGATCATTTTAAACAAGAACATGTAATCAACACATGTATATGTAGTGCAAGTGGTTTATGTAAACTTAAAGGAGGAAAATTTATATCTTCTACTTGTTTGATTGGTATTTCTAAGGCGAGGCAAACTATCACTATTTTAACACTTACTTTAGGCAAGTATAGGAAAACAGAATTTTCAAGCTGGAGAATGAATATGAGACTATTACTAGCGGTGCTCAATTAAGGCTAAACACGACCATTTTTACGGGTGATTCCACATACCCAACTTCTCTCCTGGAAGCAATTCAACCGTTAGGTCAAATTGAGTTTCTAGTGCAATAGGTTCTCCAGTAGTCATTCTCATGTTAGAAAGATGGGAACTCCTACTTTTGCTTATTAAAGTGTATAAAAGATGATAGTTTACCAATACTTGGCTTAATGTGACTTAACTAATATGCAATATAACTAAGGTGATGAAGACGTCATGTTATACACATGAATTTTAACAATGGTTTGTTTGATAAACAGTATGTTTTAATCTTGTGTTTAGAATCTAAGGTTATTCAAATTACATAGCTAATTGTATGATCTAACAGATGACATCTTTTATGTTGAGTTGAATTGTGTACTTTAAATGTGATTTGATCATCTAAGACTAGGGAATGGAATATGTTAAACAAAGAATGTTCTCAAGAAAGCTCTTTGGAATTTTATTTAACAAGAATCTAAATAAGGTTACTAACTTCAATAGATCTTGTGTATGCTCTAGAGATGTGTAGTTTTAACCTTGGATGTGCACTCGGTTTGAGCAAGGTTAGGTTATGATGTACGTATGAAAGGAAATATATGCAAATAGTATCTTTCAACAAATGAGATTATCCCATGGGATAAAGTTATCATGCTTATGAAAACAAGTATGATAAGATGAATTGGATACTCTAGTTCATACAACTTGTAGATGTTTTGTAGAAAACTAGAAGGGGGTTGAATAGTTTACCGATTAAAAATCTTTGTTTTGAAACTTATTGAAAGATCAATTGATATTGATCTTAGATATGTTAATGAAATATGTAAGCAATATGTAAAGAGTAAATAAGGAAAGAAATGATCAAACCACAACAAGTTGTTTATAGTGGTTCGGTCTACAAGGACTCTTTTTCCTTGCCCTACTCCACTCCCCGAGTCTCACACTTGAGAGTTTAACTTCACTAGTCAACAAGCTCCTTTCACCGGCGGAGAAACTTTTACACTTCGCTTACACTATTTCCGACACTAAGCTAAATGTCGAGTTCTTTCCAAGGGTACAACCACTCCCACACACAATGTATTTTGAGGACTAAAATATTAACCACTCACACTCACAAGATTATGATAGTTTGGTACAACAATGAAGTATGAATCAACACAAGATCATACAACACCAAACAAACAAGACTTCCAACTTCTCGTTGAAGCTTGAATGTGACTTGATCTTCTTTGCTACAAAAGAGATAACTAATATGATATGAAACTGAGTTAGAAAGGTTAGAGAGAAGATATGTATAAGAGTATGATAGAAAGGGATGAAAAACTACTTGGTTTGGCTTTGCTATTTATAGCCAAAACCATCAGCAAGCACCACGGACCGCGGACCCCTTAAAAGGGTTCAACCCATTATAGGTTTTTGTGCCGCCGAGGTCTAACAGCAAGATATCAAGATCTTGCCAAAGTCAACCATATCTATGCAAGATTGTGTAAGATATGAAGATCTTCCAATGATTTCCATGATGCATCACATGATGTCATGTGTTGTTTTTCTATTTTTAGAAACATGTAAATACATAAGTAATGTTTTAGTTTTTAAGAAACTAAAACATTCTAAAAACTACTATTATACATTATGGTTAGAGTCATATCAAGATATGATTAATCACAATGTAAATGCTTGAGCGATAAAGATATTATTTGAAAAAGCTTGTTTTAATATCTATTAAACTTGACAAGCTTTAAGCTTTATAAATTTAAATTTACTTTTGTCGTTAACAAAACTTCGGTAAAGATCAAAAATATAAATAACTTTTAATGACGATATTTGTATTAACGGTCTCCCTCTTTTGTTGAGGACAAAATATAAATTTTATTTTTATAAAAGATATAAAGATTGTACAAGAGTTATAAAAATATTAGTTTTAGAACTTGAAAGAGAAATGATAATGCAAGTATATGATGTTTGACTTTTTCAGAAAGTCAAATTTTCACTAGTTTAAGCATGATGTTGACTTTTTTAGAAAGTCAAAGTATGCAGTTGACTTTTTCAGAAAGTCAAATATTACCAATGAAGTATCATGTTGACTTTTTCAGAAAGTCAATGTATGCAGTTTGACTTTTTCAGAAAAGTCAAATATAACCAAGTTCTATATATTTCTCCCTCTTTTTGTCTCAACAAAAAGAAGATGCGATGCGGAATGTGTAATGAGCCCGAGCTATTATCTCCCCCTTGATCAAAGCTCCCCCTAAATTAGGTGCCAATGTGAAGATACATGGATTGTGAAAAAGCTACAAAAAGATTTGTTAGTAATAATCATCATTACAAGCATTTCCAAACACTATGTAATAAGCACCAACAATATAGAAAACACCATTCATTAGTTAAAATTTTTCATGATTTAGAAACCATGAAAAGAGAACACAATGAAGTGTTTAGTACAATAAACAACAACAAAAAAATAAACCTAGAAAAGTAAAAAAAAAATGCTTAGAAAAGCTAATCTATGACCATTCTAATGAGATGGTGGATGAGAAAGAGCGTTGAGTCGCTCAAGGATGTGATTGAGGATGAACCTCATTTCCTCTTGTAACTCATGGACCATCATCCGGGTCCGATCAATGGTTTGGGCGGTTTGCTCACAAGTTGAGCATCCATGCCTAGGAGGGTAGTATGGTTGATGAGTTTGTGGTGGTGGAATGGTCGATGTGTTGATGTTGGTGTTGGTGTTTGGGGTGATGATTATGGAGGCTAGCAAAGAACTTTGCATTTGCATAGTCTCACTTAGGTGAGAATCCACCATGTTGGAAAATTGGTGGAGATGTTGGAGTTCGGCTTGAATCTCCTCTCTTGTGGGATGATCTTCCCACATGGACTCCTCAATGTCCTCTATGTAAGGAGACATTGATGTAGGGAGTGGTTGATCCCCATATAAAGGACCATGGATGTCTTTGTGGATGGGGTGGAAGAGAAGAGGTCTTGGCCCTAACGGGGCGTTTGGGTCGAAGGATGGTCTAGGAGACTCGTGAGCAATCCGCTCAATAGTGCCAAATGATGGCAATGGTGGTAGATGATTGGGCCTAGGAGGCAAATCTTCCAAGTCCTCCAAGAAAGGATTTGGAGAAGTAGGAGGTGTGGAAAATAACTCCAATGGGATGAGGGTTGGAGATTGTGGTGGTGATGGTGTTTTTGATGTTTGGAGGGGTGCCAGTGGTGGTGAGCTTGGTGTCTTTGTTGGTGGTGGAGTGGTGATGGTGATGGGTATAGGAGTAGCTAAAGTGAGGTGTGTATCATCCCTTATAGGAGATGAGATGGTGAGTGGAGATGACTCGGATGAAGAACGCAAATTGACAAAACAACAAGGTATTACGCTAATCCTAGCGGTTTTCTTACAAGGCTTGGTTGAAGGTGAAGATTTTGTCATTTTGACTTGAGTTTTTGCTAGTTGATGGTAAGAATGGAGAAGGTGTGAAGATGATCATGGTAAAACCTCTTAATTTATAGAAGTGAAAAATTATGGAGAAATGTGTTTGATTTGATGTTAAACCATAGAAGGGATGAGGTTCATAATGATTTGGACGTGGGTTAAATGCTAGTCATATCACCCAAGTCAAGCCATACAAGAGGGATGGAGTGAAGAGGCAAAGATTTGCAATAAATGTGTTCTAATGATTGTAAGATCCTAACAATCAGATTACCCACGGATTTCAAGGAAACAAATTTTTGGTTCCTTCCTTTATGCAAAAGGATTCCTTGGGTTAATTTTTCAAATTTTTAAATTTTGGTGGGAAGTGGATTTCCTATATGCCTAAATATGTTATACTAGTTCTAATATGGGTAAAAACTAGTCAAGATTAACTTACAAGCAATGTATGGTAATTTGGAATGTCGAAATAACCGAAATTCAGAAAGTTACCTGGAGGAACCACGGCACCAAAATTTTTCACAGGCGGAACCCTTAAAAGGGTGCCGCCTGGTCCGCCTGTACAGGTACGGCGGTAACAATTCTTATAACAGACGGAACCAAAAGTGTTAGCCTTAATAGTTTTATTAGAAGTGATGGTCATTCACGTTTAGGAACTTTGTAACGTGTGTTAGATATCGTGATAGAATAGTCAACGGGCTCGTGGATTGGACTAAGCCGTTTGAAGCTTAAGTATTCAAAGCCCAATCCATGTCCAACCCACGAAAAGCCCAAGCAAAGCCTTTTAGGGTTTTAAGTTACTTGTACTATAAATACCCCTCAAATGGTCATTTGAGGGGTGTGCTTGAAAGTGTGTGTGTGTGTGTGTATTTTCTCTCTCAAGGAATATACAACTTTATTGTGTTTATCTTATCCTCTCACATACACGGATTTCATATCATTCAAGTCACCAACATCTTAATCTTTCCTTCTTTATTTACGCATATGTTTGTGTTTGTGTGTTAACGTGTTCTACGCATAAAGCAAAACGTGGGTATTTGTGTGATAAGGTTGATAAAAGTAAGGTCCTACAATTGGTATCTATCGCCTAACAATGGTTTAGGAGTGTTTGTGTTTGTTTTGAAGGGTTACGCGTAAGTTTAATAGTTTACGAGTAGGATATTTGTCACGCTTAAAGCTTTAATTTTTGCACTTAAAAATTCAAGATTCTTGTGGTTTAAGGTTTATTTGGTGCTAAAGTTTCAGTTTTTTGCAAAAATTTCGAAGCTTTACGTGTTTTTCTTCACTTTTGAACTCGTATTTGGTTCGTTGGTCATTTCTACTCGTAACTTTTCTAAGCACTTTGGGTGAAAAAGGTCAACATTTTTGGGTTATTCGAGTGTTTTTAAGGCTATCTGTGCAAAAGAAATCATTTGAATCGTTGGAAATTTCTTACGCGTAAAAGTCAAAAAGTCAAAACCCTAGTTTTCTACGCATAACATTTTGGTGAAGAATCTTCGAGCTATAACGGTTACTCAGTGCTTCCCTCACTTGGATAAGTGTGTGGAACACTTCGACTTGTGGATATCCCTTACGCTGTGACAGTGTAAAGGATTTTTGGTTCTTAACCATAGTTTACGCATAAGCTAAAAGCTTACGAGTAACTCTACGCATAACTTCACAATTACGCGTAAGGTTTACGAGTAACTTTCTGTCTACGCATAAGCTTAAGGTTACGCGTTAGATACTGTTTACGCATAAGGATTCCTACGCCTAAGCTGATTACGTATAAGATCCTACGCCTAAGATCCTACGCATAAGCACAATCTCTACGCCTAAGCCTCGTCTACTCGTAACTTCTGTTTCTACGCCTAAGCTCTTTCTACGCATAAAGGTTTAAAAAAAAAAAAAAAAAAATCAAATTTAAATTTTTGAGGAGACTAAACGTTCAATTTTTGAGGAGACTAAACGTTAAACAAAGAAACGTTCAATTTTTGAGGAGACTAAAAAAAATTCAAATTTAAATTTTGGCGGGAAAACTTGAGTAAAATTTAAATTTTTAAGGAGACTAAACATTCAATTTTTACGCGAAATTCAAATTTTGGTTTAACTGTGAAAATTTTGGTCAAAAATTCAAATTTTTGGGCCTAAATTCAAATTTTTCGGGTCAAATTTGGCGTCAAAATTGTCATAACTCAAATTTTTCATACGTCCTTAGAATTGATTTTTATAGTGAATTTCAAATTTTGGGCGAAATTTTTTTAAGAACCAAGGTTACGAGTACGACTTTCAGAAAACCTCAAACGGCAATATCTTCTACAACTCAACTCCTTTATCGTTGAATCGATCCTACATCAACTTTATCATATCATACCTTCATCAATGGCAACTCAACAAGACATTCATGCAGCCGGTGCCGAAAACCGTCCTCTTATGTTGGCAAAAGGTGGTTATCTTCAATGGACAAGTCGTATGCTTTGTTACATCAAGACCAAACCTAATGGAAAACTCATGATTAAATCCATTCAGGATGGACCCTTCAAGCCTCGACAAGTTCATGTACCTGGAAATGCAGATGCAACACCTCCCGTCCCACCATCTTCTCGTCTTCAATACGAATCTGAATACACTGCAGAGGATCAGAAACAAGTCGAAGCAGATGACATGGCAATTCATATTATCCAACTGGGTTTACCAATAGACATCTTTGCTGCGGTAGACAGTTGTGAAACTGCTTTCGATATGTGGGAACGTGTTAGACGGCTTTGTCACGGAACAGAAATTGGTCAACAAGACATGGAGAACAAGCTGCTAACTGAATGGGAAAAGTTTACTTCAACTCCAGGAGAATCCATTGAATCCTACTATGGAAGGTTTTGCACTTTGATGAATGAGCTTATTAGAAACAAGTTGACACCCAGAACTATCGTTCAAAACATCAAGTTCCTGAACAATCTTCCAGAAGAATGGGGACGATATGTAACTATTGTCAACCAAACAAAAGACCTTCATCAGGTGAACTTTGATCAACTGAATGATTTTCTGAAACAAAACCAAGCTGAAGTCAATGAAGTCAGGAAAGAAAGATTGGCAAAGAATCATGATCCATTGGCACTTATTGCAAAGACTCAATCTTCAGTGAATACACAACAACAAGCTTCATCATCTTCCAACAACAACAACTTGCAGCAATACATTCCACAACCACAACAACAATTCTATCCAGATCAACAATACCAGGAACAAGGAATCACTGATCCTGAAACTGACCCAGAAGCGACCTTGCAACAGATATACTCTTTATTGGGTAACGCACTCAAAAGTCGCTATTCCACACCAACTAACAACAACCAAAGGATTTCGTCAAACACTCGCAACAGGCAAATTGCACAGCCGGGTGTGAATATGGGTAATCAAGGTCAAATGGTTGGAGTTATTGGGAATCAGCAGGGATATGCTACTGGATTTCGTATGGGTAATCAGCCGGTTCCATATCAGGGTAATCAGATGAGACAGAATGTTGGGAATAGAGCAGTGGGTAATCAGAATCGGAATGTTGCAGCTCCAGTCGTTGGGAATTATGGAAATGTGAATCAGGGTAATCAGATTAAGTGTTATAACTGTCAAGGAATGGGTCACATGGCAAGGAATTGTCCTACTAAGCCGCAGAAGAACGATCTTGAGTATCTTCAGAAAACTATCCTGTTGGTACAAAAGGAACGCGCTGGATTTCAGTTGAGTGTTGAGGAACATGACTTTATGGCTATTATGGATGATTTGGAAGACCTCGAGGAAATCAATGCGAACTGCATCTTCATGGCAAATCTTCAGGAGACTAAGTACGACACTGACTCTGACGCACTTCCTGTCTATGACGCCAACGCAGTCTCTGAGGTACCAATCATTGATCCATGCTATAACAATGTCATATTTGATGTGTTTACTCATGACGAACAGCATTCTGTGACGCCAGCACCTACTTATGATACATACCTGGACAATCCGAGTTGTAGCAATACTAACTCTGAAACTCCAGATGTGGATCCTAGTGGAGGCTGTGTGGCACAAAATACTGAGACTGATGAGGAAACACGTGCTTATTTTGAATCATTAATCAATCCGTGTGGCATTGAAATTGAAAAAGTGAGTAAGGTCAATCGCGAAGTTAAGGCCGCGAATGTTAAATTGACCAATGAGCTTGAGAGTTACAAGGAGCACGCCAAAGCTTTTGAATTTCATACTAACAAAATGTCCGAATTAGAAATTGGTTATCGAGATTCTGTTTTAAGAGAAAACAATTGCAACTCAAGTATGACACACTTGATGTGAATTTGAACTTGAAAATAAAATCTTTAAACAAGGAAATTTCTGATCTAAATGACCAACTTTCTAAACAAAAAGCACTTTTTTACGATCTTGAAAAAGAGAAAAAAGTTGATTGCTAATTTTTCAAAACGAGAAGATTCTCTTCTTGATGAAATTCTTGATAAAACGGAAAAAATCAAAACATTGGACAATTTGCTTCTTACAACGGGTCATTCAGCTAAATCAAACAAGATGCTTTCTAACCAAGTAAATCCACGTTTTCATACTTCACATAAGATGGCACTTGGTAACGACCCTTCTTCGTTTCTCAAGAAAGCTCAGAAATCTCAGAATGTGTTGCACAATGGAAAACCTTTGCATGAACCCATAATTGTGCATGATTCTCTTGAAACGTTGGAACTATCTGAGGAGAGTAGATCAAAAATGAAACAAAAACATCCGGAAATCAAACCAATTGATTATAACATATGGAACAAAATTAATGGTATTTCGTTTGTTTCTCAATCAACGTTTTCCACCAAACCAAGTGTTTCAAACAAAGTGTCAACACCTGTTTCAAAATCAGTTGTTGTCTCCAAATCTCTTTCGAACATTGAACAAATGTCTTCAAACAATCCTTTTAACACAAGTGATGCGAGAAGTATTTTGGAAAATGTGAAAATGAGAATTGCAGATCTTCAAGAGACCGTTAAAACTAAAACCAATATTACAACAAACATCTGGTTTAATAGTTTTGATATTGAACAGAAAAAGTTTTTGAAACTCGAATTTCCCCTCAGTTGACTAACATCAACTCAAGGGTAATTCATTTTGAACAAGCATTTTTGAAAGAAACAGCTGACTTTGTCAAGGACCATAAATCCCTGGTAAAGCAAGCTAATGAAAGTGTTGAACACATCAAAGTTTTGGAAAATATAAATGATTCACTCTTGAAGATGTTCTGACTCTTGATATTATGTCCATCATTTTGCAAACATATTACTTTGAAGATCATGAAAGACTCCGGTATGAGACCTCCGCAATTGTTTCAAAATATGAAAAAGCCCTTGAAAAACTTGAAAAAGAAAATGTCTCATATTTTAAACAACTTGATCGAAAAACTGTGGAATGCAAGTATGACAAATTGTCGTATGAGCGTGCCTACAATGACATGAAAGAGAAAAATGATCTTTTGAGGGCTCAGCTGGAAAGTCAAAAAGGAAAGGCAGTGGATACTGTGATTAAAAAACCATTGACTGCGGAGGAAGCAAATGTTCCCAAACCGGTTTCCAAACCAAAAATGTCTGTTTCTATGCCTCCTCCGAAAGTCAATGAGAAAAATGTTTCATCAAAACCAGTCACTCCACCTGCCCTACCTAAACAACATGTTGATAAAGGAAAAGCGGTTATCGAGAAACCAAAAGTTTTAGCTCATGGCCTTTTTAAGATGAGTACCACTAATGCGTCTGCCTCCACATCTAAAACATATGGAACAAACGACATAAGTTTAGAAAAGCACTCTAAAGAGACTAGGAAAGCTGAAACCACCTCCCTTGATAAAAATGTGAATCCTAATGCGTGTGCCTTACCTTCTACAGGACTAGAAAGCACCTCTAGGAGCAGCAGACTAAAGCCTAAGAGCAATACAAGGAACAATAAAGTCTCGACTGCCTCTAGGAGTAGTAGCTTGAATAAAGAGAAGAAAGTAGAAGAACACCCTAGGAATTTACCACTTTTGAATAAGAAAGACATTTCATCTGAATGTACTAAACCTGTGAAACTTGCTAAGTCTAATGAATGTGTTGAATCTCTTTGTTTAACTTGCAAGAAATCTTTAATTAATGTTCAAGATGATTATGTTTCTAACAATGTGAATGATAAGCCTGTTAAGAAGAACGTCCCAAAAAGATCTTACGCTAAAAGAGTAGGAAGACTAGTTGCAAAACTTAGGCTTTACACTACTGACAGGAACTATAGTGTATACTATAGGGGTGATATTTGGAAACCCACAGGTAGAACTTTCACACTCCAGAGTGGTACAATGAGTGATAAACCAGAATTCCTTGTAGAAAACCTCTCTGCGTGTGATAAGGATTTTATCTCTAACCCAAAGGGACCAAAATCAAAACGGTTTCCACAATATTCTTTTTCATTCTTGGCAAGGTTATCGAAATTTTTTCTTTGGATCGTCGACTCGGGTTGCTCCAAGCACATGACCGGGAATCTGAAGCTGCGATCAATTTCGTCGGGAAATTCATGGGAACCGTACGTTTCGGAAATGATCATGTAGCAGCTATCATGGGTTATGGAGATCTACCTTTTGGAAATTATTTGATCACTCGGGTTTACTATGTCGAAGGATTGGGACACAATTTGTTTTCAGGTCGGGCAGGTTCGTGATGCAGATTTAGAGGTTGCTTTTACGAAAAATGCTTGCTTCGTTAGAAACTTGGATGGCATTGATCTCTTAACTGGGAATCGTGATACAAACTTGTATGCTATCGACATCAATCAAATGACCTCTTCATCACCAATATGTCTTATGACACGAGCATCTGGAACACAGTCCTGGTTGTGGCACAGACGATTATCCCATCTCAATTTCGACACCATCAACAAAATTGCCAAAGACAACATCGTCAACGGACTTCCAAAGTTCAAATACACCAAGGATCACTTATGTCCATCATGCGAACAAGGAAAAAGCAAAAGAGCATCATATAAACCCAAAACCGTACCTAGTTCGGAAGCAAAGTTGCATATGTTGCACATGGACTTATGTGGCCCAATGAGAGTTGAAAGCATTAATGGGAAAAAGTATATTCTTGTCATTGTCGATGATTATTCAAGATATACATGGGTTAAGTTTCTGAGATCAAAAGAAGAAGCACCAAGCATCATCATCACCTTTCTAAAACGAATTCAAGTACTTCTTCAAACTCCAGTAAGGGTTGTAAGAACAGACAACGGCACAGAATTCACTAATCAGTAGTTAAGAGCTTATTTTGAAGATGTTGGAATCACACATCAGACATCAGTTGTTAGAACTCCACAGCAGAATGGGGTAGTTGAAAGAAGAAATAGAACTCTTGTGGAAGCTGCTCGCACAATGCTAATCTATTCTAGTGCACCGTTATTTCTATGGGCTGATGCTGTTGCCACTGCTTGTTTCACTCAGAACCGATCTCTCATCCATCCAAGATTCAATAAAACCCCATATGAGCTTGTGAATAACAGAAAACCGGATATCTCTTACTTTCACGTATTTGGCGCTTTGTGCTATCCTACGAATGACAGAGAAGATCTTGGAAAACTGAAAGCAAAAGGTGATATTGGAATCTTCATTGGATATTCAGATAACTCGAGGGCATTCAGGGTGTATAACAGGAGAACTAGGAGGATCATGGAGACGATGAATGTGAAGTTTGACGAACTTTCACAAATGGCTTCTGAGAGACTCGCTCTAGAACCCGCACTAAACCGACAGACTTCTGGACACATCAGTTCAGGACTCGTACCTCAAAGAGCTCAATCAACTTCGATTGACAATCCTAAAGAACAAGAATGGGAGAATTTCTTTGAGTTAATGTTCGATGAATACTATGGTGGAACTTCGACAAATGCATCAAACCATCATTCCGCTGCACCCGCTCAACATCATCCTCCACCACCAACAGAAGATGCATCTACAACGGTCGAAACCAATGCACCAACTCCATCAACATCATCTACATCTACTCCAGCTATTACACCCGTTCTACCAGCAGTTGATGAGCAAAATCAAAACCAGAACGATGCAACGTTAGATGAAGACTTATTTGAAAACCCGTTTGCTACGGAATCAGCTGAATCATCTTCTATCTTACGATAACCATCTAACTCGCATACGTTTAACCAACGGTATCCTTCTACTCTGAAGTGGACAAAAGACCACCCGATTGAACAAGTTATTGGTGAACCTTCAAGGCCAATTCAGACGAGACGTCAACTTGCCACCGATTGCGACTTATGCATTTACCTTTGCTCAATTAGCAATATAGAGCCAAAGAACATTCGCGAGGCAATGGCAGAACCCGCATGGATAGAAGCGATGCAGGAGGAACTTCTCCAATACCGTCTACATGACTCTTGGGAAATGGTTCCAAGACCCATTGACGTTCGCGTCATTGATCTTAAATGGTTATGGAAGAACAAACCGGATGAAGAAATGACTGTCATTCGCAACAAAGCTCGTCTTGTGGCCAAAGGATACAGACAAGAGGAAGGGATAGACTTTGAAGAGTCATTCGCGCCGGTAGCTAGACTAGAAGCAGTCAGGATTTTCTTAGCCTATGCCGCTCACAAAAACATCACGGTTTATCAGATGGACATTAAGACCGCGTTCTTGAATGGAACTCTGAAAGAAGAAGTGTACGTGAGTCAGCCGGAAGGCTTCATAGACATGAATCATCCAGACTACGTCTACAAACTCAAAAAGGCAATCTATGGATTGAAACAAGCTCAGAGAGCGTGGTATGACGAACTGTCCTCTTTCCTTATCCAAAACAATTTCACCAAAGGAACAGTTGATCCTACCTTGTTTACACAAAAATGCAAAAATGACATTTTGATTGTTCAGATTTACGTGGACGACATCATCTTTGGGTCCACTAATCCGAATCTTTCAAAACATTTTGAAAATCTCATGAAAAGCAAATTTGAAATGTCCATGATGGGGGAACTAAAATTCTTTCTTGGTTTACAAATACATCAATCCCCTCGTGGAATTTTTATAAATCAAGCTAAATATACAACTGAGATTTTGAAAAATCATGGTATGGATAATTGTGACTCGGTCAGAACACCAATGGTAACTTCACCAAAAATTGGAGCCGATTTGTTTGGGAAACCTATTGATCCGAAGAAATATTGGAGCATGATTGGTTCTCTCATGTATCTTACTGCTAGTCGACCAGATATTCATTTTTTTGTTTGCTTATTAGCACGGTTTCAGGCAAAGCCTACCGAACTGCACCTCAACGAGGTTAAACGGATCTTTCGGTACCTGAAGACATCCATTCACATGGGACTTTTCAGATAGCCTTTTAAGATGCGAAGGAATCCGGATTTGATCTAATAGCCTTTTCAGATGCGGACCACGCTGGTGATCAAGTTACAAAAAAAGTACATCCGGAGGAGCACAGTTTTTGGGTGAAAAGTTAGTAAGCTGGTCTTCAAAGAAACAAGATTGCACTGCACTTTCAACCGCTGAAGCTGAGTATGTATCTCTATCTGCGTGTTGTGCTCAAGTTCTATGGATGAGAACACAACTCACAGATTATGGCTTTACTTTCGATAAAATACCTATGTATTGTGACTCGAAAAGTGCCATAGCCATATCATGCAATCCTGTTCATCACTCAAAGACTAAACATATCAGAGTCCGCTATCACTTCATCAAAGAGTACGTCGAAAATGGTACTGTTGAATTATTCTTCGTGAAGACAGATTACCAACTCGCCGATCTATTAACTAAAGCCCTTCCAAAAGAAAGGTT
The DNA here is from genome assembly GCA_910596185.1 of Chrysanthemum makinoi. NCBI lineage: Eukaryota > Viridiplantae > Streptophyta > Magnoliopsida > Asterales > Asteraceae > Chrysanthemum > Chrysanthemum makinoi. The sequence continues at coordinate 281,860,405 of OU343225.1, read as the reverse complement.
TGACTATTTAGTTCGACGAATTGGAATGCGAAGCCTAACCCCTGAGGAGTTAGAACGTCTTCTCGATTCTTCTTGAAAATGATTTTCCAAAAAGCTTCGCTGTAAATATTTTTGAAAAAAAAATACAAAATTTGAAAAACCAACAAAAGCAAAATATAAAAATATAAAATTTTTCAAAAATACAAAAACAATATAAAATCAAAAATCCAAAAATATTCTTCTCACGACATGTCTCTCGTATAATCGATATTCTGTACGTTTCTAGAAATGTCATTCAACAATGATACGGGTATGTACAGATGCTTGAGCGAGAGTTCTTTAATGTTTTTCAAAACATGTCGTTTCTCAAAACTTCTTAATCTATGGCTTTCGTATACTTCAGTACGAAACCCGGACTATAATGATGACTTTTGATTATTTTACAAATCAAAACTCGTGCTTTTAAAGAAAAATCACAAGTGTACGCTTCAGTGCACTACATTTATAAATGGTGAGAAATCATCATCATCTTGAGCACCTTTTCAAGATTGTTCAAAAAGATTTTCAAAATCTTTCAAAATATTTTATGCTCAAGATAACTCCCTCTAAAACCCTTTAATTGATTATGCTTTATTAAAGGGGGAGTATAAAACTAAAATGTTCGAAATTCAAGCTAAAATCAAATCCGTTTGTCTCCCCAAAAGATTCTAAAATGTTGTTTAATCCGTTTATATCAAAAATATCACAAACATGCTATTTTTGAGGGGGAGGAGACGTGATTAAAATGTGATAAAAAAGTTTAATGATCGTTGTTTGAATCTCAAAATGAGCTCGACTCAGACGGAACCAATGAATTGACGGGAATCAAAGTCAGTAAATGTACCATCTCGAGAAACTTGTGATAGATATGCACCTTCATGGGTCTAACCTCCTTTTCAAGGAGTGTTTACATCTTCAAGTTAGTTATTAGAGCTAGTTGTCACCTAAAAACTGACAATGGAACTCTTTAACTAGGCAACGTAACCGTGTCTCGTGGGGAATTGTCTATCATGAGCCGATCAATTCAAAAAGTGCAAACTCTACCCTCTATGTGCAGATTTCTGTCAAAACTTATAAGCACATGTGAAGGGGGAGTGTTTCTGAAAATATAAAACTCGCGGAGTGTCTCAAACATGTTTTCTATCATAAACACTCTGTGAGATTTTCAAGAAAATGGTTTTATGGCAACAATAGGACAGTCATGGAGTTATAAGGTGTCTAAGGATAGGAAACTCGTCCTATGATCTGCCAGAACCGGAGGGATCTACCCAAGGACATTACCCATAGTTAGTACTAGAAGTCCTCAGGTATGATTGAAAAAAGGAGTAATGTGAGAAAGGAGAAAGAAGGGGTTGAAGAATTAAAAAGAAATGTAATGAGAAAGGGTGAAAAGAAATAGCCCTCCATATTCAACCTTAGGGCAGAAACCGGGTTCAAAACATATGCTACTGGTTGTCACTAGATGACACTTGTATTGAAGACAAAGACGTCATGAACCCAGTGACGCACTACACTAAACCTTCTAGCCACTCAATTCCTCTTAAAAGGGATTTGTTTCATTCTCACTGGGAACCCTACATAATCTATCGACTTTCTCTTAGAGATTGTTGATATTGAAGAAGGAGACCCTCTCCCTAGTCTCCGCTTAGGAAAATCATAATGCACTTATTGAGTCTAGAGCCACGAGATTCATCAATAGATCTCATAGGAACACTTGACATGACATCGCTTGTTATTCATCAATAAGGACACAAGTGATATATTATAGAGTCCTACGCAGATCTTAGCAATTTGCCAGAACATTTATGAGAAGTTTCACTTCTGTGATCTTCAATGATTGAATGGAAACTCTGCCGGGGTCAACATCAAATAACCCTGACAGCAGGTCACTTCGGTAACTCCCCGTGGATTACGCTTAGTGTGTCTCAAACGGTCTATAGTCGTGGGGTGATGCTTCGGTGTACCTCGGCGACTCATCTGAACTGTAGATGTACTTCGGTATATCGCGTTATCTCACTTGTGGGACTCGAGTTCAGGAACGGCCTTTGTGAGAATTAGAGATGTGTTTTCACACTATGCTGTTAACACCCTCGAAATTCAAACTTGTAAGTGCCGGAATCCGCTTATTACTAACTGTTTTTATGTTTTCTTCTTATGGAAGCTCCGGAGCGGATGGATCGTGCATACTCGCCACATGCTCATACCAACGACACATGAAAGTTCTCATCACAATCAAAGGCTACACAAAGTTTAAAGACTCGAGAACTACATCATTGGTAACCAAAAGTCAAATAGAAGTGTGAGCATGGTGGAGAAAGACATGGAGACACCTAACCAACGAAGTTGACAACGGCAGAAAACCACATTAACTGATCACAAAGCATGAAGGAACAAAGAATCAAGACTATTCTATATCTACGCACAAAGTTCAAGCTCAAGGAGAGTAAAGACCTAATCAAGTGGAGCATCATTTGAATGACCACCCCTTAGGGGGAGATTGTTAGCCTTAATAGTTTTATTAGAAGTGATGGTCATTCACGTTTAGGAACTTTGTAACGTGTGTTAGATATCGTGATAGAATAGTCAACGGGCTCGTGGATTGGACTAAGCCATTTGAAGCTTAAGTATCCAAAGCCCAATCCATGTCCAACCCATGAAAAGCCCAAGCAAAGCCTTTTAGGGTTTTAAGTTACTTGTACTATAAATACCCCTCAAATGGTCATTTGAGGGGTGTGCTTGAAAGTGTGTGTGTGTGATCGGTCCCGAACCGTCAAGTTATCTCACACAAGCCAGCCACTTGTGAATAGCCAACCGTAAGAAACTCAAAACAGCTCAGAAACCAAATGCAATTTAAGATCAGAGGAATATAGTGTATTCCCGGGTCGTTAAGTCCCACGAAGGATTAATTGGTGTATAAACACTTGATCAGATGATAGAATGATCACTAAGGATAGTGATCAGTAAGGTTTTTGATGGATAATTACCTAAAGAAAAGATTTGTAAATTACAGCGACTTAAATGCAAATTAAGAAAATTTAAAAGTTAAAATATATTAAATAAACGCTATCACTATTTTTACAATGATGTTTTTGTGATTTATAAAATAAAATGACTTAAATAAACTATTTTAACTAAAACGTAAACTCAAATTATCTAAAAACTAGATTTAAAATGAAACCGTAAGTTATTTATAAAAATTACGCGAGTGCGCAAGCAAAAACGTAAAATTTATGAAATAAAAGTCCTACAAGTGTAAAAACAATTTTATTACGTACTATATGACAAAAGAAAATTTTAGAAAAAAGATTTATATTTTTTAGACTTTTATATTTTTTATTATGAATTAAATAAGATTTTACACTAGTTAAATGATTAAAAATACTAAAAGTTTTTATAAAAATATGAAAAATTCACAGAAACTACTTTGAACAATGCTGAATCTAGGAAAATTAAAAAACTTGGTGGTTGTTTTGTGAAATAAGCTCAAAATAAGCTAAAGAAGTGCTTAAAGCAAAACTGACTAAATGCCCTTATATATTAAATGTTGCAAAATAAAACCAAGACAACTGCCAAGGGCATGGCTATCTGGTACATCTAATCACTCTCATAAGGGGGAGGTCTCAGGTTCGACCCCTGCCTCTCCCTTTTTGCAAAATATTTTTATTTTTGGAATTTTCTTTTACAAACTTATTAAACACAAAGAGATAAGCACTTTTACAACTACCACTTTTATGAAGTCCACTAATAAGCTCAGAATGAGCTTATTTTTCAACATAGCAAAGAGATTGAATAAGCACAAGCTTAAGCTATAATTCTAATAAGCTAGAGAATAAGTAAAAGATGAAATGAAAATAAGCTAGATATCTGTAAATAAGCTAAAATGGCTCTTGAAAAAAGTTCAATTACTTGGAAATAAGCACTGAAACAAGCTTGAAATAAGCACAAGCTTACTGTTGCACAAGAAATTCTTTTTGATCACTAGGCACTTTCAAGCTAATTTTTAAGCAGTTTAATAAGCTAAGAAATGAAAATGAAAGATGGAATTAACAAGCTAACCAACTGAGTTATCTAAAAAAACTAATTTACAAAGATTGGCTTATTCTAATAAGCTTGTGAGAAGCTTATGAAAAACTTGTGAACACTGACCAATTAATGTACTAGATGAAATGGGATAATCAAAAAGCTCTTAGCAGACCTATCAAATAAGCTAGAAATTGAAAAGCTAAACTTGAAACTTTGAGAGAGCTAGGTGAGCTTCTCAAAAAGCTAAATTACTTAAGCTAGGGATCACTAACAAGCTCTCTGAGAGCTTGTGAACTAGAGTATCAGATATGTGAACAGGGCATATTTGCAGAAAAGCACTCAAAAGAAGCTATGAAATAAGGACTTCATAAGCTGATTATGAATGAGCTAATATTTTTATAATTTACTTAAGCAGCTATATTTTATTATCCTAGAAGCTTATAAACTAAATCTTAATATTAAACACTCAATAAAATTCTAAGTTTTATTCAAAAACTGCATTTCATGAAATTTTGACTTTTTGAGATATGAAGCAGTTTGACTATTTTGAACTTTTGATTGATCTTAAGGACTGAATATGATGTAATAAGCTACTATAAGACTTACTTAAGCTATATAAACAACTTTTACACTAATATGCATGATTTTAGCTTGTAAATACTAGACAGGTAACTGTTAAAAGATAGGATTTGGAACTTTGACTTTTAATGGAATAAGGACTGAATTTTAACACTTGACTGAGCTATTAGGACTTATTGTGACTTAGTACAATAATAAACAACAGCACAAATGGCCTCTATCACAGATAAACATGCAAATCCAATCAATCCTATACTTGACTGTTTTAAAGAGTTTAACACTAAAACAAGTTTTTAAAGCAATTGACTTATTGATTAAATGAAATTAACCATATTGAGACAGTATTAGACTAGAATTAACATGCCTTAAACACATAAACTATGAAATGCAAAGTTCAAATAAATGGCTTACAAATGGCTTTTATGCTCAAAACTGAGAATTGAGAACTGAGGACACATCCTATTGCTTCCCAAGAAGCACTAAACCAACATCAATCCAAAATCAGCTCTGCTCCATCTTTCTTGTACCATCTCCATGATTTTTTATTTATGACTGAATTTTTTTTGTATTTTTTAGTATTTTTAAGTTTCAATGATAAACACTGAATTAATGTTTCTAAAAGCTTTCAACAGCTTTATAAGGAGCTTAAGTGATCCTAACAGTCCAAAACAACAACTACTTAACAACATTCCAACATTTTTGAGAATTTGAGCACTTGAAAATTTGAACAACTGAAATAAGACTTGGAACTTGAAATTACTTATTGATAAAGATTATAAATACACTAAGATGACTAAAAAAAGTACTTGAAAGCTTAGAATTACACTTGAAATGGAAAATTAACTAAAACGACCTAAACTAAACTAAATTATACTACTTCTGCTTCTCCACTGCTTTTCCTTCTCTCTTTATAGCATTTTGAGACTCCCCATAAGCTTCTTTGTTATTCCCACCACCATTGGATCTCTGTAATATATCTCAGCCATTGATTTGCAAATTGGCGCCAAAAAGTCTTGTGGACTGTTGGGGTTGAGTAAAGCAATAATAGGGATATTAATTGGTTTTGGGATGTTGTGGAGGTGGAGGGATGTGGATAGACAGCTGGGGGGATAAGGTGAGGTGGAAAGTGGTGGTGAAACCACTGGTATTGGGATAGCAGGTGAGGGTGAGAGGGATAAACAGTGAGCGCGGTTTTTTTGTTTTAAATATTGGGCCGGGTTTGGTTTTTGGGCTTGGATGGGTTGGATTTGGTTTTAATAACATAAATGGTCCATTTGGTTTGTATTAAGCACAAGGACTAATGTTGTAATTTCTGAAAATGAAGGGACTGATCCTACACTTATTCCAAAGTTATTCCAAGGGCTTAAATTGTAACATGTGAATAGTACAAGGGCCAATGTTGCATAAAATTCCATTTTTATAAGTCCAAGGACTAAAACTGCCAATTTTGTAACTCTAGGGACCAAACATGTAATTTTCCAAAAGTTTATCATAAGGACCAATTTTGTCATTTATGAATAGTACAAGGTTTATTTTTGATAAATTTACATTTTTAAATTCACCAAGGACTATATTTGACATTTTCCAAACTTGAGGGACTAAAGTTGTCATTTTGTAAATTTTAAACTTTAAAGGGTTTGTTTTGACAAATTTTGAATCTCATGGACCTTAAATGACATTTATAAGTTTTTTGAATTACCAGGGACTGATTTTGACAACTTTTGTAACTTGGGGGACTAAAACTGCCAATTATGCAAACTTGATACGTTTTCATCTGATTTTGATATTTTTGCATTTAAAACACATAAAACACTGATTTGTGATATTTTCATCATTTTGATGCATTTCAGAGTGTTTTCAGATGTTTTTGCAGTCTAGATGGTAAAAAAATGATGAGTATTTAGACACTCATCAGTGTGTGTGTGTTTTTCCTTTGAAATAAAACATCTATTGTTTTCATCTTTCTCTCACAACATACACGGTTTTGTTTAAACATCAAGTCACCATCTTTCTTATCTTTTCTTTCTTTATATGCTTTACGTTTGTGTTGGGTTTCACGAGTTCTACGCTTAACAGTGGTTAACGTGTTGGTAGTTTATGATAAGGTTGATATATCTTAGGTCCTAACAAAAAGATTGGTGCCGTCTGATCCGTGGACACCAGAAATCACCACAGAACGTATTTTCAAGTGTCGGGGACATTTCCGAAACCTGAAATTTTGCTTAAAACATGTGACATTAATTATTTCTAGTTAGGAAAAGTAAATAACACATGCACAAACATAGTGGAGTATAGATTTTGACCAAGGGTGAATGATTTTCACATTGAAGTGAAAATGGGTAAAATTTGATAACACACTTGTGCTATCCCCCTGCATGAAATAGTTAGCATACAACATTTTTTTGAGTTATATTATCATCCTACAAAATAAAAACAACCAAATTGTATCAAACATTAAAGATAATGTATTGTTCCAAACACTCCTTAAACCGAATCTCACTTGTCCAACTTCTTGTAGATCTTGTTCATCATCCTACAAAGGCATTTGAACATGCCCTTGGTTTACTTGAACTCCGCTAATTCATTCTCAATCTCGGGGAAGATATGCATAATACTCATGAGGTGGAAGGCGAGAGTTAGGAAGACCATCATCGGAGCTATTTGATGATGATGATGATGGAATTGGAGTTTTTGCTCTCTTGCCTTTTGTCTTAGAACCTCGCTCGTCACTCAAGGGCACAAAAATGTGAGGGATGAGCTCATAGTGAAGGTGCATCTCTTTTGGGCTTGGTGAAATTGGTGCATAAGCTCTATAGAGACGGGTGAGAAGCATCCCGTACGAAAGAGCAACCGATCCTTGAGTTGGAATATCAATCATTCTCCTAGCGATGTAGTAGGCTAAATTGAATGGTTGACCGGTGGACAAGTTGTAGAGCATGTGGCAAAGGCAAGCATTGATGTGATCCCTATTCCCTATGGTGCTAATGACGTTGGCTCTAAGTAGTTCTTCCCATTTCTTAAATTCGGGCTTAAGTTCATTGAGCTCCATTCCATATGGATCTTGGTTCACCTCTTTTCCCTTTCGGGTGACTCGGGTTGTATCTCCCCTTGGGTTAAATAGGCGTTCACGGATGACATCCTTATCCGCTAAAGGTGTTTGGTAGGGAAGAGAGCGATCGTTGATTGCATCAAGGACGGTGAGTGACCACTTATCCGAGTAGACACATGTCCCTCAGTTGGGAATTCCTAGTACTTGAGCAAAGTTGGTTAAGGAGATGGTGTAGTCGTTTTGATTTATCTTAAACCTAAGGCTAAACTCATCATCTTCATCAATGAAACAGGTGACACTAGCATAAAACTCTAACACAAACCTAGGACAAATAGGTTCATTGATGTCAAGGAGACAATCGAATTGAATAGCGGCTAGCTCTTCACGGAGATTGGTATTTTCGATAAAAGAGGAGTGAATGGTTCTACCCTCATGGGAGTACCTAGTCTCTAGACTCTTAAAGATTTCGACTTGCTCCTTTGAAAGTCCTTTGGTTTTGTGGTGTTTGGGAATGTAGTTAACGGTATCCTTGTGATCATAGAATTTTGCGGCTACCATGGTTATTCCTATGAACAAGAATTTATATGTTAAGAATGAAAATAAACTTAACGTTTTGATTCTAGTGTGTGTCTATATGAAAACGATTTGGAGTTGCACTTATCTCGACTCATTTTATGCATAAAATAGTCTTTAGTGGGGGTGTTTGGCAAACGGCATGAGATAACCCAAACGCTCCTAATTCAATGTGGCTTCATTTGAATATATCCGGGAATGCATATTAGTTTTGCAATACCTTTAGTATTCAAGAGCATGCAAGTGATGAAAATTTAACGTTTCTATTAGTATTAACAACGAAAAATTGTTTTCCTACAAGTGAGAAGCTTTTCAAAATTTTTGGCATGGGGTGTTTGGTTATTTGAATAAGGCCTTATAGTCATTATCTATTGATTAGTGGGAAACATGATTTGTTTATGCAATATGACAATGTAGTGCCTAATTTCAATGACTAGTTATGCAATTTGCCAATTGAATCCATGTTTAGTATAAAAGTATACATAAACCCCATGTAATGATTTTGTGCACAAATTAGAATCCTAGACTCAGAATTAAGAGATACAATGTAGTTAGGATACTTACAATGATGTTATCTCCAGTGATTAGTTGGTGAGAGGATGTCAACAATGAGTTTGGTTTAATGTTTACACATTTTGGTAAAGTGGGTTTTGAGGAAGAAGGTATTTTGTAGGTAGCAGTTTTGCCACTGATGTCACCACGGACCAGACGGCACCATAAAAATGGTTTCGTCTTTGTTGTCGTTTGGTTCCGTGGCTACAGTAGCAGGTTAAAAACAAAATTGTTTTGTTTTGTTTATTCTAAGGTTTAGGCTATGTTTATCCTACATGTTTGGTTCCATTAACCCCAAACCAAGTCTAAGAAGATTGAATGGTTCTCATTTGAGAGGCTTAGTTAGAATATCGGCAATGTTGTCTTCGGAGGACACTTTCTCAATTAAGATGTTTCCTTTTTGAACATTATCGCGAAGAAAGTGATGACGGATTTCAATATGCTTCGTACGAGCATGTTGGACGGGATTTTTGCTGAGATCGATAGCTCCTTTGTTGTCTCAAAGTATAACAATATCGTTGAGATGAATTCCGTAATCTACGAGAGCTTGCTTCATCCAAAGAGCTTGTTGACATGCTTTTCCGGCTGAGACGTACTCGGCTTCAGTAGTTGAGATGGCTAAAGCCGTTTGCTTCTTTGCAAACCATGAGGTGAGACAATGTCCAACAAAAGTGCAAATACCACTTGTACTTTTTCTATCGACATAGTCACCGGCATGATCCGAGTCGGCATACACTATGGTTTCTACACCCGTTCCTTTGGGATACCATAATCCTAAACACGTTGTTCCCTTAATGTATCTAAAAATCCTTTTCAATGCTTCTAAGTGTGATGCCTTTGGGTTTTCTTGAAAGCGAGCACATAGACAAACACTAAACATAATGTCGGGTCTACTAGCCGTAAGATAGAGTAGGCTGCCAATCATTCCTCTATATTTAGTGTTATCTACGGATTCACCTTCCTCATCCTTGGTGAGTTTAGTGTCCGAGGAAAAGGGTGTCTTAGTTGGTTTTGAATCTTCAAGGCCAAATTTCTTAAGCATGTCTTTTATATATTTAGATTGGTTAAAGAATATGCCATCTTCTAGTTGTTTAATTTGAGGTCTTAGAAAGAAGTTTAATTCACCCATCATGCTCATCTCAAAATCGTCGTGCATGATTTTAGAGAAATCATCACATAGCTCTTGACAAGTTGATCCGAATATGATGTCATCAACATATACTTGAACGATGATAATGCGTGACTTCTTTTTCTTGGTAAAAAGAGTATTATCTATTAATCCCATGGTGTATTTGTTTTCAACAAGAAAATTCTTAAGTCTATCGTACCAGGCTTTTGGTGCTGGCTTAAGACCGTATAATGCTTTCTTGAGTTTGAAGAAATGATGTGGTTTCTCAAAGTCGGTAAAACCAGGAGTTTGTGCAACATACACTTCTTCGTTAATAAACCCATTAAGAAATGCACTTTTAACATCCATTTGAAATAATTTAAAGTCATATGCACATGCATAAGCAAGTAATATTCTAATAGACTCAAGCCTAGCTACCGGTGCATAAGTTTCATCATAATCAATCCCCTCTTGTTGATTATAACCTTGTGCTACAAGCCCAGCTTTGTTTCTAGATACTATACCATTTTCATCCATTTTATTTCGAAAAAGCCATTTCGTTCCAATTATAGTTTGATCCTTAGGTTTTGGAACTAATTTCCAAACATCGTTTCTAACGAATTGGTTTAACTCTTCTTGCATGACAATTACCCATGACTCATCTTTTATTGCTTCATTTATGTTTTTCGGTTCAATGGTGGATACAAAACAAAAATAATTACTTTGATTTTGGGCTTGTGACCTTAAGGTTCTTTGATTAAGTTGTCCTATGACCTTTTCTAAAGGATGACTTTTAGATTCTTTGATGTTTATAATCTCATTATTTAATGGTTCATCTTCTTTGTCATTTTCAATTATTTCTTGACTTTCTACCATTTGACTTTCAACTAAGTCATCATCTACCAAAGGTGATGTCTTAGAGGGAGGTGGACTTTCGTCGAATGTTATGTTCAACGATTCCTCGACTATCATTGTTTCTTTGTTTAAGACAATGTAAGCTTTACTAGTTTAAGAATAACCAATAAATACACCTTCATAAGACTTTGAGTCAAACTTGGTGAGATAATATTTAGTATTAAGAATGAAGCATTTACATCCAAAAACTCTAAAATATCCTAAAGTTGGCTTTTTACCTTTATAAAGCTCATATGGTGTTTTGTTTAAGAAAGGACGTATTAAGACTCTATTCAAAATATTGGTAGAAGTGTCAACGGCGTTACACCAAAACTTTTGAGGAATTTTTTGTTCATTAAGCATTGTTCTACTCATTTCTTGAATTGTTCTATTTTTACGTTCTACTACCCATTTGATTGAGGTGTTCGAGGAGCCGAAAAGTTGTATGTTATACCATTTGTATCACAAAAGTTTCCAAATTGAGTTTCGTTGTCAAATTCACGACCATGATCCGTTCGGATCGACACAATTTTAACACCTAGTTGATTTTGAATTTTCTTGCTAAGAATTTCAAATTTATCAAAAGCTTCATTTTTGGTTTTCAAAAACAACGTCCAAGTAAACCTTGAGTAATCATCTACTATGACCAAAGTGTATAAGTTGCCTCCGTAGCTTCTTATATCGAATGGACCGAACAAGTCCATATGCAATAGTTCTAGACACTTAGATGTGGACACCATATTTTTAGATCTATGACTACTATGGGTTTGTTTACCAATTTTGCAAGCTTCGCAAAAGTGTTGGTCATATTTAAGTTTTGGTAAATTCCTAACTAACTCTTTTGAAGATAAGTTTTGTATAAGTCTTATATTAGCGTGACCTAAGCGTCTATGCCAAAGAGTTGAGCTATCATCTAAGGTTGTTAGACAAAGTTTGTCATTAGATATGTTATCTATTTTCATGACGTATATATTATTTTTCCTAACTCCTTTAGCTATGGTGATACCATCTTTTAGTATTTTACTACCATTTTCATCAAATAGTACTTTATACTTTTTATCACATAATTGGCTAATACTAAGTAGATTATGTGGAAAACTAGAAGGGGGGGTTGAATAGTTTTGCCGATTTTAAGTTAGTTTCAAAAACTTTTAGATTCGTTAATATGTGAGATCTTATGGATGTAGAGAAAGTATAGATCTAATGATAAAGCAAGTAAATAAAGTAAAGCGAAGGGAAAGAAAAGACACAACCGATGTATAGTGGTTCGGCTAAAAGGACACCTTCCTTGCGCTAATCCACTCCCCGAGTCACCTACTCGAGAGTTCAAGCACTATGTCAACAAACTCCTTCACTTGGCGGAGAAGCCTTCACAACGTTGCTTACACTTTTTCCGGTACAAATCTAGATACCGAGTCCGTAGCACGGTGGACCAAACCAACACGACTATTACACAACAAATATGTGAAATATCAAATACAAGATCTTCGCTACAGAAATCTTGCGGAGTGACAAATCAATCAAGGACCCCTTACTTGGATGACTTGTAGAATGCTCGTGATCTCGCCTTAGAGAAGGACCTATATGAGGATCACAATAGAAAGAAAGAAGAACAACTCTCTAGATCAAGTGATCTATATGTTAGAAGAGAATGAGAGTGTTTGAGAGATTTAGTAAGAAGAGGGGTAAGTTAGAATGAAGAAATGGCTCTCTATTTATAGGTAAATTTCTCCTCTGTTCCACGGATCCCTCCTACTTGGGATCCGTCTAGTGTAATCCTAGGGATCCGTGGTACGCTCCTCTTTGCCCATGGGTTTTTTGGTTATGGGTCATGGGTTATGGGTTGGTCCATGGGTTTTCTTTAGATTCAATGTATCTAAGTATACATTGTATCTAGCCAACTTGGGTATGGGTTATGATCCATGGGTTATGGTTTTTACCCATCCTAATAAACTATTACAACAAATGCTTAATTATTACATTTTTGTATTTAAATGGCTATATGTAAATGCTTTACAAAAATAACATGTATCCTTATAATTATACTTAAGATAACATTATATTTGTTATCAACAAAACACAAAGAGATCGCAAAATATTAATAAACGTTTTTACGGTTTATTTATATTAACAATCTCCCCCTTTTTGTTGATGACAAAACATAATGTTATGATGAGTAAAACTTAAGAATAGATGTTAGTTTTGAAAGCCCCTAAGTTTTACTTCTTCTCCCTCCTTTTGTCAAAACAAAAAGTTAACCCTTGGAAGAAATAAAAGTGTGGATAAATAAGTCCACGTATTGCTAACTCCCCCTTGACGGTAGCTCTCCCTAGTTTGGGGCGTCAAGTGAAGAAAAAAAATCCTACAAAAAGAAAGGTTAGTAACATGCTTAAATAATCTTGTGATTGCCGAGAATCAAGATTGGGAGCCAAGGTATGTAAAAAAGGCCTTGTAACAAAACAACAAAGTGTAGTGGTTTTTATGCCACCTACAAGCATGTAAAAATAAGAACAAGACTTGTTCTTGAAAATGACTTCAAAAGAGAATGTACTAAAAATAGAAAATAGTAGTAATGATTCCTTCCATGCTTGCATAAGGTTATGGATGAAGGTTTGGATGTGTAATGGTATTGATGCGATCAAGGATGAGGTTGAGTATGAATCGCATTTCTTCCCTAACTTCTATTGCAATTTCCCTAGTGGATTGGAAATGTTCACAATGTAAGTGATGTGGGTAATGAGTGCGGAAGTTTTCCGGGTTGTTTTGATTTGAGTTATGCGGAAGATGTGGTGGAAAAATAGAAAAATATGGATCAACATCCGGAATGTTTGTAAGTGGTGGTGGAAAAGAACCTAGATGTTCTTGTAATGTAATGGGAGCTAATGGTCGTGATGTTTCAAGATTTTGAAAAATAGTATTTGGAGATGTGGGGGGTGTTGAAAAGACTATTTCTTTTTGTTTAGGTTGTTTAGATCTTGTTGGAGTCTTAAGGAGTTCCAAAAGAGTGACTTTAGGTGGTGATGAAGTTGGTGTACTTGTTGGTGATGAGGGAGGTGCTATGATGGAAGCATCTTGTGGTGAGTTATTTGATGGTGATGAGCTATTAGATGATGGTTTTGCTAAGCAACAAGGTCGGATACTAATCCGTGCGGATATCCTAGAGTGTGATTGTGGTATTTTGGATGGTGGAAGTACAAAGGTTTGTGTATCATGAAAATGATTGTTTGTACTAGGTGATTCATCTAAGTTGTAAGAGTTTGTGAGTGACATGGTGTTGTATGTTTTTGAGGATGGGGTGAGTATGCAAGCATTTTGGAAGTTCTATATATAGAAAAACAATGCATTGTAATGAATGCTTGACCCAAAAATGTGGATTAAAATCTAATGATTAGATATGAATTTAAGGCATATGATCATGAGAACATAAGCATTAAAGAGCATACTCCAAAACTAAAACAAATGTAGATTTTTTATCCAAAGTGAGAAAAATAGAAGGTAAAAATAGCTTCTGTCTCACGGATCCCACGGATCCTTCCCTTGAGGGATCCGTCCAACATGAAGGTTGGGATCCGTGGGTCTGGTGATTTAGGCAGCACAAAATTTTCTGTTAGGAATAATCCGTTACCACGGATAGTAGTGGTTTACACTGCTTGGTTTAACACTAGCAGTGGAAACGTATTCCCACTACAAGTTCTTCATTACCACTGCTATCAGTTTATGATAAGGTTAAACGCGTCTTGATAAGTATAGAATAGATCTTGTGTATATTCTATTATGTTAGCTTTATACTTATCTTGTAAAGGACTCCTTGTTGTATAAAAGGAGATCCTAGGTCATTGTCTTAGAAACGTATCATATTGCAATATTATCTACGAAAGCTTCAAGGTGTAACCCTAGTGATAAGTTAAGATCACTCGTATTATTCATTAATAATATTGGAGCTTGAGTTTTGTGTTAACTTGTGTTTATTCTCATACATCATATAATTCGTCTTCTAAGTATTACTTAAGTAAATTCCGCTTGCTTAATAATATTATACAAAATATCATTGACACAAGGAGAGTGTCCTAGATCCATCAAGTGGTATCAGAGCGAAGGTTCTGATATTTTGTTTTAGAAGATCCAAAGAATTAGCTTGACTCACTCACTCAAGACAATGGAGATGGAAAACAAACAATCAAACTCTTCTTCTACATCCAGACTCCCTAAGCTTAAGCTTAATGAGTTTGAGATGTCGAGGATACTGATTGAGCAATACTTCCTCATACAGGACTATGCTCTATGGGAGATTATTCAACTTGGTGATTCTTTCAAGTCTTTGACCACTACTTCCAAAGTAGGTGACACAGATGTTGTGAAAGTTTCTGTGCCTGAATCAAATGCTGAAAAAGCTCAAAAGAAGAATGATCTTAAAGCTAGAAGTCTGTTGCTGATGACTCTTCCTAGAGACCAGATTATTGCATTAAGCAAATTCAAGACTGCTAAAGAACTGTTTGAAGAGATTTGCTCGGTGTTTGGTGGTAATGATGCAACAAAGAAGACTCAGAAGACATTGTTAAAGCAAAGTTATGAAAACTTCTCTGCTTCAAGCAATGACTCACTTAATAGCATTTTTACCAAACTTCAGAAGATTGTTACACAGCTAACTGTGTTTGGCATTGAGGTAGAAAAGGAAGACCTCAATTTGAAGTTTCTAAGAAGTTTGCCTTGGAGTTTCAAACCAATGTTACTTGTTTGGGAAAACAAGTCAGACATTGAAACAATGAAGCTCAATGATCTTTACAACAACTTCAAACTTATTGAGCAAAGGTTGAAGAAGGAAACTTGGTACAAGCTCTAGTAGCTTGGCATTGTTGTCAAATTCTGTTGACAGTGATGATTCGGAAGATGAAAGTGATGATGATATTGCCACTGTAGGTTCTAAAGTTTCCAATGGTAATGTTAATGTTACCACTGCAGGTTCCAAAAAGAAGGTTGCTAGTATTGGAGATCCTACCTTTTATGCTTTTATCTCCACACAAGTTGATGGCTCTGTCTTAACTCATGAAGACATAGAGAAAATTGATGAAGATGACTTGGAGGAGATAGATATAAAATGGCAGATAGCTCTTCTTAGCATGAGGGCTAAGAAATTCTACAAGAAGACTGGCAAGCCTATCCACATTAATGGTAATGATACTGCAGGTTTTGATAAGAAGAAAGTGGAGTGCTTTAACTGCCACAAGTTTGGACATTTTGCTAGAGAATGTAGAAGACCAAAGACCAAGGACAACAGGTCTACATGGTACAAGCAAAAGAAGGGACCAACTGTGGAAGAACCAAAGGCAATGTTGGCTATTGATGGTGTGAGCTATGATTGGAGTTTCATGGCTAATGAACAAGAAGAAGAACATTCAGATGCTGCTCTTGTTGCTACTGAATTTGCTCTCATGGCTTTCTCTGATTCTGAGGTACAAAACTTTGATAGTTGTTCTAAAACATGTAGGGCTGCTAAAGAAGTTGAAAGACTTAATGATTTGTACTCTAATGAAAGGCAAGAATTATATACTGCTAATTATACTGTGGCTAATCTTAGGAGAGATATGGCAGTATTAGAAAAGCAAATAGAGCACTATCAGGCAAATGAGTCAAATTATAATGATGATATGATTCTTCTTAGGAGAGAGGTAGAACATACAACTGCTGTGAATGAAGCATACCAAAAGGAGCTTGAAAAACTCCAAAAGAAAATTGAAAATGTCAATTTAACTGTAGACACATGTTATCATCAGTCTAAGTCAATTGATAAAATTTGGAATGCTCAAATATATAATAAAGCTAAGTTTGGTATGGGTTATAATAATGCGCCTCCACCACTAAGGGGTGTTCCATCACCTCCAGGTATAGATTTAGCTCATACAGGTTTAGAAGACTTTAAGGAACTTGAAAGAGAATATGGTCCTTTAAAGGACACAGTGGTGAAGAGTGAGGAAGAGAGTAAGCTTCATTATGATGTTTTTGAGAGTGCTAGTGACTCATCAGTTGTTGATGAGAATGTTAAAAAGAATGTAAAGACTTCTATCCCAAAAGTTGTTATCATGTTACAGAGGAACCTAGGAAACCAGTTAATAAACCTAGACCAACTGTAAGGTATGTTGAGATGTATAGGAACAAGCCTACAGCTCCTAGGGGTAACCAGAGGAGTTGGAATCATGTTAAATCTCAACAACTAGGTAGTGATTTTGTTATGAACAATAAGGCATGCTATATCTGTGGTAGTTTTGATCATTTACATGCTTATTGTGACTATCATGTTGGGAGAATGGAAGTCTATGGGTATAAAAGGGTGGAGACTAACAGGTATCAACATAATGTATACCCTAATTCCCATTTCAAAATGGTCCCAAGAGCAGTTCAACTTAGAAGTGGCCTCAAAACACTTGCCACTGTAAAAACTATTAACACTGCTCACCCTAAGTCACTTGTTAAAAGTGCAAACACCAAAACAAGTTTTAATAAATCTGCACAAACAGGAAAAAGAACCTTTCAAGCTAAAAAGGTTAATAATAATCCATGATGGGTACCTAAAATCAACCAGATTACCTTTGCTCATTCAAAAGGTTACCACTGCAAGGGTTTTTAATAAGAAAAGGGGGGACATGGGCAATGATGTGAAGGCCTCAACACGTTGGGAATGGAAACCTAAAGGAAATACCTCTACAACCAATCCCAATGGTGTATCAATGACCTTTGATAGATTTCACTATATTGATACACGAGGCAGATCCAAGTCAATCATGGCTTGGGTCCCCAAAAGAAACTAACTCTTTACTCATATGTGCAGGAACATCCAAGGACAAAAAGGTCGAGATCAAGGATATACGAGATAGTGGGTGTTCAAGGCACATGACTGGAAACAAGTCATATCTTTCTGATTTTGAGCATTAAGATGGACAGTATGTCGACTTTGGAGGTGGAGTAAATGGAAAAGTTCTTTGGGTAAAGGTGTTATTAAAACTGGTAACTTGGACTTTGAACCTGTGTATTATGTAAAAGAGCTTAAGTACAATCTTTTTAGTGTGTCACAAATGTGTGACAAGATGAACAATGTTCTTTTAACCAAAGATATGTGCTTTGTTCTCTCTAAGGATTTTAAGATGCACGATGAAAGTCAGATTCTTATTAAAGTTCCTAGAAAAGGCAATCTCTATAGCTTTGATATGAACAACATTGTAGCTAAAGATGATTATGCTTGCTTGCTTGCAAAGGCCACAGTGGATGAATCCATGTTATGGCATAGAAGACTTGGTCATGTTAACTTCAAAACCATTAACAAGATTGTCAAAGATGGTTTAGTGAGAGGTCTACCTCAGAAAAGATTTGAAAATGATCAAACCTGTGTGGCTTGTCTAAAAGGAAAACAACACAGAGCTTCTTGCAGGTCAAAGTTGGTTAACTCTATTGCTCACCCACTTCAAATGTTACATATGGACTTATTTGGTCCTACATCTGTGAGCAGCTTGAATCTTAAGAAATATTGTCTTATGGTGACTGATGATTTTAGCAGATTTACATGGGTTTTCTTTCTTGGAACTAAGGATGAAACAACTGGTATCCTCAAGATATTTATTACAGAAGTAGAAAACCAATATGATATGAAAGTTAAAATCATTAGGTGTGACAATGGAACCGAATTCAAGAATAGAGTTATGGATGAGTTTTGCAGAGATAAAGGTATTAAAAGAGAATTTAGTGTGGCTAGAACTCCTCAACAAAATGGTGTTGCTGAGAGGAGAAACAGGACACGATAGAAGCTGCTAGAACCATGTTGGCCGATTCCAAATTGCCAATTACCTTTTGGGCTGAAGCTGTTAACACTGCATGTTATGTGCAAAACAGGGTTTTAGTGGTAATGACAAAGAACAAGACACCTTATGAATTGTTTAGGGGTAGACCACCTACCCTTGACTTCATGAGACCATTTGGGTGTCATGTATCTATTCTCAATACCATAGATTATCCGGGCAAGTTTGATGAAAGAGATGATGAAGGGTATTTTGTTGGGTATTCCATGGTTAGTAAAGCTTTCAGAGTATTCAACTTAAGAACCAAAAGATTGAAGAGAATCGCATGTTGTGTTCTGGAAAACAAAGTCAATGTCAAAGGAACGGTCCGAAAGACTATTTGATCTTGATACTCTAACAAATACTATGAATTATGTGCTTGTTTCTACAGGAACATCTTCTTTTGATTTTGCAGGTTCAGAAGAGTTTCTTGATGATGATGAACCAAGCAAAGAGGATGCAGATGATCAAGATGAATTCGGTCTACCTCTTTGGGACTATGCAGATAATAATGATTCAAACTGGAGTTGTTCATCCTTCTAGTGATTTGGAAAAGAAGGAAATAGTAATTTGAATGTGATAATTTTGAAAGTAGTAGAAATTCAGATTCCACTGTTCGGCAAAGTGTTTCCACTACAACACCAGATGTGGGAATCACCACTCCAGTTACTATGGAAGCTTAAGCCAATGATGTTGAAATTTCTAATATGCCAAGAGAGATTGCAGTTCCTTAGACTCCCCACACTACTATTCATAAATCACATCCACTTGAAAATGTGATTGGGGATGTCTATTCACCTGTGAAGACTAGAAGACAAACAAAGTTGCTGATGTTCATGGATTCATAAGTAAAATATATGAATCTAAAATACATGAAGGCAAGAATGAATGTCTATTTATGTGTTTTCTGTCACAAATGGAGCGAAAGAATGTTTACAAGGCACTTGAAGATGAAAGTTGGGTGGAAGCAATGCAAGAAGAGCTGCTCTAATTTAAGCTTCAAAAGGTATGGGTGCTTTGTGATTTGCCTTCTGGCAAGAAGGTAATAGGTACTAAATGGGTGTTCAGAAACAAGAAAGATGAAAGGGGAATTGTTATCAAAAACAAAGCTAGGCTTGTGGCTCAAGGATATACTCAAGAGGAGGGTATTTATTATGAAGAAGTGTTTGCCCCATTGCAAGGATTGAAGAAATTAGGCGTTCTTAGCCTATGCATCTTCTATGGGCTTTAAAGTCTATCAAATGGATGTAAAAAGTGCTTTTCTATATGGGCAAATAGATGAAGAGGTTTATGTCTCACAACCTCCAGGTTTTGAAGACCCTGAATATCCTAACAGAGTC
Source organism: Chrysanthemum makinoi (assembly GCA_910596185.1). Lineage (NCBI taxonomy): Eukaryota > Viridiplantae > Streptophyta > Magnoliopsida > Asterales > Asteraceae > Chrysanthemum > Chrysanthemum makinoi. The sequence goes on along the minus strand of OU343225.1, from coordinate 281,840,446 downwards.
TACAGGGTTGTTAAAGCTTTGTATGGCTTGCATCAAGCACCAAGGAAATGGTATGAAACCTTAACTACTTATCTTCTTGCAAATGGGTTTCATAGAGGCAGAGTGGATCAAACTTTGTTCATCAAGAAAGACAAGAATGATATCTTGCTTGTTCAAGTATATGTTGATGATATCATTTTTGGGTCTACAAAGACAGAGATGTGCAAAGATTTTGAGAAACTGGTGAAAGAAGAATTTCAGATGAGTTCTATGGGAGAACTCACATTCTTTTTGGGACTTCAAGTACTACAAAAGCCAGATGGTATTTTCATTAATCAAGATAAATATGTGGCTGAGATACTAAGGAAGTTCAAGTTCACTGATGCAAAGTCATCCAGCACTCCTGCAGACAAGACTACACATCTACTTCTTAAGGAAAACAGTGGTGAAGCTGTTGATGTGCACATGTATAGGTCTATGATTGGCTCTTTGATGTATCTTACATCATCTAGACCAGATATTATGTTTGTTGTGTGTGCCTGTGCAAGGTTTCAAGTTACTCCCAAGTTCTCTCACTTGACTCTTGTGAAGAAAATTTTCAGATATCTTAAAGCATTTCCTACTCTGGGATTGTAGTACTCCAGAGATTCTCCTTTAGATCTGGTTACTTACTCAGATAGTGACTATGCTGGAGCTAGCTTGGATAGAAAATCTACAACCGGTGGATGTCAATTTCTTGGCAATAGGTTAGTGTCATGGCAGTGCAAGAAACAAACAATGGTGGCTAATTCTTCAACTGAAGTAGAGTATATTGTCACGCAGTTGCTGTGCTCAAGTATTATGGCTTCAAAATCAACTTTTGGACTATGGGTACAATTTCATGAATACCATCATACATATTGACAATAGCAGTACCATTTGCATAATCAAGAATCTTGTTCAACACACAAAGACCAAACATATTGAAATTAGACACCATTTCATTCGAGATTGGTATGAAAAGGGACTAATTCAAGTTGTCAAAATTTCTACTGATGACAACTATGCTGATTTATTGACAAAAGGTCTTGATGTGGGAAGATTTTAGTACTTGGTAACAAGTCTTGGAATGCTTAATCCATAAATGTTTTCTAGTGTTGAGGGGAGGCTGTAGGGTAATGCAATTGTTGTATGAGTTTGTATATCTAATTTTGATGAGAAGTTGGAGTTAAAAGGTGTATATCTGAGATACACATCAAATGGTTATTGATTCACCATGTCTAATACACATAAGAATCAACTAGTCCAGAGCAAACGACTACTGGTAAAGACTTGACAAATCCGTTTATGGTTGATAGTTTACCAAAAACTATATGGTTATCAACTCACCATATTCTGTATGATTAAGAGTTGGCTAGTCCATAGCAAACGGCTCATGGTAAAGACATATCAAATCCGTTGATAGCTGATAGTTTGCTAAAAACTATAATGGGAGCAGTATTGTTTTCTAATGATTTTATTTTCACTGCTCTTTGAAATTTTTGTGAAAAATTACCACTGCTAGTTCACAGTTTCCACTGATAGTGTTATTTTACCACTGTTGTTCTAGCCGTTACAACTGATTAGGTCAGTAATTTATTTTTCACTAGCCGTTGAAAGTAACCACTGATAGTCATATATATAGGGTTAATATTTTAAGTAAATTATCTTCTTTCTTTATTATAACTACTTTTTCAAGATAATTTTACTTGCGCATCAATTCTAAACCCTAACCCTATATATCTTTGTTGGATCGATATACTTTAATCAAACTAACTTAACTAGCTTGTTAAGGTTTAATAACCTCGGATAAATCCTAAGTTATTAACAAAGAAACACTGAGCAATCTTTATCAAGTACGCGGAATTTACTTAACAAAGCTAAGAAGAATAACTTTTATTATAAACTCTAAATCTGCTCATTATGCAGATACTCTAAAACAACTCTAAGATAATCGAACTTTTCTCTAAAACTCTAAACAACTTGTGAATTCGTAAACTCTAAAACTCATAGACTCGTACATCTAATGCCAATCTAGGAGTCCTTTTATAGGCTCAAGGATATCCTAGTCGGTTTACAATTGATAACCTTGTACGACAAGTAATCTAAACATAGAATACAATACTTTCCATAAACGAATAACAGTTCTTTTGTTCTTGCAGTACTTTGACTTCGTTGTGCAGTACTTTGACTTTATATTTAACAGTACTTTGACTCTTTGACTTTTTCCAGTACTTTGCAGCTTACAGTACTTTCATATCTTCAGTACTTTCATGTCTTCAGCACTTTCATATCCCAACAATCCTCCCCTAACTTGAATTCTACTTGTTTGACTTCAAGTTCCTTTATGAATGTATCTTTAACATCTTCATCTTTAAGGACCATTTATTTCTTAATCTTTGGATTGTATCTCTGTAGTGTCTGTGCTTGTCAAAGTATCTCTTAGAATTATTCTTTCTCAGCAGCATCCAGCAAGCTCCATCTTTTCGCAAACACGTAGACACATATGACAATTTGTTCATTAATTCAGTTTAAGTTGCATACTATTCTCATCACTTCCAGGTGTGTTAACTCTTGTGAGAGGTGAATCATTGAAAATTTAATGGATTTAGATCTCTTTACCAAAGCCATTAATCTCTGGAGTAGCCAGATGTTTTGGTGTGTAAGACCATGGTACATTGATAACCATATGATTTTAGCAAATCATCAGCTATCAACAGATTTGATTTGTCTTTACCAAAAGCTGTACCGTTCTGGACTAGTTAGTTCTTCTATCTAATGGTGAACTAATTACCAATAATGGATTTTCCACAGCCTTTACCTCAAACCATTTTCTTGTGGGCTAGCCAACTCTTCACATTAACTGATATGGTGAGTTGATTACCATACAACTTATTAGCAAGTTGTCAACTAAAAACGGATTTGAAATATCTTTACCAGAGCCGTTTGCTCATGGATTAGTCAATCCTTTTGTAACCATGGTGGATTGATGACCTATTCCATCTTAAAATCCATTTATTTTACTTAACCTTTGTTTCAAAATATTTGATATTTTAACAAAAGATTTCTTTCAAAAATCACTTAACTGGTTTTAAAAGCTGCAAGCAGTACTTTGATGAAAGTACTGTTTGATCAGCAGTAGTTTGAATAAAGTACTGATTTATCAAAAATAAGTTATTCAATAAAACTCATACCAGTTTACTCATCTTCTTCAGCAATAGTAGTCCAGTTGATAAATAGATTGATAACCATCCAAGCAGTTTCATTATCCTCTTCTACTTCCAATCCATACTCTAGCATTCTTCTCATGAGCTCAACTGTGAGAGGATATCTTCTATTTACAAACATGTGTATCATTGTACCATTCTCCAGCTCTAAAACATGAACTCCAGATTCTTCAAAGAATATCCAAAGAAACAATTTCCAGTTTTCTTGATTCTTCCATATATCATTAGTGCTTTCCTCTTCTGTTTCCCACATGGTTATGAGATCTCCAAGCAAAACTAGACCAATTCCTTCGGATGGATTATCTCCAAAATAAGCTTTCACCACATGATATAGATAGAATAGATCCACTCTATCTATAATGTGTAATAAATCCCATAGCCTATTGAAAACTTTGAAGCTTTCATCTTCTTTATGAAAAATCATATAATCTCCTTCTTTGGATTTCACAACTTCAAAAGCACTAATCTGAGATCTGTTCATCTTCATGTCAGTATCTTCTTTTGAATAATCAAAATCTACCACTCTGAGATAATTTCTTAATGCATCTTTAGTCTCAGATCTTAATTTAACTCTTTCTTTCTTTGAAAACTGTCTATCTATAACTTCAGTTTTCCTTTTTCTTTTTAAGCTCTTCTTCCTTTCAGCTTTAGTCCAATTAACTTCTTCTCTAAAATCTTTGATATCTGCAACACTCTTCTTATAAGCCTCTGTTTCAGCATCATAGAGTCTTTTCATGTCAAAATAGTTCAGCTTCTGCAATCCTTTATACCCTCGACCTTTCAAATAAGCCATCATAGCATTCCTGTCTTTAGCTAAATTAGGTCTTCTTGGCATATATCTAACAGGAGTAGGTGACTGTAATGGTTCAGCAGTTTCAGCATTTAATTCATCATGTAACTTCTTAGCTGCTTCTCTACTTTGACTTTCTTCAGCTTCTTGAGTTGCTCTATCTTTAGCATTTAATTCTTCTTGAAGCTTTCTAGCAACAACTTCATTCCTAGCAACTTCAATTTCTCTAATTTTACGCTAAAGTAAGTTTCTTTTTCTTTACTTCTACTAGAACACCTTTCCCTTTATCCTTAGGATCGATTGCAGGTTGAGAAGTTCTTTGTTGTTCATCTTCTTGTACTTCTCGAATAGTAACACCACCTCTAGGTTGTGATAAATCTTCTAAAATTGTAGCAATGAACTCATCATCACTTGCAGAATGAATAGGTTTGAGTGTAGCTTCCTCCTCTTCTTGTATAATAGTTGTAGAAGGACCAGCTTCCTCTTCAAAATTCAATACTCTTGGAGTTATCACCTTTTGTCTGAAAGTACCTTGCAAACCAGTACTTTGTTGTTCAGTACCTTGATCATCAATACCTTGAACTTGAACTTGTTCCTCTTGTTCCTCAGTATCTTGAATGATCTTTTCATGTTCATCAGTACCTTGATCATCAGTACCTTCAGGTTCTTTCTCCTTCTCAACATCTTATTTCAAATTTTCTTCTTCTAAAATCCTCCCCAAATTGACAGAAGATTGTTGATGAACCTTTTGGCGTTTGCTTTTTCTAGACTGCCTTTGCGCCTTTTTCTTTGATTTAACCCAGATACGAAATTCTTGAACTAATGGCCACACAAAAGTCTTTAGCCTTCTAAACTTCAGTTTTAATTTCTGTATCTGTTTGGCTTGAGCCTCAGTAGTCTTTTTCAAGTTAACCAAATCCCTTGTCAAAACATAATTATCCAATGTGATTTCGTCAGGAGGTATGGTGTATGAATCTTCTCCTTGAATAGGTGAATGTTCCTCTGATTGAGAAGCAGGAATAGACCCTTGTGAAGATGGAGAAGGTGAAACTGCAACATCTTCTTGAAGTTCAGTACTTGAGGAAGCAGTACCTTGTGGAGATGCAGTACCTTCTTTTGATGCAGCTTGTGGAGAAGCGAGACTTGCAGATGCAGTACTTGCAGTAGCTTCATCAGCTTCAGTATCAGCTCTAACAGCCTGAACAACTTCCATCATGGAAGTAGTTAAAGGAGTATCTGGACCCCTGAATAAAGCACTCCTTTTTGCCATAAAGGTAAAAATCTTCGATCGTTGAACAATCACAGGCAATAAATCTGTAGGTTTTGGCACATCAGAAAGTTACTTGTTTAAGAAAACCTGTATAAACCTTGGGTACATTAACCAAGTAGATCCATGTGAGATATGTGAGAGCATTCCATCCAGTATTAGCCTTGAGAAGTTAAAAACTCGATCTGTAGCTAACCCAACCATAGCAGATGCTATATTGGACCCGAACTGCTCCCAAGAGGTACTCTTAGCACTTATGCAATGGAGCAACACATGAACAAAAAATTTCCAATGAGGACAAAATAGTTGTTTTCTAAACGTTTGTTCATTCAAAGATCCTTCATAACCAATATGTCGAAAAGTATCCCAGATCAACTGCTTATCAAACCGTATAGCCCCATCTGCATCATTGAACAATAAATCTTCTCTGATGGAGGCTTTAGTAATCTTAACAGTTCTTCCAGCAACTGTTGATCGAACATAATATTCATCATTCTCCATGTTATCCCTAGCATTAGCCCAAAATTCTTGAATCCAGGGCTCAATTATATCCGGCTCCACTAAAAGAGCATAACTGATAGGCGAACCAGTAAGATAATCAATTATATCATGAAAGAGTATATTTGATTCAGTCTTATCCAAATTAGCGACCATATTATGCTTTAAAATAGTAGGACGATTTGCCATTGTTGATTATGTAAGCATAAAAGAGTTGTAATCGAATAATATGGATATGATGAGAGAAAGATGGAAAAGATTCTAATGTATCAATATGAGAGGGAAAATCGGAAAGTAGGTATTTATAGGTGAGGTTTGAAAAATCACAGCCCAAAATAACATTGTTACCGTTAGCATTAATTACCCCTCAATATAACCATTGGAACAGTACTTTAATAAGACAAACAGTACTTCCACGTAAGCAGTACTTTCCCAAACAGTACTTTCCAAGCAGTACTTTCACGAAAAACAGTACTTTTCCAATTTCTTCAGTATCAACTAAGTATACATAACTATCCTCCCCTCAAGCAAGACACAGGACTATACTAAGACTAAATAGTCCTCCCCTTAAATGTAGCTCGGTAGTTAATCATGCCAATGCTCACCACCAAGTGAGTGAATCTTGAAACATCAAAGCCTTTGGTGAGTAAGTCAGCTACATTATCATCTGTGTGAACCTTAACCACATTAATAAGCCTGTGCTCATAGCAATCTCTGATAAAGTGATGTCTAATCTGTATGTGTTTGGTCTTGGAATGATAAACTAGATTCTTCACAATACATATGGTACTCTCATTATCAATGTTGATAGGAGTATTCTTGAAATTGAATCCATAGTCCAAGAGCTGATTTTGCATCCACAAAACTTGTCCACAACAGCTTGCAGCAGCTACATATTCAGCTTCAGTAGAGGATGTTGCTGCAATTATTTGTTTCTTTCATTGCCAGGAGACTAATCTTCTTCCAAGATATTGGCATCCTCCAGTGGTTGATCTTCTATCATAGTTATCACCTGCATAATCACTATCTGAAAAAGCTTCCAAGTGAAAAGGTGACTCTTTTGGATACCACAACCCCAGCTGAGGTTGTTGTTTCAAATAACAGAAAATTCTCTTCACTGCATTCATGTGAGAGATTTTTGGTGAGACTTGATATCTTGCACATAGGCAAACTGCAAACATAATATCAGGCCTTGATGCAGTAAGATACATAAGAGAGCCAATCATTGATCTATAAA